>OY720636.1:30143986-30809843 GCA_963169105.1 Ceriagrion tenellum | reverse complement strand
CAAAAAGGAACTTAAAAAATTATATAAGTTTGAATTATGTTAATACCTGAGTACCTTAGTTGTAACGAATAACCAGCACGTCATTTCATAAAAATTACGTAAACGGAACTAATACCGTTTATTGTGCATCGAAGTAATTTTCAATGAAATTAATAATGCGACATGGAGAGGTTTGAATTCATTACAAATCTGCGATGCATTTCCGAGACATGACCTTTTATTACAAACGAAATCATAAGGATAACAACATGACTTTCACTTCCACTATAATTAATGTGATGTGTTAGGTACGTCATAACATATTTAACACAGTATTTATTTCCTAAACGTACAAAAATGAAAAATGTGGAGTACTTTAACTCTTGTGCCGCCGACATTGTTTCAGCCGCTCAACACGCCGCCGTCCGTCGCAAATGTTTTTCAGGTATGTGTTGATGATTTTCATTGGCTCTTCAGATTTTCTATTGCTACCAGCCTACAGGAAGCCCATGACCGTGACAAGTGCTATAACGGTGCTTTACATGATAGCTCGATGACGACCGTCATAGGAGGCCGTATTAGCTATCACCCGCCGTCAATGTAATCACAGTTACATAATCGCCCCGCTGGAACGGCTTACGTTCAGAAAGTTGGACTCCTTAAGGCCCACTGCAATGCCGGATTCTTGGGATTAGTTTCGGATACGTTTCGTATCTAGTAGCTATACTGCTGATTTTTTTCAATTACAGTCGCTAACTTCTAAATGTTTTCCAATTATTTGAACTTTGCTAACCGTTTATGGAAAATTAAGCGCTCTTAAATAAAACACAGATGAATGACCTCTTGCAGAAAACTTTACCGTGGGTAAAATGCTGCTTCGACTACTAAAACTCGATATGTTGTGACTTCAATTTTCCATGTCCCTGGACATTAAAGATATAAAAATATTATAGGCTGCGTGCTGAGATGTTGATGTAGAGGAGAGAGAATGTAGTACAGCGGATGGAAAGGGAGGCAAACAGAGAGGTACTTTGTATTGTGGGTGAGAAAATAAACCCTTGAAGTAGATATGGAAGGGAAAAATAGGCAATAGAAACAAATGATGGACGGCGAAAGTATTGAAAAGGCCGCAGCAGTAAGGAGGTTGTTGAGTTTGCAGGGAAGGGGAAGAAAGGGAAGAGTCGGTAAGAAGAGAGAGGTGAGGATGCATGGCACTGCATGTGCAAAAGTTTAGATTTTAAATTTATCTTTTAAATTTAGCCTACTTTAAACGGTTGATCATCCAACAACAACAACCCCTCATCCAAACGATTCTTGTATGTTTGCACTCATTCACTACACTGATTATGTCAACAACAACTCAACAAAGAAAATTATTAAGTGTGAGTTTAACTTGCCGTAGTTTCTTTTGAATATAAAACGTGCGTTTTGCGATTCTGGTAAAGGAGAACTTGACCTAGAATGCTAGCGTGCTCTTTATCCCAAACCTTTCACACATCTCTGAAGTTGAAAAACGGTCAAGCTGCGAGGAAGTTTAGAGCCCTGTAACATTCACCTGGTTCCCCAGGTTAAAATATGTTGCTGTTGAACTGTTTATTTCATTAATTGCTCTGTTTTAACAGTTTACTCTTGAGGATGAATAGCATAATGATTTTTCATTAAAGTATGCTTATTAATCCATCGTTTCAGTCAGTATTTCTTTATCCTAGTTGGCGGAAATCAAACCAAATGTTTTTCGTATGTAAATAGGAGCCAGACCGGCCCCGGTGGCGGCGGGGTAAAGTCCTCGCCTGCTAATCCGAGGGTCGCGGGTTCGAGTCCCGCCTGGGTGGGTTTGTCACCACCCAGGGCATGGATGTGTGTCAAGTTCTGTTGGTCCGGTCCCTGAAAAACCTGATGACAGGCTCAGCAGCCTATCGGGATTCCGGGGACATACGGGCCAACAGAATCGTCCGGCAAGCAAAAAAAAAAAATGAGATATCCAATGCTCCAAGGACTTTTATTGCTCCAGATACAGCGTGGTCGATATAGAAGGAGTGGAATGGTTCATCTTTGAAATTGTCACGCTATTATACATATCGTCATTAATTAAACTAAGCCGCCACAAATGCGCAAGTTTAGAGTTTGTCATTCTGCTCTTTTATAATCCAGCACACTCAGTTATAATGCAAGTGAGAAAGATTGCAAAGTTTCAAAAGAAATTCGATTATAGTAATAGTAGTTAAGACTCTCTTTTGCATAAACCCCCAGTTTTGGAGTCGGCATTTCCCTCTCGAATTACATATGGAATATCTCCTCGATCGTACGAGGTAATTCAAAAACCTGCTCTCCTATCATTTTTATCACACCTTTGGGACGGATTCCAAACAGCGCCGTCCTTTCCCATTCCACGCACTCGCACCTTAACCGACGCTTCCATACCTTTCGGGCGCCAACGCGGGAGCAAACACCCCATCCGAGGTGGTACCCCAGGGCACCATCCTATAGCCTCTTACCTTTCAGGCGAGTATTTGCATGTTTTGAAGCTTTCGGCTATTCCCCTCTGCTGTAGAAATGCTGGCGTTTACATGGATTAGATGGAATTTTAAAGAATCGTTTGAATGACAGTTTGCATCGATTTTCAGGTTCTCGTATTATACAATAAGTTGTCAAAACTTGATCACAAATGGGAAATCGTGCCAGAGTGTCTTAAGTATTCATTCAGCAAAAAGAAATAAAATTTCTCGTCGTTTTTGAGGTTATAAGTACTCATGAAGCACCTTCGAATTTTGGTGGAACACTGTCTGGATTTAATTAATTCAGGTTACCAAATTAACTGTTTTCAACCTATAACACGACGCATTTAGAGTTACGAAGTCTTAAGATATCTCTCAATACCCTTTAGCGATGAAAGACGACATTATTTGTATTCCAAAAGCACTGGATTTATCGCCCCTGTTTCTTATTTGTTTATAAACATTAATGTATCGGACTAACATCAACGATTTTTTGATTATGTTACATATATTTTCTCATTCAGTTCAATCTTATAGCATAAAACCTAGCTCCTTTTTTATACTGTGCTTTTTTGCATCTCGTTTATACTGTTCCCAATTTCAGTTTCGTAACATTATGGCTTACATATTTAAGCGAAATATGTACTTTTCTTATCCCACCATACTCATATTAATGACTATGCACACGATGTAGGTTTCGATGTTGGCAGCTGTTATCAAGTAAAGTGGTAAAATGGTTCATTACATACTTACTCCTCGGCACTTACCTACTCTAATATGGATTTGGCCTCTCCAAAAACATTACACCATTCTTTACGATACATTTCACGCGTTGTCCATCCTATTTTCTCTTATGTTTCTCATATCGTCATCTACATCATCCAACCATATTTTTCGTGGACTTCCTCTAAATTGAATACCAACTGGATATCCGAGGAATATCGTTTACACCATCTTACCTCCAGGCATTTTCCCAACTTATACTTACCACCTTAACCTACTTTTCTTAATTTCTAAGACTGTATTTGAAGTTTTTTATGATGAGTTTCTCCGGTTTTCTTTTCCTCTGAAGTTTCCTCTGTCCACCATTCTTTGCTATTTCATTCACACAAATCCTTCTCAGTACTTTCCTTTCCCAACCCTAAATGACTCTTCTTCTGCAGTTATCATGGCTCATATTTCTGATTCATACATAACCACAGGTCTTATCACTATTCGATAAGGCCTTGTTTTCAAGTACTGGCTGAGGTAATGTGTCTTGAACATCATCAAGAGAACTCGAATTGTCCCATCGCCCGCTGCAGTCGTAACTTTCATTTCTTCTACTCTTCCATTTTGGATCTTATCTTCAGAGCATTATGTGAACTTCTGAACATAAAAAAAAGTTATTTCTTTCATTTAATATATATCCAGCAGTTCATTAATTACGCCTGGGACATTTTAGGTAAATATATTGTATTGAAAATATATCACGTTACTTAACGAGTATTGTAATGACCTCCTTTTATTTACAAATGTTGACCAAATAATATGCGTTCTTGGAATCTGGAGTGGAGTCTGAGGAGCGCAAATAAGCATAAAGCATACGTAAATAAAATAAAATAAATTGTCTCGGACGCTTGGTTAATTAGTTCAAATTTCAATATTAAGGTGCAGTTTTCATAACCTCTTGGGTACCTCAGTATGTCGTCTTAACACGTCAATACATTTCTCATACTCATATTGATATGGATTCAATACAATGATAGAATGCTTTATCTCTTATTCTCATTTGAAAATATTTTAAATGCATTATATAATAACTATGAATCCAATTTTTTTTCAAAGAACGATATATTGAACAAGTATATAACGGGCGAACATGAAATAATCCCTTTGAGAGGGCTAAGTTTGTCAAGTAGGCATATGAATTACTCGCGTTTCCTGGCCAAAGGTTAGTGTTTCTGTATATCCTTCATTAGGTTTCGTTGGTCAACTAATGTCAAAATTGGACAAAGATGACTTTTAATAATTCTGGGGAGAGCTCTACATGAAATAATAGTGAAATGGCACAAACCTAATGACATTTTTTTTGCCGACATTTTCAAGTTATAAAAATTTTAAATGAAAAAGTGGACATTTTACAAAATTTTCCGTGATCAAGAATAATGATAAAGATAAGCGATGTGATCTAAAATTCTTTTTGCGGCTTCTATATATATTTTTATAATATTTACTCTTGTTTACTTGAAAAAGGAGGACTTATATGGTATATTTTGGGGCCAACAAATTCTGGGAATCCGATATGAAACAGGTCCTTGTGTATAAAAGGCTTACGCTCATTGAACGCTACGGATTCCTAAATGAGAAACGCCACTTCTTTCTTTATATTTCATATTTGTTTTCTTTTAAAGGTCGATTTTGCAACCCCAACGTCAGCAGTTGTTGATATTTTTTCTGGAAAAAAGTGATAACAAAGCGGTGGAATCATTACAAAGAGACTTTTAACGTCATGTTCGGCGCACGCAAATACACTCTTTAAAAATAGCTATTTTAAAAATTGTTGAGGAAAATAAAGGGATTTGACGCTTCTGTTTGTAGATATAATCAACTCGGTAAAATTTATTAATTACAGCTCATGAACTTCCTGTTTATATTTTCAAAATTACTAGTTTGGAAGTAAAAGTTATTCTCAAATTTGTAATGGTTAAATTTGTTTTTCCAATTTGGGACCTAATATTTCAAGAGAAGGATTATGAGAAAATAAATTCATTTTTCTCTTGTTGAGGGAATTGGCCGGGAACAATTTTATTTAATTCCTCTTCATTTAACCGCTGTGTTTTCATCCCCGCACACCCAATTGTGAGATCCGTACCAAAAAAAAGTTCGTACCTAGTTTGTTTGCCTTTTTTGTGACCGCTTACCACGGGTTTCTTGTTATCCCACCAAGCCCTTTTCCAGTTGCTCGGAATTAGTTCCTAAGTACCTATTTAATCTGAATTTAGATGAGTCTCTTTCTCTCGCCCTCCAGTTTTCTCGCGACCTCTTCCGAATCCAAGGGCCACGCAATTCTTTCCACCTCCCGGATCATTATAAAGTTGGAATTGGGGTGGATCTCATAAATATGAATGACTTGGCTGAGGGAACACTTTCAGTTTTCGTTTATAATGGGGACATATATATTCCACCTGATAATTCCCTGCGGGTTTTGTTTGGCTTTTATTTCCCCCACTGCTAGAGTTATACTTATTCCTCCTTTACCTTGTCTTTAATACATTTATTCCATCGCCCATTCTGGAGCGTTATGGATCCCGCCAGGCTAATTTCATCCTTCCTCATACCAGCATAAAGAACTTCGGCGTATCTTAATTATAAAACGTGAAGTATATCGTATGATGTATTTCTTTTAAAGCTTATAGTGCAATTTACGTCATAAAAGTCATAAATCTACTTTTATTCCTAAGTGCTGAGCTTATAGCTTCTTCATATAAGTTGCTGCGCCTCATATTTAGGCAAATATTCATGAAATTAGTCATTACCTAGGCAGAATTTTGGATTAATATTTAATCACATATATGACTACGACAATTTATGGGATAGCTTTCCTTTTTTGATTGGTCGTGAGATGATACTGATTGGTGTAAAAACAAGGAATGATGAAAAAATCATTGATATGGTTATTCAGAAATAGTGGAACTGAGACTCACATTTTCTGCATTCTAAGGGCTAGTTTTAAAAAGATGATGATTCAAACGTTAGACGTTGTAGTATCTCACTTTTTGGGAAACTTAAAATTTTAATTAGTTTATGGATTTTTATCATTGTTTCTGGAACCTCAGAAGTGGCAGTTACAGTTTTTTATACGCAAGTCTCTAATTGCAAGATCAGCTGAACTATAAGGCTTAGGTATTGGTGCTTCGCATTTATTTTTTTGGTCATATATTTTTTTTCATGTATTTTCTTTTCATGTATATTTTTTTTGTCATATTTGATAAGTATAATTTAGAGAAATATTTCCTTCGGCAAACTTTTGCTGAAAGTATCGTGTTAAACAATGCTGTTAATTTAGCCGCTGAAAACTAACAATTTGGCAATTATAATCCTATCCATATTGAAAACAATCTTGTACTTTTCCACAATTATTTATTATCAGTTTAACATACTACGCGATTCACAGCGTGCTGCATCTTCAGGTACAATTGTTTATATGTTATTTATTCATGGTTACGATAGTGACCACCGCTAAGAAGCGGGGGAGGGTTTGGAGAACAAACTCGTTTTTAGGTGGAAAGGCAGGGGTACATAGGTTAGGGGCTTGTGAGGTGGGAAGTTTTTTCGGAAAGGAGTGGAGGGTTGCGGAAAAGTAAGTCGTTGCAATGTTTGCTTGCTGTCAATTGCTAAAAGTTTCGAAAATTTTAGTAAACGGTAAAGGCAGAGTGGATACATTAATTAGATGGGTATTGAAAAATTAAATGTAATAGTTGTAAAATAAGTTAAATTGTTCACACAGGACGAAATTTTAAGACATGGATCAAATAACACTCACAAAGTTACTTAAATATGAATACCAACTCACAATTTGCAAAGCATCTGCTGGATAACAATCACGTAGGTGATTTTATCCCCGCAATTCTACATGTCCTACCAAACGTTTAAATATGGATGCATTGGAGCAAATGGAAATTATCCAAGAGTTAAGTAACCTCTGCAACGAGTTTCTTTTTCCATACCCCTCCCCACTCCTTTCCGAAAAAATTTCCCTTTTCACAAGCCCCTAACTTATGTTCCCCTGCCTTTCCACCCAAAAATCAGTTTGTTCTCCAAGCCCCCTCCCCTTCCCCAACTGCTTAGCCTTAGTTACTACCGTAACTATCAATAATTAACATGTAAACAATTGTACCTGAAGATGCAGCAAGCTGCGAAACGCGTTGTACGTTAAACTGATGATAAATAATTGTGAAAAAGTACAAGGATTGTTTTCAATATTCGAATATAAAACACTTCCAAGAAGTGACGCCTAAAGGTGTAAAGTTTCTTTATAATCCCATTTTAGTATTATGGCAGAAAAAATTAAGTGCCTTTTAGGTACTGAACGGGGTAAGATTTTGATAGGAAAATATTAGAATATAGAAGATATATTTTGGATACATAGCTGAAGTAAATAGAAGTCGATGTTATTACAAAATCTTCGAAGAGAATATGCTTATTTCAACAAATAGATTCTGACCTCCTGGTGGCATTGACTGTGCTGGAGAACGTAAGGTAATACTCTTTTTTTAATAGTTAATTGGAAGAGTTTTAAAAGTTTTTTAATGGGTGGTCATTTGACACGTGTTTAAAAAAGCCTCTTGAAAGGAATTCATAGTTTATTTGGTAGGTTTTTATGCCATGGTTAATTGTGAGCTAATTTTGTATTCGATCAAAGTTAACTCTTCATTGAATGTTTGAATGATTGTTTCAACGAATAACGTCATCATCTTGTCGAAACCATGGTCGTAAGTCATTAAATTCATTGTGGAAAAACAAAGTTCACCCTATTCATTCAAAATGTTTAGCAAATTCCGCAAAGTATCGCCGGAAACCACCAACTTTATTTCATTAAACTTTGAGCTATCAATACAAATTTTCTTGTTCTATTAAATTTGTGACATTCTTGTCCTATATTTACGCCAAATTAATTTTTTTACCTCTATCGACAAAGTCTCCCTAAGGTCCTCATTTTTGTCTATTAGCGGAAATCTATTTTTAATATATTATGAGAAAATTCGAAGATCTCGAAAATATTTAAGCATCAGCTAGGTGGTTGAGTCTAGCAAAAGCGATTGAAGGGACTAGAGCAGAGGAGCGATGCAGAAAAAAATCATTTGAATGAAGTGTGAGGCAAGGAGAGAGACGGAGAGTGAGATGAGTGGGGGTAAAAAATACCAGAAAATTAGACGGAGCGCTGGTGGTGGTGATGGTATGTGTAGGGCGGCAAGAGAAAAGAATGGGGTGAAAAAATTACCGGATGTAGGGTCGGTGGGCGGGCGGGTGGGTGGCCGTGGTGGTGGGTGATAGAGGGACGATGGGAAGGAGGCGCGGAAAAATGTTCAACGGACCGGACCTAACGAAATGAGAAGAGGGTCCGCTATGGAGAAGGGCTGGAATTTTCGTCGGGTGTCGCTGAAAGCGAGCTGGAGGCGGGAAAGTGAAAGGATGCGTATTGCGGGCCTCCGCTGATGGTCGATGAAGGTGCGACGGCTGGAGTTAAATGGCGGGGGGAGAGGTGAAGGGAAGATGTAATTTAAACCGATGGTTGTGGTGCTGGTCGCACAAAGCAACGCTGAGTGCTTGTACATCGGCTGTTCATGTAATCTTTGAGTGTCGGAATGTATCGGTCGTACATGCTCGAGAAATAACTTATCCTCATTACTTTTCTTTACTACTTGTACGTAATACCCTGCAAACCTCCTCAAGTGTGACTGAGTATGCTAACATCAATATACTCACCACCATGTCCTACAAAAGTAAAAGTAAGTATAAACCTGCAAACATCTGTCTATGGGAGATAAAAATTAACAAACATGAAACGCAAAATATGCTAGCAATACGATAAAAACAATGAGTTAATTGTATTCGCAACTATGTATATCCATAGAGGGATCAAGATAACATAATAATTGGATTATACGGTAAAATCTTTCACGTATTCCGGTTTAGATGATATTGAAAAACACATTTGAGAGAAATAATACCAAGTGGGGTTATGGACATACAGGAGTTGGATGAAATAACTTCCAGTTTAATGTCGTTGTTAAATTTCTACCAAAAACTTAGCTATGATATGTTATCGGTGATTTTTCTGGACTAAACTCACCAGGACCGCAAACTAACCTACGAGCCATTAGCTCCCTCAAATTTATAATTTTTGGCAGTTCTTAAGGATATGATCTTATTTTTTGTTAGATCTTACTGTATAAATTGTGTCAGGGTCTATTTTCGAGATTTTTCATAAAATTCAAATCAAATATAGTCGGGATTCAGGATCCAGTATGTCATATTATGCTGTAATATCACACTATACATGGAAAGTTTCGGCTGATCGTCGATTCTCTGTAACAGATAGGATCTTGTTTTCTGATTAAGGTGCTTGGGCAGCGCACTACCTGGAAACCCCAACCTTGGGAGTTAGTACTCCACTTCGGGCGTAAGTGTTGTACTTGTCGAAGAATTGAAGATTGGGTTAAAAAGGTATGACATAACCAAAAGCTAAAAGAGAATCTGAAACTAGAGAGTAATGACGCTTGTATTTTTTCAACGATGGAGAATAAATGTATCGGCAAAACAATTTTCCTGGGCCAGTGAATGTCCGGACATTGTCGAATACGTCGCTGTTGTTCAGTCGTTTTGATGGATTTTCATGTTTCATTCTCCTTCGACGTAGAATCTCCTTGGAGAGAGTGCACATGAGCTTTGCTTTTGGCTTGACCAGTTCAAATGAAAGTGTTAAAGGATTAAGTTTGCTTCACGGGGAATATAGAAGTTTCTATCGCTAAGTTAAAAAAAAAAGTTGGTGACATTCCTATTGTGTCGAAGAAAACCAAAGTTTGGCACTGAGCGGGTTTAGGTTAATGCCTTTCAAGCTGAGCAATTAATCGATATTAGCATCTGTTTTTCTTTTTAAGCTCCTCGTTCTTCTGATGCAATAACTTAAATCGATTTTTTGAATGTGATGTCATTAGGGTGCTATCACTTTTTCAATAAATTGTTTTCAATCTTCCACTGTTCATTACTACATGGTGGAATTATAATTATAGAAGGAAATAGTCGTCCTTTAAGGTCAATAAGAATATCATATGGTTCAATCATGGAAATACGATGTGGAAAGATTGGAATTAGCCTGGAATAAGGTGGAGAATTCAAAGGTTATTTGTGTTTCCATCGTCTCTCAAGGGAATTATACCCCAAGTTAGATCGTAAGGCAGTATTGCATGATAAATTCAAGGACTCTTCATTCATTGCACAAAGTTCACGAGATCAAAACAGGAAGATAGTGTTGAGGAACAGCTATTTATTCTTTCTCAGTGGCTGAACACCGGTTTTCCGGCTGTTGAGCTGAGGCCGGATATTACAATGTCTGAGTAAATTCTCCATCCTTTCTCTACGTTACGTTATACAAGTGTATGTCCGGAAGGTGGCATTGGGTATCTGCACCCCCTGCTGTTATGCTAGATTCATCTTCTGCGGTGATTCTTCTCGGTGTTCAACTGTCGGTATCGGATTGGCATTTCCGTCATGGTATTGACTTTAAATCATCTACCTTTTACGGGAATATCTTTTTTAAATAAACTTTTACGATAGTTTGTATTGATACTCACAAATAATTTCGTCTATACATCCTCAGTATAGTTTAAAATATTTTGGATTAATAAGTGATTGATTCCATAGGAACTTTCAAAACTGTAGAGGGTTAATAAATAAATAAAATATATCACGTAAAGTATTTTACGAAGAACACATAGGTATCCAGTTATGAAATTAGAGGGTATAATCGTGCCAATTACTTACTACTTTGGGATGTTCATTGCTATGTTCTAAACTTCCTTCTACGGGATGGTTGTACGCTACCTGGATTACAAATGAAATTGAAGTTTTGGGGTTGAATATTCAGTGCACATGTATCAAAGCTTAATTCTTCCATTCCCTCAGGTCTAACTATAACTGACACTATTCATGGAAACTCGGCGCAGAACGAGTAAAAATAATGCGCTTTATTCGCACAAATCATTTTAGCAACGGAACATTCCCGTGGATTTTAGCTGGAAGGAAAATATCGGTAGCAAAAGCATAGAAAGGCAAACCTGTCCTCGAGCGTTTTTTTCATAGACCCTTCTATTGGGGCGACAAGCAACCTCCAATCAACCCCGGCACTCGGCCATTCCCACATTTTTCTCGACTCCATAAACCTTACCCAACATATGGAGCCAGCCCACATCGCTTAGCAGCCATGTATACCAACATGAATAATTATTTCTCCATATGACCACGATTGAGCTTGCCCACAGGCATTTACAAATGCCTGTATATCTATTTAATTAGTGAGAAATTTAGAGTGTAATCCAAATTTATTGTGGCATTGGTATTCATATATACTTACTCAGCATTTGAAACAAATACTCCAATTTCAGCAATAAAGTCTCTCTGTCGTTGCTGGAGAAAATACTTGGCTAAACTAATACAAGTTAAAGACCTAAGTCAAGCCTGAGGTATGAGGAAAAGCGTTACATGAAATGAAATGTTACTTTGTACTTCTCACACCATTTTATTAATATCGACCATGGTTTCGAAAAGTATTGTCCTTGATAGTGCCAAAGATTGTTGAAACCATGGTTGGTGTGGGGAAACGGTGTGGGAATTAAAAAGTAGCATTTCATTCCATTCATGCCAAAATACCTAAATTCACAGTATTTCAACAAAATTAGGGTCCGCTGCTACTTTCAAGACTTGTTGAACGCTCTGCAGGTAATGGACATCGCTATACCCCAGTGAGTGAGAAAGTGTAGTGATGGCCTGCCCCGTTGTCTCTCCTTCGTTCATTGGCTCCTCAGTGGACGAGGTGGAGAGAGACTGCGCTGAAAGAAGCATGACGCGACGGGTGACTGAGCACTGAGGTCAAAGAGAATCGTGGGACATTTTTCGCCACCGATTCGGGCATAGGAGAATAAAATTAAGCCCGCCATCATAAGATAAGTCTCGAGTGTAGAGAAATTATGGGGTAATTACTCCAGCTGCGAATTGGCGGTAGACGAATTCCTCGGAGTGGGCGTGGAACGCTGGGTAACGCAGGCTCGAATAGGCAGGGCTGCTTGGAGGTGTTGCCGGTAATGGACAACAGAAAAAGTGAAAGGGTCGAGAGTTTAATGGGAGAGGGCAGTTTGTGGGATGCGTGTGGCAGGGGGTGCCTACAAGAAGGTGGGTATCCACCAGTTCTAACGCTCCCCCACCCTCCCTCCGCTCGCAACTCTATTCCAATTTCTAACCCATTTCAACCCCTCTCCTCCACATCCCCTAAGCTTTCCCTCACAATTTACCGCCTCAGTCCCGACGTAAATTTTGTCCGTGGAAGGGTTAACTAAGCCATTGGCATGCTAATGACTCCCGTCTGGTTCGGCCACGCCCAAGAGATTCGGGGTGGTCCATTCGGGTGTCCGGTGCCCAACCCTTTAGGACGCCCGGGGGGAAACCTGCTGTTTTCACGCATCTTCCATTCAAACTCCCTCTCTCTTCCTTCACCTCTACCCTTCAAACCAACCCCTGCCAATGACCGCTTTAACCCTTCTCTCCCCCCATCCACCTCCTTTCGCATTACCCTCGCTGCACAATTTTTTCAAATCTCCCTATCTCTCTCTCCCTCTCCGCCGCATGCCGACCGTCAACAATGTCATGCCACCAGCACCCCCTCCCAACCTCACACTACCGTGAGATCGCGTGAAGGGTTACGGGAAATAAACTGGTCCTTGCCCGTTTAAGGCAGCTCTCTCATTTTTCCCCTTTTCCGACAACCCTCTCTCTCTCACGACACTATCTTCCTACCTCCGTCCTTTCATTTTCTCTACAGCATTCCACTTTCATCTATTTATCTTTGAAATTCCTCACTCGGAATGAAGTGTGTGAGTAATTTGAGCGCGGGAGGACTCGGAATGGATGAGTGATTGGTTGACCTGACCATTCCATTCCATAGTTTCACTTATTTCCTAATGGTTTGGGTTGGTAAACAAAATATATATTTTGGTAGTTTAATAGATTTATCTATAGACGGAAGAAGTACAACGTATATCAAGGGGAGAATAGCCCAAGCTAAAAAGTCATTCATTGGAAAAAGAAGACTGATGTGGTAAAAAAAGATAGAACTACAAACCAAGAGACAGTACGTAAAAATCTTCGTGTGAATCGTGGCACTCAATGGATCGGAAGCATGGACCACTGAAAAAGCTGACCAGAAAGGAATAGAAGCCTTCTAAACCTGGTGTTGGAGGAGGGTGCTGAAGAAAAAATAGATGGACAAAATAAGGAATAATGAAATGTTCAGACGAATAGGAGAGATTTGAAAAATCACAAAGAAAAGAAGAACCAGATGGATTGGACATGCCCTGAGACTCCATGGGTTTGTGAAGAACAAAGTTGAAGGCAAAATAGAGGTAAAGTCCCAAGAGGAAGACCCAGGAATAAGTCATGGACCTAATAAGGGGGGAAGTACTTAAGGAAGAGATATCAGGAGGTAAGGGAACCAGCATTAGATAGGAAAGGGTGGAGGGCTGCAGTCAACCAATATTAGGATTAAACGACCTATAATGAATAGATTTATCGAACTTGCTGAGTAAATATACACTTTTTCTTGCATCACCTGCAGAATCAGGCTTTTTCACTTATATTTTCTGCAATTTTTACTGGAATTTACATGGGTATTATTTGGAAAATTTGTGTCTCATATGAACGAGTGGCTTTGTTTTTCCGTCATCCAAATTTACAATTCTGTAGAAAACTGCCTCAGGTTTTACACATTTTGAATGGCATATAAATTGTACAGTTTAACTACAGCTGTTTTAATCCTCCGATAGATTTCAACTTTACATGGTAAGATATGTAAGATAGCATTGCCTTAAAAAATTTTTTTTTAGTCTCTCGAGTCTTTAGGGAAAGTTTAAGAGCTTATGATGGGAGTTTTCTTTTGAAATAGGCCATTACCCGGAAAAAATCTGAGAATTAAAAGCTTGGAGGTAAAGTGGCAATGTCCGTGGGTGGTTTGGGTGTTATAAGCTATGAAGGAAGGAGCAATGGGAAAAAAGCAAATCAAATACTACAACAGCATGCATTAAAATGTTGTCATTTCATTTTAAGTAAGCGCATTTGGTGAAGTCGATCATCGAGATGCTTCCAGCATTTCTCTAAGATTCAGTTTCCAGGTTTACCATTTACATACATAAAATATTAGCTTTAAAGTTGCCCTCGTGTCCAGACTCTTATAGTATGTGCTAATGTAAAATACAAATAAATGTTTTTTTAATATTTATATTTTCTTTTATGCTCATAAATAGTCGTTAGTTTTCTTCCCATTTGTCTTACAGAAGCACCATGTACTAACCCCATGCATGCATGCACATTTATTTTTGTCTTCTTTACCATTTCAATTAAAAATACCCTTTTTAAAAATACCCTTTCTATTTCTAAATTTAAGAGAAAAAACTCGTTTTATTCTCAAAACACGAGCAATCACAATAGTTATAGATCTCATATGTTATTATACCCCTAGAGACTAGAGACCATCATGGATATATCTCTTTCAAGAAGAGTCCAGGCGGACCAGCGAAGGTGTCGCCAAAGAAAAATTTCACGAAAGCCACCAGATAGCAGAACCCGTCTACGCATGGCTAGAATCTTGCGGATAAGTCGAAGAATTATATAGTATAAGAACGAGAAACACATGGTAAAAAAACGCCTCGGAAAACAGACTCAGCAGCTCCGGGGAATCCTATACAAAATTGCTACGATCATAGTGTACTTGTCAATCCTTTAGAGTATCTTCTGTCCCTTTAAATCTATTCGCGCTCTCTCTGCTTGTCTCAATTTCCTTGGTTTGGTACCCCGTGGCACGCTTGGACATGAATGAAGTGCGCGCTTGCGAACAAGAGAATATAGCGTAAATTCGAGTGGTCTCTCACGTGCCTCTGGCATAAATAGGTGGCGTACTAATAACAACTTCTTGGTTATTGCGAAGTCTGCTGCTCAGGCATTCTCACCAAAATTCAGTCCCCAACATTTCCGTCTCGGTCAACATGCCAATAACCTAATAAGCCTGTCACTCCCACGCTTTCCTAAATTTAACCCATTGTAGTCCAATCTCGCTCCTCCAATTGAAGACATAAGCGGTCATTCGTACAAACACCAAGACCCTTCGAACGGCATAGATGAATATGGAGAAAGTCTTCTCGAGTCTTCCACCGGGATAAGTTTTTTACTGCCGACGTTTAGGAGTCTGACTCCTACAAAATTATGCCTTGAGAATGGAGTACGAGTCGGACTCCGAAACGTCGGCAGTAAAAAATTTATCCCGGTGGAAGACCCGAGAAGTCTTCCTCCATACTATTCGCCGGGAAAAAACTAAATCAGGCTTAGATAAATGTTTCGCCCGGACCTCTTTAGCTAACTTTGATGGTACTAAACTCGATTAAACGTTTAAAAATGCCTCTCGTAAGTGGTTGTATGAGTTGATATAAAAAGAACCGCATATATATTAGAAATTAGCACGTTTTCTGCGGATCGATATTACTTCCTGGAGGGAATCTACTGATTCATTTCTAACCAAAGTTACTGCTTTAACATGCATGTGGTGAAGATGGGTTTTTTGAGCTGCGGCAAATAGTAGACGCTTGTAATTAAGTTATACGCGTGATTATTTAGGATACTGATGTAAAAACCTTGACACTATATCTTTTCAATAAATATCTCTCTTAATTTAAAAAAATGACAATTATCATAAAATATTCCCTTCCGTTTTAAATCAGAACTTCATTTCAAACTACAACATATTAGGCTATGCTATTTGTGGAATTTGTGTATCAATTATTCTCGTTAAGCTTTCGTAAAGTGGCAAAGATGAGAGTACGGAGTTAGCTGTGGCGCTAAGTTAGGGTTGACCGAATGACGTTTAGTATTCAATGAAGCAGTTTGGTTCATTCGAGCGCTGTGAAAGAAGGGCAGCGTGCGGAAATAAACTGTAGTTAACGAGAAAGACCAGCGGTAAACGATGAAACCCACTTCGGAAAGAAGTCCAGTATTACCTCCAATTTTAGCCAATACACACGAGCTAAATCTTAGGTATAATATAAAAGAACATTTTACAGAGAAATTTTAAAGTGTGTTAGTAAAATGGGTTTCCAGAAGGGAATAAATACACGCGCAAACACAAAGGTACTGTACAAATTAATATTGAATGTTTTTATGCTCTTTTTATGTTATTTTAAAATGTATTTGTCTGAAACATCCTCATACTCCTCACTACACTGTGTTAGGAAATTTTGCTCTGCCATACAAGTCACATTTTCATTTGAAAAATCTAACCAGCTCAGATCAAGCGTACAGATTTCATTCCTGGCATTAACTGTGTCTTGTTAAAAAATGCTGATCTCAGCTCTTTATCTGGCTTAATTTCATCTATATAGAACGGTCTCCATGGCTTAAATCAAATACTTCAACGGAATGAGTGGTATACCGTTAATTTACTTGTCTTACCTAGTACGGAAAGCATTCCTTAACCCATATACTGCTCAATTTATTAGTGGTGTGATTCCAGCTTCCGCATATTTTCTCTCTTCTGATAGCAGTAGTTTATATTTTAATCCATATGTAAACAATGCTTGTAATTTTCCACAGATATTTATTAATGTACTACGCGTTTTTCAGAATGCTGCATCTTCAGGTACAATTGTTTACATGTTATTCATTGATAGTTAAGGACAATACTAACCAACACTAAGAAGCTGGAAGGGGGAGGGTTGGAGAACAAACTAATTTTTGAGTGGAAAGGCAGGAGATCATAAGTTTGGGGCTTGTGAAAAGGGAAATTGTTTTGGAAAGGAGTGGGCAGGGGTGCGGAAAAAGTAACTCATTGCAAAGGTTGCTTGACTCTCTGATAATTTCCATGTGCTCCAATGCATCCATCTTTTTACCTTTTGGTAGAACATGTAGAATATGGAGGATAAAATCACCTACGTGATTAATATCCAGCAGATGCTTTGCAAATTGTGAGTAGGTATCCATATTTAAGGTTCGTAGGTGATCTTTGATCCTTGTCTTAAAATTTAGTTCTGTATGACCAATGTAAGTTATATTACAAACTATTACATTTTATTTTGTGAATACCCGACGTAAATAATTTAACAACTTTGTCTTTACCGTTTACTAAAATTTCGAAAGCGTTGGGGAAGTATAGAATGTTGCCTTAAGGGATATCGGCAGGCGGTTTGAAATCCTAGAAAAGGAGTTCAGCTCCATTTGGTCTTTAAGGGTCTTACTGTTTGTGTGTGGGAAATGTTTTGTGTCCAAGGATTTATGTTTTTTTGCAAAATTTTGTCCTATAAATCTGGATCACAAACTAAATTTGGTAAACAGATCACTGAACTTGCTGATCGTCTTCGATAGATGTGGGTGATTTATGTCAATATTTGTTAATTGGTGGACAGAAAACCTACCCATGGAAGATTTATTTCGAGCATATCTTATTCGTGTTCATGACAATTATTAATTGTCTCATCTTCATTAGTCCTTCAATTCTAAGTTTGGTTGACTTCAGCCCTCCACACTTCTCCATCTAATACTAGTTTCCCTACTTCCCGGTATCTCTTCCTATTGCTTTTCTCTTTATTTGGTCAATTGACTTATTCCTGGGTCTTTCCATGGGGACTTTCCCTCTATTTTTCCTTCAGTTATATTAGTCACTAACCTATTGGGTCTCCAATGGGTTAGCGTTCGTCCGGTGCGTCCAATTCATTTGCTTCTTCTTTTATGTATTGTGCTCCATATGGTCCTTTTCTCTTCTACTCTTCTGTAAGCTTCATCATTTCTTATTTGGTCCGTCCATTTTATCTTCAGCAATATCCTCCAGCACCACGTTTCGAAGGCTTCTAGTCTATTCTGGACAGTTTTTTCGATAGTCCATTTTCCTATAGTGTCTAGTAGTTTGAAAATATTACTACTGTCACTTTTAGTTTATGAGGATGAAAAGGCTTCTACAAATTTCCTTCGTCGGAAAGGTGTTGAAGATGTCTTTAACGAGTTGAAACCTTGATAGATCAATAAAATGTGTTTACGTGTAATACGTAATTGCTCGTCATGAACGTAATGCATTTTTATATTCTGGATCCTCAAGTGATGTCCGACTTGGATGGTTTCTAGTTCCCGGAATAGTTATAGAATGACTGGGGAGGAAGAGGTGCTGGAAGAATATTTTCGCGAGCGTCGAGAGGATTGTAGTGGCGTGGAATGGTAGAGCGGGGGCGGAGAGCCCTAGCGGACGTAAAATGATTCACTCGAGGGGTAAAGGGCCGCTAAGGAAGAGGGCAAGGGAGCGTGAAGAAGGGATGAACCTATTGGTGGGACAGTAGGAAGGGGGAGAAGGAAGCTAGAGAGGGAGTTTAGGGACGATCTTAAGGAAGGAAGGAAACCAATGGAGAAGGGAACGAAGGCAAAGAGGGGAAATGCGGAAGAGATGATTAAGAGGTATTCGTTGAAGAGGGAGGCGGGAGTGGGGGTGTGGAGAAAGGCTTGGGACGAAGAGTTGAGGGGTCTTCTTTCTCGGGTGGGATGGGGGACATGGGTTTGGGATTAGGTGCGGTGAGGTTGAGAAAATAGTGACCCAGGGTCCACAGGAAGTGTACAGGAGCGGTGTTTAGGGTGAGCAATAATTCTAACCCAAAGCGAAAATAGCTGGCTGTGATGCATGGGTACATCATACTTTCGAGTATAAATTGTGGTTGTCGTAGGGGTCATGTAGTATAGATTTGGTCGCAAAATCCCACCATTGACACTTCAGAGCTGAGCTTTTAATGATGTTTTTTTCATATTTGTGATGGGTTTTATTCCATTAAATTACTTTTCTCCCATCAATATTTCGGTTAATTCTCTAATTTAATTAAGTCATCCACTTTTGTAAATATTTATGCAGGCCGGTAAATTTCTTCATGTTTTCATTAACAATTTGAATCGTGACTGAATTATACACCAGAGAATGAGACGATAACTTTCAATCTTCATCTGTGTGAAAGCACATTTTAAGACGGAATGGGAATCGTTTACAAATTTAGGAAATATATTTAAACTTAATTTTTACATAACACACTTCTTTTTGTTAAATTGATGCATCAACTGATGATATTCGTTCACAATGTTTAATGCGTTTCCACATGTAATTTGAATGAAACATATGCTGAAAGAAGATGCTATAAAATGGAATACCTATATACTTCTTTCCGTACTCTACTAAGACTCTTAGCGTACTTGGGTAAGCGTAAAGGGTGCAATAGAAGAAAACGCTTGAAATAGGTGAGATAAAAATAAAATAAAGCGGAAAGAAGATCAAAGTCCGATCAATAAAATCTCAAGAAAACCATATACATTTTTTTTTACCTACCATATATAAGACATAAAATGAACTCTTTCATCGAATATCAATTTTTAGGAGAGTGAAAACTCACCTTCAAAACTCGAAGAAACGGCGTTGTACAACATATTCACGCTTTTATCGCCATTTTGATGAGTATTAGAACGAATGTGCTCATATTCATTATTTCCAATCGCAGACAAACCAATATCTCCCTTGTCCCTAGCATAATGTATAGTATCCGTGTGAGATAAATATTCACCCCCTGCGGCGCACGTGTCACGTGCATCAACGTCGAGGAATTACGGTTTGCCTTCTCAACTGCGGAGAAGGGTCTGACAATTCCACCCTTCATCAGTTGCTGTCATGGCAAATTTTCAAACCGTGAGTTTGAAATGAGGGGAAATGCTAACCTCCCCCTCTTAATCGTAGAGAGAGAAATCTAGAAGTTGGCAGCAAAGTACGCCGGAACGACAAATCCCACTCACACATTTTACGAGCCCAAAACACGTATACGCCATTGAATTTTAGATTAGTCCCAAATACTGCGCATTTGTTACCCTGTCGAGCGTTCAGGTGTAATGTGATCCCTTTTCAACGAGAGGCGCCATATAACTTTTAATATAAGGGCCGGAAGGATGGCCCCTTGAGTCCCCCTTCCTCCACGACTCCTCGCACAGCTCTCTCGCCGCGGTCTACGAGTTGAAAGCCGAAAGAGAATGGAATTTGCGCGATTAAGGTGGGGAGGGAAATGAATATTTTGAAGGGCTCCGCCGAGTAGTCGGGTGTCGTGGGCGATGGGGCGGGGGTCAAGGGGGGTGGGAGGGAAGAGGAAGGGAAAGGCCTAGGGTGTAGGAGAGTGTATGGGACAAAAAGATAGGACAACAAACTTTTAGCTGCTTAGGATAAGGATAGATTTCAAGTCCACATTGAATGGAAGACAAATTCGACCTGCAATTTCAGTAATAATAAGTTACCCGGGTCTCAGGATGTGGAAGAGTATAGAGATGTTTTTTTTAGCCATTTTTTTAGAGCCATTTTAGTCTTGAGTAATTAACGATCGAAAACCTTATTGTTATTTTCATCTTAAAAGTTATATAATAACTAGTAAGAGTAAAAAAATTATCACAGTAATCAACACTTCTTTTATACTATGAAATACTATATTTTATTAATTTACCATCGACACCGATTGACAAACAGCAAAAAAATTGAAATTTACGTAGATTTTAAAAATGGTTTTCACACAATTACTAAGTACTAAATGTATTTCTGCACCATATTTTCTATAAAAATATTTTGAATAGTCACTTTCCAAGATGAGTTTTTAAATATTATGTGGTATATTTAGTTGCCTCTTTAAAAACAGGAAAATAGCTCATCTAAATTGGTATGACATTCCTCTAATCAACTTCCCAATTTCCGACTCTTACTCGAGTACTTTCCTTGTGTACGATATTAATGCCTGCAGTTATTCAACTGTGACTCGTAAATGTAGTGTACCAGGCAACATGGGGCGTCAACGTTGCGACTCAGCGACTTCACTTGTTCGTCGATTCGTTTCACCGGTGCAATGGATACTTATAGTATGGAATGTGTGGATGGTTGCTCAATCTCATTCGTTTTTATTGTATGTAGTTGCAGTGTTGGTATACTTTACTAAATGCGCTAAGATTTTATTTATTTTTTATTTATTTGGCAAAAAGATCACATAAAGCATAAAGCCATTTTACAGTGAACATATAACAAACAAAAAGGGACACAAACGTAAAAACACTACAAGAAGAAGGTAACAAATAATAATGAAACATGGGGAGATAGTACGAATACTTTTTTTTGGGAATGGCAAACGGCTACGTTAGTGAAGGCGGTGGAAGATAAGGTGAAAGGGTCAATGTTCACAGGAAGGGAATTAACAAGAGAAGAGAGGCGAAAAATGAGGGAGTGTTTGGTAAGTGATAATCTGGGAGTATGGATAGGGAACAATGAGTATGTTATGGTGTGTCCGGAGGGTATTCTGAAATGTATCTAGGATACTGGTCGGGGCAAACAATGGTTGAGTTCAGTGTGCTATAGACAAGTTTAATTTGGGTTTTAAGGAAGATATTATCAACTTTATTAACAGATAGTGAGGGCAAAGCATCATCAGAGGGTAGGTCGCGGAAATTTGACACTCAATATTTATCAAAACGTGCGAAGAAGTTGGGGTTATGTTGCAGGGATTTAACATTAGTTTGGGCTGACATCGACCGTGTAGGGGAATAGTAGGAGAGAAGAAGAAGAACAATAGATTATAAATATGTCTGTAATGCTCTGGGATCTCTAAATTAAGTGTACCAGTATAATAGGCCTAACAGGGACATTGCTTTACTTTTTATGACATGAATGTGGTCCGCATGGATAAGTTAACGACCCGTTATTACTTAAATATCTTCGACTGATGAAATTCTGGTTAATGGGGTAGAGCTGATGGTATAATTGAAATTTGTTGGGGATTTTTGAGGGAAATGGTCATAACTTTAGATTTGCTAGGATTTAAGTTAAGCTGCTAGGTGTTCATTATTCACCATTAATTCAACGTCTTATTTAGCCTAAGGTAAGATGTTTGTGATCATCGATTCTATGACGAGAGCCGTCAGTAAGGAATAATTTGTTATATTTAAAAGAATTGTCGACCTAGATTTCTGATTTTTAAGAATGTTTGTCTCATAAACCAATGTTTATGTCTCATAGTATTGCAAAATTCATGATAGTGCCTACTATGGATGCAGTGAGGTACAGAAAAATTGATGCGTTATTCTGGACCTGCGTAATAATCAAGCAAACACCTCTCATGCTATTGAAGATTGAGCAATGTAGAGTGTACCTACTAAACGAAGAACCGGAACCGAGAACCGAATCTAAGAACTGAAACAGAACAAAAAAACGGTAGAACTTACCCATCCCTTTTAAAAATTCTTCTTATGACAGACATTATTTACAGGTTTTTGATAATCCATCGATAGTCTTTGCTTCATTCACCTTGGTGGAAAATACTGTGCTGGCGGAATCTTGCGCTTAACTGTGAAAAAAGTGTAAAATTAAAATAAAAAATTGTAAAATTAAAATTAAAAAGTGTAAAATTAAAATTAAAAATTATAGAAACCCTGATACATTGAGGTGGCAGAGAGGGTACTATGTACACATAAGTGCTTTTAGTGGTGAAACTGATCGTGGAAATGAATAAACTCTAGGAGCGAACAAGGTTTTACCATTGTTACGCACGCATTTGTCACGCATATCAGGTACATATCGCTGCGAAAAACTTGCAAATAAAGAGTTGTAAAAGTTTTGTTGCTATATATAAGGGCCATTATTTTAATGAAAATACACACTGTCATCACTCAATTTCTCTTTTACTCAAATGTTTGAGAGCCAAGACCCTTTTCGATACTGGTTTAACTATCAGTTATTGTATTTAAACGCTGGTCGGGTACATGTATTTAGGAGCCGTGTTCTTGGGAGCATCGTCCGAGGGAGCCCAAGGGGTACTCCGGTGATATGAGTAAGACGAGGAGGGGTCGGGGGCTTGTGGTGTTGGAGGAGGATAATGGGCCGAGAAGGAGGCGAAGTATAAGGGCAAGGTTCGGCATTCTCTGGTTGTGCGCCGGTCGGGGTAGGGAGAAGAAATTTGATTAATTCGGCTTGTCAGCTCCAGAGCATGTTTAATTTCGCGACCAGGGATTTCACGGACATTGGAAGGCGCTCGGGAAGTGAGGGGGAAGGAGTAGGGGAAAGGAAGGAAAGGGAAAAGGCCTATCCCCGAGTGTGAGAAAGAAGGCACTGTGAGGGGTGTATGGCAGGCATGGAGAGGGGTGGTAAAAGAGAAAACCTCCATAGTGATGGTCGTGGTTTGGAAGCCTTTGGGAAAGAAGCTTGGGTGCGGAAAACGGGGTGCAATGCTAGGGATAAGACTTAAAGGACTTTATAAAGTGTGGAGAGGGAGAGTGTGAGACGAGGTTGACTAAAGAATAAACGGACGCCTAAGAGGAGAACAGGAGCGGTAGGGGTTTAGGCTCGAGGTCAATGAATCTGAAAAGGTGCAATTAGAGGATGAAAGGAAGGGTTTTTAACCCCAAAGGGTGAGTATGTGGAAACGGACATGGCAGGAAAGTAGTGGGAAATTTTTGGTCGTGGGTCTGTGGTGGAAATTTGGTCTCGGGTTTGCACGGCCGCCCCAAGAAAGGCCTACTAGTAAAATGGACGTGTTTTTAAGTCCGGTTGGTGCCACGTCTTTATCACATCTTAATTTGATTGCTCTTCTCTCCGCACTGTGGGTGACCTGCGTTCCTTTTTGTCCCATTGGGATAAAGTGTATCCTTTCTGAAAGCTTTTAACCTTTTCCTGTGTATACAACTAAAAGTTAATTTAAATTCTGGCACAGCTTTTAAAACAGCTTGGAAATTAGGTTTTTCCGTCTGGCATGCCACTTGCACTAGGAAAATTAGCTGGGTAGATGAAAGAGAATATTATTTAAAAATTCATCCGTGTGTTTCATGAGAGATATCTCAGTAAAATGAATAGTAAGCCCCAAATTTACGAAAGTGGCCATTTTTATCAGTATCCTGCGGGCATTGTCGTAAAAACGTGACTTTTTTTCTCATTATTCGGATGGTGCGTAACTATTGCATTTCTGTACCGTGCCAATTTAGTGGTGGTTCTTAAATTCCACTGTCCAGAGGCAATTTTATGAATTAATGTTCCTCGTTGCTTTATTGCTTTGTTTCTGGGAGCTACAATAGTCACCATAAATATAGATTACGATATCGAGGCTTTTAAAGTCAAAGTTGTGTTTACTAACCTAGCAGAACTGCTCTCAAATGTCTGCATGTTGCCTCCACTACTTAAGACTGCATGTAATAAAAGCTGAAGCAGATGAAGAGCAAACAGAATAAATGCGCGTATCAAGCTTGGAAAACAATCCAAAAATCAGGGTCAATAAAGTCCAACAAGTCCATCGAGTGTTTGGAATAATTACGCCCTTTTTATTATTGAAAGAATACAAATTACAAATCATGATTCTCGTTTATTTTATCGCGGGAAATACACGAACCGCGTAACTAAATGCTCATTTTAGTTAGCGCTGACAGCGAGGGACGAAGGCACAGGCGAGGGACGAAGGCTCACTCGATTTATGCGTAGTTGAATAATACTGACGAGAAAAAAAGGAACTTTTATTTTCACTCAACTGTGTGTAAGTGCTGTCCTCTTTGTACTCGGTACTTTGTACGGTATCGGTTTGTCGGCTGTCGGTTTGGGCATTTTTATCGTGTAATTTGCCTGCACTTATACGTAATTGTACCTAAATATATTTTGTTCGTAAATTGTTCATAAATATATATGTACAGATTTTCTTTAATCAGAGCGTTGAGGGCCATCAAATGGATTCAAAGCGGCGAAATAATGAATGAATGAAAATGTAAAATCAATCGAAAGAAAAGAATGTGATGTTTCTACATATTATTCGATTTAGATACCGTACACATGGACTCCAGCTCGGTCCTTAACCACCCAACTTGTGAACAGTATTTTGTAATAGCCTTTTGTAAACGGAAAATTCCTAAGCACACCATCATGTCCCCTTGATAACTCGTTTCATGGCAATATATAACTTGCTATTTCTTATTATCACATTGTAGTTAGCGGCCATTTCGACACCGGTAGTTTGGTCGAGAGTTAATACGTGATTTTGGAAGAGCATGAGGATTATCATGGTATATTTCACTATTATTATTAGAAGTTAATTCATTTTCCTTAAGCCACTTGAGTTGCGTACGATGTTTTAATTTTTTAAAGTTTGAATATTTCAAAGACTATATTTTATGAGCTATTAAAGAGAAAACAAATAGCAATGACGATCGCCGGAGTAGGTTACGAGGTTTTTTTTTATTACGAGCTTACATATTTAACACTTATGGTAAGATGTACCGTTTAATTTATGATTCTATTACACATTACCTTGTTATCTTCAACCTAACTTCCTGTAACAAAAGGGGGAAAGAAACATTTCGGCGCGGGTACTAGGGTGCGGTCGAGCCGTATCATCGTGAGGATGTTTTGGCGCGAGATGAGTTGAATATTACGGACGACACTGCTACGCTTTCAACTCTCTTTCCGCGCCTAAACGTCGACGCTGAGGCGTCCTTGCGCCGAAACGGCTGGCGATCAAAATGCCAGCGCCCAACGTCCACGCCCTCAGATGGGTTACGCACAAACGGCCACGCCTAAGTGGCCGCGCCGAATATGTTATAGATCCACAAGACGGTTGTTTATTAAGTTGTTGTTAATTTTGACGGTTGTTAATTTAAGTAATGTAGTCCTGTTACGTAACGGTAATGGGTACGTTCGGGTTTAGTGTTAGCGGTACACCGAAAAACGTTGCATTTGATGCTGCAAGCAAGAAATTTTGTACAGTTGTTCCAGGAACCAATCTAAGTGATTTCGCCCGAAGCACCGTCTACCCCACCCCTTAGGGGTGAATTTGGGGGTAGGGGAGGGAGGGAGATGGTGAATTTTGTACAATTATTTTTTTAATGAGATTTTTGGCCTGGGATTGTCCAAGGTGTCGTTTCCATATAAATAAAACCCGGTGGTAACAATGGTGAACCGCAATTTTCACTCCAACGACCGGAAGTAGCAAAAATGGCGCCATATTTAAAGATGGCGGCCATTTTGGCGAATACATGATGAATGATACATGATGGCGAATTATAATGAGTATGTTGCGGTGTGGGCCGTCGTTTATGATGTTTTTGGGTTCACTGAACACTGATATAGCATAAAAAATACAATATCTCCAGTGGTTATGGTTTTTTTCACATTGTGCTGAAAAAAGTGGAAGTGGAGAAAGAGGGAAATTTCGAAAGATACATTATAACGTATGATATATTTGTACATATCAACATTTTTGAGTTTCTAATTTATTAAGTTTGTAGAAAGACAGTAATCTACACAATAATGAGACGATTCATTATGGAAAACTTAAGACGCGGCTCCCAGATCTCCTACTGCATCTCATGCTTCGTCCTCTAACTCGTTGAGTATCCTGGAAAGTAATGTAGCACAAATAAGAAACACCATTGTTTTTTTATTCTTATTTTCGTTTTGAATTGTAACCGTACCTCTCATTTGAACATTTGCCTTCGCAATCGGAGCAAGTCAAAATGCACGGAAATGCTTGCCTACGTCAGCTGCACCGCTGTGTCTCACACCCAGTTGTACAGCCACACATATTCAGTGCCCTGCAGTCTGACCACACTTCTACTCCAATAGTCCAAATCGGAGTCCGATTGTCTCCCACTCTCTTCCAGGCCCAATCACAGGGTGACGCAGATTTCCGGCCCAAATCAGTGACCTTTCCCCAAACTTGACCCACTTGATCGGCCGCTCTTTTTATGTGCTGGAGGAAAGCAGCCCTTGTCGGAGGGATTGCACCTATATGCCTACCCTCGGTCGCAAATAGATGTTTTCTGGCACCATTGACTCCCATTGGTTCCCTCAAGGAGACTGTACCAATCAACCGTGAACTCCTCATGGGTTTTAAAGATGTCATCACCGTCAGAAACATCAGGGAGGGGCACAGACAGACACTTGAAAGCTTGAGCGTATGAATCAATTCTGCAAGTGACAAAGATAAAATTACTAAAACGGTCAGGAATCACAATTAATGTTTGCCTGATTCGAGTACTTACGAGTACCTCCGGTCTTCATAAGTGTAGCCCTAGCAGGATTTTTGCCCTTAGATCCAAGGAAAGAGACTGTATCACAACCCGTGAAGGCATAAAACCCTCGAACACCCACAGACCCGTCACCCAGAGACTCAGCAATTTTATGGATATTTATGTAACGTCTTTTTTCTCCTGAACCGAAGAGCAGCCACAGTTCTTTCAAACCTTTACTCTTGAATACGTGGAAAAATGAAACACAATGTACCAACACATAAGTATCAGAACTGCGGATAACCATGCGCTCTCCCCTTTGCTCAAAAATATGTTGCACATGCAGCATGATTCTCCCATCAGCTCCCTCAGCTCCAGCACACGAGATCCCCTCCAATTTTGTCCCTCCATGTCCAGAGGACCGAATTTCTGAACCAACATTAGTGACCACATGCACATTATTCACGCCGAGAAGAACAGCACGGGCAAGATAAATAAACAATTCTTTCTTGTTCAAGTCATTTTGTAAGTAGTCAACCCAATCAGTGGAGAATGAATTTGTCAAAAAAAGGTGAAAGTGTGAAATATATTAAAATTTAATGACGATGAGACAACGAGCAAACTCACCTCTCTCGGGTAGATCTTTTTGGCGTACTCCTGAGCCCATGCATTCATGCGCCGTATTTTTAAGACTTGAAGATGAGTACTGATCCCAGGCAATATCTACTCTCACAACCTCAAGATCCTCCGTGAAAAAATAATATGAGATATCAGCTGCTTCGCGTTGTCCAGGAAACTTTTCACATTAGGTCGCGGTTTTACTGAATATGTAAGCACTGCACCGTCTAGAACCACAGCATCGCATCGAATAGGAGAGGTCTTGGTGGTATTATACTTTTCTAGGGTTCCAACAAACGGTGCTTTGTTGCCAGGTCGTAAGTCCACATCCAGAGAAAAAGATGGCGGGAACATTTGGTTTTCATGCTCAAAACATTTGTCCAAATCCAAATCACGACATTGACTCACGATAAACAATCTTGATAATAGCTGCACGTCCGAATTAAGAGATTTTATCTCTGTTTTGGAGGATACAGCTTGTTTTTTAGTGACAAAAATATTTGTATTGCACTTTGGGGTAGCCTCATACAGGAAACGAGACTTGTCTACAAGTCTCTCCGTAACAAATTTGCAATACGCTGATTTTTCCCTTTTCAACAGCGCCATAAAGGGAAAAAACTCCCTCCTTATCACTTACAACATGAGAATCAAGCGCGATTAGATCTTGGCCACGCACAGTGAAAGGATTTTCATACTCCTTGAAGGCGTCTTTTAATTATTCCCAGAGGTCTGCAAATCGACTCTGGTAGAACGCTTTCTGCTCATGGTGGAGATCTTGTTCACCATATCCATTGCCCTCGCAGTATTCAAAGTCTCGCAACAGCTTACTGACCTCGGGGCCTCCAATAGTCCACCGTCTGAGCGAAGATGGATCACTTTTGAGTCCAACAGCTCCACCCCTTTCCTTCACAATAGCATTATTCTTCTCATGCGCATGATCAAGTCTCACAGCCAAATCTGAATTCGACGTGAGGTGGACAACAAATTTTCCTGTAGGTACGAAAGAATGTACTTCAAAAGATCATTCTTTTACTTATTACAAACTTGAAGCGAGAGTAAAAAATATTTTTACCTGCCAGGAATTCCTGATGAATTTCAGGGGTGTTTATAGAGAATTCGTCTAACATAAGTCTTTAATGTGAACTGAAAGCCACATGGCGTAGTTTTGATGGTCAAACAAGAAAAACCATGGCACCATTCGCTTTAGCGCTTCTCTGTACATGTCATACCGACCTTGCCTTATTGCACGAACAAAATATAGCAACAAAATCTCTCTATTCAAAACTGACACCCAGAAGAAAAATGTTGGCGATGTTTTGGACGTATCATCAATCCACTTCAAAAGGGGCATATCGGTCTGCAAGTGATAAGCTTCCAGAAGCAAAGAGTGCAGAACAGTCGCTGTCACCTAATGAACTTC
Source organism: Ceriagrion tenellum (assembly GCA_963169105.1). Taxonomy (NCBI): domain Eukaryota; kingdom Metazoa; phylum Arthropoda; class Insecta; order Odonata; family Coenagrionidae; genus Ceriagrion; species Ceriagrion tenellum. The sequence continues at coordinate 30,780,521 of OY720636.1, read as the reverse complement.
CCTCGCTCTCTTCACATGCGTAACCTGAAACATCCAGTTAAATGTAAATTTGACGCTTAAAGTTAATGCTGCCATTTAATTAAATTGGGACGTCCTTATCTTCATAAGGATGTCAGCAGAACCGGAATTTACGATACCAGATTAAGAGACTATTGGTACCACATTTCAATGTGCAGTGGGCCGAACAGAACAACAAATTTATCCTCCCCATAAGTTTGTGGCCAGCTCCATTGAACTTTTTTTGCAGTAGCGTACAAGAGCTGATCTACACACAAGACGAGCACTTTCTGTCCGTTTAAGTGTCCTGTTAAAGACTTCAAAACGTTCAGGCGTAGTTGGTTATCTACGAGTGGACGTGACACCTTGGAGTCTCTAGTTTTTGTGATTCTGGCGTGACCGTGCTCAGCAAGCGTGGGCCCGCTCAGAAACCTCAAAAGTGAGTTTCTGATGACAAGGATGGAGGGAAAGGCATCCGAATGCCAGGATTGACACTCTGATGATTCAAACATGTGACTCGAGCATAGCGATATGAGAGGTATTTCAGGTGGGACGAGTATTGTCACAGTGTTGCGGGCCTTTAAATATGGGAGGAAGAGGAAGTCGTCGGAAAAAATGGTGTGGAGTGGTGGAAGGAGGTTTGGGAGGATGGACCGAAAGGATAAGTTTTTCGACCTAGAGCACGGATTCCGCGCATACCTGGAATTCACTCGTCCCGTTGCCGCACCATAATTACCCTGCGTTCCCCATCTTTCTCCTCCGAACTCCCCAAATACTCACCTCTCGGGCTTCAATTTCTATAGACTCCTCCACCTCCTCCCACATCTGTCCTCTCCATTCACGACGCACATCCGTCCACCTCGGTCCGAGTCTCGCACCTCTTCCAACATAAAATTTCTCCCATCCCTCGCCTCACGCATTCAGCAGCTACTCGTTAGCTTTTCTGCTTTCCTCTTCAGCATTTCGATTCCTACTGGAGTTATATCGAGATTGGTAGATAATCCTAGAGGTAGAAGGTAGGTGGGAAACGTGATTGATGAAAAATAATTATGAATGGAAAACCGTAGCAAATGGATGAGGTACATCCACCTCCACTATTTATCTCGGCCAAAATGTATTTCCTCCCCATGTCTTCGTCAAGAAAATTTGATTGGCTAAAAAAATGAAGAGGCTAAAAAGTAGCCGCGCATATCATTACTGTCAAAATATGGAAATATTTATAATTATTCCGTGAGTGGTTTGGTTTTACGGGCTTTTAAGTGTGATTAAAGCATAAAATGTTTGAAAGATGAAATAGGAAAAAGGTTTGCCGGCGATACGGAGGAAATTATTTTAGTAATCTGTCGTGTAAAACAGAGGAAGCATGCCTAATTAAAGTCCACCTTTTATTCGACTATCCAGGATTTTTGTTATGCTTTCCATTCCTTTTTCTATTGCTTCTTGACACCTTCATTGGTAATTACCCAAGATGTGTAACAGAGGGTAGTGAATATTTAGGGAGTCATGCTGGTAGTGAGGCAAGGCAGGAATTTATTTTCCCACCGCACAGTGAATAGCGACAACTAAAAATGTATGCTAAGTGCTTTTATCTAAAATAATGGCCATAATGTTATTTTTTCCCGCCCCATTTCATTTTTTATCTTCGTTTTTTTCTGTACCAACATTTCATAATAATATAAACCTCAAGATTGCATGTCAGGGTGTAAGAATTTACCAATATGCACTACACAAGCTCAAACCATTTGTTAAGTGTTTCCTTTGTGCTGGCGATGACAGATCTCAAATTTATTTAATAATTGTAGCGAAATTTCATCAAAAAATTGAGAAAAATAAAGCATTGCTAAATGGACCATGGGCCATTACTGCAAAATTATTGTTTGATTTCATTCCTTCGGGAAAATTTGACCTAACGGCCATGTCTTTCAGCTGGTGGCTCGGACGCCTGTGTAATTGCATCCATGGTACAAAAATCGCTTTCTCCGCATAATTGATACCTTAAATTTAATATATTAATTTATTTATTATGATAACCAGTTATGCCATGTGAAAAAATGAGGAGATATTACCGGCACAATAATCAACCGAGTAACTAGTGCATGTGTATTGCCCAAAAGTCTTAGTCACATATGCCTGGTATCTTTTGTCTAAAGAGCAACGAAATAGTTGTGGCATAATCATCATTGTGTATGATAAATCTTGAAAGAGGATCTAGATTTTCTACAGCGAAAATTTTGATTTACCAAATGTATCAAGCAATTTGTTTCTTGTCAGATGATGAGGGCTCGGCAATGAATTTGATTTCTTTTCTTGGAGACACTCTGAGAGATGAGAATCGCTTAAACGATTGGTCAATTAATTGCATTGATTTCTTTATCATAGATATATTTCACGAGCGTTAAATGGGTGTAGATTCATTTGCTTTACTCACCTTTACTCGCCTTAACTCATGTTTTCACATTTACTCGAAGTATTCTCTAATTCATTCATTTCATCAAACCTAAGGTACCTACTTTATTAACCGATCTATATGATGTATTACTGAATCATTTTAGTGCTTGCAATTTATTTCTGAGCAGCAGTATTTCTCTTTTTTATTTCTCATTTGTAAATTCCGTCAGCCATATCATTTTCTAGGGATCTTTTACCTCCGGAAGTGAAAGTGCTGATGGATAAATCTCTTCATTCCCTTCATTTTGACCGAAAGTGCTTCGTTCTTTATGATGAATTGGTCACGAACTATGTCTGTGGGCATCTGTCTGAGGTAATCCCACTGAGGAAGGAACAAAGATTTTGTTATACTCTCTCTCTCAGGATAAGGACGCAGCACATGGGTTTGAGACCTGCGATGCTGATAATAATATTAATTGGGCTGTCTCATTTGGCCTATCTCGGGCCATTTCCTCGAAGGCGTTGGGATCTGCGTCTTCCCCTGCGTCATTCTCCTTTGGCCTCCAACCTGCTTATCTGTTACTTCGTTAGGCATTCCTTGACTTAGCGTGCTGCCCTCTCCCTACACAAAATCCCCAATTCATTAGTTAAAAGGACCTTGACTCAAGACATTGAATATTGCTAATGACGTATAATATTCCGCCGTTGAATGAAGACTAATGACGAAAGAACGCTTTGATCAAGGAGGTTGCCTTAATTTCATTCACAAACATTCCTAAATTTTACCCTTTTAATTAACGCGCCATCATTCAGCGGAAAGAGGGAGAAAATTAAGGCATTCTTTATGGATAAAAGATGGTGATCAATTGGCAGTCTCCTCTTAAATTCTTAATCAAAGGAAATGCCCTCAGTGCCGAAATTAGCATTTTAAATAGAGCGTGAAAATCACACATTTTGTAAAAATATATTCTCTCGGTGTTATGAGTGGATGGATAGACCGCCTAAAAAAAGAAGACTGATGATGGCCACTGAAGGAGCTCTTCTTTAAGTGAAAATAAATAATTAAGGGTAATGAGGTCATGTAATTATCGATTTATTCCTGAAACTTTACTTGAAACTCCCTGTGCTATATATTGCAACTTAATCATTTATTAACTTGCCCATAGAATATCTTCTATTTCAAGTGAAGCCAGATTTCTTAGCCGTCTAAGAAAATAATTATTTACGAATATATCGTAGATAAAGACAATATTCTTAAATGTTAACGAACCTACCACCATAGCATGTCGTTGATATAAATAGGGTATAATTATTCATGATTTCCTAAATTGTTACTCGCTTTTATCGTTCTGTTATTAAATTCATAAAGTCTATCTATTTCAACTTATGTTATATTGAGCACACTTATGTGTAAATCACAACGCCTATTAATATATTTGTGTTCTTAAATAAACTGCTACTGAACACGGCGTAACCAATTGATAGCAACCCCAATGCATGTCTCTTCAGGGGTGCCTAATATCACGAATGACACTATAAAATGGATTATATTGTATAATTAGGCGTGTGAAATAAAGTATAATTATTAATATTATCTTCAAGATGGTTATCGGTAGATTGCGTCGTTTTACGTGACCGATTACACCCGTTTGATAAAACAATAAAATAATGCGTGTTATTTTGAGTGACGTACACGATGATATAATCTACAAATAGAAGCTTCTTCACCTTACTAATCTACATGAGAACTTCATGAAAAATAAAGCCCCATAGGGTCTAGGGGGCTCTGTTTCAGCCTCAGCCTAACCGTGAATGCACAGCAGTAAGTTTTCGCCGGTAATCCAACTCTTTTCTTGAACCGCACAGCCTCGCATGGCCGGTTGACTACCTGTAACCAATACTAGTATAACCACTACGTCAAGCATGGCGAAAATAGATTTTAATGCACCAGGGGTTGAATTCGCCATGAAAAAAAATTACTTAACGTACTTAAACCGGGATTCCGGGATTCGAATCCGTATCTCCCAATTGCCAGTCAGGTGTGTTAGCAAAGACTTCTTCCTTCAAGGTGAACAAAGCCTTCTTCCTTCAAGGTGAATTTCGAGGGGGGTTTACGCGAACTGGATGACTTCAATTTTCGTTGTTAAATAGCGACAGTGTTGGGTTTATCCACCTCGACAGTGGCTTTGTAAGCACGACTAAGTCTCATGTGCTACAATGTAGACTTGAGGCGTGATCATATGGTTCGCATAAACCCTCCTCGAAATTCGTCTTAAAGGCGAATAGGTTGCTGGTGTAACTTGGACGCCGGAATATTAATGGTGAACTTAAGTTAGAAATAAAACAATATGACTATTATTGATAAAAGATATGTACTTCGCATGACAGTTTGAAATAAATATTTATAGAACTAACAGGTTAACCCACCTGGCCGGCAATTGGGATATCCGGGTTCAAGTCCCGGTCTAGTCAAATGATTTTTTTCATGACAAATTTTAAGCCTTGGTGTATATGCTCCCGTGCGAGTGATTTTGTACCACATCCTTTGTCAATGCAGTGATTGGAAATTCGAGATTTTAATTCATTGAAGGATACCTATCATTTCCTTCATGAATTATTATATAACGCGTAAAATTTGTTTCGTAAGTTGTAATCATTAGACAGTTATGAATTACTATGGAAAACATTAAAATCCACAGAGTAGAAACGTTTTTTTGCCATAAGAATCTCGTGTTTGGACATATTCCTATAATTCGAGTTTTCTACGACTCGCACGTGTATCAAAACCTGTTAGCATGATATTCCTATGATTTTTTCACGAGGTAACAATCAACTGAGTCGTTAGAAATCACAAATCCCAAAGCGTATGAAATACTACTGAATCTTTGGTAATATGTAATATGAGTTACTTGTCTCCATCTGAGATGCCTTCTATGCTGAAATATGCATCACTTAAGATGAAAGTTATGTAAAGTAAATAAGTGATTGATTATTTATGGACCTTTATTCACCCTCCTCATTCATATGAGTTACGATTTTAGCAATATGGTCGGTCATCAAGGGGAAGGTTCTCCAAAAAAGCGTAATTTTGAGCGATTTTATGGATTTTTATCTAGCACTTCTCGAAATCTGAAGGAAAACAAAATTTCTTTTAAAGAATTAGATTATTCATAAGCTATTCTGTGGATTTGTGATTGTCCTGACCATGTGCAACTAGTATTTCTAAATTAAATGCGCAACCAAATAGAGGACTGCAGGCGCATAGAATGACCTCAATTCGTGCATTTTCTTATTTTATGGGATTAGATTTTACAGGCAGACTCACAGAGAAGCTTTGGATATTCTATAAATAATTAACTAAGTCCACTAAGTAAGGCCTGTAAGTGGTGTCCTACATGTTCTCTTTATCAGCATTACGAAAAACGAAATGAAACATGCGCTCCCTCTTCCTTTCTGGTTTAAATCCGTTTTTCGTAGCCATTCACTTTCACTCTCACTTCACAGAGCAGAAACCTCGACGTTTGAGTTTTCGAGAAATTTGACGGTAGCTCTGGTAACTAGACCAACGTCAAAGAATGATTGACAGCGGAATCTTTGTGGTCAGGAACTGTCGTATCTATTCAAGGAGTGGAAGCACATTAACCGGACGAGCGGAATCAAAAGAAATAAGGGAAGGTTTTGGGGAGGTGAGTGCGAGAGTAAAAAAAAGGAAAATCTTTCGTCCCTTTTCATTTTTCGTCTGCGCAACGAAAAGGCAAATAGTTAGGGGTTAGGGGCCTTTTTATGAACGCATGGGAGCGTGGAGAGGTGAAGAGCTGAGGTGGATGGTCAGGGGAAGAGGGAGGGATAGAGTAAGTTAGGGTTTTGGGGGGGGTGTACGGAGGTGGACACTGTGTCATTCTCGGAGGGTGGGTGGCCGAGGAAGGGGAGGAATTTCGGGGAAATGATAAGGGAGGGTGAGAGGGTTGCGCGTAGGAAAAAAAATACCCTCTGTGTGTGACGGGGGACATCTAGGGGACAATGCATCGCTGGCCTTGCGTGAGTTTCTATAGCCCGGGCCAGATTAAAATGTGTCATCCACAGCGGTGGAAAGGGGATGGCAATTCGTATGATTTCGGACCAAAGTCCACTACCCTTCGAACTAACATTCCCCTCTCCCTCCCGACCAAAACCCCGCGTCCACCACCTCCTCTCATTGATTCACATTGGATTGGGGTTTGGTTGGAGCTGGAGAGGGAATGGGAGTAATGGAAAAAAACAAGTATGTTAAGCTTTCTGTTCCCTTCGAATTTTTCTTCTTTTTTTATACTCTGCTCTTTTTGAGTGAATGGAAGTTCATTGTTGTGATGATGTCCCTCGCACACCCCTTCCTTCCCACCGCGGAGAAATTAAAGGCTAGGAGTTGGGGGGAAAATCGCTTCCAAATTACTCAAAGTCGATTCTCCCGGACTTTTCGCTGTGAGTTTCTCGAGCTGATTGGGCGTGAGTCATTTTGCTTTGCCGAAAGTGGTGACAAGTAACGTGCCCTGACATTCGCTGTGAATCAATGTGATTTGTTGACGGAAACATATAAACTTGTATCTTTTTATCAGCTTTGTTTACGTAAAAGACTATGATTTCAATAAGGTGATATGTGATTTCCGAGGTTAAAAAAATAGTCCCTAAAAGATTATGCCCATGTACCTGTAGCCCTTAAGGTAGTCTGAGCGACATAGTTACCTAGTCATAATAGAGACCATATTCGAATTATACATTTTAATTTCACCATCTGTAGGATACATGACTTAAATATTGCATTATTAATGGTACAATAATATAGTTTTATATGACAGAAATCATAAGTAATTAAACGAAAATATCTAAATAAGTCTTTAACTTGACTCATTTTGTTCGCGCGGTGCGTTTGAAACTCCTTCAAAACGGAAGGTTGTTTGTGATACCCATGAATCTATTGCGGTGACAATATGATTAATTTTCAAAAATAGTTGAGAAAATATGCAAAGCATACGGCGTTAGTTTTTTTTACTACATATAAGTATTATAAATTCCTCATTTTGTAAATTATGTCTCTCAGGAGTGCATACACGCACATTTTCCCATGTGAAAGGGATGGTATTTTTGGCAAATAACTCCGAAATTAACGTGATAAGGGACTGAATTTTTTGTTTTATTAGATGGATGAGATACGATTCTTTAAAATGAGACCAAATTCTAGGAAAAATGATATTTCGTTCAAACTACCGTAAGGAAATAGTAAAAACACTTTCGGTGACTAAATTGGCTTCTTTTGAACCCAGCTGTACAATAAAAGGGGCAAGTTTTCGGTAAGACTAAATTGCGCTGGAAAAAAATGGGTGAAACATTTTCGGGACTCTTGGCTTTTTTTATGTGTATTTATTTCGTATCCAAGCCTAGGATAATCCATTAAGTTTTTACACTTCCGTGCTGTAGAAGAAGTCTACCTGTTTTGTTGCTACTACGCCTTCTCCTGTGAGTCTCTCTGCTCTAAAAAAAGATTCACTCTAAGTTGATAGCTATTGCCGCAGGCCTCCGATTCCTGCTCTTTCGTTTTTAAGTTTATTTTCGCAACTCGTGAGGAATTTTTGAGAAGCGTTGACGTAAGAGTAACATCACAACGATGGAATTATTTGTATTGAGTCGGTACATTCGGCAAAAATGAAGGTATTCGGTTCATGTTGCGGAAGTGAGGAAGATAGGTGGAGCCAATTTCTTCATTTTCTTCAAGTACTAGCTATTACATGCATATACTTATCGATGCTGATTTATTCATTTTACCATATAAGCACATATAACGAATAATATCCAGAAATTGTTTTGAGAATATAACTTGCTAGATACACAACTTAGACAACAATCATGTATAGAAATGTAGTGTTCCGAGGTATGCCATCTTATTGCACTTTATTGGACATAAGTAGGCATATTTAATTGTAGGTTGTATTTTGATATATAGGCAGGCTTGTTCTGCGTCTCCACTGGAAATGCTTTCATTTGTTGTTCCAGCGGAATGGAAGAATGCTATCCGATCCGCTGATCGCTTTTCCGATCAAAACGACGGTGTTTTGATTGGAAATATAAACTTTCGAGTTCTTCTATATGCGGATGATGTTGTTTTGATCTCAGACAGTCAACAGGGATTACAGAAGCTCCTAGATACGTTTTGTGAATCAACGGAGAGAATGGAATTGAAGGTAAATACGTGTAAGAGTAAAGTAGTAGTTTTTGATAAGGAGAATGGGGAGAATAACTGTATGATGAGGGCGAATGGTGAAGTAATTGAACTGGTGATGTGATGAATGATTTTGTGTACTTAGGTAAGATGTATACGAAAGATGGAAGAATAGATGAGAAGATAAAGAGACGTGCGAATGCTGGAAGGAAAGTGGTAGATAGCATGTGGAGCATATCAAGGAATGAGTGCTTATCTAAGGAAGCGAAAATTGCCGTGTACAAAAGTGTACTTCTTCCCACTTTGCTATATGGTAGTGAAACATGGGTATGTCAGGATAAACATAAGAGTAGACTAAACGCCGTGGGTATGAGTTATCTGAGGAGTATTTGCGACAAACGTAGGATGGATAGGGTCAGAAATGTGTGGGTCATGAATGAATGTGGGTTAAATGCTCCAGTAATGGACGTGTATGGAAGGAGTGTGCTTCGTTGGTTTGACCATGTTGAGAGAATGGATGAGAGTAGAATAACGAAACAGATATATGAGAGTAGAATGAATGATGTGAGAGGTAGAGGTAGGCCGAGAAAGTTGTGGTTGAATGTGGTTGAGGAAATTTCTAGGAGGAGGAATATTAGGAGTCTTAAAAACAGGAGGGCGTGTATGAAACAGTGTATGGGGGTAAATGAGGCAAAAAGAGGTTAAAAATGCATTTACTAAATGGGGATTGCCTTTTCAGACCATCAGACTTACCGCGGTATTGAGTTTCGCGGTTTGAGTTTTCATTCTCCGTTTGTGACTAGTCAGGCTACGTAAGGTTTTGAATAGCGTAAGTCAAGCAGTATGAAAATGAAAACTAAGCACAACTCTTTCGTAGTTGATAGTATTTTTAGGGTATTTTCTCGACGAATCCCTCAGAAAACTTCCTGAAAATCACTGTTCATATGTACCTATTTTCATACTCCAGACAATAGTTATGAGTTAGACTGGCCATCACTTCATGATTCATTATTATGGGTTGTTGCATGTCTGTGCTGTAAGATTAAAAATTTCCTTAAGTTGTGTATAGGTAGGAACTAGTAATAGCTTAACTGTTGTAATTGGTGAAATTAGAATTATTTTATTGGAATATGTATACTATAAGTTCAAATGACTGTTTTTCACTTACAGGTAGAGTAATTATGTTTTGTATGCACTATAGACTTATCAAATTAATCTTCATCTAAAAAAAAACAGAAAACATCTTTTGGAATGACAATATCATAGCATGAACCATGAACTGTGAAAATGTTGCAGTTGAATGATTCTTCGTTCCACAGTTGGAATTAAAAGCAAATTTATGTGCCATATGGTAATCAAAAGTACATATCGGCATGTGTCAAAGGCATATAAAGAGTGGAACATTAAATTTCAGTCTCAAATCACAATGGAAAAATCAATAATTACGCACCGCACTTTCCACTTTCAGTGAATTCCAATAGCATTTCAAATTCCGGTCACATTTTCACATGAATGCATTCCACGTTTTAGCAACCACCTCTTTCATTTTTATTACCTGTAACTTAAAAATCAATCAAATCGTATTTTAGCGTATTCATATTTTTTTCAGCCTTATTTATTGTGGCGTGGCGTTTCACGATATGAAAAAAACATCGCAATTTTGCATCCCGTGAGTAGAATTGTGAAAAAAACCAGCCATTTCCCGAAATGCGCACAATGAACCGGGATCGAAGGATTGATGGAAAATGTGTAATTACGTAAAATGCATTCCTTTCCCCTATTCGACGGGTGTCACTCCCAGTTCTATCTGACAAAATGGAAATGGAATTTCAAAAAAAAGTTATTTCCGCAGAAAATACTCTAATGGGAATATGACAGCTACCCTATGAATTGCCGATCGGCTGAGTGGGCAAAGTAGAGGCCGAATGTTGTTTGGATATGGTATTTGCCTTGCTATTCCATTATAATTGGATATGTCCATTTGAGTGTGGAGAAAGTAGCAATTTTTTAGTCTCTGCATACCTCTAAATCGAAACAGCGATATCCTATAGCATGGAACAAAATTAATATTTAAGGCAATGACAATGAGAAAGCTGACCATCCACCAGAAATAATTTTATTTAGAGGATTTTTATCTAGTGATAACGATTGTTCTTAGTTGGAAATTATTGGAGATTTCATTCACTCTAAAGATTTTCATTACCAAAAACTCAGTCAATCTGAATGAAGTGAAAATAGTTGCAAAGAAAAATAGATTTTTTTAAAAATCTTGTAGTAATAAATCTTGAAGCTTAGTGCATATTTTTACAAATATTATTGACAAATACACTGTTGAACTGGCATTGTAACCGGTGATGCTAATCGTAGCCAAGTAGATGATTAGAGAGCTTTGTCCAAAATACTAACTGAGAAAGAAAGAAATCTCTTTTTCCTCTTGTTTTTCACTTTTCTGGATCTCATTAAAATCCGTAGACATAGCTGGCTAAAAAAATACTTGGAATCAAAATTTTTTCTTTAAATTGATTCAGAGCCGAATTTTATCTCTTTTTCTCATGAACATTTTCTAGAGTAGACTTAATGACATGATATTTTTTGTATCTACAGTGGAGACCTTTGCAGCCTTTTTGTTATGGATATGGATCAAGTTAACATTATACTGGATGTTATACAGCCGCAGAATAAGACCGTGAGTATTTCCATGCTAAAATATCTCGTAAGGCATTATATCTACTATTCCTTAAGGGTATTCATGGTATTGATGTATTTTCTTAGTTTTATAACTGTGCGCTGTGAAAATGGAGTTTTTTGCTATTGCAGTTTTAATGGCATATGTTCGGAAAGTGACAAAATTTCATGATGATTTCCGGTATGATTATGAACTTGTGCTTGCGTTAATTTTCAAGATATTTCTGTTATTTTTGGAAAATCGTGGATGCCTCAATTTTTTTCACAAAGGTCTGAGAATTTTGATTGCTAAAGTCGATTGAGCGGTCCACTGACTGTAGTATACGGTCTATTCTATTCGATATTCAGTTATATGTCATCAGAATCATGTATTATTTTCCACGCTTGAACTTTGTAACCGGCTCACATTCAATGCCGAGCAGTAAAGATGACAGCATATTGCCAGATGCTTGGAGAACTGCGCCGCGCAATCCAGGACAAAGGGTTTGCCATGAAGTTGAATTTCTTCAAGACGATGTTCAGCTACACATTGCTGCCTGGATGATTCATGCTTCTCTGTGTTTCGATATATGTGACAAAAACTCGCAATTTCTCTACCGTCTCCATTGCTCTAGTACTCCTTACCATTGCCTATCGCATCTATTGTATAGTACATTCAAATTTGGACAGGTATGCTAAAGCATCCTCAATTCTTATTTTCTTTACTTCGGCAAGACAAAGTGTAGTGCATGTTGATGAAAACCGACTCCTAATTTGCCTCTTGATTTATTTATGGCTTGCTGGCCGTGGACGCGGGGAAATTCAACAAGATAACCTTGCTAGAAAATGACTAAATATTACTTACGCACGCCTTGCTCGTATGCCGGCGTCAAGTTTGAAGCTATTATCACCTGTTATTGCTGTTACTGCTGGGGTTGATGCAGTAAAATATATCCTTGCTAGGAGAAATACTTCAATTCTTCCTACTTGCTGCATATCCAGCAATGAAGGCTGCCGTGAAAGTTTAAAGATAGTCAACTCCTACGGTAACATAACCGATATAGATCTTGCTTCTGATTTACTGCGCAGTGAGTGTTAACGCTGAAACAAATGCATGACTTACATAGCTTCAACAGATGACGCTTACATGCGTTTATAAACACACCTCGACACGAATCCATATCAAGTCTCACACAATATTTTCCACATGACGCTGTAATATCTGCTGGTAACTTTAGCTCGCGTAGTCCTCTTCAGCTACAAAACCTGGAGAGGACGTCGGGTATTTTACTTTACAATTACTCTGTGAGTTGAAACACGTTTTAATATTAAAATATCTTCTGAACAATTATAAATATGAGTTATTTAATACGGGCTATTTCTGACTGATAAAGCCTGAAGGTGTTGAAACGATCATATATTTACCATTGAAGCTGACATTCACGTTATATCTAAAGAAGTCTTAACAATGAAACACAATTTTACCGATTTTATTGGATTTGGTATACTCATCGTCAGTTATTTAATCTAATGTTTTGACTGCAGCCATCCTTTGTGCCTAGTTTACTGCTACTCCTGCTCGATTTTCTTGCCTCATACGTATATCGTTCGTTCATGTCCTTGTGGCTTAATATTGCATGTCCTGATTTAGTCAGCATATTTTTTTCTATTTCGCTCTTTTTCGTGGGGTTTTCCTTCTATGATGTTTCAAAATGTGTGACGTATCCATCTGTATTTTGTTTTCCTGTTAGACTTCATAACGTTTTCTTCTCTTCAATTCTTCTATAAACTTCCTCGTTTTGTAACCTATCCTGCTATTGGATCTACAATATTCCTCTCCTCGAACTTTTACGAAGAATAAATGGGACGGAGAGAGCATACCACAGTATCATATCAGCTTTTCATTACGCTTTATGAGGTTAGTTTTAGAAAACTCTCTCTCACGTAGTACGGCTTATTAAAAACTGCGGTGGAAAAGAGAAGGGGCTAAGAGGGCTTATTATTGATTACGCGAAGGCAAAAGCGATAGCGTATAAAATTATTGAGAATTTTTTTGGAGTAATGATGCCCGGGGTATGTTACATAACGTTGTGATGAAATTCTGCTGCGCCTGAGAACAACTATTTTAAGTGAGACGACGGGTGAGGCAGAATAACAGCAGAAATCGGACAGCTGTTATATATTTGTCAATATGTATTTGCCTAATAAGATTGTCGGTATTCCAAAAGCCTGCGATAAAATTAAAAAAAATACTACATAACGGCTAGATGAAAAGTTAGTTGCAATCCATATTTTCTGTTTTGATTTGATATTGATTTATTTTATGAATCCATACTTAAATATTTCAATTTTGTACTTATCCGCAGAGTTTGCTTGGTACGACCCGTTTCACCGTCTTGCGGCATCTTGTGGTGAAACGCGTCGTACCATCCAAAATAAAATTCTGGGGAAAAGTACAAAATTGTACTCTTTAAGTATGGATACTATAAAACTTCCATGAAGTGAAGTCTTAATCTGTGGAGTGGATTTTATTAATGTTATATTGCATAAATTTCGTGTTAATATGGTTCAACCATTGTTTAATTAAAGTATATATTATGATTATTTGAGCTGAATGTGTAATTTGTTCAAAGTTCTACTTGTTCTGATGGGTTTCCCTGAAGCACAAATAAAGCTTTCACTCGAAGCCTTCACACCAGTGTGTGCAGGAATTCCGCCACCCCCTTCATCTCTCGTCCTCTTCTTATCCTTCATTTTCCTTTTATGTCTCACATGTGGCTGAGCTCCTCATTCAGTCCCGGTTGTATCCGCCTCGCTGATCGAGTCTGGTTCCGAGCACCCATCCCCTCAACGATGCGAGAGCTTTCGGTAGCGAGCCTGCTGCGCACTGCGCGCAGGTTTCATTCCTTTCGGACGCGATGGGGAGCGCGGCTCATCCCGGATCTCTCCCTATCCTGCATCCATTTCTTCGTGAGGGAATGCACGGAGGGAGATATTTCGTGGGACTTATTTATGTGCGTGGCGAGAGAGGAATCCCTAGGAGGATAAACGACTCGCTCTCTCTTATGGAAATCAATATATGGCATTCAATTTTAGATTCAACCGCCGTCGAAATAACTTAGACGTCCAGGTTATGCTCTTCCTATGCGCATGGAAACCATTTTTTCCTCCGGTCTGCGGTTCTTGCCCAAACCGCGTCCGTCCTTTTGAAGGAATCTGCGTCCAATGCTTGACATTAGGGAATATGCGTGAACAGATACGTTTTTTGTTTTCTATTCTTGCAGAGGGAACATAACGCAAAGGAAAGTATACGTTCACTCTACCATGTGTACCCTATTGAATCAAAAATTCACAATACAATCATGGGGTTAATTTTAATCTATTTAATAACCATTTCTTTGAAAAGACTATGAAAAGGAAATTCTTTGATCCTACAAGTGTTCTTTCGGTCTCTGCTGAGGCACGTTCAGAGCTACTTTGTCTGGCTTTTTTCTCTTAAAATTTAATTTAAAACTTTCTCGACAAGCAATACCTGTCGGAGAAAATTTCCATTCAGTTAAAAGAATGACTTGCCTCGTTTGACAGAATTTGTAAATTGCTATACAGTCGAATAATCTATCGTGGATTTTATGTTTCCATTAATGTTCAACTACGATAAATTTCATGTTTCTGTGAAAAATATCCTCTAACAATTTGCCTAAACCAAATGAAGGTTATCAAAATTTGACCAGTAAATTATCATTATTATATCAATCCTGCCACTGCAAAAAATCCATAATCAGTATCACTTTAGCTTTATGCATTTTGTATAAATGCAACAATTTTAGAAGGAGATATGATTTTATTAGAATGATAAGTAGAAATAATAAGAATAAAATAGAAGCATATCCTTCATCTTCTCTTGTCAACCAGGGCGTCGCAGGTAATTTCCTCATGCGGCCGCGTACATTTGGATATCATCCTTTCCACTCAGAAACACGAAAAAAATACGCCATAAAAAAGTCTTTCTGATGATATCCATGCAGAACAATACAGTTGAGATACTTAACAGCATTTGTGTTAGTATGTATCTTCAAAATATACGGTTGCGGGTTAAACTGATTGCTAGATAAAATGAATTAAACGGCGAGTGAAGGATTGTTTTTCTTTCATTCGGATTAGTCTCTCATTAGTACCGGTTTCAATTCAAACAATACTAGTAACGGGTTTTCGCGGCGTTCAGGTTCGCAGTTACGCTGCTTTTCGGGTTTCGTCCACCTAGGCATCGTTGTTGATGGCGACGTTTCACCTACTATGCTGTAGGGGTCCTCAGATCAGGCTGAAAATCTTCTTGAAATTTTCAGCCTGATCTGAGGACGCCTACGGTATAGTGGATGAAACGCCGCCATCAACAATGATGCCTAGGCGGACGAAACACGAAAACCAGCCTACCTGCAATACTAGTAACACTTCACCTGTGGCACCATCATCATTAAATCTCTTATCCGCCAAAGTTCTCCGGTCAGAAAACTTTATGATGTAATCATTTCATTACTTCACAGTTCTTTTTACTTTTACTTTTTACAGAAGTCTTTGTACTTGTACCCAAGTCCACGACCAAACCTTTAGTTTTTCGCCAGCGCTTAAGGGATTTGACAGAATGAAAAAAAATCCTGAAGAAAATCCGTAAGGTTTGGGATAGTGGGTGGAGGATTTTGTATCGGACATGCCTTATCCAACCGAGAAACCTTGGTCCTTCCTCTACCACCCACTGGGGAGGACACATCCCAGTCCTCGTATCTTAAATTCGTCCCCGCTTTAGCATAAGCAAATCCGCGCCACGTACATCCCACCCCTGTTCCTTCAATGAAATACCTAAACCCGGAGTATCCTAGATGGTTGAAAGGGAAAGCGAGAGGTGGAGACAAGACCAGGCGGGAAAAAGCGGTCCTCGTACCCTTGACAACGGAAAAATTAGCATCCCGTGCCCTCCCCCAAGGCGAACCCGCAGTGAAGACTCGGGTTTTCCCCCGTCCGTAAGGAGGGAAAGGGGCTGAGAAGGGACAGAATGAATACGTTGCCTAGGAAACGGATCTGAGAGGAAAGGAGGGTGTGTGATTGTGTGCGTGTGGCATTTATTCTTGCGTAATTCGAATTTCTCCCATGACCGCCATCCCCCGGCCCTGCCCTAGTCCCCTTGTCTCCAACCCCCTTGTGTCCCTTTCTGGATGTGCCCTCTGGCTGCCCGCAAGTCCCCTTCCTTTTTTATAAAAGGGTCCTCACGGACAGTAAGGCCTCATTCCTTTACCAAGGATTTCTCTGTGTTTTCAGGGGGTTAGGCCTGATGAAGTTCTTACCTCCTGAGGGTAAAGGTAATTCCATTGCCGCTGCCGTGGAAAGGTGAAAATAATGGGGATATTGGACTTTCAGAGGGGACTTTCGTTTGTGGAATTTTGTTAAGCAATTTCTGTTGTTTTGATGAGTGTTGGATTTTTGATATCATGGTCCAATTTCACTGTCCACTTTTTCTTCTTCGCTTAGCCATTATGAAAATTTCCTTGAGTTGTTGAAGTGCGTATATTCTCAGTTCCATTGAGTATTTCGACGAGAGTTTCAAACTGTTTTAAATATCGATTTTTGGGAGGATTATATATTAAAATGCTGTTTACATAATGTATTCGTAGCTTATGAGCCTTCTAAGTTTTTCAGTTCTGGTCTTTAACTCTTCCGTTCTCCTTATCTCTGCGTCAAGTGAAAATGGCATAGTGAAGGCTTTGTCTACACATGGATGCCCTCTCATTTTAATCTAAAAAATGAAACGTTTTTGTTCACTTTCCGCAGAAATAACTTTTCTTTTTATAACAGAAATAATTTTAAATCGAGGATCTTGAAAATTGCATAGCGAATGTGGAAACCAGGTCGGAAAATTAAATTATTTCTGTGGAAAGGGAACAAAAACCTTTTCATTTTTAAGAACATGGTATCTGTAGTGCATCTCCACAAAATATCACCGGATACTCTAAACTTCACTCTCATTATAAACTAGAATCTATAGTTGTCACCTCTCTCGTACGGCTCTATTATGCCTGATTCTTTGCCCTTGCTCCTTAGTCAAAGGTGACTACGTCCCCCCTGTCGTGAAAAAGAACATGCGTATAGGGAAGGCTACAGGGGGTCTTTCGTGAGCGGGATTCAGCGATGATTTTTTTATTTTGGCGCGGTTGGAAAGTCCTTTCAATGCGTACGTGCTGCTTGAAGGAATCGGAGGCATGCGTAGAAAGACTGGGTTTTGGGGTTTAAAGAAGGTTTGTGCGGTGGAGATACGCGGACCCTCCCGTGAGAACCAACTCCCCTTCAAGAAGGGCATATAAATGGACTCGGCGACGAATGGGTTTATTAGACGCTGTGGGGTCGTGAGTCTTTTATTTGTGTGCGGGATCCCCGACGCGTCGGCTCCCTTGTGGTTCTCTCCCTTCCTGCGTTTCATGTGGTCAGAGTCTGTCCCGTCTTTCTGAGTGGCTTGAGGAATGTAGATTGTTCATCGCCTTTAGGACCCTGTTCGGAAATATTGAAATCGAGAAATGAAAGAAAGCGTGAAAGCTGCTCGCCTGGTTAAAAGCTACTATGAGGGAACAGAAATACCGATGCAGCAATGGTAAGTACTTGGTAGGGAGCTGCGAAAGGCTCGAAGAACACACAGTAGACCGTGGTTGTGTTCCAATCCATATTAAGGGGTACTATTCCTGCTAAATTTTCCCCAGGTATATGAAGTGACGTCACGAATTCAACCTTTGGGCCGACTTCACTTCTACTAAATAGCTGAATAGCTGCGGGCTAGCTAAAGAAAATACTCATTAACCAGCCACTCTAATTGTACAAATTCATCATGGAGACCGCCACTTTTACAGTTACGAACTTTGTAGGGGTAACTTGAATATTTATTAATTAATCTGCCGTTATCAAGTTATGGAACAATAATTGTGAATATACTTATGTGACCTGAAAAACTTTTATTTAGGAGTAAAATTTCATTTCTATGTGTTCCCACAAAACGTTCATTGGTGACGGGTGCTATCATTCATTTATCTGAATTATTTTTCGACTACATTTCAGTACAAGCGCTACAAGTTGCCCGTTACACTCCGTAAGTATAACCCAGGATCTCACTTAAGGTAGTCCATAGTATACACTTTTTATGGGATTTACTTGAAGTGGAAACTTGGAACAATATTTCTAGAAGAATTCATGGTGGAGTCTTCACTGGTCTTCCAAGAGATGAGATGTTAGGCTGTCGATGTTTCGGTGGCTCTCTCAGATGCAGATATACACTCTCACTTGCAGTGTTGCAAGTATAGCCTTCGCTCGCAAGAAGTTAAATGCCTCGTCTTTTTCTGACATGTATGTAAGCCTTACGGCTTGGGTTAGGTTGGGTTTGGCCTTCTTTCCATTTCAATGTGTCTCAGGCTTGACAATGAGAGTAGAGACAAGTACTTAGTTATACATTTTTATTTATTTGAGGTAAAAAATCCACCAATCGCTGCTAGGTGGGTTACCCATTGAAATCAAAAGTAAGGTACAAATTATGCAGATTAATTCACGAATATTTCGCTCTGGTTAGGTCACACGTCGAACACGCCGCGAGCATTTGCGACCCTGTTCACAAATATTTAACCAAAAAAATTATTAAAATACAAATAATAGCAATACGGCTCATTAAAACTGTTACGAGCGATAGTCTCTCATTACATTCATAAAAGTTGTAAGACACTGTTGTTCAATTATATACAGTTTTTTAGGTTATCAGAAAAGATATTACTGAGAAAATGGAGGGAGGGCGGAGGAAAATCTTAAATTGTCATAAGCATATTATTAACAAAAGGCGCCAAGAGGTACCCCGTTTTAAGCCACTCGGCTGGATGGAGCACTGTACTCGAAAAACTCTCCACGTAACTCCTAAGTAGGGATAGGGATAAATATTTCATGCGAAGGCTAGAATCGGGATGAGGCTGGGACTCTTTGGATGGGAAGCCAGTGCTCAAGCCACCATTCCGATGTGCGAAATTCTACAGAGAAAAAAATCATCCGCCTTGACCGGGATTCGAACCCGGATCCTTCGATTTCCGGCCAAGTGACTGGATTTTAGTGGCCTTTACGGGACCAGATTTTCCTCGACTGTCGGACATAAAATTGTGGAACTTCGCACAATAGTACATTGCGGGTGACTCCGTAAAAGTGGAACTCCGTGGTTAGTCCTGGATAGCTTAAAATCTGCCACCACTCCGAGCTGATACCTTCACACCATAGCGTGTTTTCCAAATATTTATTCATTTAAGAGGTAAAAGAATAATTTGGATCGCTTTTATGGTTTCCTTGAAATAATGGTGGAAAATATGATGAGAAAACACGTACTGAGACTAATGGGAATAATAAGTTCGAAAAGGGTAAAATGGTACATTTCTTGTATCCAGAATATACCACCTGAAAGGCAAGGTCACAGGGAACCTGAACAAAAAGTAGCTCCAGTGACCGCAATGTCGCTTGTGCGCCATGCAGAGGTAAATATTCGAAATTTGTGACATTGTTACTTAAATACTTGCAAAGAACATTACCATATAATTTGTGATTCATGCTCAAACACATGCTAGAAGTTTTTTTTCTTTTCCATGAACATGTGAGTACATTTGTTCTTTAATTGAATTTCTTCCATATTTCTCGGTATGATGTGTTTAATTTCATCAAATATCAAGAAAACATGCAGCATAAAGTAGTTCAACAATTTTTTATTCCAAATACCCAATTATTACTTCACGGCGATCGGGCGCCTAAGCGACTTTGAGAATCCGTTTTCGTTACGGAATTCAGTATTCCGTATAAGGGCTAACAAATGACAGGTGCCTAAAGCTTCAGTGTTTCAAGTTGTTTCCATAGAGACTTAGGCATGCATGTATCTGTAACTTCTTTAATTGTTTTTACTGCCTATTTTAGTAAATGTTTTATTATATCTGGTTATGAATTTGTTAAAAGGGGATATATGGAAGATGAGACTAAATTCTAAATTTCAACCCACAAATGAAAGACATCCTACTATCAATCATTCCCTCATGCCTGTTCTGCGTTCAACTATTCTATCCTGATTCATCATCATCATTGGTCGTTCGCTCCGAAGATTAGTTGACTGCAGCCCTCCACCCGTCCCTATCAAATGCTAGTTCCCTTACTTCCTGGTAGCTCTTTGAATGTACTTTCCTCTTTACTTGGTCCATGAACTTATTCCTAGGTCTTCCTCTGGGGTCTTTTCCCTCTGTTTTACCTTCAGTTATGTTCCTCAAATACCAATTGTGTCTTTGGTTATATTCAATCCATCTTGTTCTGATTTTATATATGGTGTTCCATATGGTCCTTCCCTCTGTTACTCTTCTGTAAACTAAAACATTTCTTCTGTGCGTCTGTCCATCTTTATTACATTTTGATTGTTTTCGTTTTTTGTCACTGTAAAATGGGTAATGAAGCTTTAAAACTAGGTTAGATGGTAGAGGTGGCTTAATTCTCTATCTCGACTCACCAGTTAAATATTCAAATACATTTATCCATCTACCTATCCTTTCCTTTTGGCTGGTGTACTCCCTCTCCTATTTCACTCCCTTTCGGCTCCTCGCGGGCCAGTATGTAGATGTAGGATCAAGTGGGGAAGGATGGAACAGTACTGCTTGGTATGGGACCCTGAGATTGAGAGGATTTTTCCCTTCCTTCTCTCCAGCAACTTATTTTTTTAAATATTTTTTATTCTCCACGAAGATCCATTGGGTCGGAGGGGCAAACGGAGATTTGAATGCTAAACGGTTTCGCGCGCGCT
This sequence comes from Ceriagrion tenellum, assembly GCA_963169105.1. Taxonomy (NCBI): domain Eukaryota; kingdom Metazoa; phylum Arthropoda; class Insecta; order Odonata; family Coenagrionidae; genus Ceriagrion; species Ceriagrion tenellum. Next base: position 30,759,450 of record OY720636.1, on the reverse strand, counting down.
CGGCAGGGAGGCGAGTATGGCGAAGAGGAGGAGTCTGTCTTCGGGGTGCAGGGAGAATATACGTTTTTGCGGGGGTGGAAGAATGGGGGGACAAAGAGTCGTGGAGAAATAGAGAAAGTTTTGCTTTTATGGCCCAACAGTTTTCCCCCTCGTTTTTCCCGCTTCTCACGGGGTTCACTTTTTTCTTTTACCCGCTCGCCCGAGAAGTTTTAAATAATGCACCCCTTCGCTATGCACCGACTTCGTTGTGTGTGATGAAATAGATTTCTTGGGAGTCGGGTGGTGAAGACCCTCGCAAGCTCGTTGGTTGGTCGTGGAGAGGGCGCAACGTACTCCTCTCGTCTCCGTCTATATATGCTACCCATTCTTTCCGCGGGAGGACTTGTGGGTGGAGTAAATCGACCTGACAAACTGTCTCCCCTATTTCCGTTCCCGTAGTCTCGACTCAGCTAAATTCTTTAAATTCGGGATTTTGAAGTGAAGCGCATTCGGTCGTGCCGTCACAAATATAACGCGCGAACTGCGTTCAACGTGAATAGCATCGGAGACGATCACATGGTTTCACGAATTTCTTTCATATTTTGAAGACATTCAATCTCTTCTCCTCCCAATTTTTTAAAGGAAAACAGTCGTAATGGATGGTGATATGATAGATGTCCCAATTCCTGTATACTTTCATGCTCAATTAACGTATACATATTTCAGTTATGTGTTTTTTTACTTTTTAATTTTTGCTGCTAAGTGTAGGCAAACACTTCTTCCAATTAAATGCTCCCATGGCTTCTCTGCTTATTTTACTTTTCCTCTTTCACTGGTGATTCTAATGATAGGTTGTAGAATGATTCCCGTCGTTCGAGCAATACTGTCACTCTCCGTCATCAAATGAAGAACGGCTGAATATTTCAAATGCGAATGGTTGATACAATCTAGTTGTATATGATGATATGTTTACGAGGTGAAACACACCAAATAGTAAACTATACCCCTTGCCGGATAATTATAGCGGAAAGTTGTTCATTATTATAGGTTTATGTATAGCTGCCGAAATTAGGATTTAGTGACCTTATTTGTAGTTTTAATTTTACTTTTAACCCAGCTACCGATTTTGATGCTTAAGGACAACCCCGTACAATGCGTAAATGAAGTCTTGGCAATGGTCGTCTTGGATGAGGGAAAATGCTTTTACTTCATGGAATAGGTTATATTATCATTAGATGTTTAAATACCAGGGTATAAAGAAAAAATGTTTGTTAGTCATTTGTTGTGAATGTGAGTGAGAGAATTCCTTTGCCACCAAACAACCCTATATTTTGTCCAAATAATGTTACAAAATTCGTGAGACTAATTGAACAAATCTGCTTGCAAAGTTACTGCAGTCGCAGTATTCCAACTAGACCCTAACATTACGTAAGAGATCCTCAGTCCCGGCTTTTTTGTCTCTAATCTTCAGTTCAGTCCAGAGTCTCCAATTGCAAAGGGGTCCTGCGCTAAGTCATAGCCTTGGAAGGGTTTATTTGAGATCTATTGTTGTTTTGAAAAATAAAAGATAGATGGTATAATCTTATTTTACTTTACATAGCTCTTTCGAATGACAGCGAGTGAAAAAATATCTCGTATTCAACGCCGACAAGGATTTTACTTGCGCAATTATGTAGTATTAACTAAAGACAATGATTTTATTATACTTTTAGTTCTTTTTTATTCATGGAAAGTTTGGTTCTACTCGACTAAGATGCTTTTCATGAAATTTTCATTTTTGTTTAAAATTTTCTTAATTTGTTATCAAACTGAATTCTCAAAATAACTTCAATTATAGAGTCAGCTGCGGCTTAATCGTAAACATTGTTTCTCCCTTCAGGGATTGTTTTTCTTATTCAAATTTAATAATTCTTCCTGTTGTTTTGATAGAGCCTTTGCCCTCAATATGCCTGGAATGACCCCTTCTTCCAGTCCCTTCGTCTTTGTTTTCATTCTTGTGTGTAAATTCATACTCCATTAAATTTAAATAATTATTTGAAGTAACAAATGGAATTGTCGCTTTTTTCAGATTTGGTTTTAACGGTGACCTAAGATGAAGCGATAATATAAACGTAACAGAAAGTCACGGTGATATGTTACACGTTAATTTAGGAGTGTATCGTCCTTTTAGTGGAATTCATTAAAATTTGCCCGATTTCCCCCCTAATATTTTACACCATGGCTGCTGAAACATTCATTTGGCATTGTTCTAGTCCTTGAACTTGGGTCTATTGCCTTATTATGTTACTAAGTGTGGCGAGTTCCTTCGCCACCCAGTTTTACTACGGTAGTGCATGATAGGAGAAGCAGGGAAGTCCACAGGCATGGCATATGGGTAAAAATATAATGTGCATTGTCCTATATCACTCAATTAAGGGATTTATTAAGTTGCGAATCAATAGCCTTTTATGAAATTTCTGTGAAATATTTCTAAAAACTTTGTGATCATAACTCCATTTACATATAGTATCAATAAATCGTGGAAACGGAGAAATGGAATGAAATTCGTTACTTCATTCTTGCTTACCTATATCATAATTCTAAATTTAGTTATGTACGTCTGTGACGCTGAGAATTTTTTTTGTGTAGTCTGTACGATTTCTGCATAATTTGGTTTCGTCTACTTGCAAATAATGTCTGATGAAGCCTAATTTATAAATAATTTTTCCATGCTGCCTCAAATTTTAATGTTTACAGTAATTTGTGAGCATAGGTGATATTTTGACAATATCACTTATCGTGAACGTTTCATGTCTCCCAAGGAGTCCCGAGGGAATTCTTGTTGCAATAATTTATCAAAACAATCCCCAATCAGCGTAAAGTCGAACTCGTCTTTTTATATTTATGGCTTCCTCAGAATTATTGCCCCGAAGCTTTCCCAAAAAACGAAAGGCCATGATAAATATCTTTAGGTATTCCACGCTAAGGGGGCCGACTGGAGTGCGGATGGCCAACGAAGAAGTAAACCTTTCGAATCAATCATTTCAATTGCTGCCTGGCTTTAACGCCGCTGCCCTAATTCAAAATAAGAGCGCGGAGGTCGGGAGTTTGGGCATTGATTTATTTCCTGGCCAATCCTGACCCTTCTTCCCAGAATTTCTTTCCTTTTTTCTTCATCCCTGGTGTATCCCTTTCCGCATTCTGAACTCCCATCCCTTTGCTTTGCCAGGCCTCTCTCTCCTCCTCCTGTTCTTATTCCGTTTTCTGTTTTTCCCTCTTTTTTTCCTTTCCAAATCCTCCTCTCTCTTCGTACTTCATACTTTCCGCAAATTATTTTATTCTTAAAGTAGATTGAGATATTTATCATTTTCCATTAGAATCAATAAATTTGGTGACAATTTAAAGAAAAATATCTCACCCAAAAATATCAAAATATTAGCCCCTTACCGAACTGTTTTCCGACGCTTTTGACGAAAACTTCCAGGCACTTTATATGGGAAATGGTATGTGTATGCACTACTTAGAGATCAGATTTATAAAATGAGGAATTTATAACCCATTGATATCGTCAAAAATCAACTGTTTGTAGTTTGCATGTATTCTCAGCAAGTTTTTAAAATGAATCATATTGTCTCCGCAGTAATTTTATCAGAATCGCAAAAAATCTTGTATTGTGAAGTTTTATACGTACCTCTCGATAACTATAAGTCATATTGAAGACAAATATAGATATTTGCATGTAACGACTTATAATTTCAGTCACATAAAATCATATATTTGCATCAATAATAATGCAATATTTGATTCATGCTTCGCACAGCTGCTGAAATAGAAACGTATAATTCATGCATAATCTTCAGTATGAATGGGGACCTATCTCGCTAAAACTACATTAAATCCAAGCCTTCCATCCTCTTTCTTCACTTACCTTCATCTACAGTCTCGTACTACTCACGTAATCCAGAGGTATAGCTAGCGTATGTGCCACGGGGTGTTAGAGCATCATCAAGAGTCATCAATTTGAACATTGGTTTGTTTCCGCCCTACTATTCACTCTCTCATTTAACTCTCCAATAACATCGATAAATCCCTTCATAAGTCTTAATTTCAACATTTTATATCATTTCTATGTATTTTATCCTCAGCCTTCTTCGATAATTCTTACCACTAAATTTCTCCTGCTGTTATTGTTTACGAGTGACGGTTTTGACACAAATTGTTTTCAATTAATTGTTAATGTACTCAATACTGCAGAATTTTCTTAAATAACTCATCTCCATTTCATTATCATCTTCGTTGTCGCATTTGTCTATTTTATCACCATCACTATCTGACGTTGCTGCATTTTATTTTCCTCTTAAATAGCCCACTACCTCTCTGTCAAACATCACGGAATTTGATAGACAGAAACGATGTAAAGAACGATAGTAATTATTTCCCTATAAACGAATTTTAAAATGTACAAAATTCGTAAGTTTCGTGAATTGTGACCCTTGGATAGTGGTGTTTCGGTTTGGAAAAATGAAAAAATCCCTACATCAGAAACCGTTATTTTTCTATTATTAGTTGCTGTTTTCTTCCTGTAAATTAAATTTTCTGCAACTATTGCACATGTTGAAAACTTGACGACTCGAAATTCCCATTCTTCAGTTCAGTGGAGTCAGTCATAGTTTTTATGCCTACTTTGTATAATCCCAAGGCGTATGTAACTCCAAATGGGATATCCTGAACGTAGAAAAAACCATCATCTTGTTTGATAATCTTTTATCCCGTTAAATTCTGTCTATATATAGGAACCATGGTATTCTCAAAAATGCATACCTTACACTTCCAGTGACATTAAATTCCCAATTGATTCGCTATGAGCCTATTTACTCCCTCTAATCTTATGCTAGACTTACCTTCCATGGTCGTCAAAGGGATGGTTGAACATACGCCAAATTTTGAGCAATATTACGTATGTTTTTTCCAACATTTTGAAATCAAGCGGTGAGGACCAATGTCCCTGCAAGAATGAGAAGTTTTATTATATTCACTGTCGTTGGTCTCTGTCTATACTAACGGCTATAATTTCTAATTTAATCATGCAAAAGAAAATAAGACTAAGTAAATTAAATGAAACCCTTCTCTATGGGAAATTTTTTTTTTCGAACCGAAAGAAGGGCAGAGAAACTATGCTTTTTATATTAATGATTACATTTTCTGCCGCTGTTATTTTCGAAGGTGCTATTGCACTTCTGCTGTTATCGTGAGAGAAAACAAAGTATGAAAAGAAAACTATTTTGGAAAAAGGATGAACAAAAAGTAAGACATGTTGCCATTATATTAAAAATAGTGTCTTGCCATGTTCTTTTTATCATTCATGATGCGCTGGAGGAGATGATTCTTAAATAGGCCCACACTTGCGTTCCATTGCTTAGGTCCATAGAGATTGACACGAAGTTTGGTACTCACTATTAGTTTCTAGGGTAATTCCTCGTGAACGTGAGACTCAAGACAAAAGTAATCTTGTGAGAAAATATTTGCAATGCATTGTTGAAGAGAAACTTGGTCAATTGTTCACGGCTTTCACTAAAGTTGACTGACCGCCCTTTGGGAGGACTCGACGCACATAGCCACTCATGGTCCAATTGCTTCCTCTCCACACTTGAGGGCCATCTCGAGGGAAGGCGTTTCTATTCATCCCCACTGATGATATTAACCGATCCTTCTCGATGTAGACTTTTCACCGAATTAGAGCAAAGAAATGGCATCGGAAAATACTGAGGACTCAAGAGGAAGAAACTCTGAGATTTCATTCATTATCTTAAAGATATGTTATGCGAAAATTCAATTGTACTCTCCAAAATATTTCATTGTATTTTTCCAAATATTTCATTGCATTTTCCAAAATATTTCATCGTATTTAATTGTATCATATTGTATTTTGGCATCATATTTGTGAAATTACTAGAAGCTTGTCTTGTTTTTATATATATTTATCAAAACATATTTTGTTTTGAACAACGCAAGGACAAAACGCCAAATCGTTGCAGCATATTCCTTCATAACACTGAATAAGACAAAAAATGTACCAGGGCTTAACAACTTCAATACATGCTCATTTGACAGTAAATGTATCGTAATGGTAGTTAAATCGATAGTTGAACATAACTGATGAAATGGGTAGCTAGATTCATGATGAATGAAAATGGACATGGCAAAAAAATATCTTAGTATATTCTACTCTTTAAATGTTTATTTAAAGTTTAATGTATACATTTAAAGTTTAATGTTTAAATTTAAATTGTGGAATATAATATGATATTTTATCGTCGTGTCTGTGACTATCTTCCAAAATGTTACGCCTCCAATAATTTTATTATGAACAAAATCTTTGCTATCTTCCATAGATTTGTGTTTTTAATGGCACAACTAGTTAAATCACACTGTGGCACATGATATTGTCACAGTGTGATGAAACCTGTCATGTAAACAATTCTTTTGAACAATACTGAGTATTATTTTTATTAATTATGTAAGTCTAAAAGATCCTCCAAGTCCATATCGATACAGCTACATTCATGATTTATCTACTATATTTTATATAAAGTGCTTTCACTCGTTTTTTTTACAATTTTCTCATAAATTAGTGGCTGTTATACGAGACGATTTCTAAAAATATTCGTCCTCCTAGATTCTTCCCTACTGTTGCGATGTGGTTGCGGCCACCTTTGGACACATCCTCACCGCGAGTTCCAATGCTACACAACCCCACCCGAAATGCGTATGTTCCTACTCATCTCGCTCTTTTTCGCCCGCTAGTACCCTTTTCCGTTTCGCTTCCCACCCGTCCCCCTCATCGTACCACCCTGACTGGAGTATAAAACCCTATCTCCACTCCTCCCTCGACCGACCTCCCCCTGCACCCACCCCCCATCTCTTTCGTGGCCCTTCCTTCTCGCTTGCCCGCTTTGCAATTGTAATTCGCGCGGCGCGTTGGGAAAGCAGGGGTTGGGCTCGGAGTGTGGGATGGATTCCCTTCCTTTCCGACCCCCCCTCCCCGTGTGCACCCCTCTTTTGCCGAAAACGTCCCATCTCTCACATGTGGACTGACTGTGCGTCTGTGCTAGTGGGAATTCTGCTGCGTGGTTTGGGCTTGCGTTAAGGGATGCGGGGATGATGGTGAGTGGGGTTGATGGCTGGGCACGGGAATGGGGTAACGCTCTGGGAGATGAATGAATGGCTAGTCTCATAGATGTGTATGGGTAGGTGTCTGCATCTTTGTAGTACCTTCCAAGGGAGTGTGGTTGGGTGATTTCCTACCAGATATGCGCTACGGTTCTCATAGGTTAGACACTTGAGACTAGTTACTACTTGTTCTTATCCAACTATTTGTTAGTTTTTTCGTCAGTTAAAGAGTCAGCCTGTGAAACGAATTTTCTAGAAAATATTTGTATGAAATGACTATTTAGCTGTTAAAATGGAATGACTATTTACCTATAAAAATGAAACACTTTAAGCGTCAGGATTTCAATTGCTAACCACAAGTATTGAAGATATTTCTTTCAGGAAACCTTATTGATGTTAATTTCCACATAAAATGTTGAAATTTCATATGCATGATATATAATGTACAATCTACGATTTGATTTTAATAAAAGAGCTCGACTTTTAATTTTTCACTTTTGCAAACATGATTGCAATTACATTTTCTCTCCAGGGAATACTTAATATTCATGAGTCCACAGTGTACTTCCATCATCAGTAAAAGAATTAATTTAATTTTAATTTAAATTTTGGATTTTCCGAGATCAGATGACAATTTAAAAATCCATTTATAAATACTAAATAAAGTTTTCTCATGAAAACATGAAAGAATGCACCTAGCGACCTCTCGTGAATGTGTTTACTGACAGTGAGGATATCTTCTCGCGAATTCTCCTGCTTAGTATGGGCTTGCGTTAAAGGGCTAGGATGCTATGGAAGGGACGATGGCAAGGGTTAGGTTACGCTGTAGGACATAATGAATAGTAAGATGCGTAGATATGAGAGAAGTGGCTTCTACATTAACATAATGCCTCATGACGGCATGTGGCGGGGTGACTCCTTGCCACGCATAACGCTGCATTTAAATTAAAGGCTTGTAACTGGAGACTAAGGGGTCAGGCTGGTAGAGTTTGGTAGCCAGATAAATGCCTAAATTCTCTGAAACCCGGGTTTCAATCTCGTTGGCTGAGATTTTTCAGTTTGTCACGTGACGTTTGACATGTGTCACTGTGGTGATACGTTACACCGTCTACGAGTGAGGAACCTCGTAAGCCATAAATAATACTGTGGTACAATTTCCTTGGCACATTTCATTTTGAGTTTTATAACGCTTGTGCTATATTTTTTAATATTTCATAGCCGATATGTTTAGTATAAAGGATACCATACCTCGAAAAAGCTTAGCACTACACTCATTACTTGAAAAAGGCCGTGTCTCAAAATTGTACCAGAATGATATGTTAAAGTTGTGTAGATTTGGCTACTAGTCATATAAAATAAGTTTTTACCCTTTTCAAAATTATTAATGCGACTTCAAAAATAGATTTTTCATCACTGGAAACACGGAGATGCAAAATTAATGCTCGCTTCCCAAGTCAAAAATTATGAACTGATGACTGAGTCTACATTTCCTAATGAGGAGGATGCACGGTAATATTTGTTTGAGTTTGAGTCTTGGCCGAAAATGGTATTGTTTGGTAAGGGAAAGGAGGAGAAATCGGAAAAAACCATAACAGGAACGATTAAGAAGTAAGAATGACCGTGAAGCTGCCAGTTGTGATATCATATTTTGCGTTGCTATGCTTGATTTAGTAACAGTTTTTCATCTCCTTGAGCCACAAGACATGCTGAATTAAAGAAAGGTATGAGACAGATGGAATACATTCAATAGTTCTTTTTATTTTTCAGCAAATCTGAAACGGATTCAGTTGGTCAGCTTCAACTGAGAAATTCTTCTTGTTGATATATTATTGCTGGTCTTCTGGAGGATTTTCATCTTATTAATCGCAAAATAAATATTTTGCGTCTATATTCATTTGATAATTTTTTTGTGCATTATTCATGTCAGCTTGACTGGTCTCAAACCTATTGTGCTCGTTATAATGAATCCAATGCCCATCCTGCCCAACTAGAATTATAATTAGAAGCCGCATTGCATTTTAAATTTCCTCTCTACTACTTTCCTCATCAGCATGCGTGGAAACACTGCAAATTGCAATATGATGGTGCATAAGCACAAGTAATTCTCTGCTTCGCACCGTTGAGGTTGCTTGCAGGGAGCCTCGCTCAAGTTGAGAGAGATGCATTGATTCTCGTGACTAATGAACGATATTTAAGGATGAACACACGGTACTTAAAGCCATAAGAAAGGGTTGGGAGGAGACCAGAGGAAAAGTATGACGGAGTGAGAAATACGAGAGGCAACGCAGCGAGGGATGATGGGATACGTGGTGCGGTATCGGTCGCCGTTGAAGCAGAATCCGACCCCGACCCTTGCCTGTGACCCCGTCGGACGGATCTCTTGGTATGAAACCCACGGTCATGTCTGGGGGATGGAAAACAGAACATATGCCGGCGGCGAAAACATGGCCACACATGCTTGTGAAGACAACAGAGAGAAATATTATTTCATACATTTTATTTATGTATTCACTTATGGGGGAGGAGAAGGGAGAGCATAAACGTGTAATATAGGATGGCAGAGGAAAGTGGAAAAAATGACGAGGGTTAACGGACGAGAAGAACAAAGGATGAAGAGAGTTGAGGTTTTTTTTAATTTACTCATGCAACCCTTTTTCTCTTTCGCCATACCGTTGCATTCCCCTCACCTAATTGCTCCCATATGAAAGAATTTACCATTTCGTTTTACATTTCTGTTGCTTGAGTTCCTGGAATGAGGATTTTTAAGGGAATATTTCTTCAAATAGGGAAGACATTTAGTGGTTTTTCATCGGGTCCAACGAAATAAATACTAGATTTGTGTTATTTTTTTCTCGTTGTTCACAGTTTCTGATGATTAATATCGTTCGGTTCTCTGCAGTACAAAAAAAGTTCGTTCCGAACTTGTTTATTTTGATGCATCTTACTTAAGTTTCTGCCCTTAACACTGCGATGTGTGGTAAAATTTATACTGTTCTAATGATTAAGTCATAAAAGTCACTTCCAAAAACGCTACGAAGCCTGGTGTTTGTACTATAATTAATAATGAAGTTACATAACGACCTCTGTCACTATAATCCAAGAAATTAAGTTCAGTTGCCATCATGTGGTTTTACTCCTTAATTTGCTCCAATTTTATTCACTCTTGCTTCTCTCTCTTGCTCTCTTGAGTCCACTACCATCTTAAAGTACCTCAGTGATTTCTACGTTATGTTCATCAAAATCACAGCTAATGATGCTTTTTTTCTATATTTGTCTGGTTTTTCTGTTCTGCATTCATCATGTACTGTCTACACATCGCATCAAGTGTATTTTGCGTGTTAGGGTGATATGAGAGTAAATAGCTAATTGAGCTTTACAGTACAGCTGTTCCCCTAGTCTCATTCTCTGACTTCCCATAATCATAATTTCATTCCCAATCCGTAAGGGGCTGCGTAGAAGTAAGCTTGTGTTTTTTCGTTAACATAATATTTTTCGTGTATTTTTTCGGCCCTCCTTACCATGATCCAGCGTGCGTATGCGTATGAGAAACTTTATTAATTAATGTGGTCTCTTAAAAAAAGCCTTTTTTCCTCGTGTGAACGTCCTGGAATTCATTTTAATTTGGTTATGGGTACATTAGTAAGTTTTTTCTCTCTCAGTTGCGCGGAAGGGTGAAAAGAAGGGACGCTTGGGATCGTTTACCGAGGGTGAACATAGAACTGGGTGGAGCGCAAAACCGTGTTTTTGTAGTTCATTTAGTCTCTGCTTATTTGTTTTTCCATACGTTGGCCAACTCGTAGAATACTCCTGTAATTGAGTTAAAAATGGCTTGTTTATGAAGGGAAAGTACCCTTTTGATTCGTTCAGAATAAGGTAAAGTGGCTGAATTGAATCTTTTTAATTCTAGGAACAGACTCATAATTATTCCTCCATGACATGTCACAATGCGTGCGTCTATCGTTTAATGGCGTTTAATGTCTGCAAGATTACTCTACTTATGTAAATTAATAGTTGTGATGCTAGATGGTCATTGCTTAATACGTTAATATGATTTATATTCCTGTGAAAGAATATATAATGCATACGTATATGCATAAATAGTATATAACTAGCCTTAATCCATTTTTATGTTATTGCAAATGATTTAACTGCAGTATTGTGGCCTAAGTTTTCGACCTTTTGCCGCCTGGTCGTTCTGATGGACGGCAGTTTTTGCTCAGAAATCGTAAAAGACGTAAATTTCCATGTCGATGGTATAATACTAATCCTGTGTTATGGATTCATTGCAGTGTGTAGTATTCCTTTGAATTGAAGATAGCCTCCGTTTTTTAACTTCATATTTATAATAATGTAAGAGGCACTACTAAGAGTGATATTTAGTTCATTTTCATTCATAACTTTACTAAATAATCATTTATATTTTAGAACTGAGAATTCACGACTCTTCTCCAACAGTGATGTCAGCTCTGTCTTACGCTAATTCCAAACTGTTTCAATCTGTTTTATGAACCCACTCTTCTAGTGTCGTATTCCCATTCGATGGATTTTTGCTCAGTTATACTATATACCCTTCACCCATGGTAGTGTGGTCAGTAGTCTCCAGTGTGAATGGCGAAAATAATTTTTTGGGTATTTTTCTCTTACATGGAATCCCAATTCCAAGACAGCGATTTCGATTTGTTTCAATGGGTAAGTCGGGTCATCCTCGATGAAAGAATCTCGCAAAGTTTGATAATCATGTGGCGATTGTCTGCTGCTACCTGGTTGGAGCGCCTCGAGAGAGGATCGGCTTGAGGAAGCTGGCAGAGGTCACCCAGGAACGACGAAAATAAACAAGATACACGACGCGATTGTTAGTGAACTTAGGACGCGCCATTTCTTACCTCCAGCATAAATCGTTTTCATCGAACTTCGTTTTATTATTCACTCTCGCACACCAAAAGCAAACTTACCTTTGATGCTCATTCACCGATATGGTTTCAAAATCATAAGCTTTTGGACAAGTTCTATAAATTGCTATTATTAAAATTGCATGAGAGGGTTAGCTCAGCAAGTATATATTTTTTGAAATTTTCAGGTTATTGTTCATAGATCCAATGGAAGGTAGCGGTTAACAACAGTTTAATATTTAGATTATCTTCGAAAGTTTTAATGGGTGAAATACTGTAAGTACTTGACCCAACACTTGACTTCACCTTGCGAACAATAGTAAATACTAAATTGGGATGCATAGTATCAGGAAACAGCCTGTGAGACTAATAATATATTTTTCTACGAATTATCGTATGTTTTAGATATACTTTATAGTTCTAGATGCTATTTTATTTGATACTGAGATGAGAGCGATCCATGTGTATGCATATCTACAATTGTAATAAGCTATTATACTTTCTAGGGATTGAATTGCGTCCACTAACTCAATTTATCCATAATTTTAAAGTCAGCAAGTTTTTCTTGCCTAAAGGGAGCAACTATTGGTTGAATCTACTAATTTACAGCGGATGTATCATGGTGGGAAGCTGTAGAAACTAAACTCGTGATGCAAACATAAAAGGAACTGTAATTGAGATCACTACAACCATCTTCTAGTATCATGCCTTATCGTGGTAATCTTTGCCGGAGGCAGCCTATTCTTTCCCCTTATTTAGCCCTCGAGAATATTCAGGAGCGTACTTGTTGCTTCGCCTCCTCCCCGAGGGAAGGGTTCTGAGGGATGAGGAACGTGCACCTCCTCGTTGCGATACACCTTCAGGCCCCACGACCCTGCCTTTTTTGATTCTTTTTAGAGGGTGAGTGGGAAGGCGGTAAGGGGTGGATTTCACGCTTCCCTCAACCCCGTATGAACAACATCCTGCGGGCAACATTTCAACCCGACGTCTGTTGATTCTTTCACTTCCCACATATCATTTCCCCAGCTTGCCACCTCAAACACCAACCCCACTATTGTTCCTCCCTCCCTTCTCCGTCCTTACAGAGAGGGGTTCTCTCATCTATCTCCACCTCCCACGCGCTTCCAGCCCACGACTCGACATTCCACCCCTCTTTTTACCGGTTGGGCCACGGACAACGCCGGGTGGCGGGTGCATGAATATTGTATGGGGGCCAAGGGGGAAGCTCCAGCCCCCCCTCTTTTGCTCTCCTCCCTCTGCGACCCCGGAGACTCCTTCCCCCAAGCGAGTCCGTCGTACGACCCCTACCTCAGCTCTTCCCCCTTCCCCCCTTCCCCCTGCCTGGCTCGCAACTCATTAGGATCGACGTCACGCTAATTCAAATTTGCCCCGTCACCCCCCCGCCTCCCGTTTGTGCCCCCACCCACTCAACTTCCCTATCCTTTCCTCACCTTCTTCTACCCTTGTCGACTTGACGCTCATTTCTTTGGTTCTTGTGTGACGGTAGATTGTCACAATTGTTCCATGATTATATGAAAGGAGATCTAAGAAGGTACAATTTTACGATGACAGGTGCACAGAGAAAACACTGCCAGAATATTGGGAGTGATTAGAAAAATAACTGAAGAATAGAACAAGTTTAAAAAACCCGTCTGATGAGTTACAAAAAAAACTTTAATGAGAAGAAAACAGTTAAGTTGTTGGATGAGCTATGATGTGATTTCCATGTATCTCATAATAAGTGGTAAACTTTGACTCTAAGAAAGATACATGTTACTTCGATTCAATACCACATCCACTATACCTTTATGATACAACATCGAGAGACTCGACTGCCTACTTTAATAGTGGTTTATAAACTCTGGATTATACGTCACTGAATGCTCTTTTTCTTCCCTGGATGACTCATTCAGAACTCTCAATTAATTTGCATTATGCTTAATTAGGCTTAAAACACCTACTCAAGTTATACAATAATGCCTGCAGTTCCAATATCCCCTTCAATGCTCTTTTTAGGCATATAATGGCAGTGCGTTTAAAGTATTGGTCCACAGATTTCTATTCCTAAGAGGTTATGAGTGCAAACGGTCTATTTTTATCGGATGTTAGGATAACTGTCATGCAAAAGAGAAGGAATTATTGAAAACGAATGGGAATGGAACTATTAAAAGGGAGTGTCTGGTAATAATTTCGCGTGGAGAGATAGAATTTCGATGTATAATAGTTTGGCAGTGCATAAATATTATTTCTTTCACTTATATTCACATTGTATGTCACTAAAATTATCTTCTCGTGCCATCTTGAATCTCGCCTCATCTAAATTTTCCTCCTAATATTAGCCTAACATTTAACCTCCGAATTTCTGACGGCTCAAACCCTAGTTCTTCCATCAGCAATGTGACGCCTGTGTGAGTAAAGCGAGATGTATGTACTTCCGTCACTCGCCTTGTGTAACTTTGTCTTTCACTCGTAGCAGGTTTATGTCGAATAAGGCCTTTCTAATTATTTCGTCAGCCAATTCTTTCAGTGCAAGTTCCAAAATGCTCACAATGCATTCGAGATGTAGCCTAATTAAAGCAAAAAAGAAACTCAATTTCACTTCTTTATTCAAGGATAACAATACTATTCGCTTTTTGATTACTTGCTCTGTTAATGCAGCTATGCATTTATCTCGATAGTTAGAATATGACTTCACCCGATTTCTAATAATAGTGGTGAAACCAGGGGGTATGGTGTATAGATTCATTATGGAGTGAGTAAATAAAGGATGTACTTCATGGTGTATCGATTTTCTTTCGAGGGCAAAAGCTACGTGTAGTGCTAGTAGAACTGCCTAATATTTTAATTATTTAATGGGGTGGTCACTTGAGGGGTTTTCCTACCACATTAACTTTTTGCTCCGGTTAGGGCAGGTGAATAGAAATTTAATTCATTGGTTGAAAACAGAAGTATGACCAGGCTGGTAGAACCAGACAAGCGACCACGTGGCTAGGTGCGAAACAGAGCTTTCCTGCCGTGTGGATCGATGAATGGTAAGAGGCAACCACTCTGGGGAATGGAACATGTGTAGTACGTGCTCTCCATTGGGTGGCAGGAGAAGCATCCATCATATCTTCCTCAACCATCTCGTACCTCCCCTCTCTCCTTCATCCTACGGTATCTGATACGTTTCCCAAAATCTTCTTCCTCTTCCCATGGAGGCTCCTGAGTACGAGCACCAGAGGATTATTCAAGATGGACTCGACCTCGACAAAGCCTTTGACATGATGCCATTCTCCCTTTTAATTGTCACGTTTGGCATTATTTTAATTTCTCCATATTTTCATATAAAACTTCCGTCGTTTTTGGGGCCTGAAAATTCCGATAAGTCTATGAAAAAGAGGGTTTTTTTCTTATCATTATTTGTCACATGGTGGTCAATGCTTGCACGTCATAATACTTATCGCATGGTCTCTTGGATCAGCGTCGTTGATTAGCCAGAGCCAGTTATCTTCTGATACTTTTTGTTAGAGTAATATCATGTGGTGGAAACAATGCTTCGACAAAATCATGTGATAGGCTGTTGTTTTCCTATGCGATATTTATCCTAAAGTTTCGAAAATTGACTCCTTGATCTTCATTTAAGAATCAACGAAATAAAGTTTAAACAGATGCCTTAAAAATCCTTGATTTTAACCCTAGTAAATTTTTGTTAGTTCATTTCTTGTTTACCTATTCTCAATAAAAGACTGGCATCCCATTCAATTCTCTTAAACCGAAAATATCCCTTATACCTCGGATCCACCATAAGGAATAACTACGAATAGGAGTCCAATGAAGTAGGACTGGGGCGCACTTGAATGCCAAAATAAAGCGTGCAAAAATTTCAGTGGTAAAGATATAACGCTGTCATTTTTGGGGGAGGTGATCGGGCAATGAGATATTTTGTACAACTGCCAGAATTTGAATTTGAGACCGTTGGGAAGGTGTGCGGTTTGGGTCTCCACATTTACTAGATTCCAAGTGTAGTATAATTGGATGTGAATCTTCTACAGTAAGGAGATTATTAAGCTATTTCCTATGATGGTATGTTTTTGTAAAATCAAGGTCGTTGATCACAACATAGAATATAGGATATGGTACTTTTTTCCATAGAATTAAAGGAGTCGGGTAAAGACTCAAGTAAATACATTCCGAAAAATATCTCTTAGTAAATTCCTCGCTTAAAATGTTATTACCAACCTAGATTTCGATTGCCTCGCAATCCTTTTCAAGGTTATGAATGTAATTGTCAAGATTTTGAATGAATTTGTTCCATAAGCAATATGCCCATGAGCAACAGACATTCGGCTAAACTATAGACAGGTAGACAAAATGACAAAAGAAACGTGGTTTCACCAATCACCAATTTATTTGCTTTGTTATGTGGAGCCGTTTCTTCTTAAGCGTCACTGAAATGGAGAAAACACTGTTGATGACATATTAGGATATGCTATATATGAATGCAAATCTGTTATCCTGGATATCTTATGTAACACGGATATTACGAATCCAACGCTCAAATGTGTTAGCTCCTCGTTTGTTCGGGCACAAACGAACGTCTGTTTCTTCACGGCTTCCCGTGTGATCACGTGTCGTAATGTGGTAGTTTTAACCGTTCATAACGAATCTTCCTGTAGTTTGCGTTCTGAATTATATAGTCACATTTGTTTACTTAATGTAGGATCATTTAAATCCTACTCTTTCGTGAAACGCTGTACATTCACGTTGTAGAATCACCCCATCAACCCCTGCTTCTCGTCCTTCCGAAGGGCTAGAATGCAGATGCAGATTTATTCCATTCCCTCCCTGACGTCCCATACCTCCTTTTTCCTTCCTCTCCCTCTACTCAATGCCAACCCTCCTTCATTTCCCTCTTCCTTCCTATCCGATTTCATCCCCTAGCGTACAACCTGCCGTGTTGCCAAATCCCATTGCTTTCTCTTCCTCCTCCCTCCCCCAGCCCCGTCTGCCAATCCTTCCGTCTATCCTCCCCAACTCCTCTGTTTCTCCCCCTTCCAATTTCTCTGTTTCTCCCCCTTCCAATATTTCTCTCCAGAACCTCCACCGCGTCGGTCCCCCTTGCAGGTGGATCCTCATTCAAACCCACGGTGGCCGCGCGTATATGTATGTGGGGACGTGAGTGGAAGTGTTTCCCGTTGAATGAATGTCCGCCTGCGGAGTCGAACATCCACGTGGGGCTAGAGTCAGCATTGCTCGTTGCTAGCCTTGGAGTTTATCAAAACCCTTTCCCCCCCCACCAAGGATTTAGCCTGACTTCAGCAGCATGCCAACAACCTTTTCCAATGTTAACATGCTTGAATGCATTAACCTTGCATATTTCACATTTATTATTCGTGCGTAATTGTAGTGCACTCCTCAGGGAGAACGATCTTTGCTGTAACTTAGGTGGATTGGTGCTTCAGTTATGCTTTTTCCTTTCAGTTCTTCAGTTACTGGACAGGAAGTGTACTAAAGACTATTTAAATTGAAAAATACAGTTTTATATTTGAGACAAGGAATATATTAAGATCAATAAGATAGAGAAAAGCAAACTGAATGGTACGTGAATAAAGGTTTCTAGGGTCTTCCACAGGGTGAGCAGGTCCATGGGGCTCATATGTCCTAGAATCCCATGGACCTGCTCACCCGGTGGAAGACCCGAGAAACCTTTATCAATCTGATACGCCGGGAAAATCTGAAATCCTTCATGAATGATACGTCTTGAGGAATGATTGCCTCCTGAAAATAATATTAGAAGAAAAGATCGATGGAAAGAGAGAAAGAGGAAGACGAAGAAACTACATGTTGACTGATATTCTGAATAGAAGGAGTTACGAAGAGCTGAGGGAGGCAGCACAGGATAGATGAGCATGGAGGGCGCACTTCAATTGAAACCTACCTGAGGACAATTCATCTTAGAAGAAGATTTAGAGCTCAGCCACAGAAAAGTCACCCTAGCACAGTCCCGGTGTGGTTACCAGTAATCAGCCGAAGTTCAGTGCACAGGGCACACTTATTATACAGACTGCCACACTTCTCACGAACAAAGTACATGAAGTACTCTTCTCACGCAAATCCTCATTAAAAGTTCAACCACAGTACAGTCGAATACAGTTAGGAGCACAGGAACTGCTTTAAATGCTAGGATTAGTTCAGATTGAGCTTATTTGCATTGCGTACAAGGGAAAGTTTTTTCCTCCACGATTGATAATAATACCCACTCATGGCGCAAAGAGTTTAATGCATGGTGTAAATAGTTTAATGCAATAAGTCATTCAATATTTTAACGAATTGGATGTGCTAATTACAAGTTTTAAAGCAGTCGAATTTTAACTTGCGTTATTTCTAGGATAAACGAATTTGAAACTAATAATATCAAGGCATATAACTCTAGTGTTCTACATCTTGGTGAAAGTCACTGTGTCACTCGTAACTATTGTGACAAGATACATAGTTTAAGTTTCGTGAAGTTACGTTTAGTTACGACAAGTATTCTCCTCTGAAAAGTATCATCAGCAGCAATATATCCGATCATTTGTTTGCGCCCTCTCTACATTTCTCTCACCTCTCTGCCAACCCCTTCATTCCTACATAAGTAAATAGTTTTATTTCAGAATTCATTTAATTAATTCTAGTATTTCTTTTTGTACATGATTTTTCCTAATATTTAACATTCCAGTATCGTTTTCACTATGCAGTTGTGTCACAAATTGAGCTCAAGAAGATTTATCTCCTACCAAGATTTTCATAATGCTGATCTTCTCCGCAGTCCTACTTAAGAATTTGTGCGCTAAATTGTGTGAATTTATATCTTGAATATTTCTAAGGTAGTCCATTTTTCGGAAATTAGGATTTATTTTTGAAATTCTTCTAAATATCTGCTATTTGGGTATGAAATAATGATTTTAAAATATTATTGCTATGAAATAAGGTAAAAACGTGCCTCATAGCACCTAAAGTTTTGAAATTTCGTCATTTTTTTGTGTTCCGGAAATTTCTAACTTTTACGGAGTACCTGGCGTTTTAAATTGCTTTTCTGTAATTACCAAAGACTTATCATACCTTTTACAGGTTTCATCTCGAATATATTCAATCTCTGCTAAGCAGATTCCAAGATACGGCCCCGACAGTGAGCGCATGCCACGCGAGGTATTTGTTTAAAAAATTGAATGTGTATCTTTTTGGGATACACTGAAGATTATTTACCTTTTATCTTTTAACTCTGAAATATACTGAGCAAAAATATCCAAACCTGAGAAGTGCACAGGTTAGCATGTGTCGGAGCTACGTTAGTTTCGTCTCACAATTTATCATTAATACTCCAAGAGTATAATACTCAGCAAAATCGATGTAGTCCAAATAACGGCTTATTATTTCTTATTTAGTTCTCATCTCAGAATAAAATTTATGGAGCTTTAACATCTGCTTTGGTTAATGCACACGGAAAGCCACCGGATATGGTTCTCTTCAAGAAAGATGCCCTGCTTGACAGGTAATAGAACTTTTTCTCATTCCGTGTATTGTGTTTATTTTGCTCTTAGAGAGCCTTAACTAAAGTTTGACCTTAAAAAAATTCCATAAATACACAGTGCTCACATTAATGCGAGGGCTCACGCCACATTAACTTGTTAGCATGTGAAGACCTTGATTCCTATCGACACTAGCATTTCATTTTATGGCACTGTTAAAATATAATCCTTAAAAATAATTTTAGCACTTCTTTACTGTTCTGATAGTTTTCTACTGTTAAATTTGCTCTATGATCTTTCAATGAATTTCTTACATAAAAGTTGATAATTTCAATTTCAGTACACACATTTCATAAAAAAACACTATTTGCTGTTGAGTGCGATGACATTAGCGATTAGTCTATGTAATTTGTCATTATGATGTTCATATTCATTCATTTGGCTTCTAGCACCCGAGTGCTCTCTATTTGTGTACTGCCAATGGATGCTTTAATTTGATCGTATCTTTGAGAAAAAAATGTTAATCCTCAGGTCATCATGTCTTTCTTAATTTGGTGCTTACTTTTTCCGGCCTTCTTCGAATTCTTCTTCGAATGATTTTTTATCTTGGACTATACTTCGTTTGCTATCCGGTAATATTCTGCAGGAGAGAGGAAGAAATATTGCTCAAGTTATGGAATCGTGCGGCTAAGAGACCAATAATTAAGAAGAGCCATTCCCTATCTCTGTGAGGACTTCCATTACAACGTATTACAAAATAGTTTTATTAATAATCTGTTTAAATTACGTTTTAGTATTTTACTCATCGACTAATGCCAGCACCATCACGTCTTTAATGAGGAGATCCATCAAATGCATATTTATTCCAAGAGGTTACGATGATTGCTTTAGAAGATTTTGTAATTACACTAAGGTTTTTTAATCGAAAATATTGAGTGGTGTTGTGCCACCAAAGCAGTATCCTTTACTTCCGTTCCAGAAAAGGAAACCAGTTGCTGTATAGTCACCTGCTTTTTCCCCCTCTCCTTAAATTTATTCTGTCTTTTTGTATTCCTTCTGTTACTCACAACCATCACTTTCCATATCCCCTTCAATATGTTTAACATCGA
Organism: Ceriagrion tenellum; assembly: GCA_963169105.1. Lineage (NCBI taxonomy): Eukaryota > Metazoa > Arthropoda > Insecta > Odonata > Coenagrionidae > Ceriagrion > Ceriagrion tenellum. The sequence goes on along the minus strand of OY720636.1, from coordinate 30,738,834 downwards.
GAGAGTAAGAGTTCATCGCAGTTTGAAGAGAGTTAAGTTAATGAGTTGAAGCCAAATATTTGGTTGCACAAGGGGCGTTCAATAGTATATCTATTTTAGATTTTATTTATTTATTTATAGAGTTTAGCGTTTGCCCAAAAAAATAATTACAGGGCAAACAAAACAAAAATGAAGAAAATACAAAACATATTGGAATCAATTGAATTTTACAGAGATTTCGAAACATATCAAGAAACTATATAATTTATCAATTTCCAAAAGAGACTTCTTTTTTGACATAAATCAATTATTTCACAGTACATGTTAAAATATCGGCACATTCTATTCAGTGATGAGTTTTCACAGTAGTTTGACTTTACCATGCTCAACTAAAATTTCCTTGATAACCTCACATTGATACTAGGCACTACAAAATTAATTTTTCTAATGAAGTCACTATTTTATCCAGTATGAAGTAAATTATATAAGTAAGATAGATCACACAGGATTCTTCTTTTTTGCAAATATTGAGAGTCAAACACTTTTACCAAAGTTTCGTAGCTAACGTTATTTTCATACATTGGATAAACATTATATTGGGTATAATATAGATAACGTAAAAACCTTTTTTGTACCCTCTCCAATATTTGAACATGTTTCTTACTGTGAGAATTCCATACTACCGAAGCATACTCCAACTTACATCTTACAAAGGAGAAGTACAGCATTTTAAGAGATTTCTCAGACTCAAAGTACCTTGACATTCGGTTTACAAAACCCAATAATGTTTGAGCTGAGAGAGCTATGTCAAAGATATGTGGAGCAAAAGACATTGAAGAATCAAATATAACCCCTAAGTCTTTTATTTGATATACCTGCTTTAATGATAGACCTTCCATTCTATATTCATACTTAACATTAATCTTCTTCAAAGAATATGTCAATCGGTAACATTTCTCTACATTAAAATAAATTTTGTTTTCATAAGACCAATATAAATAATGGACTCAAATATCTTTGAAAGTACTGAGAGTATACTTATAGGTCTATAATTTTCCACCTTTTGTTTATTACCCTTCTTGAAAATTGGACATATCTTTGCTGTTTTCCATTTGGTAGGGAACACCCCACTTCGCAAAGAGAGATTAAATACATGGCATAGCGCAGGAGCAATTAAGTTTGCACAACCCTTTACAATATACATTGGAATATTATCAGGTCCCAGTGATTTTTTTTATTTTTGTCACCTTAATAGTTTCTAGGACCTCATCTAGTGTAATCTGGTTCAGTTAAAAGTTGATTGATGAATTATATTTTGATACATAAGTGTTTAGACTATTACAATCTTCAGGGACATAAACAGAAACTAAATATTGTTTGAATGCATTTACAATGTCACATGGGTTATCAAATTTGTGTCCATTGTGTTCGATAAAGTTCTCAGTATTGCTATTGGATCTTTGAATCTTTACAAAATCCCAAAAAGCATTAGGATTGCCACCCTCAACATTCAGTTTGACACTTTCCGCTTACTCAGTAAAAGCTTTCTCAATTAAAAGCTTAATCTCAGATTTTAACGTTACATACATATTGTAATGATAATCTGATCCGTTTTGTTTAAAAAGTTTTGCGACGATGCTTTTTCTTGATTTTTTTTATTATGTCAAAGCTATACCACGAGGGATATTTATATTTCGATGTTTTGCATTTTGGGATAGATTGGTCCATTGACTGATACAAAAATTCATAAAAAATATCCAAACTTTGATCAACGTTGTTTGTCTTGGTGACTAAATCCCAATCTTTACCTTGTAACTCCTCGTATAATTTTGGGTAATCACCTCTTTTGAAATTATATGAAGAACCTGATATTTCAATTTTTTTCTCGAGACTCGAGCGGGTAATTTTACTTTGAATTCTAGAGCTGGATGATGACTGTCTTCTTTTAAAATTAGGGAACTCTTATTTACGGGATCAACGCTAGCACAGTGAAAATTGGTCAGTACTAAATCTAATATTTTACCGTTAGCATTCCTTACGTAGTTTAATTGTTCTAAGCCCATGGCATTTTGGAATAATTTAATTTCTGTAACCATTGCACTATTTTTTCTAACGGATGACAGAAATTCAGGACAGTTGAAATCACCTATTATTATTACATTACAATTCATATCATCGCTGTATGAGACCATATTAAAGTACTTTTTAAATGACTCTCTTCCAGTATCAGGTGGAAAGTATACAACACAAAGATAGAGATATTTATTTCTACTAACAGATAACTTGATCCATATATTTTCATCATTGGTTTCATGTTCAGGTACTGGACAAGATTTGTATTTATTCTTAACCAATGCCAATACACCACCTCCCAGTTTTTTTCCAGTAAGACCTGCGTCTCCATCTTTCCTGTTAACTTTATAATTTTTGTGTGTGCATACTTCAGAGTCGTATATGGAATTATTAAGCCATGTTTCAGTAAAACATAATACATCGTACTCAGAGTTCAACATAGATAAATTAAACTTACAAGGTTTACTTCTCATTCCTCTAACATTTTGGTAATACAGTCCAAGGCCTTTGAGATTAAAATTAACAGCATCATTAACAGCAACAACTACAGCTTCCGAAGGTTTTAGGTTGTTTTCAGCCTTGAATTTCACAGATTTGTTACCAGGGCTGAAACAATACTCCCTATCTTATTTGAATTGTTTTAAATCATCCTCGTTTTTAATATGAATCCGCTCACTACCTTCACTTTTTCTAGCAAAGATGCGCCCACCACGTATCCACAGGTATTTTATATCCCCCTTGCTTTTCAATTCTCTTGCTATGGCATATATCTTTCTATTCATTTGAGTTAGCGATTCATTGACGTAAATAATACCTTCGCGAGTACTTTCACTTGCATTAAGGTTAAGGTCACGCAACAAAAGATCTCTTTTGACTCTCCGAGCTTGCAATAGCTCGGAGGCAGAATGGGGCCTAGAAAATCTCACAACAATGGGTTGGGAATAGGATTCACTCCGCTTTTTCCCACGAACTCTGAAGGCAGACTCAATATCATTCACATCCAGTTTAATTTCTAAAGCAAGGCCTGTTTTACAAACTAAACCAACAGGAACCTCGCCTTCGATTTCGGGAATCCCATGGATTTCTACTGTGCTTCTAAGTGAGTTCTGCTCCAATGCATTCAAATGGCACTCAAGGTCACATACTCTTTTCTTTAGAATCCTGTTTTCGTTGAATCCATCAACTACATTGAACTAGTACATTGCATCCATCAGTTAACTTGCTAATACTATTAGTTATATCCGTTTGGAGAGAGTTAAATATTTATTTAAGTTCGTTTTCCTCACTCTGTACTGCAGTGATCTTCTCTAGGACTTCTTTCAGCATGTCCGAGGATGTTTCCCGCGAGGCACTGCTCCTCACCGGTGTTTCATCACTGCGTGACTTTTGAGCTTTCGTGATGCATGAAGTACTCAGCCAGTCTTGATGTAGATCCAACAGTGCCTGTAGATCGTTTTCAGTAAGCGAAATGCAATGCAAGTGATGCACATCGTTGCAGCGGCTACATGTGACTAGTTTTTGGCCACGCTTAGTTGGCTGACCGCACTTAATGCAGGTGCCTGCCATCGAAAAAGACTCAAGGACTTATGCACTTTGAAAAAAGAATACTCCACTCGCTCGCTCACCACCAACACAACCTTTCACGACGAGAGCTGCCGATCAATCTCGAGGTTGTTGCATTATACGTCGAAATTAGCGCATTCATGTTGGGATTCATCTTCAGGCCAAGCGCAAAGACTGCTAGCTCAGTTGCCTTTGCAATGCTGGGATCGACAATAAGTTGAATTCAACAATATCTGAGAATTCCGAGAAATTTCTTGGTTTGGAGCACCAGGAAGTGATAAAATTAGTTAGTAGAGAGGTATACAGGCAAAGTCTGTGAGAGTATAGATGCTGTGTGTGAGAACTCTTTGTCTTCAAAATGTAATAATAAATTATTTTAGAGTAATCAATTCAAGTAGGGTAGAGATTCCATAGAAGATGACACACAGACCGACCTTTCATTACAATGACTTCAGAAATGTTCAAAAAGTTGAAGGTATAGTTTTTGCCGACACACGGAAAAGGAAGAAATTGGCATTTCAGTGTGTACAGTTAAGACCATTTTTCATAAGCGTTTAGACAATTATGGTCAGCGCAAGAATGGTTTCGCAAGGTGGATTCCGTTTCTAAAAGATGACCGACGTCCGATGTGCCAAGAGAGATTGGAGCTGCTAGTTGTGAGACCATGAAAATATTTCTACCGCTTGGTGACTAGCTATGAGACGTGGGTTTATAATCGTGATCCTGAGTCTAAAATAGAGTCCATACAGGGAAAGAGGATGGCCCAAGATGTGTAAGACTACGAAATCTACCGGTAAAGTCATGGCAACTGTTTTCAGTTACGCGGAAGGATTTTTATTGATGGAATTTATACCACAAAAGGTGACTTTTTTCAGGAGAAAGCTATGCCGGCACAATGACGGCATTGCTCGACTCCATCCAGGAGAAAAGGCGAGGAATACTCTCTTTTAACGGTGCTGGTGCACATGACAATACGCCGGTGCAATTGCCAGCTATAGCATGGGCTGTAATCCGAGACTGTCGGTTCCTACAGCCTAACTAGCCATTCCACAGCCCAGACTTGGCTCTCTCTGTTCATCCCGAAATTCGAAGAAATTTCTCCTTGGACAACATTTTTCATGTGAGGATGACGTCAAAGCAGAAGTGAGAACGTGATTCGATGATCAACCGAAAGAATTTTAAAACATCAGAATAACCTCACGATAATTCAAGTGATCTATGTATACTCAACTCCAATGAGATTATAGTGAAAAATAAAATTTTTTTGTGAACCTCATCATTCTTATCTTACCCAGGTAGGTATATTATTGAACGCTCCTCGTATTGCTAACGAAGGAGGGATTATAGTTTATTCGTGTAAGCTTTATGAAACACATGAGCTCCTTGAGCTCATGATGGTAAGATTTAATTACCAGTGTGATTAAACGAATAAGGTAACTTAATTATAAGCAAATAAGTTTGACTTTAGCTGTATTTTTCTTCCTTTATTTTTCCTGAAATATACCAAAGACATGTCTACGAATCCATAATTGTCAGTGTCAATAGACAAAATTTGATCTTTTTCTGCTAAATCTACAGACACATATCTGCTTTCATTTAAATTTGCCGTAAATTTTCATGTTCAACTTGCATTGAACCGCTCATTGAAAAAAGGAACTTTATCTCACACCCTTTGCACTTTATCTCTTACGAGTAATTTGCAACATTGTTCTTTGCTAAATTCAGGCTGTAACCAGGCGGAAACCTGTTCGCTTTTAACATCATTGGAGGAAATTTTCCAATAAATCATTAATTATACACCTTTCCCAGGATATAATTTGTCATTGCTCATTACTGATAAAGTCTGGCATTATTATCTTTGAAGACCCTTCTCATGCTACGCTACATTTTTCATTTAATTGGCAAACAACTGCTAATGCATTCTGTTTCGTCGAACCAGCTCCAATTCGGTTGTAGTTAATGAAGCAAAACTGAAAGTGTGAGTGATAAACCAAAGAGTGTCGGTCTTTGATGACACCTTATAATTAATTCTGCTGATCATTTGCTTGTATTTGCTCATAAGTTCCTATTTTATCTCACATACAATTCCTGCACAAAGTCATCTTATAAAATCCACTGTACACCGCTTTCATTCCTTAGCGTCCTTACTGCATAGTAAAAGCAAATCTATGGTGTTTTTGATTTGCTTCTGGATCCAGATTCCATGATTATTTTTAGAGATAGGAGGTCAATTATTCGTGCTACTCTACCGGGAGAACTTCATATTTAACTCTTTGTGGTGATGCAGCCATTCAAAGCTGTTTCCAATGCAAAATCCTTGCAGCATCGAGTGTGATTATGTATTTTGATATCTAAATATTTTAATTAAGAAATATTTTGCCCAAGATATATTTCATTAATGCATGCGAGCTATAAATGAATAGCCACTCACAGCAGTGCACGATGAAAGTTGATGGTTGATAGTGTCGTGGCTACATTTGAACGATATTTCATCCTATAGTAGGTTCCATAGGTTTCATAGGCATTAGTTTCAGGTTTTTGGCGTTCAGAAGTTATACTTAGTTTTATAAATACATATAGTTTTAAGAAAAATATTTTTTAAAACATTGTCTAAGATTGCTTCAAATTTCATCAATATGCCAGCTGAAGAGTTTTTAGGATTATGTTCACCTTGCTTCAGATGCAAAGGAAAAAATTTAATATTAGGAATTAAAATGTCTCTTAATATAATAATTGATGAAGGAATTCCTGCTTGTCCCTGCGTCACGGTTTGTTAAACATGGGTATTCGGCGAACGGTGTTGTAATGAGTAATTTATCCTTCAAGTTTGATATTGGGTAATGAAGGAATTAGCTAGATGGAAACGTGTACTAAAATCATGTGATTTTTTCAAGACAAATTTTTACAATACTATTATTTTAATAAAATTAAACCTCTACTCCTAAAACACACAATATTCTGCGTAATAAAGTATTGTAGTTCTTTGATAAAAAATCATTTTCATTTGAAACATTCCTTTTTGATGTAACTGAGTCTCATGAGTCAAAATGTCGTCCGCTATGTGATTTTTAAAGAAATTGCATTTCATATTATTTTCTCTGTATAAGAATCAATTATTGAGAATGTAACATCTAGATGCTGGTTTTTAAAAAAAACAAGCTATTTCCTGCCTTTCAAATCCGTATTAATTATATTTCTGAAACTCACTCTTGTAAACCTCTTTTCAAGGAGATTTCGCAATTCTGGGAGTTACGGAATTGAGAATTACTTGAGACTATGTGAATTATTCAAATGCCAATCCCGGCATCAATTAATTTTCATCTTATCCGAATAATTACTCAACCCTCATAGATCAGGACCTTTGATTCCATGCCAGAGGTTGTAATTATACTAGATACTATTGTCATCTTAGTGAACTTATCGTGTTCGCTGAATATTTTTACCGCCTTGCAATCGCAAGCCGACGAGCCTTGTATCCCATTTCTAACACTGAGCAATGTAGGTAATATTATGCCCTTAATTAAATGATTGATGAAGCAATTCCTTCTCGTCCCTGCGTCACGGTTTTTGAAACCACGGTTTTCGACGAACTGTAATGTAATGAGTAATTTTTATTCACGTTTAAAGTTGAGGTATTCAGAAAAGGGTGCTGCTATGAATCAAAAAATATGTGAGGCAGGTACCTATTGCCTCTCACTGTTTTCCATCGACAGATTTCTTCCTGAGATGCATGGGAATTGAACGAACCAATCCACGCACATCCTCCATCACCTTTTCTCTTGCCATTCTACCCTATCGTAAAAGTCAGACCCAATTTCTCCTCTGGGATTAGGAACTTAAAAAAATCGCTGGCAGCGTAAAGAGATGCAGGAAGCCGATGAGGGAGAAGAGCTCAGGGTATTGGCCGTGGAAGAATTGGGGGAATCAGGGCGAGATGTGGGGGTTGAGTTAATAAGGCGGGGCATCAAGAAGGAAATGATGTAAATGGGGGGAAGCTCTGAGAAGCGGAAGTGATGGAACAGAATTGGGAGTGGGAGAGATAGTTAGAGGGAGAGAGAGAGAGTACTAAGAGTTAAAGCGTTTAATATAGGCAAACGGTTGCAGTATCAGTCACTCAAAATCGATTACTCCATTTATATGTTCCTCGTCTACAGATCGAAATAGGATCTAGATTTATGTCTAGTGTAGTCTAGAACCTATTAAAAGAGATGGGGTCAGAACCTTTATCAGAGAGTACGTAAAGGAATAGGTTTAATCTCCTCGGTAATTTTGAGACTAATTGCTTCACCAAAGGCGTCGAAATCCTTTTTTAAATTCCGTAATTCTATGCTGGAATATATCTCTCGAATAAAAACGTTGGGAGAGATATAGCGAAAAGGACAGTTTACGCGAACGCTTTGGGACCACATAAGCTGTGATCGATGTCATCGATATTGTAATTGGTAACAGATTTGTTTTTTAATATTTTTTATTTTATTTTTTCATTGATGAATGGGATAAAAATGTCATTTTCTGCCCAGTGTCCATCCTCCATGAGTAACATTCGGTTAGATGTCGTTATATAGGTCAAATTGCCTTTTTTATTTGTTGCAGCATGTCTAGTTACAGGATTGAATTGAATTTTTGGGGAGGCAACCGACAGCTCAGGTCATATGCGCCATTGGGGATAGGAAAGGGAAGAAGGGTTGATAGAAACCCGGCGTCGGAATTAGCCTGCTTTTAACGAAAGGCGCCAAGGGTACAACGGTTTGATGTCTCATCCGACAGACTTTAGACAGGAGTACAGTACATGAAGTGCCCTCTGAAAAATATCCTCCTTCTGCAGGGATTTGAACCCTGGCCGCCCGTATGGTTAGTCAGTACTCTAGCCACCACACCTACCCGATCCCCCTATTTAGTTTCGTATTTAGTATGGTAATGTTGTTTCGGTTGTGTAGTCATATTCTGTGCCCCATTTTGAAGTGGTCTCACGGGTACTGTGTGGCTGTTTATGCAGTCTATGAAAGCAGCTTTGTGAAAGGCACGTGGTAGGAAGTGGTAATTTATTAGTCCTGGGAATGTGCTGGAAAAGAATGGATCTTCGGAGGAAGACTAATGGAAAGGGGAATTGATTTAACTATTTTCATCTGTTCGTGTCACGGGGGCTAATCGTAATGGAAAAATACAAGTTCTTAGTACTTTGCAGCTTTTGTTCCTTGTCAAATTTAGCTGAAGATATATCGTGCATTGAGGACCATATGCTCCTTAATGAAAATAAAGTAGGTGGCTAATGTCTCTGTATGGAAATATATCTTATTTAGACTCAGTATATTATTTGTACGACTGGCTTATTAAAGGATTTTTTCTTTGTCAATTCACTACTCTAAAATATGCAGCTTCATTTTGATTTTTGGTCAAAATTTCAGAATTGCACCAAAACTATCAGTCTTCTGTGACAAAAAAATCCTCTCTTAAATATTGAACTATAATGTAACACCCTTCAAACTCATAAATAGTCATTTTATGGTACTTATATCCAGATTTGACTTGGTATGCTCATTTTTTAGTATATAGAGTTGAAATATATATGTAACTCAACGCAATTTTGACATTGCCAAAATCTTCAGTTTCTTTGTCAATTTATCCAGTATTTTAACTATAATGTGGTATCAACTGCAGCTTCCTGATCTAAACTGTTTAACGAAGTCGTTATTTAATGGTATTAAGACTTTAATCCGTCTAATATAATTATTCTCTTATATTAGACCAACTTAATGTAATTGGTTGGCCTTCCTTTAATCTTTCGATAATGAAGCAATCGAAGTTGATGTCTGAGAATGAAACTGAGACGTTTCTCTCTTATATGATGCATAGTGCCGATGTCAAGTGTATTGGCCTTTCATCATGCGCTAAATGGAAAACTTATAATTTTTCCAATTCCAAGTGGCATCATTAATTCAGCATTCATCTCTACCACTAGTTATTGATGGCTCTGATATTTCAGACATAACCTGATGCAAACTCTCCTATCAGAAAGGGAATTACAAACTATCGTTATATTCCTTAAATATATGGACTGTCCATTTCATGAGACAAAACCTGTTAAATGCCTTGAGTTCAATTTGACGAACGAATTAAGTCAAATATATAGACCCTCTTCATTTTTGTGCCACTCAGTAGACGGCCAAAATCAAAGATGTGGCTGTTATTGATTTCAAATCTTATGAAAGTGTTATTTTAGGGAAAAAACTATGAGTAGTTGGTTGCTCAATATCATTTGAATTAACTTGATTATTTCACATAAAACTTAACAAAAGCAAAAATATGTACAACCTCGGCTTTCAAAAGAAATTGTCACCTGAAGGTGCACGGTGTGTGTTAAGCATGAAGAACCACACTATGTGAAATTGAAGATTTAACAGTATTTCCCCGATCAATTTTCATATTTGCAGTTATATTTTTGGAGTACAAATTGACAACTTACTTTATAAACACATGATGGATCGATCATCAAATATTTTTAAATTAAGGTTCCAAATTTATTCATTTCCTCCATCGGTCTCGATATGTATAGTTCCATTTACAAAATAAATTTACAATTTAACTAAAACATGACGCTTTAGACTTCAAAATTGATAGATTAAATGAACAAATATTAAAACTTACCATGTGTTTTGCCCATCATACCAAGCGCTATAAATTTATGCAAAGCAACGTCCAATTCTATCAATTATATTCGATTTGTGTTTTCATTTCAGATTTAATTATGTTTTTCGTGCAAAAACGAGTTTTAGTGTAACTAACATGGAGTGTAATGCAAGAACCCGGATCGATTTCGGTAGCGTATATTTTGTGTGGGAAACGTTTTTTTGCCTCGATTTGCACTCTGCGAGTTGAGGTTGGGGAGATGGAGAAGTGAAGGACATCGACTGATGGAACAGGGAAATTTAGGAGAGTGAGCGAGGGATTGGAAGCGGGAGTGCGAAGGTATTGGAAAACGTGGAATGAGTCAAGGTAATGGTGCCAAGGGGTGGAAGGGGAGAAAACTTGTAAGGAGGGGCGAGGCGTGGGTGAGGCGGTTGGGGGGGAGGAAGGAGAGATGGAGCGGGGGGGAAGGAAGCGATGGGAAAGGGCGAACACAATGGTTCCGAATTGCAATGCGTGTGTCGGGGTCGTCAAGGGGAGGGGAGTATCGAATGGGGGCGGCATCAGGGAATAGAAGCGTGTGGGGCGCTGAGGAGCGGAGGAAAGCGGTGAGGCGGGGATGAGCGAGGATGGGACTGCTAAGAGAAGATGAAAGACGCGCTCCGGCACTCTGTGAGTGTGGAGATTGGATGAGGCATGAGAACCACGGCGGAGTGAAGACACGTCTTTTTCCTTGGACCCAGAAAATTTAACGCCAAACGCCGATTCGCATTTGTTCGCATTCGCACAAGCCATTAGGGTACTTCATTATGAGACAGGTCTGCCGCACACCGTTATGTGGTGACTTGCAAAATATACGATGCGGGCGATGATATTTCATCAATCACCGTAACTTTGTTTACTAACGGTTAGCTTTTCTGCGAAAGTAATATTTTACACCTTTTTAAATATTCTAAACATTTCTCAAGGAAAGTAAGCTGTTCTATCCAAAATTGAGGAGATTAACCCTGGACCATATTTTACTGGATATTTTTACCGGTTCTTTTACGTCTTATCGAATCAACAGTTTCAGTTACCCTAATTAAAAAATTTCAATATTACCAGGAAGGTGCGACGAGATTTAAGGAGAAAGATTTTAAACAAACTCCTCTGTATATTTTTGAGTCAAAGCATGAGGAAATGCAACCTTTTTCCGATAAAAAATTATTCTTTCACAATCAATGCCCCACAATTATTTAGAGATGGAGGAGATTGAATTCAGGTATCAGGGTTCAAGGACTAGCTACGACCCGTACTTGAATATCAAATTCTTGCTTTATGTAAACTCGAGATTCAAATAAACACTATCGGGTTACCAAAAGCAAGAGTTTGGCACTCAAAATTCAACACACTGAAAAATTAAGGTTAAGACGGTTTTATTTGTAGCCCTAAGGCACGGAGACTAATTATTGAGATAGCATAATAGCGATTGTTTATATTTTGTCGTTAGTGTCTTGTTTGAGTGTCGGTGCTCCTCAATTATTTTGCTACTTTTCATCTCTTCAATTTAAAATATCTCTAATTTCGGTTTCTCAATACTTATTTCGGCAACTGTTTTCATGGCAAACATTAACTTTTGCTCCAAAGGAGTTAATGTTTAATGAGACGATTCCCATTTAGTAACTTAACTTAGTTAACTATACGAAAAGTTTTCCTGGAAAACATTTACTTTTCAAGACGCTCATCCTCGTGACAAATGAAGTGTGTTAACTGAGAAATATGGATGTAATAACTCCAATTGGGACAGATGTTCAGCAAGCTAATTTTTGAAACTCGATTCATGAATTTACACTCTCATGATCAGGCGCGTAGCCAGACTGATTTCAGAGGGGAGGGGGGTTCCGAAGAGGGGACATGTTGATGGTTGCCTACTAACCAGGGGAAGTTAATTCGCCTTATTGCATTGAGAAGAAGAATGGTAGGAACTTCCCAACGAATAGAAACAAGAAAGAAAAAGAAGAGGCATCGAAGAACAAGATATTGAAAGGTGCGGTCGGTCATATATGAATGCAAGTTTTTAATTTATTCTGTTTCAATGCTTTGTTCTCTTATATAAGAGAAACTGTGATATATGAAAAAACATGACGAAAACATCGAGGATTATGTCAGGTGTACAGGGATTGTCCGAGTGAACGTACAAGAGAGTAAGAGCATTAAATCTGTTCTGCGCACTGCAAGTTCTTAAATAATTCGTCAAATATCTAAGAGTTGAAAAAAATGTTCTGCTGTTACAGTTGTTACTGTCAGGACAAACAAAATATCCAGCATCTGTCGCAATGCTTGGAAGATGTCGTTAAGACAAACCTACAGAACCAAAGGACCGAGAGCCAGAAAGAACCCAAATTTGACATACAGTCGGCCAACGAAGGGTTATAAAATAACAATGACACAAGCCAATGAACGAAATTTTCGACGAAATCGCTATTGCTTTATAAATATGCTCTCAGAAAAAAGTAGAAGTACCGCAAGAGCGTCTAAAGCATTTCTTGATAGGTCTGCAAATTTCGGCAAATGCCGTTGGTACATTGTTATTTCACCAAGAAACTTGTCTTCTCGACAATCAAGGTAATATGAATACGCTGCAAGCAGGATTTTGGCATGCATCAAGGCATCAGAATTAATGCCATGGCTGCAGGCCTCTTTATTTGGTAAAAAAAACAACTGAAGCACGTCAGGAGATTGCGATGTGTTTACAGTCTTGCATCATACTGAACAAGAAAGAAGTCTAAGATAGGAATAAATACTGCCTGCTTGAAATATACCTCAGGGCTTGAGGCAGGGGTATCAACCCATTATAGTTGACGGGCACATCAGCGAGGAACTTTAATTTCCAGTTCCACTCTTGTCAAAGCAATGGAATGGCAATGGACGTCACGTGCTATCAGGGACAATAGAAACAAACATGGCGTGCCAGATGACGAGTGTTGTCCAGGTTCGTTTCTTTTATCCCTGATAGCACAGTAAGGAGGCAACAACAGTGAATACGGGCCTTTGGAATTCAAAGCTCTGTTTTCACCGCGTTGCTGCGTAAAGCGAAGCATAGCAAAAGTACGTAACTGTGAGAATTATCAATAAAAGCAAGGAAATACTAGAGACTAGTAGATACCTGTAGCTTCTAGCTGAACTCAGGTGAAAACCTTGTGAAAATGCTCATTGTCAGTTTAATCGTTTCGCATTCTCTGCAAAGCACCTTGGGCAGCGTCAGTAAGAGACATTGCCCGAGCAAGATCCATGAGTTTGGTCTGAAGTTTGTGACTCAAGGGGCGGCTTATAGCAAAAACTTCGGCAACAACACGCATATTAATGAGAAACCTTGAATAGACCTTTACAATGTACTTGAATTCGAGATGGAATCCTTGTCGGTTCAGTTTGATAAGAGCTTGTAGCTGATCTAGAGCTTGTGGAACAGGGCTGAGAAGTTCAAAGAAGTTGAGTACTGAATCGTGTCTCTCAACCCAACAAGTGGCACAAAGTTTCTTCAAGCAAGTGGCTTAAGTTTGAGGCTTCTACCCTATATTTCCTTCTGCAATTCATTGTTTCTCTTAGGATATATGAAGGAATCGTACGCAGATGTCACAACATCCATGCAAATCGTAATGACTGGAAAGCCACATGCATCAGAAACTGCAAGGTTGAAGATGTGAGAACTGCAGTGAACATAAATGGCAAGAGGGTTCTTAGCTCTGATGTAAGCTTGTACACCCTGAAAGTGAGAACTTATTGAACTAGCACCGTCGTAGCCCTGCCCAAACATGTATTTTATGTTTATGCCCATTCTGATTAGATTATTGATGATGGCATCAGCTAATTCTATCCCTCTTAAATCTACTACAGGAAGAAAAATTAGGAAGACCTCCTTCACCTCATAATTGTTCAAGTAACGTATGCATTTCACAAGTTGTTCTATTTTAGGGGCTTCTGTGATTTCGTCTCCTAAAACTAAAAACCCTTTTACTCGGTTGATCTCTTCCACTAACTTTTTCACTATGATATCTTGACGAGAGCTAATTATGACATTTTGGATTTCAGATGATGTGTATTTAGCATTGCCTGCAGTCGATTCCAAATGCTCAGCAAGAGCCGTGACATTACTGTTAACTTCGAATCTGAGTAAAGCCCGAAATTTGCCATCCTTTGTTTCTTTCTCTCGTTCCTCATGATTAATTTCACCTGCATCCCTATGGCCCCGTAACGGCAAACCGTCTCTGCCGAAAAATATTACTGCCTCTAATATGGATTTGAATCTTCTTCTATTCTCTTCGATCTGAAAGGAGTAAAATCGCGGTAAAGTATCTCTGTGCCATTTCAAGACATATAACAATCATATCTGTTCAGAACAAGAATAACCTTCACATTATCTCTCACTCGAGGGCAGAATTGATTTGGACAGAGATTGAATCTTGTTGCAACAGTCTTGAAATGTGCCGCAGATATCCTTGCGTCATTGTGGAGTTGAGAGTGTTGGTGACGTTTAAACATTTCCTTAGCATCTTTGCTCTTGCAGAATTTTGATTTGACTGGTTGGCTACCTCGTTCATGACTTCTCTTCTCATACCCAGTGTTAGCCGCAAACAAAGAGCACCAGAGAGCATCGCCACAGTGTAACAGTCAACGAGGTGTACCGCCTTCGAGTTTTCTTTGGTAGCGCTTTATTTTCGAACTTTATATGCACCTCTTTCTGCTACTCTCTCCACTACAACAATCCACCTCTCCAAAATTAAACAACTCCCTCCCAACCAATAACGACCTTACAGAATAAACAAATTAAACAATCAAACACAAAAACAGGAAATAATATAAAACAAAGCACATAACATGAACAATAAACTTAATTATTATTTAAAACTCACAAAAAAAAATTAAATTACAGAAAGGAACGCGGCGTTACAGTGGATCAGTGACCGGGAGAATGAGTTTCTCACACAAATACATGGGTTTTTGACGGCAAACATTTCCAATACAACCGATCTAGTCGGCATCTGATGGGAGTCATAGTGCTCCTTTATCATTAATTATTGAAATCCCTCCCGAAATGCATTAGCAGCGGTAGTGTTGGCACTATGTCATTCCCCTTGAATACTAAGTTCACGAATGCCATGCCTCTCTTTCAATCTGGTGAGCCACCCTGGTGAAGCATTAAGCTCGTCTTCCAATCCCAATTCCTTTTGAAAAACTTCGCTGTCTCTGTTACAACAGGCCCAGAATGAGGTGTGCCTTCAGTCTCAAAATAAACCTATGAAGAGGGGTTGGGTTAACCTCTTCGTATTAAGGTTTTTTGATGGATTTGCGAATTGTAAGTCCTACAGCATGGTCATAATTCCTAGCATACTCCATAAATTTGGTTTTACATTTTTCATGACGCGTACGGTTCAAATTTCAATGCCATAATCTCTGAATAGTTTTATCCTCGGTTCCCATTTTTCGAGTCTGTCAATTCGTTTAAGTCTCTCTTTCTCTGTCAGCACAATTTTCCTGCGTTTATCAGCTTTGATATCCGGCTACGTGTTGGCGACTTGTTCACTGGCCAAATGAAATAACAGTGATACTTGGATGAAGACGCCGCTATGGATACGATTTGATCAGGAAAGAGAATTCTCATCCCTGATGTGACTGAATGATGCTGGATTCACTCGACGGAAAACGTCGCGGAAGAGAAAATGCCAATCACAGACCGGCAGAGAGGAGCCGAGGAATTTTTCTTTTTGAGAGCGAAATATGACGTCAAAACATAGATGAAAGAAGGAAACAAAATAAATGAAGCTGGGAATAAACAAAATGAGAATTTTTTTCCATTTCTTATTTGGAAGACGTTTAAGCCGACATTAAGAAACCTCCTTTGACGCTACTTTACTGATTTTGACATTTCTTTCCTGATATATGTCTCTCTAAGCCCTTAAATGTGATCAGTTTCTTGCGGTGTGTATATTTTACCCTAATAAATTTGTGATATTATAATCATTCGGAGTTTTTTTGTACCCTTGTCCTTTCATCGAGATGAAGTCTCCCTTTTATCAGACAGAAGGAGGGCTGCAGTTGAAGCGCTTCCCACAAAGCTGTCGGCGGGTCCGCCCCTTAACCGGCCAATCGACTTGTGATCGGCTGGATGATTTTCCGTTTTCCGCGCCCTGTTTCCGTCACCTTGAGAAGCAGTCTTTACATTGAAACATTGTCACCTACGTCTGCTCAATTGTGTCGAAAAAGGTAACCGCCAAAAAGTAACCAAGTTCCAAAGGTTGCAGTTAAAGACGAGACCTCTCATGTTTGATTGTGGGTGAAGAAAATACCACTTTTTCCTAGGGCCCCGTCCACTGTAAGACGCTACCACTCACTACCAACTACGATACGCGACACGCAGCAACGCCGCAACGCTTGGACGTACGACAGGGCTAAAAACTAAAAGACTCGCTATACAGTGAAGAATATTTTACTATTCCACACTCTCTCAGTCTACAGTCTCGGTTATAGTAGTTTGTTCGAGAGACTTTGAAGCTAAAGATGAAATTATAACGGTCAAGCGAAAGTGTTTAATGTTTGTGTTATAACATATTCTCTCTTTCTCTCTCTCTCTCCCCCTTCTCTTCTTTTCTCTTCCTCCATTTTTATCCTTTTCCCTTCCTCTCTTATTTTCTATTTTCTCTTTATTCTCACCGTCGAAACGGGGGGGGGGTTAACCCCCAAACCCCCCCAGCTACGTGCCTGCTAATGATACCTATGTGTAGCCTTTTAATAGGTGAATGAATATAAGTTGCATTTTGAAGCTGATGCAAACTGATCATTCAATTTCAGGTAAATATTTGTCTGACCATCAGAAGCAATCAGTTTGATGCCATCAGGACAGCGATCTTACTTACTTCTAGATCTTATCTACTACCTTACGATCTTATCAACTTTTACTTATTTCCTAATTTCCTTATATCCCCTCCTCATGTAAGATATATTTCGCTTGTAAAACGGATGCAGTGTTATTTGCATTATTATAATGTCAACTTAGTGCGAACAAAACTATTCCATAGGGTAATTCAAACAATAATTTGGCTTAGAAATAACGAAGGTTAAGGCATTGTAAATGGTTTCTTTCAAACTGTCATTCTTCAACTCACTCTCAATGATGACGCTTCGTGAAGTTTTTTTTATGCTATTATACCATCTTCATAAACAAAATTACATAACACAGGTGCTGCCACTGCATGGGGTATATTGTTACACTGTTGCCTACGGTAAAGTTATCGATAGAAAAGTGCAATTTAGGACCATTTTTCTGGAACGGTATTGTTTACCTTTGGATTCATTAGTCAGAAAAGTTCTTACCTATTTTTTATTAAAAACCCTTACTTATTCAACGTGGTTTCATTAAAAACATTATTCCAAGCAGCTAATATTTTTAATAAACTACGTATCATTTCATAAAAAGGCGACGTGAATGCTTAAAATTACTGTATTCATAAGTATTTTAAACTATTAAAGGAAGAAGATGTGTACGAAACTATAAATGTTGATCTGGGTATGGATATATTATAATATATATGTCGGAGACTGTCATTTAATGCCCATATTAAACAAGAATGAAAATACAGTGAAACCTGTATTAAGCGACCACCAACAGTTCCGCTGAAAATTGGTCCTTAAGAGGGGTAGTCGTTCGACAGAGGCTAAGCTTCTAGGGGTAATATGCCGATGAACGGGCTGCTGATTTGAATAAAATGGGACAACTCTTAAAGCGACAGTTTTGTTAAAACCTACACAGATAGCGTTTATTTCCATATAATTTAATTTGTCCTGTAAAATTTCAATGCATTTTAATTTGATATTCACATTCAGTGAAGCCTAAATTAAGCGACTTCCGACCGTAGTGCTAAAAATGGTCTTTGAGAGGGCTGATTGCCAGATAGGAGAGATCGGTAAGAAGAATTTCACTGTATATGGTTCTTTATTATTGTTTTTATCCCTATCCCACCCATATGTTTCTTGCCTAACTCTGATATACTTGTGGGGTAATTTTGAGCATATTGCCTGACCGTATAAGCCTGATGTTCAGTAAATTGTAGGAATTTGTATAGCTACAGTAAAAAACACGAGTTTTTAATTCTTTCATCTGAAATTAATTGAAAAAAAATCCAATTTCAAAACCAGTGAGAAAAATATGGTTAGCATCGGCTATTTTTTATTCCTGCGGGCCTCATTATCGTGTTCGTCCATAGTTTATCAGTGGTTAGTATCCAATGATAAAAGGCATCAATGGATGCTAGCATCCGCTTTATATATGGACGGTATTTACATTCGGTTTGAATTTAACAATCTGTGCTATCTTCGTTATCTTTTTGCGGTTAGTTTCCCCTCAAAATCTACATTTTTAAAACTTTTCGATTATTGTTCAGAGTTTCGTTTTGCAAATTATCGAACTTACGAGATGCCGTGCTCACAATTGTCCTAATACAAAAGTTGGTTACGAGGTGTCAATTTCTAAGTGGTTGATTACACTTAACGAGGAACTCTGAACCGGTGCACATTAAGTGTCCTGACCTTATTTTGACTTGCCAAATATCTTGATCCACATAAATAGGAGAGTCCCTTATACCATTCTATAACGGTATAAGTTATATTCTTAGTAAACCCAGCGAGTGATTGCTGTGAACCTTTGATGGAAATAAGATTATATTACTTCGTGGTGATCTCACGAAAGCTTTAAGTTCTTTGTCCTACTCTTTTATCAGATAATACGGTGACATTTATCTCATTGGTGACAACATACATCAAGACTTGCGTCAATGATCGCTTAGGAATTATTCATGACGAAGCCACGTCATTTCAATGGACGGCGATGAAAAATTTGGAACGCGATTATATTTTAATTCTGTGAACTATGTCCAAAGCTAACCTCTGGTATAGCATTCAATTTTGCCCTGAGTTCAAACAAATTTGTTTCTCCTCTACCATGTGGAAAGAGAACACGGATAAATTACGAAATAATTAAATACTTCGGGAAAGGCATTCTTTTTTTTAACTAATCGATGAATTTTCTACGTCTCTTTGGTGTGACTCTGAAGTTTCGTGACCTCTGCGAGCTTTGTTATTTATCCTATCTTCGGTTTCTCAACTCATTACCTTAAAAAATGGACGTCTATGGTCACGAAACTTAGGACATTGCCCCTTAGAAGTCTTGAAGTTATTCTTGGTAAATCATCGTTGAAGTCATTGTGAGCTGCAAAATCTTTGATGCAAAATTAACAGCTCGCTTGTTGGCTGACGAAGTTAACGAGATGGAAGTTATTTAAATCAACAACGGTTTCTTGAAAAGAGTTTTTCTTTCTCGGAATGATATGTTTTTTTTCCAGTGATAATTAGGGACGGCGCAGAAAAGCGTCGTTTCTTGACGTCCGGTGGGGCAAATTACCTCTTATTGCTTGTCAGCGTACCCTTTTATTCTCATTCTCTAGGTTGCTGTGACGGGAGAAAAAGGACATTGAATGTTCCCGATTTTTGTTTGCAGGACAAATTACTTCTGAGGAAATTAGGCAGAATTTTCATTAAATTTTTACGTTTGCGTGCATCACCTGGATACTTTGAGGTAGATGACCTCTGGACTCTGTGACAAAGAATATCGTGCTTCTCGACACCATTCGTGGTATTTCACATAGAATAGGCACAGTGGCTACCATATATAGTGTACCTATAGATCGTAATCAATTGAACAAAACGTAAACTAAGACTTAATTATCCACCGTAAAATTTTTGAAATTGATATTTTGCAACATGACTTAAAAATTTACCATCCCAACAGATAATATATTGAAATTTAGAATTAATTTCATGAATTTATTTTGGTGCAGAGCAAATTGATATAAATCCAGTTTGAGACTTAACTCTTAACTGCTATCGTCTTAACTGCATCGCCATAACATTTTAGGTGCGTCAGTTCCTCAAATTACTTCCTGCATGTTTCATCATTCAATCGTTGTCCTACAGCGCGGGAGATTATTTTATCGTACTAAAGATGAAGTTATACGGTACAACAGTGTCTACTAAATCCTATTGTACGTTCAAAACGAGAATCTTTGGTTGTGATGTATTTAATTTCCCATTTGAATATAATGTCAGTCTACGACGCAGATGCTTATTGCTCATTGACTCAAGTTTTCTTGATTTCAAATCTCTAAAACATCTCAAAGAAAAACTTATATTTTTACCCTTCGGATATTAAGAGAGCAAAACACACACATGATTAGAAAGGATCGTCAGCAGAGAATATTGTGACCAGCACAAACAAGGTCGCGTGTTTAGCGCACTCATCACAGAGTTGGGTTAATCAAAATATTCTTTCCAGAAATCGCTTGTATTTCAGAACTGGTACAATAATGTAAGACGCTATTGCAATTTGGAAGTTAAAAATGGATATTAAGGATAATATTTACTACCGATTGACTGTTTTTTAAAGTTGCGTGCATTGAATGTAAATGTAGAGTACCGATAGTGTAGATAGTAGAAAGTCAGGTTATTTTTAATGAAGGAGTTGATTCTTAGAGGTTAACTGCACATTCATGATGAAACAATGGATACCATATTTTAGTTAGTAGAAATATCTTAAGCAATACCAGCCTAGATCATTGGGTCAGATTAGACATAGCATTCATCAGGTCAATGTTAACTGCAGCTCTTGGACTGTGGGGAAGAAATTTGATTAGAAGAGCATATGTCTTGGTCTAAGGACTCCCTACAATTAGGATATTAACTATGTCTTAACCAAAATGCAATCAAAATTAGTGCCACCGTGAAAATTAAGAGCTTATTTACATATACTGAGTACCATGTTAGATATTTCTTAGATGTGTGGTACGCGGAGAATTTACACCGTTGGTGCATTACTGCAGTTCAACGTCGATCCACTTGCACTTCCCTGGCCGCCCAGAGCAAATCTACCTGCCGTCAGAACAATACAGAGTAAAGCCATAAACCAGAAAAAGGCTACCTTAACAAATATGCTGAGATTCAACACGCGGTTAAATACTCTTATATTACTGTGCGCCTCTGATGTTTCTGATTTGTAAGATACGAGGAGATGATAATTGATGCATACAACCAGATCATGCGGGTCAGTAATGCGTGGTGTGCTATCAATAATTATGATAATTTATCAAGCTCAAATACCGATTCTAGCCCGCCTAGAGGAGGTTGGAATGTCAAAGAAAAGAGCTTATACCTCGGAGCCACGGATGTATTGGTCGAAAGAGGTGACTGAAGAGTGTTGTCGATCAAGAAAGGCAAAGCAGGGAATATTTTAAAGGTCGCCTGAACGTAGGATGACGGGGCTCGGGATGAGTAGTGGTAAGAGGGGGAATGGGTGAGTTCGCGTCATTTCAGGAGTAAGTTTGCTTAAAAAATAAGAGAACCCCTCGAGCTGCGGTGGATGGAAATAGAGAGGGGAGGGAGAGTATGAATGGCACCACCGGAGTGAAGGGAGAGTGATGGATTAGCGGGCGAAGGGAGAGTCGACGAGGAGTGAAAAGCGTTGGAAAAGGAGAGGATGGGATAGCGCGGCGCGAGAAGAAGAGAAATGAGATGGTCGGGCATAGTTCAAGAGATATCTCTTCCTTTCTCTACTTTTTGTCTTTCCTTCCATCTATTTTTTTCCTATGCTCCTTTTTTTCTAGCATTAAATGGTCAAAAGAACGCTTAAAATGCTGCAATTCCCGTTGGGGGTGCTTTTCATTCGTTTTGGCAAAAGACGAAATGACCAAAAGTTATCATCCTTGCTGAGAGCACGACGATAAATATGTAGAAGTTAATAAAATGAATGGTCGAAGGCGTTACTTTGTGGAAGGTTACCGCAGACATGACGAAAAAGAAAAATCTCTTAGTAAATTCCACACAAAATTTGTATTACCGACCTAGGTTTACATTGTCTTGCAATCATTTTCAAAGGTACTTTGAAAATGAAATCAAAACCTTGGTCGGTGATAAAAATGTTAAGTGTGGAATTTACTAAGAGATTTTCTTTGTCGTTATGTATGTAGAAGTTACCTGATAAAATGCCTCTTGTGATAAGAAATGCACCTCTGGCTTACCTTCCCAATGCACGATACCTTATCTTCCTATTCCAGTGAAAATTTCATGTGGGTTTGTGCTGCGTTTTATTTTCCGTTTGGGTCTAATGAGGTAAAATATGGATTAAAAGAAGCTACAAACGTGAGATAAATCCTTATTAGCTCATTACCATCCAAATATTCATTTACTTGGTTAAATATGGCGTATGTACAGTTGTAATTGCTATTGTTTTGGATGTCATAGCAGATGTGCGTAGTTACCGGCTTTGGAAAATGTTTATGATTTAATTCCCGGTGGATTTAATGTTATTATAAATACAAACAAAGATCGTTAATATGATTGCCTACAGTACCTGTGATGTTATACGTACTGTAATTGATTACTCATGGAGCACTTAAGTAGCAATTGTACACTTCATAAAGCCATTCATTTGGAGTTTAATGGCACCGGGAGTATTTTCTTTTTCCTGTGCAATCGATACAACTTCTTTGGTGGCTATAAATGCGTATTTCTATCCTATATGATTACTGAGACAGTGAGTGTTCTTTATTAGCATGCTATGAGGAGAGTGTCTTAAGTACTATATTCCCTTCATCGACTAAGGTATCAGTCTTAGTGTCTTTTTAAAGACGAATTTCGTTCCAACAATGAGTTTTTTACAATCCTCACTCTATTTCATAAAAGATCTTTCCGTTAGCCAATCAATATACCTCGATGGTGCGAATGATCTTAGATGCTAACGCAAGTAATCAAATACCGAAAAATAAATACGCTATGCTTCGTGGAGTGCTCCCAAAACACCAATAGCAATAATAGAATATATTTGTTAGTTTAATAGTAAACCTTTTACACCATTAATTGAGGTTATTGGAGGAGAGTGTGTTTATTTTGGTGTTAAGTGCGGTATTTCTATGATAGATTTTTGCGTAGAGGTGGTTTTCAATCATATTTAGGGAGGAAGAATAGTTGAAAATGACCGAAAATTCCTGTTTCTCTATTATTATGGTCGATACCTTTCATTTATAATGTTGGATTATCTCCATGGGAGACCAATACATAACTAACCATGGAGTGGTAGCAAACATTGTGTCAGTCGTTTACCCCATAGCGAGACTTCTGTCTAGCGAATGTCAGTCTGGAAGAAGGCAGCTTGTGAGCTGAGCCGTGAAGACAGCGCATTATACGCAACGCTGCCAACGTGAATGCATGTAACTTGAGACGTGGGGAAATTGTCAGCAGTGAGTTTCTCGGCATTTGTTACGATCCAGAAATTTCTGGGCCAAAATATTCGTGTATTGTTCACAACCCATCGTAGAAGTTTACGTTAACCATGGGATTGAGCCAAAGAGAGGTAGAAAATTTATGTGAATAAAAAATTTAGTATTGTAAATTTGGCAAATATGGAGTAAACCATGGCAAGTATGGCAGTGAAATGGGTATACGACCTTACTCCGCAGTGCCGAGTCCACTGGAAATGATCTACGCCATTGCCACTGCCACCATGTTCCGATACCACTATACATTCTGCTCCCCTTACGTCACTACATTGTTTTTTGAGTGGATTGGACTTAGAGAGGGAGAAAGAACGGGTGGATTGAAGGAGAAGCGAAGAGATTGAAATGGGCGAGGAGTGATACAGCGGGATTAGAGAAGCCGGAATAAAAGAAGCCGAGCGACTGATGAGACGAAAGAATGGAAGACGTGGAAAGATGTTCCAAATGGAAAGTATTCCATTGGGAATCCTGGGTGTTCTTTCGTTACGCTCTTAAAGATACTGCGCTAAGGGAACCGGGATTCAGAGAAGAGAGAAGGAAGAATTGTTCCTCGTGCGAGACTGGATTAAAAGAATGGAATGGAGCGGATGATGACGAGAGAGAGAGAGTAGACTTCGAGAAAAAGGCGAAGCGAGGGAACGAATGACGCCGGGGACAATAGGAGGCATCACTGAGTTGGTGCCAAGGGAGTGGTGATGAGGTTATTTGAGCGAGGGGAGACGAGTTTAATCGTAGAGGAGGCTTTCAATTGTTCTGTTTTGAGAAAAACAGATGCTTTGAGCCAGGTGTCTTGTTTTTGCAAAGGTTAATTACTTGATTATGCGGAGTGCAAAACTTCGATGCATGTAAGCATCTCATTACAATTGTGTTCATGCATAGAGTAAAGTATAGCAACAGCAATATACTGGTAAAGGCAGTCCTGCAGATGTCATACTGAGAGGAGAGAAATTAGAGCAAGAGAATTCCTTCGTGTATCTTGGAAATACCATCACATGGAACGGATAAAGTACAACGGACATCATGGGAGGAATAGCTCAAGCTAAGAAATCATTCATATTAAAAGGACGAAAGCTCTTTTCAAAGAAGATTGAAGTGAACTCTGGGGGACAGTATGTGAATACAAATCTCTGGAGCTTGGCACTCTGGATCAGACGTATGGATCATTGAAAAAGTAGACCAGAACAAACTGGAAGCCTTCGACACCTGGTGTTGAAGGAGGATGCTGAAGATAAAATGGACGGAAAAAATTAGAAATGATGAAATTTATAGCAGTGTAAAAGTGAATAGGACCATTTGAATTACTACATAGAAAAGACGCACCAGATATATTGGACAGAATGGGTTTGTGAAAAACACATATAATGGCAAAATAGAAGGAAAAGCCCTCAGAGGAAGATCATGGAGTAAGTTCACGCACCAAAAAAAGAGGGGAGTACATGGGAGGGGCTACCAGGAAGTAAGGGCCTAGCATTTAGTAGGGAGGGGTGGAGGGCTGCGGTCAACCAACCTTAGAATTGAATGGCCAATGATGAGTAATGACAGTAGACATTGGCTTGTAATTCTGAGTAATCTGCACCTATCTGTCTATTTTGGTAAAAACAGTATCTAGGTATTGGAATACGTATTTAGGGAAGAATTTATTTTGTAAATATTTAATTCTTTATCCAATCGGTTCCCATAAAAGATATTGATGAAAGGTGAGCCCAAAAATATGTCAGGGTTTTATTTGTAGTACAGCGATGGGACTAGCGTTTCTTGTCTTCCGCTCTGAAACTGATGAGACGGAGGTAGTAATGTCAGTGACTGAAGCTCTATTTTTAAGCTAGATGATTATTTAAGAAACCATAGTATGATAATACTAGTAACTACAACCTAAAATAAGACTGTAGCTGACTTTATACCATCAATCATGTCATTGCTTGAGGAGATGTACATCTACATACTACCCTGCGAGCCTCCGCATGGGCCTGTGGCAGGGGATATCATAGCCGTGTAAAGATATAAGGTATTAGGTTTTGGGAGGAGAAGTGGTGACACGTATTCTGGAAGTGTATTTAATGGAGCTCAGTTTTTATTGTGATCGGTTAATGTGCGCGGAAATAACAAGTTTTTGTGCCTATCTCTTCGGCAAAGGTTAAGCCCACAAAAACAACCACATCATGATGCACTTTACATGTAAGCCTTTTCAAGGGTGGGTGGCACTGGCTAAATCCATAACACCTTTCAATGTCAGTTCACTCTCACCTGGTCGCTGATCTTTGACCAAAATTTAGCCATGAAATTAAGACAAAATTGGCCACTGGAAGATTGCCACACTGACAAGCATACGCATTTTAGGGGTAAAGAGACAAAAAAATGATTAGTATTACTAATACTTCTAAGTCATGGGTACGACAAGACTAATTCAGGCAGATAACCAAATTATGCGGGACATTTCATTCATTATCTACCAAATTAGAAAGAAAATACTATAGAAAGTGTACCTCACTACTACTAGTGTCCCATATTTATCACAATGGCCAATAAATGCTTTGCAATTTCTCAAGCGTTTTTTTTCTTGACCGGTTGTCATTTTATCCATATCATCCTAAAACGTAAGTACTAAAGCTTGGATTGTGTGGGATCATATAGACACATACACCGGTGAAATGGGGGAGGAGTTTTTAAAAAGGGAGGGGCAGATGATGATCATTTTCCGGTGTTAGTTTGGTGTGTTAAAGGGACAAAAAATCGTTTTCTATCTTTGCCATATAAATGATATTTGTCCAATTTCGTCTCTATTTATTCGCGGAGATAATGCTTTTTTTAACTAAAAGAGGCATCTATGAGCAGTGCACGAATTGTTCCCATCCTTTCTACGAATACGCCATTCGCTTTCTACGAATACGCTGTTCGTTTTATCTTTAGCAACTTAACTTTCTTGCGCAACAATGAGGAAGTCCCTGGGGGTTTGTGTTTGAAACCGCTCGCAATGATTCTGAGTGCTTAACTAAGGAAATCACGAAGGGTTAGAGATGAGGGTGTATTCAAACCACTTATAAAAATCTCACTCAGGATTCCCCGTCGAGCATTCCTTGCGGGAATATTGTTAATAGTGTTCAATTTAGCGACAAAAGACACTATAAACAATATATTTGATACTTAAGGTAGTCCGAGCGAGATAGTTTCCTAGTCGTAATAGAGACCATATTCGAATTATACGTTTTAATTTCACCAGCTGTAGGACACGAATTAAAATTGCATTATTAATGGTGCAATAATTTAGTTTTATATGACAGAAATGGTAAGTAATCAAATGAAAATATCAATATACGTCAAGTCTTTAACTTGACTTATTTTTTTCGCGCGGTGCGTTTGAAACTCCTTCAAAACGGAAGTTTTTTTGTGATACCCAAGAACCTATTGCGGTAATAATATGATTATTTAAAAAAATAGATGAGAAAACATATTAACTACAAGCTGTTAGGTTTTTTACGACATCTAAGTGTTATAAATTCCTCATTTTGTAAATAATGTCTCTCTGGAGTGCTTAAACGTACCATTTCTCATGTAAAAGGGCTGGTATTTCTTGGCAAACATCTCCGAAAGTAATGTAGTAAGGGGTTAAATTTTTGGTGTCATTAGAAGGGTGAGATATTGTTCTTTTAAATGAGACCAAATTCATTGATTTTTCAGTAAAATGATATTTCGCTCATTCTACCTTAAGTCATCCATTCGTGTGGGTAAAACTCGCAAAAATCCAACCATTCCTTGTTGTACCACGTGAGTCCTTCGTTACGAACTCGGAATCATTCCGAGCGGTTTCAAACACAACCCCCTGGAGTCCTTTGCTAGGTGTAGATCGTCGTCTGCTACGGCTATATATTCCCGCGCAAGGTTTGATACGGAAGGAAATAGTTTTAGTAGATGAGCATGGGGATGAAACCATTCGGAGTAAGGACTATGGTGAGGATTTGGGGATGTCCTGGGGTGAGAGCAGGCGCGCTTCGGGTTTGCGAGAATGAAAAAGTAAATGAAGACAATACATAATGTGGTGTTGTATCTTCGACTGATCGGCAGCGAAGAGCGAAGATTCTTCAAATGTGCAGGAGTTGGAGGGTTTGGGTGCGCGGATTGCTAGTGAGTGGTTGGCGGTGGAGAGGAGGGAATCAGAGAGGGGGAGGGGCATGATCGTCGGAGAGCATTCAGGAGGCCCGTCTCGGTGAGAGAATGGTGTTGGAAATTCTGACAGCTGCCGAATTATTGAGTATCACATGAATACGGCGGCAATTTATCCGAACACCCTTCAGACAAGTGGCGTTTACGATGGATGGCTTCGAAACCTACGCTCTTGAATGCAGCCAAGAAGTAAAAAAATGGATTGGGAATGAGAGGAGGGAGAGAGGAGAGGAGTTCTCAGGGCACTGTAAAAATATACCTTGACTCGCCGCTTCCATTTAGCCGGGACGATCGTATAGTGTAAATGAAATTGCGAATCTTTCTGTTGAGAGAGGGAACCCCGTGATTAGAACAATTCACACTTAGATTGCTCTACGGAACGAATACCCTTAATACGATTTCACAACAGAAATTTTTTAATCGCTTAGTTGCAATTTAATGCGACTTAATTTATGATTTTACTCAAGTTCATCCCTTAGCGTCTTTACGAGTAAATATTATAACTTTGATAAATTTTAAACGGTGAAATAATTCACTGAAGCTATACCAATGCCATTTTTATGTTTTTAAGTCCAGCGATCAAAACCGTTGATTGCTTTGGAATTGGTTAAGCATTTTCGAAATTTATTGACAGTGACTAACCTATTCTAATATTACGTATTTCGTCCTAATTGTATTATCTCAATTTACAAGTTCTCTTCTCCCGATATAATCTTCTTATATGTTGTAACTCTAACTTAATAGGTGTGTACTTTTGGTCCTGTTCTTGTTAGCAGTTTCAATATTATTAACATAATTATCATTAAAATGAAATATGTGTTCCTAAACTAAATGGACGGAAAAAGAGATTGGCCAGTAGATTCTAAAACAGCGTGCAGTGTCTCAACAGCATACATGTCGGCGACAACCCATTTTCAATACAGTTATTAAGTTAAGGAAGGTAATTGACCTTTACTTATGAATCAAAAATGAAAACTTAATGCGTGCAGCGACGATTTTCGGCATGCTAATGTTACCATTTGCTAATATTTTCTTACTATTGGCATAGTTATATATATGACTGCCAAGGGAATGCAGAATGTATGCCTCGTAATATTTTTTCGTAATTCTCGTAAAAGAAACAGTTTTGTTGATCAAAAATGAGTTCATGAAAGTAAAATATCTCCAAATGACTAATTGGAGCTGTGTGATTATTTTTTTTGCTGTTGAGGCTTAGGTTATACAAATCGGCAAAATAGTCTCGAGGAGAAAGAGCGATGATTTCTTTGTATTTTGTGAGACCACATCTACAATCAGAGTGTATTGTACTGTACTATACTGATAGCGTGAGAGATGGATGAAAATTGGGACTAACCTCGGAATTTGATCAAGCTCAAATTGAGCAGTTAGATTTATGAAACGTTACTACTCTAAAAGTAGTAGTGTGATAGCATTGGTTGGTGAATTTGGGTGGGAAACACTTAAGAAATGAAGGGAATAGTATAGGTCGAATCATTTTGCACAATAGTGCCACACTGTTTTATGAATAAGATGGTAAAAATTATCTTAATTATGGTGTGATAATAGGAAACATATTGCAGATTCAAAAGGTTAACTTTTTCCATGCTGCATAAAGAAAAAATGTATTAAATTGAAAAAAATGTATTTCTTTTTACGAAATTTCCCCACTTTCCAGGTCGACTTTATATTTGTGTTAAATATTTTATCATTATTTACTCACACCCCATCCCGCCTGAATTATAATCTCATAGAACCAGTGCATGACTTGGTAGTATAATTAATACTAATCGGCGTTTTAACAAGTTCTTTGCATGTAAGTATGTCGGCCTACGTAGCACTCATCCACTTTCTGGTTTAGCCGTGCATTTTTATCCAGTTAACCTCATGGTCAATCCTTGTCGGCAAGGGAAGAGTGCGGAGATAGACCTTGAATTTGGACTAGTACATAGAAGCACGTCTGATGAGAAAACAGCCCGTTTCGTACACTCAAGGGGCGTCTTACACCCTGTTTCGTAGACTATGATGAACTAGGAGTATCTCTATATTTTTGTCATGCCACCATATTCCACCATTTCCTAATCCAAATTTACTTAGTATCCATAAATTTACTGCTTTGGTGTGTCGCTGCCATCATTTTTCATTTCGTTGTACACTACTCAGCTTTACATAAGATAAAATTCTACTCAGCTCTCTGAGATGTGTAACCAACTTGAATCTACTTCACTAAGGAGTAAACCATATTAATCTAATGCAATTTGCAAGTTTTTCTAAGGCCTGTTTGCATGCAACTCGTGCTCTTTTAAGTTGTTGGCATAATGGAGGGCTGCATTCACATAGGGTATTCTGGACCAAATCCAAGCATCCACTTGCACTCATGAGGATAATCTTGCGTAATATATTGGCTTTCACTGCTTAATTTTTGGCTAAAAGGTACATCGATCTCCATTAGCGTTGGAATCTGCGTTTTTAGGAAAACAAATACCTTTTAACGCCGGGAAATTTGAGCGAGCAGTATTCTCCTCGTGATGCAGCGTCTTATATCCCGAACTCCTCCACCCCTCTCGAATTTTCTGAAAAATCGGCCATTAATGTCGTCCCGTGGAAGATCGGAAAATGAACTGCTCGTCTGACAAGTCCACGTCAAGGTGAAACAGGAGAGCCTCGCATAACCTCTTCCGCACCCTACATCCGCGCAGACATTGATTTCCCGGATATTTATGCGTCTTCTGGATTGGGTTTCAGGCAGCGACGAGCCGAAGAGAAGGAAGGCAAGAGTCTCTAACCCCGGCCAAGTTGTTAACATGCAGATAGGGAGATCTCCCGTCTCCCCAGCCCATCTCAGTCGACTCCCAAGCGCCGCACCCCCTCTCTTGCCACCCCCTGCTTCGCTCCATTCCACTCCTGCCCTCATCTTCAGGCGGCGGCATCCCGTTTCCTTCCCCTGGCAAGAAACGCTGCTCTCCCCCTCTCTACTCTTCTTATGCATCCTTCACGTCCCATTTCAAGCGATAACCGCAAGGCTTCATCTCCCTCCAATGTCACTATCAGTAGTGCGCTATGAGTATTCCTCCTTAATCCTACACTCATCTTCTCACTCAAAGATTGAAATAACAGATAAAATTTAGCAGGAATATTGATCGCTCTTAGTCTAGCTTCGACTACTTGGTTATCTCAGAGGTAATTTTTGATATTTTTCAATCGCTGAATCGTTAATGTTCATTTAAAACACCGATTTATCTGTAGATTGCAATGAATTTTGTGGCATATTTATTCACTTCAGGGCGCAGTTGTTTAAAAAAGTAGTCGTGGCAAAGCATTATTGCGAGTTAAGAGTGATTTTTAATTCACGGCCACAACAAACGTTACCTCAAAGAAAGTAAGTTGACTTTGTCGTTTCCTTGGTCAACACACCCAATTGACATTTATGTAATAGTTTGCGTACGTAGCGAATCATATGTGCACTTTAACGGAGAAGTTGTTTGGTACATTTAGTGGAGAAGAGTGTAGACAGTGTCTTGGTGTATGAAAGTGAAGCCTGTTTATTTTGTCAAAAAATATACTTATTCCTTGAATTTAATGAATAGTAAAGTATGTTTTGTAAATTATTACATTTTTCATTTTTTTAGATAAGAAACTATGGTGGCGTGATAATTTTCGTACTAAAACCTCTATTTCTGTGTTACCTACATGATTGACCCTTTCAGTATTGCCGATTGAGCATATCAATGGCTTCAATTTATTCTCCTGTGCTATCTTTCTCTATGGTTTCATGTATTCCTAACATCTTTTTGTGGTTTTAAGATATTTTTGTTGCTTTCTAGCGTATATGCAAACCCAAATTCGGCCTCCAAATAGCGCTTGTGATTTCACGTTTTGTAGCGTTAACAGTGCACCCATGGGTAGACGACTATCCTAGTCCTCATATATCACCCAATTATTTGATTAGCGTTAAATGTCATTTTATACTTACCTCTTGAGCATATTTTTTTCATTCAAAAGTTTTATGAAAATTGCATCGGAATCGACTAAACAAATTAATAAATTTGAAAGAAGAGCAAATTTGTAATAATTCAACATTTATGCTGGTTCCATCGCATTGCCATCTTTTCCCTTCGTTAATTGTATATTTAACTGGCGCTGAAAATGAAAACGCACAATTAGCTACGTGAACTTAAGTCTGTAACAATTTATTGATCATTTTTAAATCATGATGTCAACATTTTTTCGGCGTTGCGTCCTCGTATGTTGTTGGGTATGGCAGCATACGCAGATGCAAACCCCGAAAAAATGTTGACATCATCTGATCAACGCTGCGAAAACTTGCGAGCAAACATTTATAAATCATATTTTTTATTTTTACTTCAAATTAAATAAACTGGTGTTTACAAAATTTCCGCGAATGAAAAAATGTAAATGGTTAAAAATGAGACCTCGTGAGATAGTAATCATAATTATTCCATTTTGGTCAATTCTATCCTCTTTTTCCTCAAATATTTCTATCCGCTTTGTTCGCCTCCCTGCAAGGCGAATTGATTTTATGGGGTACTCTTTTTCTTTTATGTTTAAGAGATAAACTTCTTCGTGTTAATGCTACTAAGGGCTTCTTTCCACTTGAAAACAACAGCATAGAGTCTGATTTATTATTACTTCAGACGAGTTTGAATTTGTTTCCACGGAATGGCTGTTAAGTTAGAAGAAATCAAGGCGTGCAATATTAGAATGTTTTAATTTTAAATTAGCCTGTAACTATTGCCCTTTGTGTATTTTTTTTCGGTTAATTGGATGTAGGCTATAAAGGTTATGCAGAAAAGTCAACGGGTTGGGAAAATAAATGTTCACCACTGGCTGGAGAGAGGGAAGATTGTCTTACATATTCGGAAAAGATCCTAAACTGATGTAGAGTAAGTGAGGAGGCAGAATGCTTTATGAGACGATGACTCATTGATGGGATAAAGCGAGAAATTTAACATTATTGCATGGTTGAAAAAATATGGTAGAAGAAGATTATAATCTGCTTCGAGACACAATAATGTTTGGTAAAATTGCTTTTAAGGCCACAATGTGGCGTTCCAACCGATACCGTTACAACAGTATGTTTTAATGACATTTTGTTGGTGTAATGAAATAAAATTGTATTTTGGTCATATTCTAAGGAAAAGATGGCAATAAAGCCATGTAAATGCATATACAGAGCGAAGCTTAATGGGGATTGATGTCAACTCTTTGCCTCAGCACTGTGGCCTCCCTTTAGAAACTAATGCCATTGTGCAATATGTAGAATTTCCAAAACAATTCGTGCCCTGTTGGTAATAGCCTTGAATTCCTGCCTTTTGACGAAAGTATTACTGTTCTACGGGTATATTATGACGTTATGTTCAACCTATGAGAAAGCAGTAAATAATTTAAGGGTCTGGAAGATGAACATTTAATATTCATGAGTTTATTTCGAAGAGACAAACGATCCCGTAATATGTATTCTCCGAGTTGTTGTCGTTCCTACTTCCCGTCCGTCATCTGTCCTCTTTCGCTCTGTTACTCCTGTCTTCCCTATCTCTCTCGTACCCATCAACCCTTCCCATGCTCACGTTTATATTTCCATATTCTTGTTCAGTCTTAGGTTCGGTATTCTCTTAGGTGTTACATTTCCAGTTTCTTCGGCCTTAGTCTTCTGTCTTCTCCATAGGAGTTCCTCCGCGTCAGCTTACGGCAGTATCTCTGGTTACGTCAATCAGTCTTCGGATCATGTTTCTGTCTC
Source organism: Ceriagrion tenellum (assembly GCA_963169105.1). Lineage (NCBI taxonomy): Eukaryota > Metazoa > Arthropoda > Insecta > Odonata > Coenagrionidae > Ceriagrion > Ceriagrion tenellum. The sequence continues at coordinate 30,705,330 of OY720636.1, read as the reverse complement.
CTTCCTTATAATAACATCGTCTTTTAGTTTGGGTTACCAATCATATTCAGCCTTATTGCGTTAGGGGTATTTTCGGTAATTGGTTTTAGTCATTTTGCTCGTTTAAGTGGAAATACTCTTTTGATAAGTGCAACTCTGTCATTGTATTAAAAGGAAATAGATTGTGTACTTTCGCAGGCTTCATAGCGGTCATGTGGGACCTTTTATATTTGTTATAACAGTTTTTACCGTGTAGGAAATAATCTGTATGGTCAGTTCCCGAGGGAGAGCCCCCAATACAGGGATCATTGAGTGTGGGTCCGGATAGGACTCCTGCGAGAGTCTTTTAATGACCTTCTACCAAAGCTACGTCCCAGCTGACTACCATGAACCGTTTCGTTATAATTGAGCCGGAAATGTAACATAAGTAGGTACCTTTAGTATCATTACATTTTCCAGCGCTTGCGCTACGTAACGTTGAGGAATATTGCCGTGACAGTATACCGCCTGGGTTAATTGGGTTAAACTGGTGGTATTTTTCCATCAGCTTGAATACATTTGGATTAACTTTTTCAGGTAAAAGTTAATAGATTAAAACGTATCTTTATCGTGTTTATCGTTGTTTATTGAATTAATAGCTAATTAATGTAATTCAGGCGTTATAATAATTACATTTCAATATAGCCTTCACGCTTATCTTATACCTGGGTATAGTGGTTGAGAAATTTGAACAATTTTGTTTATAGTTTCATGCCAAAAATATTGCTAATTTTCCTTGGTAGTTAAATATGCTTTTCAACGTATTTCTGCACCTTGGTGCTTCGTCATGATTCTATTTTACAATTTGTTAACATCGTGATTCTGTTTAGAATTTTCAATTTTCTCATGCTTCAAATGTTTAGTTTTCTTCTTCTTAATTTTCTTTCATCTTAATTTTCAGTTTTTTCAGCATTCTTAGTCGTACGTTTTGTCCTTGAACTTCGAGTGGTCAGAAATTACAGTCATGCTTGACAAACTTCCATACTGAACCATGCATTGCATTCCAGTGAATTATTATTTTATTTTTAAGTTACTTATTTTTGGGATGAATGAGAGTAGTATCTCGGAAAAATAAAGCCATTAATTTTCTTGTACGTGAATAGTAAGTTTGCATATATAAGTACATAGTAAATCCTGTATGACAAATTGTGTCTATCTTTTTGAATAGTTTAATATTATACCTAGGTGAAATACAGCTCGTCCCATCCATGATCATGTTGGTTGGAATTGACTTACGCCAAAGACAGCTTGATCACTTCAAGGATGGTTTGAATTGAAATGACTAATTAGTTAAATTTTGTTATGTTATCAATATGGAAAAATGTCGAAAGATTTTAGGTTTTTCCGGCGTATCTGCTGTTCTGTATTATACCCTGAGGATGAAGAGCTATGAATTCTCCGAAACAAACCTGGAGCCGCTTACCCGGTGCAATACTCGAGAGACCTTTATCCTAACAAAATTTTATATACTTTTGGATGAATTGATATCTGTCTCTTGAAATTCTAGCCTGTATAGATGTAAAATAAAGGCAGGTTATAGTTCTCGGAAGAATTGGAACCATCCTTATATCTAGAATTGGGCTTGAGATATATTAAGCTACTTTGCATCTGGGGGATGTTAGCAGGAATTCTTATGCACAAATGGGGTGATGGTTATCAGAATGAATGTTTCATTTTCTAGGAATACATTTTGCTCACAATTTTACCTTACATTCTCCTGACCAGTGAAAATCAGGCTGGGAGGAATATTTTTTTCAATTTCCGTGTCTCGAAAGCATCTTTTCCTCTGTCAATTCCTTCATTTCCTTACTCTCTTCTTCAATAAGCACTCAACATCTCCAGTCCCCCGCGTAAGTGAGGTTCTCTTTGCTCCACGGTCTTGTTCCTCATCCCCGAAGACCCGGGAGTATTGCCACCCCGGAACGTTGAGCCCGTTTCGCTGATTGAGATAACTCGGTCATTTCATTCCCCGGGCGGACCACTCCGCTGCTAACAGATCTCACCAAAAACGAAGAGCAAATCCACGACCATCTACCAATCACCTTCCGTGCCCCGGGTCTTATTTTTCTAGCGCCTTTTACCCTATCGTCATGTACCCCATTCTTACCTTCCAATATCATAAAACCCGGCACACTCCTTGCCATCACTGCTGAGGCACATTGACTTGAACTAACTCTTTTTTGCGCGATAGAGTATCGGCATTAGGCTTTTAATTTTCGATTACTCGATATGTGTATTGATCAATTTATCGAGTGCCGATAAACGTGATGATTCTACTAATCAACCAAAGTCGTCGGCAAAGTGATGCTTAAAATGTCAAAATTTCAATATTATCAATAATACTATATCTGTTATATTCCTGATACTTTGATATGGACAACGTGTCACTTTTCGAGATGACAATTATTTTTTTCGTATTGGTGAGAAGTTGCGGAAATGGGATTTTTTAAAATTATCATAGCTTCTCAATATTTGACTCATTTATGTGACAGTACATATAGAATTCCCAATGCAACAATAAATGTTGCGTGGCTACATGTACTGATATTGCTCAAGGTACCTGAATGTCGCAATCTTCACGAATAGGCCACTCCTCGATATTTTTTTGCCGAGTTTCGAAATTGAAAACTGACACTGTCCCATAACACTACCCTATAAGTTTTGGATCCCTGAAAACTATGGACCGTGCCAATAGTCCGCTTATCTCCGCGGTTCTCCACCCCTCGCTATACTTCCCTTCCTCCTGAGAATTGCTCCACTTCAAAAAATCCCTCCTCTTCCGCCCCCTCCAGGATTTTTCTCTCCCCTCCCCCATTTCTGTATCCTCGTAGGGAGGGAGGGGGGATCCTCCCTCCCACCCCCCTCCGAACTCATCTTCTCATTCGTCCGATACCTCTTCAAAATGACGTCAGGGATTTGGAAATTGGATTTGTTTCTACATGGCCTCTCCACTCCATCTCTGTTCCTCTTCCTCCCTATATCCTCTCTCGCGCTCTTCAAGACTCCTCTCGTTGGACTTCTCCCTCTGCTTCCCTCCTCTCCCCGCCTGCTTCGACGGGGTGGCTGCTGAAATGGAGGCGCAAGCAGGAAGGAATATGGGTGTCTTTTTTTTCTAGTTTTTAGGGGAGAGTGGAAGCGAGGGGGGGGGGCACTCCGGTGGAGCGTCTTCTCCTCGGGAACGTGTGTGAGTGGATGCTGCCTGCGTGAGCCTTCCCTTCGCCACGCTTCCCCCTTCAGACCCGTCCACCGCACGTTCACAGCATATATCCTACGGCATCATTTTTTCATTGCTTCATTTTTCGTATGTCATTCTTAACTCTGCGATAAGTCTCTCGACTCCTCAGCACATTTAAGGAGATTTTACCACGATTGTTTCACTCCAAGCAAAGGCTACATTCCAGATTCTTGTTTAATTGTTTCAAAAAATTCTCCTTTCGCTGCTAACATTGGTTAGCTATAAGCAAGCAAATCAAAGTGTGTAAAATTCAGATCATGGAATACATTTTTATTGACTGATTCTTATTTGTTTCGCGTTTCAGCTTCGGAAAGGAGAAAAAGCTTAACCTCCTCGGAAGATGGCCGCTTATTTTTATCTCTTCCATGGAACACAGAACTTGTAAGAGTTTCAAACTCTATATTTACACAATTCATTATCACGAAGGATACCCAGATGTCTCTGTCTGTCTCTCAATGTAATTGCAAGTGTATGTGCACCAAATGACAACTTAACTTTTCGTACCATTAAAATATCCGTTTATTTTGTCGACATCCCGAGTGTTATTTCAACGCGTAACATTATTATCCATGGACGCTGACTGCAGCGCCATTTCAATAGGATTTATTTTTATGCTGGCTTCGATTAACAAAAATTATTACCTAGTTACTAAAAGTAGGGGGTGCGATGTATGTATTTTATTTTTATGATTATTCTAGGAATTTCAGTATTTGAGAAAAGAAGCAGGAAAAGATAACATTCAGTTGTTCATATTATATTAAGGACATGTTTTTATTTTAATATTCTAATTAAGAGAAAGATAATTTAACAATGGAGATAAGCATTGCATGACTTTCACAATCATTATAAGAATATTTCATTATTTATGTAACTAAAATTTTCTCTTATATCTGAAATTTCTAACGAAAAAAAACGCTATTAAAGCCGTATGAGGAAAATAAGGAACGTTTAACATGGAAAGTTAAAGGTTCACGTTGCATTATTTCTTCCATCCGGCCAAGGAGTTTTTCTTTTAGTTCGCAGAGATTCAACTACAGTTGACACCTTATTTGCCTTACCTTTCACCTTATTTGACATGTATTTTTTGCTCTAGATTTCGCTTAGAAATGGAGTATATCGCTATGGGTTACACTTCTTCGTGTATATTCGCAATTGGATATTTCTGAGAAAGTTAATGCTGCGTCTAAATGTGAAGTTTTTGGGCTTGTATCTTATTAATAAGAAGCAGAAATGTGTATTTTCATGTGAATTCCACATCAATTTTTATGTAGCGTCAAATCCTCTGTGGTGAAAAACCATAGTGCAATATGGTTGGTTATTATAATCCCACTGGGATTAATGTGATTCTTTCAATCGCTCAAGGTATCAGCGACTGAAATGATCGTGATTTAAAGGAGATAAAGATGATTGCTATATTCTGGATTGCTGGAGATGGTTTCATTCAAATTATCCTGGTCTGGGCACTTAGTATTAATGAATAATGAATGGGTCATAGTTTCTTACCGGCCAGCCACCTTTGGCACATGACGTTTCACTAGCTTGCTAAGAACATTTATAATGAGATTGAATGCATCAATTATTCGTGATTTAAAGTATTAACTGCGCCAATATGAACTTTATGCCCATTTTTGGACGACTAGTTTTTACTGCTTATTACCACCTTTGATCAACTCCAAAATTGATTCGAACTAAAAAATACGAGCTTTGTATACACCTACATTATTTCTCTACGCCGTAGATGAAAAAAAAATTATTTATAATTACTTACCACTGCATTTTTAGTTTTATTTTAACTCTGATTGTCTAATCCCTTGGTCCAGCGTATTAATTAGTAAGGGTAATAGATTTATGATTGTTTTGATGGAAACGATGATAAAATGGTTAATATGACAATTAATTCCCACTTTGTACGCTAGACTTGTGTAATGCATGTTTTTGTTCCATTTATATCGTTTATAATTTCATGCGATTCAGTCGGACCTGGAAATTATTTTTATTGGTGACCGTCAGTCAATTTTACTAATCTATTAATCAGAGCAGAATACATTAGGCGAAATTCAGGGAAGTGTGCATCATTTTTGCTGTTATGTTTGATGTGTAATGCTTTTTGACACATGTTCATTTTGACAGTCCTCTGATTTATAGCATTGCAAAGATTGATGGTTGGGAAGGGGGTAAAATCTTAACAAAATGACTTCTCAGTGTTGAAAGACTATACCATGAGTATTCTTGCGCATATTACCTTATATTTTAATATATTCAGAACCTTCGTGATTTGCATCTTATATTGACTTTTAGTTCTTGGTCATAAATTCTTTTCCTTTTTTATTTTTTCCTAATTTTTTTAAATGATAATAAGTGTTTATTAAAGTGGGTCAATTCTACATAAAATTTGTTTTAAAATACAAAATACAAGTCCATAGTTCCCTTTAAATGGGTTACAAGGCATTTGTTATATCTTGGGTATGGTCCTGCTAAGCATTATGCTTATCAGCAGGTTCCAGGATTATCGTATCCAGTAGCATCAATTTACATCTTTACATATATGCATTTAAACATAAATAAAATATAACCAGCCTTATTTTTATACATTCATATAAGTATTATCCTCAATAAAATCACTAAAACATAAAAATATTACATCTAAATCTTTTTGGCATTGTAAGCACATATGACAAATGTAAAGCATCAGTGCTTGGATTAACATTTCCAGTTGCATCAATTTACCTCTTTACATATATTCACTTAAACATAAATACAATATAGTCAGAGATAATTCCTTCAATTCAGTTATGATATTGAATACTCCCCTTTTTTCTGAAGAGGTGGCCACAGCTCTGTAGCACAGAGGTTCTACCCTAAGAAATTTGTCTTCATTTTCTCTTGATCAGAAATAAGTCCTTTTTTATGATTCTGAAATTTTAGTGGAAATATGAACGAAAATGTCATTTTAATGAATCTTAGAAATAATAGAAGATAAAATCAAAAATGCTCAATACTCCATTTCCATGTTGACATTTAATAACTTATTAACCATTCAGGTGTCATAAGATAATAGGGAACGAGGATGGTGCTTGGATATAAACTATTCGAAAGGCGCCATTCATTTCGCTGCAATCAAACATGATAAATAAAAACATGTAGAAGCTCTCAAGTCTTGATTGATTGAAAAATATAGAAAACGACAGGATCGGGAGGACACGCAACTCACCAAATTGTGACGCGCAATAAAATACATGTTTCCGGCATATTTTTTCCTCATTACATCTAACTCGTTTCCTCTTCCCTGCCTTCAAATATTTTCCTTCCTCTCGCTATTGTCACGCATTTTCTTCCTCTTTCATGCAACGTATCCCTATCTTCTTTTACTTTTTTTGCTTAATTATTTCCCATCCGTACGTCCACTCCTTCGTTTGGCTCGGCCCTCCCTTTCGTTCGATTTTCGGCAATGGCCTATTCTCCACCACTCCTCTTTCATTTAAATGTGAGCGATACCGACTTTTCCTATCTATAGAGACTGTTTGTGTCAGAGAAATGAGACTACGACGGCCAATCAGCGAAGATGACGATTTGATGAGATGTAATCAGAAAGTTGTCGACTATTTGGAGGGCCTTAGACTTAGTTTGGTTGAGTCGCTCACATTTCGCGGCATGACCAAGGGCCCACTGCTAACACTTTGAAAAATATGATTTTGTAATTGATGTATACGTCATGTTATAAACCTAATAAATTCTGCCGTGTATTTTTATCTTTAGAACTAGTTTCCCTCCTGTCCTTTAGCATCTTTATAAAACAGTAATTAGACCATTTCACAGGCTTAAGTGTAACTGTTTTTGTTCGAATGGCCATATGTTGACGCCTGTAAAACTTGATATTTTCAAGAGACTCTACAAAACAGTAAAAGTAATTAAAATATTTTATGAAGTGTTTTTTTCATAATTTTACTAACCTGAAATTTCCCTGCGTTACAAAAGCTGCTCTCCATCATGGACCTCGAATACGCCGCGAGCATTTGGGACCCTGCTCTTAAAAATTTAGCCAAAAACAATAAAATACATAGGAAAGCAGCGCATTTTGTTGAAAACTGCTACGAGCTATAGTGTCTCACAACTTTTAGAGAGATTAAGGCGGGAGCCCTTAAAACTCAGAGGCTACACGCTACGCTTAGGTTGTTTGAGAAATTCATTACTAATATTTTCCAGAGCAACGCAGAATATTATCATGAGTCCTCACTACATATCTAGGTCTGGCAGATGCGACAAAATAAGAGAGATACACTGCCGAACAGATAGGTACAAAAACTCTACCTCTCCGCGAACAATAATCGAACACAATAAACATTGAGCTCCACCAAATACACTCCTATAAAACATGTCACCATTCCATCTCCCGAAAACTTATATATTTACACGGCTGGTGACCCCCTGCCACATACTCATTGCTCACGGCTTGCAGCGTATTATGTAGATATAGACATATCCGTCACCTTCAGATGTGGTAACCATGGATTGAAATTTTTCAAAATTTAGATTGAAATATTTCAAATAAAATTATTTGAAAGACACTATCTCCGGTGTGCTTGAAAATGGCTTATGATGCCAAAACTTCGGTCGTTTTGTGAAGTGGAGAATCAGATAAATTTAACTCTTTCATTGTAAAAATGTGTTAACTTACTTGGATCGTCTACAGATATTTTCTTCGGATTTCGGATCATTGTCACAACCATTATCATTAATGCTGGAAAAATGACTTGTTTATTTTGTTCCTTTTACTGCTATGTAAGTGATCATGGCAAAAAAATGCTGTAGTGTTCTAGTGCGTGATGAATATTATTTCGCCATAGTGTAAGGTTTTTGGTGATTTTATGTATCAAAACTCATTGGAAACGGCGAAAAAGCCTGAAATTAATGCATTTCATCATTTTTGCTTCTAGTATACTTTTCATGCAAATATGAATCCGAAAAAAGTAGCGCGCAAAGTGAAAATGAAGAAAAATAAATTAAATGGGAAAATGTTTTACAATTAAACTGCATTTATTTAGGGTAGTTAACTATACTTGATAAAACTTCAGGCTTGCCACCACTTGCACTGGCTTTCCATTCCATTTCAATCAGTCGTAGTTTTGCTTTAACTTTTTTTAATCCAACCCTCGCCTTCCTTTCCCTGTAACCACAGCGGCAAAGTCTTCCCTCTTCACCACTCTTATTCTTCCTCTCTTGGATCTCTGAATTGATACATCCCTTACCCTCCTTCTCCTCAACCCTCCGTATCTCTCCGGAAAACTAGACAATTACCTCCATGTCAGGGAATCGTCCGGGATAAAAAGGCCCCCTAGCGCCTGCTTTGTTGCGAAGTTCGTCCCGCGGCAGTTGATGGGGGTGGTGAAGTTTGGGAGGCGGGAGAGCGAGCGAGGAAGGGTTGGAGATTGGTATGAGCCGCGTCCGCTTTGGCTCCGAAAGGCTAAATTAGAAAGCTGGGTGGATTACTGAATGGGATCACTTCATTCCTCGGAGAACGCTCAAGGGACGTAGCACTGAAATATGCACAAATAACCCAGTAAGTTTCCAGAATGGCAACCCACTTAAAAAAATCATTGATAGCAGGGAAAACTTAAAATCTTTACGTACTCTAGTGGTCATAATTTGACTACAAAGACCTTATTGAAATATATTTTTTATTTTATGATCCCGAATCTGATCGTCTTACATTTGTGTTCTTTCTTAGATAAGCATAGTCGAGGCCGAGAGTATAATACAAGATGTTTCAAAAAGAATGACCTGATTTTTGGCGGTAATAATTACGAAACATGGGACGTGCCGGCAAGGAAATGTGTGTTATTTGAATGGGCGTGACCTAGAGTTTCGAGAAAATTGCCGTTAGATGTCAGTCAATGCGTCTTCTCAGTTTGCAGTGTCAGAAGTTTTCTGAAGAAGAAGAAGTCTGGGGTTTTAAAATCAGGTCATTCTTTTTGAAACACCCTGTATTTATACTTATATTTTTCAATGATTTTGCTAGTTGCTAGCGATGGAATTATTTTTATGATCGATGCAATTGATGATACGAATATCATTTTTGAAGTGTTCACCATTTAATTATGTGATATATGCTGTTATTTTTAATAAATAATATGCAATTTTATTAATATAACATAAAATATAAACCGATAAGAGAATGTTTATACACAAAATTATTAAAATAACTTTTCTCGAGTTTTTGCTGTTTCTGAATGAATGCGAAATGTTGGGATGATATCATACGCCGTCAGATGGAACGGCATAAAAATCCTCATGCAAAGGCTTTTGACATGGCTTGAATCCGCATCCATCAACTGCTGGTCAAAAGTGTCAGGTTAACTAGCTTAGTCACTTTTATGCCGCATTTTTCAAGGCATATGAAATCATCGAGCATTAAAATTCTTTATAAATGAGAAATAAGTCAGTTTGGTTTTTATAAGAAATGTCGTAGATTGCCTAGGACCGACGATTAGATTTGCGATCAATATATATATTTTATTGAGGTTATGCTCATTTGCTTTAATTTGATTATATGAATCATAATTGTGTCTATTGTTACAAAAATGTAAACCAGTTACTTGCCTTTCACATAATTATGGACTTTCTTTGATTTTTGAGGATTTACTTCTGTTTACGATTATCATCAAAAATCATCAATATGAAAATTGATTTACAGCGTCTCTACACTCCACTCTGTTCTTTTCCTACCATTTCACTTAACATGTATTTGGGAAAAATTTATAGTGATCGAAAAAATTCTAGGCATGCTTATGAATTGCCATTGTTTTTTAGGACATGTTAGTTAGGTACGTATAGGTTATGAAACCAATTGGCCGATACTGAGATGGAATGTTTAAGAAAAGTTAATTATCAATGTTTTGCACTTCAAAAAGAAAAAAAAGATATTCAATTAAAGGAGCTTTAACATGAGGCATATATCGATGATATACGATGAACAGAATGATAAATATAAGTACGAGTAAAGTAAATAAGCTCGTAAAAAAATGACTTAGGGTACGCATTTTTAGCAAAACTGTGAAATAATTTAAATACGCCTAAATCAGGTGAAATTTATTTTCTCAAAATGGTTACAGATTACTTTGTTTGATGTCACATGCTATCCATATACCAAATTTGAGGAAAAATAGATGCCCTCAGGGAAAATCGTTTGCTGAATTGAGTTGGAATGACCCATAAGTATAATTTCCATTTCATAGTTTTAAAGAAAGTTAGGGCATCATCATATTCAATTCTTTGGGTTAGTTTCCTTACATCATGATTATTTCGGGGAAAAGGGAAAGGACGGTGTATGGGTACATTAGTTAACTTAAGAGTCTCAACTTATCTGGAGATACGGGAAAAAATCCCGGGAGTGATTTTACGAGTCCTGGAAGAATTTGAAGCTTTAATTTCACTCTTATGTGCGAGAATTGAAGACTTATCTCACTCATATTTGCATGCTTTTTTAAATCTCAAACTCACTCTATTCCATCACCATCAGTTTTTGCCCCCAATAGATCTTTATATACCTTTTCGAAAGGTTTGGAGGTGAAAATTGAATTTCGGAATGAAACTGAAGGCTAGAGAATTGCTTGCGAAAAAAAATGCAGATATTCTTTCTGTAGGGGCCCTTCTTCCCCGTATTTATCAAGAGGAGAGCGTCGTTGCATCGCATCTCACCTACTTTTTAATGAGAAAGGACTAATGGAATAAATCAAAGAATAAATACTTAGAGAGGACGGTTGGCTCAAAAATGATAGAGGTATTGGTGAATTTCATTCCCAGTAAGATAAATTAAGAAATGATATGACCTTAGGTGAAGTGGATTGCTCAATATTTTACGATTAAGTTCGATATCTGTCAACATGCAAAAATATTTGGCGTGGAAGAAATGGAGGTGTTGGCAATCCGGGCAGACTGCGGAACTCTGGGGAGAATGATGTACTTTGTAAACGGTTATATTCCGAGGGAAGTGAATGCATGTTCTTCGGTTTGTACTATTACAAAAATTCTATTACCCCTTTTAGTATAAAATGCTTTCATGTAATGGTGAAGTATAATACTACGATAAATATGCTAGTTTTAGTATCATTTAGCATTTGAGAGTAATATTTCCGTTGACAATGTTCTACCTTCGGTGAAATATTTCCATTTCCTCATAATTACTGTGAACTTCATCTACAAATATTTCCACTAATAATTCATATCACAAGCGCTGAGTGGAGGAAACAGGATCAGTATATCTGCTGACAAAAAAGCAGTCGAATAGAGAGAAGTTGCGCTTTGAAAACGCCTTTTCTCATCCTTATTATTAGTGAGAACTTTGCATAAAAGCGTTTGCACAAATGCACCATATCACCATATCGCCGAATTAAATATCATGATTATCATATCGACTGGCATCAAAACAGTGGAAATGATAACAAATAATTACCTTGTGTTCTGAAAATGCCCTTGAGGAGTTAATTCACCTCCTTCGAGGCATCTTATTCATCGATGCATTTGTAGCTTTCAGCTCTTTTTTTGGGGTTCTTGGCTCGGGTAACTCCATTTAAATACAATCTTCTCTGAACCCACACCGTGGAAATCTTTGAACGAATGTTTGTTGTTAGCATTTATGGCGTTCTAGAATTTGGATCTTTGAAGCTTTTAAATCAGGACTGCCGCATTCCCCTACGTCATCCAATGTAATGAATCCGTTAGCTGCGTCGAAGACCGAGGGAGTCTTTTTCAGGCGGTCTCAGAACGGAAAAAGAGAGGGAAAACCGGATTTGAGCCGGTTGTGGAAGGATTGGTTATGAAAGTTTCGAACGTGACGATGAACGAGGTTTTTCACCGCTTCCTCTGGCGCTATCCACTATTTTTACCTCGTTTTCTAAGTTTGCCCCTTTAATCATTTTGCCTAATTGAGTCCGTAATCACCATCACTAGGTCCTGAAATCTTTGACTTCTTGTCTTTAAGAGACTCGTAGCTGGCTTGCGGATTTCATTAAGTCCGCTCTCTTTTACCGTCACAGCGCCAACGTCTTCATCACTTTAGAATTTCGGTATTAACTCTTGTCTTTTCGTTAACTGTCTTGGGTATTTCTTTGAGTGAGAGAATCTCTTGCAAGTTGATTTCGTCGCGTAATTGACGTAATTCCCATGGGGAAGATATTCTGAGGATAACTCTAGGATGAGACTACTAGCTAACTTTTTCTCTGTCATACTGTGGCTGTCGAGTTTTTCACTTTTCAATATGTAGACTCGAACCTCATGAATATAAAATTTTGTGCCACCATTTCCTTGTTAAAATTGAATTGAGATCTTTATTAGTTTTCCCCAGAATCGTGATTTTCTGGATGCTGATGTTTTATTAAATGTTTCTTAGTCCGTCGAAAAATGATTGAACCCTTGATGACTTAGTTCAGTCAGTTTGAATTCAGCCGCCCTATATCATTTATAATCGAATGAATCGGTAAATATGCTGAGAGCATTGTTTGCTAAATACAATTTTAACAACTAGCAAAAACATACTGTTTTGCATACTTTTATGCACAAAAATGTTAATGATAGAACTTACTCCAGAGTGTAGTTTTTGTAGATAAATCCATATATGTACATCGGTTAACTTGTGGCGTTCATCAAATAACTCGGGGGTATGGATTACTGGAAGGTGCAACCTTTGCATTTGATCAGTTGTAGGATTGAATATTCATAATGAAAAGATAAAACTTGGTTAGCACCACACTAATTTATTAAAACCGACCCAGGTTTCAGCAACCGAGTGCCATTTACATCGACTTTCAAGAAAATGGCACTCAATTGCTGAAATCTGGGTCGGTTTTGATAAATTAGTGTGAAATTAACCAAGTTTTATCTTTTCATTATGAATATAAAAAACTTCCTCAAAGTAACTCCTGAGACAGTTTCGTTTGTGGGATTGAATGCCTAACGATGAGGTTTTTATCCTTTGTCTATTTTAAGTCACTTCTCTGACCCCATTTGAAGTCATTAACCTGTTAAAGTTAGCATCATCACCAATAAATATTTCAGAATAAGAAATAAATGCTTTTTCTACAGAACGCAGTGCAATAAAATTATGGTCGATAGTAGATATGAAAATTGCTCTCTTCACAATGCTAACCAGCTGATTTTGAAGGTTATTTAGGCTTCCCACCGGGACAAAATCTTCATCTCAGCCGACGTTTTGATGTGCTAGTCATCCATCGTCATCAGGCTACTATTTTGCTTTTAACTATGCCTTGATGACGGTGGACATGGAAACTTCGACAGAGATGAAACGTTTCATCCGGTGGGTAACCTAAAAAACCTTCAACATCAGTATACGCTGGTAAAGTGTTAGATCTTTCTTGCTAATCAGTTGATTAGGAAGGTATTCTGATTTGCGACCAGTATAAGTGACTGAAGGGTAAGACATTTTGGACACTAATACACTTGAAGGGATAGAATATGTGAATATGTGACGGTGGAAACGGCAAAAAAAGAAATTTAACATGGAACATCGCGGGTGACTTTCGCAAAGGGAACATAAAAGTACCATTAACACGGAACTTCAAAGATAGAAAGCTGTGAGGGATGGAAATCTTAGGAATTGAAAACCATTATAGTATTCCAAAGTATTCCAAAATTCATGAATCCAGCGCTACATGCTATTAGTAATTATTTTTAAACTGGGAATCTGTAGTCACATCTATTACTCCAATATATCAGTCAAGAAGACGTTCAATAATCTTTTACAATATGGGGCACGAGCATTCAATAGTTTTATCACCATTTATCAATGACATCAATTGTGTTCACCATGACTTAGAGCTGTATTGTGTAAACTGATAAATACCCTCATAAAGATTGTAATCTTCTAAATACATGCTATTAGTTATCTTTAATGTTTAACGAGCAATCTTCATTGAGTTTCCGAGAGATTGTATCCCTTTCAGATTACGGAACCGGAATATATTGACCATCACGCTCAGGTGACTGCTTTCATACTCCTCGGCACTCAAACGATTTTTTTTGTTTAGACGATGATTTTCTGGTCGAAATCTTCCTTCCATGCGCGATGAGGGTTCTTTTCAGACCGAAATATTTTATCATCTTCCTGCCAGTCTCAAAATGTTATAAACGAGTGTGCGTTGGAAGTGAATTTAAAATTTATTTCTGAATAACTTTTCCTCTTCGAACCGGCATCGAGTTTGTTTACGAGGGCCGTCGCATAAACCAAATGTCAGTCCTTATATGGCCTTTTTCCTATTCTCACCCTTCTGGGTGGCTATTCCTCTCTCTGTCTGGCCCTCCAGTTGCTTCATCTCCTCTTCTGCCGCCTAACTCCCTTCGTCTTTGAGACCCTTCGCTCATATATTTCACCTCTTCCTTCCCCAATCGTTACCCCAGTTCCCCCCCATCCCCTAACCATCCTCCCTTCCTCCACATGCCGTGCGATATCTCCGCATTTTTTTCCGCTTTGCGATATTACGATGTATTGACTGCGACGCGGGATACGCCGGAGATATTGAACTGCATTATTTATCGACCGATATCTGCGATTCATCGCTAAGGGATATAATGCTATATGGAGCAAACACACAATCTTAAGTATTTAATACACGTTTTTGATGTAATAAGATGCACTGCTCTATGCAATTTTATCCGAGAAAATCTAATAATATGTAATACTCTATACAGCCAAATGCAATTCGACATTAAACAATATTAGCAGTTTTACATTAAGTAAGAAGATTTTTCATTTCATTCATATCGATATGCAACGCAAGACGCATATTTTTGACGTGAGCGGCTTACAATATGTTTAAGGTGAGTTAGTTTTTAGTGGTAAGTAATGTATCAGTGAAACTTATATAATAATGTAAGCTAATTAATTATTTTATTATACAAATCAGTTCAAAAATACGTACCTGACAGCAAAATAGATTTTTTTTATTATCTCGGTGCTAAAAAAATATTAAATGAATAAATACTCGAACACCTCATGTTAATACGCCAATTTCATCAACCTATTGTATCATTTCGTTTCTCTCTACTCATCAAACAGTGAATGTTTTGATCATCTTCTAGCAGCATATCTTTTTTTAGGAACAGAACAGCCGCTCAGTTGTTGGGAAAAAATTCTTGTGACCGTTTCATTATGTATTACAAACTGATGTGGCATATGTTTTCAAAATTGTGAGAATGCAGACTCGGAATTAAAGCAGTGGCTGTTTTTCCAACTCTCGTTTATGCATTAGCGTATGCATTCTAGCGATTCACCGCTTAAACGACGATATTTTCAGCGCACATCCATATGTACTTCATATTTTGGAATGAAGCACCTCGTGTGAAATAGAATTCAGAATTCCTTTGCTAGCAGTCATGGAGTTGGGGCATATTTCGCACCAATAAATCGATACAAAACTCATTTCCGTAAATAGCGGAAGAATTTAATCGCCCGAGTGTGCAATTAACGGTGTGAATGTAGAATACGTTCCGTTTTAGGGAAATAAATGTTTTTAGAAGTAATACGACATGAATACTTGATGGAATTCATAGTGCAATATTACTCGATGCTACATGATTCTATATGTTATTCAATTTCATGCGATTCAAGTATGATACATACAGTAGAGCTTTGACTAATGTAATGTAAGATGTCATGCAACGCAATGCGATGCTACGTAATATATCTGACTGCAATTCGATGTAATTGGACATCGTAAAGCGATATTGAAGTTAGGATTTCGCACAGCCCTATAATTTTCCTTTTGTTCCACCCTTCCCCTTGAGGGAATTTCTTCCCCTTCTGTCTCTGCTCTAGTCCGCGTGCACACTGTATGAATTTAGATTCTTCTTCTTCCTACTCTTTCCCACTCCCTTCGTCCTCTTTCCAATCTCTCATACAGCACCCCTCTCTTCACACCCCCTTCACCAGCCTCTCCAGCCCCAGAACCCCGGAAAAAAATACACTGCCTCGTATTTCTTTCCATATTTCATTCGGTGATCAAATCCGGTGGTGGTGCCCTTGTTATATCCTTTCGAATATCCCCCGAAGAAAAAAATCCATCCCTCGCCTCGTCTCGAACTCTTGCCTCCTACTACCATCAGAACTCCTTCTCAACACAACTTTCCGCTTCCTTTTACCTCCACCACGCAATGGGTCGGCTACGCGTGTCAGAAAATATAAAGAGTTTCTAACGATATTACCTGGCTAAGGCTAGCGAAATATGCGATGCTGTTTCTTTAACGATTTTATAACTGATTTCCCACCACATATTTAGCAGCATGATGGCACCGGAAAATTTGAGTGGTACAACCTTGAATATTTTCGAAATGTTGTGCTTATCTAGTTTTTTAAGGGCTCTTTTCTTAAAAGCTGTAGTAAATCAAGCTTTGTAGTCATCATCAACAATCAACCTTCGTAAATTATGGCACGAATTTCAGTTATGAGAGAAAGAAAACTTCTTCTAGTCCATTTATTAGCCCAAAATATCTACTTATTTAGTAATATTTTTTGTATATTGGATTAGTCAACAAAGTGTTGGAAGTACTCATACACGGAATCCCATAAAACTCCGAAAATTTTCACTTCTACCGGAAGTATTTTTTTTGTTTCAATGTATTAAGCTAAATTTATCAACGATAAGAAAATATTCGGATTTTTTCAAGGTCATGATTCTATGTGGGGAATTTATATTTATCCAAATTGGGTTAATAGCAAATGAATAAACGGTGAAAATTGCAAACAGGGTGCGGAATAAGTTCTTGTCATACTTGTTATTACCATAATACATCGTAAGATGTTCAAAATGTTTAGAACCCTTCAAAAATCGTGAAACATCAATCCATGGTCTTGATACTTCCTGTTGCGTATAAACTTTGTAAGAGTGGAAGTGTATTATATTTTGACCTTTCATTCCGATAGTAAGGAATGGCAACATACGAGGAAAAGCAAACGCTTGAATATGAAGGACCATTTGAGAAAGTTCCATGGCTGATGGAGAAAACACCTTGAGTTTTGATGCCGTGAGCTATGACGAGTAAAAAGTGCTAAAAAATACGCTCATCAGAACGCCGTAGTGCCTCTTGATTAGTATGCCCTTTAATTGGAAATCACAATCGTTGTCATATGTCTTGGGGTTATATCTTTTGCTCATCACAGTTTGTGATGCAAGTTAATACCCAAGTCTACTTTTAGTAATCCGTGATAGAAATACTCACAGTGGTATGAAGGAATGGGAGGGAATGTTTATGAGCTCTGCTGGTAACAGAAAAGATTCTTTACCAACTGAATGAGAAAATTCAATTTTTTTACTTCCCCATACACAGTATGATGCTTAATGTGGTTAGAGCGCGAATCGTGAGTCGTTAAGTTCACATTTTAATGTATTTTTAAGAAAGTCGGGAAAACTCTTGGATCGCACTTAACATATATTCATCAATTCTTAAAGTGGAAATAACCGTACATGTGGCAATAAAAATGATACTAGAATCATCGATTTTAAAATTTTGCCTCAATTAAATGGCTTGGGTATACGGCGTGAGATTCGAAATTGAAGCATAAACCGTGTATAAATACATATTTTTTTTGGTATGCTACCATTATGTAAAAAATAATGAATATATAATATTATAATATGTAATGTGTGTTTTTATGTTTCGGAGAGAATCTGTTTCTATTTCATTTTATCAAGTATTGCGAAATATGTGCTTGTATACATGTGCTATGACACTGTATTTAAATTGCATTTATTTTCCAAAATATCCAAATCGGTAAAATGCCATTTTTTGCATTTGTCTGTGTGTTATTAATAAGTACACGAAAAACGTTTCACGCCAATATGTGCTTAAACAAAAATCGCCCCAACCACCTTAAAACATTCTACCCATTAGGATTTTTAAATAGCTGTATGACTGCTTGGATGTAGCTGCATATATCAATTTTTAACACTTATTGATCGCTGGTAATCCTTTCATAAAACAAGCAATAATTGCTCTTAGTCCTAGTCTCTATGAGCTCTTCTTTAAATTTGACTTCTTAGTTATAAAATTAATCCTATTTATGCGTAACAATGTATTATGTTTGCCGGTGTTTACAATCCTGGACTAAAACAGTGAAATAAAGAATTTAACCTAAAGACCAACATTTTAATTTAACTGGCATACAAAACTATTGATAGATAATCATTTGCTAAAATTATTATTAGGTATGACTAATGATTTGGTATATTTTCAAACTCTAATTGTGTGTTCCTCTTTAAAAGGCTGGCGCCATTTGATGTTAAATATAAAAGCCAAACTTAGCGCATAAATAAGTTTCTCCGTTGTTATTTGGCACTTGCTTTCGAGGACAATCTATAGGTTCACACTTTTGAGTTCTCAACCGACTGTTCGTCTTCTGAAAACACGGGTGGCATTTCTAATAGAATTTTAGGTTTATTATTTAAAGTGTAAAGCTGTCGATTATCACACGCTTTACCCATCATCCTTTTCGCTTATTTTCTCGTAGATTTTTACTCCCGTGTTGAATTTAGACTAAAACAAGGCGTATTTCCGTTTATGTTTCTATGAATTTCATTTGTGTATAAAGACTGAAGATGATGGTTAAAAATTAAAACTTAAACCATATTTTACGTGTGGTTGACTATCCTGCACACTCGTGTCGTTCACTCAAAACAAGTGGCAACATTTTAGCATAACTTTAATCTCGAGGCGCGTCGCCTAAACAAATGATCTTGAGATTATATTACTGCCTTCGGCAGATAAAGTCGACATTCATTGGAATCATTGCGTGTAGAACGATTGCCTAATAGGGGGGAGACGCTCTTTTCCCTTCAGAGAAGACGCGGAGTAAATTTGACCGCGGAACTATATGTGATGTTCCCTACTCCTTACACCCTTTTCTTCTCTCGGCGAATTTCCCTAGAAGACGTCCATGAACTGCTAATTTGACACTTGAGAACTTTCACAGGCGGCGAAAAAGACTCGTTCCAATTTCTATTCTAATGCCAAAAATTTTACCGTGAAATGATAAGCAGCTCATCCATCTTCTTGTCTGCTCTACAGTGAGACGCCCCTTCACCCCCGTCACACCGCCCTCCCTGCCACCTACCCTTCTCCAATACGCGCCATGGAAGAGGCTCATCCCTTTTTCATCCTATTATCTCTCTTTACCACAACAACAGAAAATATCTTTCCACTTTCTTCTTCTTTCCGTACCTTTGTCTCTCCTTTTCTCCCCATCCTTTCCATTCAAGCTTCTCTCTTCACATCCGTAGCTTCCCAAGTGCTCCCATCTTTTCACTTTCACCCGCATTGAATTCCATCCAGGCGGAAAAAACTCTTTCCACCGTGGCGTGGTGATTGGGCTGAAAATATACGTGGAAAGCGAGGGAGCCCCTGTGATTGTTGGCTACATGAATGCTTTGTTTTACGGCAACTTGTTGAAAACCGTTGATATTTGGTGTCTCGACGGCTTAGAAGTAATCATATCGCCTCAACTCAGAGTAATTTCAGGCCTGCCGAATGAAAACTGCGAAATATTACTCGATTCCACGTTTAATGTACCATGATTTTCATTCCCGAAGATTCATCATGCAAATACATAGCGGCATATATAGTTAGTGAGGACCGATACAACTATTTTATCAAATTAAACCAAGTAAAATCGTATCATAATGTATTGGTTACTAATATTTGATGTTAAAAATACTTATAAACTCGATTCACTGCAAGCACAATGAAAACCTACACCGTGTCTCGGCTCGATGTGATGAAGCTCATATGTACACAACAAATTGAATTCCATCCGGGCGGAAAACACTCTTTCCAACGTGGCAGACTTTGACCTTTGACAAATTCATCATTCTGAATTTTAATTTAGACGATTTTGAAATTTTATTTTTTTTAGCCAATGAGGTAATGTCCTTTTTGAT
Source organism: Ceriagrion tenellum (assembly GCA_963169105.1). Classification (NCBI taxonomy): domain Eukaryota; kingdom Metazoa; phylum Arthropoda; class Insecta; order Odonata; family Coenagrionidae; genus Ceriagrion; species Ceriagrion tenellum. The sequence continues at coordinate 30,685,137 of OY720636.1, read as the reverse complement.
TTTTACTCTTAAGCTCACTCGAGAAACCAGCTAGTTTGGTGATTTTAAAGAAAGTGAAAGTGTTTGACTGTTATGAAACTATATCGGATTCATGAGAATCTACTCCGTTAAAGCTCTGTTTTGTCTGCGAATAGTGCGAGTGGTTACGCGAGCTTAAAGTAAACATTCCACGAGATTGATTCATTTAATTTTGATTAGTTAAATACAACAATGTCGTAAATAAGACTTATAATTCCGTAGATTTAAGGAGTACACTTCAGTTTCACGAAAAAAAAAACAGAATTCTTAGTTACACGGCTTTATGCCGGTTTTAGCGACTCTTGCTCTGGTTCAATTAATTATGCCGCTACTTAACCCTTCATTTCCACTTTTTTATTGGACACCATTGATGTTTATCTCTTGTCTAGATGAAAACTTTCAGTGACGGACTCGGAACGATAAACAGAGAGATTTGTGCAGGAGTGTCACCTATGCTTTGACCTCTTCGGCTGAGCCTACATCGAGATCAAACGCTATAAATGTTATCAAAGCTCCCCAGTAAGTTAGAACATAGTGTTATCTACTTTCGAATTCCCCAATGCTTCAAAGTGTAGCGTGAATATAAATATTTTACTTCCAAATTATTGGCTTAAGATGAGCGACGAGGAATATCGTGGTGGACTAAGGTCATTCCGACCATCAAGTTTACACGTATAGCTTCACCAGTTAAAAGTTTTCCAAGAAACCTTAATTTTTTTCTCTTTGAGAATCAAACCTCTGATATCTGTCATCTATTGATTTGGAGTACAGTACTTTCATAATAATTTCGCATCTCATTCGTTCTACTTTCGACTGTTTTGGGCTTGATGCTGCAGACAATCAGTTCCGCTTGACTGCAAAGATATTTTATCAGATAAACTCGGCATAATTCACTGGAGTTATTAATAGCATCCAATTATTGAATAGTGAATATATATTGATAGCATTCATTAAGGCTTTGTATAAGAAATTGGTACATATTCGGTTTTTCATTAACTTTTGCTAAGTTTTAATTGCATATCTATCTGTTAGGCAGCCTTAATTTTTCCAGGTTTCCAAATATTAGAGAGTATACCGTATTAGAGAATAACGACTGGTACTCAACGTACCATAATTATGACAAATAATATCGAAACCAAGTTGCGGAAGAGAGAAACTGATTTTAGAAGTCACCCGGAGAGGAGAGAAATTAGAGACAGTGGATTCCTTCACCTATCTCGGGAGTACCATCACGTGGGCTGGAAGGAGTACGAAGGACATCAAATGGAGAATATCACAAGCTAAGAAAGCATCCATAGGAAAAAGAAAACTGCTGTGATCAAGATGATGGGACTAGAAACCAGAAAACAGTAAGTGAAATCATTCGTGTGGAGCGTAGCACTCTATAGATCGGAAGCATGGACCATTGGAAAAGCTAACTCGAAAAGACAAGAAAACTTCAAAACCTGATGCTGGAGGAGGATGTTGAAGATAAAATGGACTGAAAAATAAGAAGTGATGAAAAGTACAGAAGAGTAGAAGAGGCAAGGACCATATGGAACCATAGATAAAAGAAGAGCAAGATGAATTGGACACACACTGAGGCACAATGGGTTTTTGAGGAATTGAAGGTAACATGGAGGAAAAGTCTCCAGAGATGGTCCATGGAATAAGTTCATGGACCAAATATAAAGAAAGTACATAGGAAGAATACCAGTACTAACTGGTAAGGGAACTAGTGTTGGAGGGCTGCAGTCAACCAATCATAGGTTTGAACAACTAGTGAATGAAATCGGAGAATAATTCTCTATCTTCTGCGTGGAAAATGTATCGCACTAATTTATTATAAACAGTGTACGAGTTCCACTACATTAATTTGAAATCTTGCTTTCTTTATATTCAAACTCTTAAATATTTGGCAGATTTTTCTCGACCTATTTCGGGCTATTTCTTTGAGACACATTCCTTCCGAGACACCCTATCGTCAAGCTTTCCTATCCCTATCATCTCAGGGGTCATTTCATCCCTCTACCGTACATCCACCCTTGTATCTTCATCCCCTATACTCTTCCCTTGTGCTCATCCTTCTTCCATTCTTGATCCTTACGGTCCAGCTGCAGACAGTTCCGGATGTGGCCGATGATAGATCACAATGCCCCGACCGGAATAGCCGAAAGGTTTTTTGGTGCGTCGCAGGGTTAAAGGCGGCATGGGCGGTAGGAGGCTTGCATTATATATATTTTTTCATACATTTTCCTTCCCCAAACAGCCAGCAGCCCTTTCCTGCTTCATTCCCCTTCCTGCTCTCACCATACTCTTCCTACTCCCATATAACCGAGCCCTCAAGTCTACGGATACAGCGAAGAGAGGGAGACCCCCTGCCTGGTCCAGGGAGGGGATATCCACCCGTCTTCCCATAACGCATAGCTGGAAAACAACCGCTCATACCCCGCCTTCCCTCCATTCTCGTCCTTTTCCTCTCCTATCCCTCGACTTTCAACCCATTCCAGGTCCATGGTTCAACGGATAACTTTCACTTCGTCCCTTAAATTGCATTTCTACACTTCCACAAAAGCGGGTCGGGGGCCTCCAAAACTTTTCCCCCTGGCCGGTGTAACTGCTGAAGCAAATGTTAACTTTTGGTCGATTTGGCCCGGGTTCGCTCCCCTTGAGAGTGATAAAAAAATGTGTGTACATATGTGTATGTGTATGAACCCGGGAGGGCCCTCTCGCTTTCATTCGTGCTCTCGTTTGGAAATCAATGCAAACACGATGAAAAACATGACGCGACTCTAATGAATGAGTGCTTTTCAGCTATCGAGTAAACATGGTGTTGATTTGCCTCCATCTAAAACCAAGTCTGACTTATTCCATGGTAATAGTATTTATCTCTTTGCATCGGATTTGTCGCTCCTAATTATTTCTAGTATGCATAGCTCATTTCAAATCACTCCCCGTAAATTATATTTAACGTACATATTTCTGATTTTCACCTTCAATTGTGAACGCTTGCACTCCATATTAGACGTCATACATACCTATGGAAGCTATTTTAGATATTACTTTTTGTATATCAGTTTCGAATTGGCCTTCTTATCTTACCTACAGATAGTTAATCAGTCAAGGAATCAGTTTTGAAATAAATTTCTCAATAAAATATTTTAACTCGTAAAATTTCGTAAATCCTGCGGTATTTAGTGGAATTATTGCATAGTGCAGAAATAGAGATGTGAAGTTTTCCACGAGGATAAAATCTACTTCGACCTGGTTTTCAATATTTTTACATCAGAAACGGTTAACATACTGAAGATGTTAAACATTGAAAAAATATACACCTGATGATCATGTAAAAACTATGAAACCCGGGTTGGAGTAAATTTTTCATTTTGTGGGAAATTGGGCATCTTTATCTGTGCCTTACTTTACGCGTGGACGAATTTAGTATGCCTTAATCATTTGGAATTTCATAGTAATCAATGAAATATTTTTCTTTGACAATAGTTAATGAGTTTTTACTGTAAATACCTATATATTGTAATAAATTCTCATATAATATGCTCCACCGGAAAAGGTTACTTCATGCTTCTACAACATTTTTTGCAGGAGCAAAAAGAAATACCTGGCTTCTTATTTTGCATTTGAAATGACTGCCTGGATTCTTCTTTTGGTAAGCATAGAAGCTGTAGTCTAACTTACTTCAACTTTTTCTTATCTTTCCCCTTATCATTGTTACGGCTGTTAAAAATAAAATTATATGAATAATGGACGAATAAAAACGTCATAAATCATGCAACCCGGGCGGGATGATATTTTTGCTAGTTGCGTACCCATGTATATTATTTTACCCTCTTTATTAGGGATAATATTATCCCTTTCCTTCATTCTTTCCTAAATGTTAAGAGTAGAATTTTGGAATTCATTAATGACAAATCGGTTAATTATCTAATGAGTTTTGATAATGTTTACTTTTTCCTTAATTGAAGTACTTCTTGAGGAATGAAGGAAAAGGAAGGAGTTTATGGGAAGGAAGGAAAGGAAAAATTTGCTCTTCTACTTGAAATATATCGACCGGAAACAGGCATATCAAGGAGTTATTTATTTTGTCTCTAGTTCATACTCGAAGGATGTTCATCTTTCACTCAGAGTGAGAGTGCAATATGAACTTTTTACAACGATACAAATGAGATAAAATTGTGATATTCACCATATGGGATGAACTGTCTCACACTTGTACTTCCTATACTACCATAGTGAACCTCTGTATGTTAAAAATAACTATTTTTATGTTCCCAAGTTACTCATTCCACTGCGAGATTGGTCATAATTGAAACTCGCTCATGCAAAAGCGGGGGGCTAAGACCTAGATCGCTTAACATCCCACGCAGCTGAGACCGTGTGTGTATTTACGAATATATGACTAACTTTCCTCGTCTCGTCCATGCCTTCATTTCTTTCACGAGGGCGAGATGCTTTCGATAGTAGAAAACGGAGTCGACAGTAGGATTGATGCCGGGTCAGTGAGCACAAAGCTAGAGATGAACGTAACCCTTTCGATCCGGCAATCTTTTCTTCTTGCTCTCTTGCGAGAAAACTGCTGTCTCCCTCGGTCCAGGACGGAAAAGTTCATCTTAATAACCCTCTTTGCAAGTACAGTCGCACCCGGTCTCACAGCAAGAGCGGCTCTGCCTTCACGTCGCCATTCTCCTCGCGGTATTGTTAGCATTTCTGGTTCTGCTGGCCTGGGAGATGGGGATGGAGGTGTTTTGGAGTGTACCCTTAATTCGAGGGAGCATGGCGTAAAAGGGTATGTCCCCTGATGTCGTACCAACGAGCGTCTCGGCATCGCTGAACCCTTGAAAATACACATTCATCTTCCTTTCCACCCAATAATTCGCATCCACGTTTCCATTTCTCTTCAATGGTTTAATTTAAAATACCTCACCCCTTTATTTCCCACTCCTCCCCCTCGCTCAGCATCCCACTGTATCTCGTTCTCCTTTGCTCATTTCGCTTCCATTCTCACCAACCCTTTTTTCCGGAACGGTTTTTGAAGAAAGACATTTTTTTACCGTCGAGAAAAAGAGGGTCGAAACGCATGAAGATTCCAGGGAAAGCGAAAAAAAAGTACATGGCATGGGGCCGAAGCGAACGGCACTCATGGGTCTCGTACAATGAGAATCCCGATAGAAGTATGGCGAAGTAACTGCTCTCTCCTATCGGATGTCCTCATCCGAGATAGTCATTCATCAACGTCCCTGAGACGGTTTTCGTAGTTGGATGAGGCATTTTTTTTCTGGAGTTTAATTCCCGTCCACTTGACTCTTTTTCCGTACCCCGGAGCTTAATCTACGTCCACTCGTAGGATATGTAAACATAAGTTGCATTCGTGTTAATTTCTCCCTCGCTAAATTCTCCCTTTGGCTCTTCTCTTATTGTTACATGAATATTTTTCACCGTAGATTACTGTCTTGTCTTTTGCTGAAGACGCTCTTGAGGAATTTGTTGTCACATTCAGTCGTGGAGAGCAGGTTTCGAATAGCAATTCCCTTTTTTAAGCATTTATTTATCAACTACGTACGTATTGATTCAAACTACATATCTATTTTGTCCCCGCTAAGTCCCAAGTACTTGTCAGCGGGTTCTACGACAACAGAAGAATATGGCAACTACATTTTTACCTAGATTAAATACCAAAATTGCCTACATATACCCATGCATACTCACATTCATGCGTGTATACACACATATATACATGCAAGCACATATCTCATCTCATAACATAACACATAACTCAAACATATATCCAGTGTATTTATTAAATTTATGGTAAATAATGCAATTCAAGTGTACACTGCTTCTATTACCCATCATTTTCATTCTTTTAACAACTGTTATATAATTTTTACCTTTAATTCTTGTTGTTATGGTACTTATACCATGTGTTATCTGATTGAATTATTTTAATGCAACCACTTTAAATATATTATTACCATACCTTGTGTATTGCAGAGGCACAGTATAATTTCTTACAAATCGGAAAATTTGTCAAGTACAAGTTAGTAAGGAATAATGGTCATTGCGGCTGAATGTATAGAAATGTTGCAGTCACTAACTGTATTCCATTCATAACCATTAATTATGAAAAAAACTCTCGTGCTATAAATTCTTGTGGCACGATGATTAATTTTTCCTCGAGGCATTTCTCAATCAAAGTGAGACTGATAATAGGGACATAATCAGAACATGAGTGAATTTGAGAGCAAAGTCACGAAGGGAGTGTTTGCAATGACATATATGAGGATATCTAAATCATTAACATGGTATTTTCCCATCATCAAAAGAGGATGTGTATAATCTACTCCTGTGGTTCCAAATATTCTTTGCAGCTAAGATAGGCAGAAAAAAGTGGTGAGGAGATAGTTATGAGCCATACGAGGTAAATATTGCGGCAAAAATCTGCGATGAACTTACACGTGCATAATGAACACGCAGGAGCCAAAGGAGCTAATTAATTTGCTTTCATCATTTTATTTACGTTGGTAGAGAGTTACTGTTCTATTCGTAGATGGCCTTCGTTTTTAATTTTGATTGAAAGTTCTTGAGTGATTTCCCAACAAAATCTTTTGCTGCTGGAAAGGCTCTGACTCAAATCATTAAAGTTCTCATACTCATCACTTCATCAACGTAGCTAAAGCTGACTTTGAAGTTGAAAAATGCTGAGAGCTTGACGAAATGAAAAGTGTTAGCATTATTAAGGATCTTAATTTGTAAATCTTGACGAAATTCTTGATGCGCGAGGTTCGTTGCTGTGGAAACTTCGTTCGAATTAGTTTGATGAAAACCGCTTAAAACTTAATCAGGTCTTTTTTTATATTTTTTCCGGTCCTCTGAAATTATATTTTGAGTATCTGTGCCTTCATACGTCACCTGAAGCATTTCATGAATGTTTGTATCACATCACTAATTTATCCATCCTTTAACTTTAAAGCGAAAAATTAACTTTTTCACGAAGCTGTTCGTTGTTGCTCAGAATTTCATTGCTACTATAACAATCTATTAAAGAATTGGGAAAATTTTGAATTCAAGAATATTGCAAATTTTTCTCAAAAAGATTTCTTCCCCTGCGTTGTAGAAAAATAAAAATTTCACTCTCACGTGTGCACGACTCTGATTTTGTCTTGCTTCTTTTGAACTCTCCAGCAAATCTCACTTAAGTTATAAATTTCCCGGACTCTCCTTCACAGTTTGAACAATGTATTTTATTCATAAAATATTACAAGAAAAAAAATGAATTCCCCCTTACACAAATGATTACTAATCAATAAATATGTTATACCATTAAAATTCACAACATATATTTTGCCCTTCACTGTATCACTTCTCAGGCTCATAAAATTGAAAAGGCCATGCACTTTTTCTCTCTTGAGCCACTTCACGTTTCTTCTTCTTCACATCACAGGACATATAAAAAATGAAAATCATACGCACAATTTCCTTATCTATATCCGCACAGGTGGATGCTGTGTTCCTTGCTAGCTAAATTCCCGGATACAACCTGCGTTGAAATACGGCTCCTCCCCCAGTGATATTCCCGTTGCTCCCCGGATTCACCTTGCGTTCTCAAGCTAGCTCCTCTAGCAGCTTGTCCCCGTTGACGTTCAAAAATAAAAGAACTTCATCTGCTTAGTTCCACAAGAGTCCTAGATTATTGTCAGACTGCCCTCTATCATGCGTTGCTTAGCTGTCATTAACGAATTGTTGTGCGTTGCTTAGCTGCCGCTTACAAATTGTAATGAATCGTTTTCGGAATGCCCTGTAGTTTCTACAATTTTATGCTATGGTGGAATTAAAATGTTACAGTGTATTGGTGTTTTTTTTGTCACTTTTTTACTGACCGCTAATATAATTGATAGAAATTGGAGACGACACGCGTAAAATACTCGGAATTATATAAACATATTTATTATACTATAATATAATTTATGTCTGAATATGATTTCTGAGGCACTACAGCTGGCAGAGAAATTGTGAATGTATAACAAATGGGAATTGTTGACACCCATTACCATAGTTGTAAAATGCTGAAACTATTCACAGTAGTGATCACGTAATGGTCCATGAAAGTGCCAAAAGGATAGCTGGTTGGTGAACGCAATTTAAGCCATGCAGTTGACCAATCTTTGCTTTAGTGATTGTTGACAATGGAAAGTGATTTGCATTCCCTAATACTCATCTTTGATAACTCATCAGCCACTCATGCATTGATAAATTGAGCTTTAGTTACAAATGTTACTTTTAAGTAACTGAAGAGTTATATGTGGTAACCTGGAGAAATGGAGTAAGGCGAGTCGATTCTTAGGTTATTCTACCCTCTAGCGTAATTAGTGCTGTTTTTATCCTTTTTTCGAATATTATTCACCCTTCCCGCAGTCATTACTTGGCAAAATAGGTCGGGCAAAGGTCCAAAGGGTTTCGTTATTACACTCGAGATCTTGATTCATTTCCAATAACTGTTGGCCCTCTATCGAGAATGGGCTCTAGCTAAAGGGATGAGTTGAAGCAAGTGAGGTCATAAAGAATATTCAGAAGGGGAGGGAAAGACAGATGAAAAGATGGAATGTGCGCCTGAAGAGGGTGTTGGGAGGTGGTTAGATAGCCCTGGGGTACGGCAGAGAGAGGATGAAACAGTTGAAAAGCACGTCTCTTTCTTATCTGCTCCCAGACTTTGCATGAGTTCCTCGACCGAACGACTTTATGCTTATTTCCTTTACAGTCCAACTCAAGCCATTATTCTCCAAACTCGCTCAACTCGCTTAGTCGCACCCAAAGAATCCTCCGCCCTTGCACCTTTTTCGTTATTATCTACCCTCGCTCTTGCTTAAACTTATATGTTCAAGTACTCAGCATTCATACATTTCCACCCTCAAAATCTTATGATGGCACCGACTATATAGATTGCGCCAATCTCCAATGGCGGGGAGTAATTTTGACAGACGAAGGTTTTCATCTCTTCTCAAAATTGCATATGTGGCTAAATATATAGTCATCCTGTATCTTCCCTCTCTGTGCCTATTTTCGTTTTTCAATGTGAGAGTTGTTTGCCAAAAAGTTAACTGCTCTGTGTTTTGATTAGTTGAAACCGTTTCGTATTTAGATATGGGCACTTATTAATGATATGGAAAACTGTGGTAAGTGATTTATCAACTGGTGATGGAAACAAGTTTTGGTAATCGTTCCCATTGAATGAATCTGTAATTGAGATGAATGTGCATTCCAAGTTCTTTTTTTCTCTCTTTGAAGTGTTAATTCGAATCGACTACTGACTTCTATCTTTTGATACTTTTCAGATTTCACTTAAAGGGTAATACATCAACGTTATGTAAGTGCTACCCTTCCATCATTGGCACCTAAGTACAGCAAATATTACTCAATAACAAAATTGTAGACTAATTTTATGACTATTGATTTTCCATAAAATAAAAATCGAGCGTCGCATTAGCAGTAACGGATAGTAGAAGATTTGCTCCGTGCGATTTTGCCTAGTGATTTTTTATTTTGACCACGTTTGCAATCATCATCACTGTGATTCTGTCCTTGGTCAGGTTTCAACGGTACTGCCTCCACAGCATTCTGTCCTGAGCCTCTCTCTTCATCTCTTCATAGCTCCTTCCTTTTTTGATGTCTGTCAGCATTCCGTGCCTCCTCCTTCCTCTTTCTCTCTTCCCTTCTATTTTCCCTTCTATAAACAATTTCTGAACCCTCCTTTGCAATATATAATGCATTTTCCGCAAGTTGCTTACGAAAATCACCATTATTATTCCTAGCTACTATCATGAGGATTAAAATTAATTGCATAAAATGACAATGTCTGAAATGCAGTTGCATTTTTTCGTAAGCACTCCAACACGATCTTAAGAAAATTGAGACACCTCTTTGCGTGGTATACCATGTGGTGCCAGTGACTCATCTTCATTATCCCTGCTGGCACAACGTCGGAAAGAGAGACTTTTTGTAGGTCACCATTTCACACATTCACCGAGTCAATCCGAGCCTAGAGGACGAAGGTTTCATCTGTCCGTATTAAGTTCTGACTAATCTCCCACCAACCTTGTTGCCCCTTAAAGGCATTTGCAGAGGGTAGAGAGAGCCGCTGACTCGCTCGCGTTCCTGAAGCTGCGCAATGCCTATACTTCCTAAACTTGCTTCATAAAACCCCTCTGCCTCTCGGGCCCATTCTCACCATGTGCCCCTCTATCTCACTCTCAACATCATCATCATTAAGAAAGTCCTCAGTGCTATATCACGGCATTCGCCTGAGCCCCGCTCACAACCTTCCCTCCCCCCCGAGAAATTTCCTCTCTTTTCTTTCCCGTACTCTCTTCTCCTCCTCCCTCTCTCCAGCGTTACTCTGCCACGCCCCCTTTATCCAACCACCCCCCGCCCCGCAGTCTTATCCTCAATTCATTCCTTTCGCCTTCCATTAACTTCCCCTTCGTTTCCCTCGCTCAATCCTCACTTAATTGAAAACCCTGATCGACAGCGGCTTAATTCCTCTGAAGCCAAACTTCCGCTCATTTGTGCCGCTTATTTTTCTCCTCGCTCCCGAAGGAAGCTGCTTTTCTCTCATGCCGCTGGTTTTAGTACTGCCTGTATTTTATTATGCGCTTCACTAATAAGTGGTTTTCATATAAAAGGTGGTATGCATTCACCATGAAATATGAGGAAAAAGTTTATATACTCAACGAGCAGTTGCAAGTTTACGATTTTGTTACCCAGGACTCTCCAGCCTTCCATTTTTAGATTGCATACCGGACGGCTTGTTCGTAAAAGCGTAGGTAAGTATGTATGTGTTCTATCTAAATGTCAGGAACGCTTTCCATTGATTCTACGCATGACAGCTAATGAATACAAAAGTTTCATTTATGATGTAGATGACTAATTTCCCCATGTAACCCGAGGTCGTTATTTATGTGCTTTTCTTAGTGGTTCCCAGCTGAAACTAGTCTCAAATTTTAGAATAATTACGGGACTGGATATTTAATTTCTGAATATTATTACTGTGTGTGCTGTACTTGATCTCTTGCCACTGTTGCCAAAATAAATTCCAAATCTGAAAATTGATCATTAAAAATGTCGCTCTCAATAAAAATTACACTAGGATTAGTGCTAAGAAAACGGTGTGATTTCTGACCCTCAGTATCTTATTTGGCATCGATATTGGCAAAACGTGACCCAGATGCGTTTATGAAGAGATTATTACAGGGAAATTTTTATTCGTAGGAGCTTGTTCAAAAATATCTGTAAAATTCTTATTTCCGTCCCATAATGTATATTTAGCAGAATTTACGAAACCACTTTTTTCTGTCGGTGGTCACCAGAATGAGAATAAGTTTCCTGCAGTCCTATGTTTGGGCTTCTCTTTACGCCATTTCATTTTTTCCATCGCCTGTCTTCGTTTCAGTATTCCTCATAATTCAATATTGTTCATCAATCAATGTTCTTTATCTGCATTTCCTCTCACTCATTTCATTTTCCTCGATCTTTTTCCAGACGAAACCACTGTGAGATAATTTATGATTTCTACCGAGTTACTGGGTTTTTGGCATAATTTTCGATTTTTTATAAAAGTTCAACAGATCCTTTAGGTTAAATTATATCTCCTCAGACTACGCCACTACCGACTCTCCAGTGAACACCATATCGCCATTGTGGTGAGGGATGAAGGATTTCTGATTCGTATTAATGTGCTGAATCAGTTGACCTCGAAAAAGGCTTTTTCAATTCTCTGATAAATCATTACCTCTCTGCCCAGATTCAGTGCTGAATTAGGTTCTAATAGCTAATTATTCAATGTTTTCCGAACGTATAAAAAACAGCTTTAATTGTATTGATCTTCGGAAAACGCGAGGCGTGATCCAGATTTAACAAGACCGTTGCATAAATGTAGTACTGCTCACGTATTTAATCAATAGATAAAGGATAAACTGTGCATCTGTTGCGGATATTTTCCTTATCTCATTCCAAGCCGACGCGGTAAGCAACGGAAATGAACTGCTATTGGCATATTTTTTCCAGATCACTATTAATTGCCGTTAATTTTCGATGAATATTCATCGAAAATCGGAAGATTGTTCCATCGATTCGAACTGTTTATCCACATAAATCAGATAATTGGAAATGTTTATCTCGCACCACGCACCCCATATTTTATTTGCCTGCTGTGGTGCTTTAAGAGCATACTCAATCCTCCTAAATATTGTCGGTACTGGGATAGATTCCCGTTCTCGCAGTATAATTTGCGGTGCACTTATGTTGTTTAAATTGTATGTGGTAATGGGTGCGCATGCCCTCTCACGCTCTGCATTCTTAATCTTCAAATTGGCCCCACTTTCTCAGTCGTCTTTCCCCAAGGAGGATTCCTCAGTCCTACCCTTTTTACATGCACCTCTCCGCCACACGGGCCTGACCCTCAGCTCAGCGGTGCCCTCACAAATGCCTCCAGCTGCCCCCCCCCCCCCCAGTCCCATTTGGGGGTGGGGACACAAGTCCCAGTGTCGCTGTTGAATCCCAACACTTCTCCCTGCTTCCATACCAAGACCCTCCCTCCACCCTCCAACACGCCTCGAATATCTCGCCCGTTTTCATCTCTCCTTTCGTACCCCCCTGCCTCGTACCCCCCTCCCATACTTCCCCCATCCTCTCCCCCCCCCCACCGTTTGAAGGGACACGTAGCCATCCCACAACCTCAACCACCCTCCTCTCTCACCTTCCTCCCCGCTTTATTCCCCTCCCTTCCCTTTTTCCCGTCGAAAATCACCCAGGCCGGCCCTTCCGCGCAGATTCCCCGCCCTTATTCCGCAAGGTATCATTCTGGGCCTTCCGCCCTGTTCAGCATTTCTAAGCCACCGACTCAAAATGATTCCTGGGTCCCGGGAGTTTTTTTCCACATTCCTCTTCTTTCCCATCTCTCTCGCTCTCCCCGTTCTCGCTGTCCCCTTCACCCATTCCTCCCGTCTGCATTATCATTCTCTTCCTTCGTCTCCATTCATCTGTTTTCCATCTGCGTCGTTATTCTTTCTCATTTTTTTTAACTGTCCGACCTCTTATTCTCCCACCCTGTAATTCCCTCAGCAGCTACATTTATCTTTTCCTCCCCTTTGAATGCACTCGTAGATTATTTTGCGCACCCTCTGTGAATCTTTATTTTCCATACGCTTTGAATGTTATCGGAGTGTCAGTAAACATTGCTTATGCTAGTTTCTCTTTAAGTTAATTGTATTTACAAAGAATCCTGTTTTTAGTGATTAACGCGGAATACGTCTGTTTCTCACAACCCTCCCTCGTTTAATGATCTGCCCCGCTGCTTTTAGCCTCTTTCTTCTAATTTATGTGACCTTATTCCATGGCTTTTCACGTTTTAAGTACATAATTATGGCGTATTTTTTATGTCCTTGGTAGAGAAGCTACACAGACTCTTCCTTTTACGCAAAACCATATACTTCATTGGCCATAATTGATAGTCAGATACACTTTATACTATTGTTTTCCTTCGATGAATATAGCATTCCAGTTCATGATGTATTAGAAATAGGTCGAAATATTTTCAACATATTCGAAAATTTTTAAAACCCGAACGTACTTTGGAAATGAAACTTTAGTGGAAAACTTTCACCTAAAAATAGAAAAGCAGTAAATTACAAGCAACACGTTCTCTTTGCCTCAATTAGGAGCGTAGATGCCACTGGAGAATACAGTTTCACTGATTTCATTAGTGCTACGTTTTAAAGTCTTCGAACCAAATTTGTATCAAGTGAAATCAAGGATCGAACGAAGAAAAATTCATTACATAATCTTCTCCTTATATTTGATATCCCTACGATATAATACCACGTTGACGAAATCATTTAATAATTGACGCTCGATATTGAATTTGCCAGGGTTAATTCCAAAAGTAACCACATCTCCTGGTTACGGGATCACAAAGGCCGCTTTTTCCTATATGTTTTATGGTCAGGGCAATGCATGAGGAAAATTGTACCATGCAGAGTGGAAAATAGTAAGAACTCTTGTGCGATTTAGTAAATAACTGCAAGGGAAATGGAGCTTGATCTAATTCCTTTAGAACGCACAGAGCACTATTTCGCGTATGTTTTTGCATCTTGTGATAAATTTGTTTTTTGTGCAAGTAAAATTTACCCCGTAAAGCTGCCTTAAGAAATGGCAGAAATGTGAAACTGGCATTTACATGCCAAGTTATTTTCAATAAAGCTTGATTATATTAAATAAGAATGACGCTTTGCACAGATTTGGACCCTAGGGAGTAAAAATCACCTGCCTGACGAACAAGAGTATTGTAGCATTCTTTATAACCTTTCTCTCTACTAATATTCCCCACGTACTTTTATGCCATAATTATCTACATGCGGTGTTTCATATCTTCACACCCTGATAATGGCTCAAATGTGTCTTGACTACATCGGTTTTAGTTTAACAGAGAAAGTTATAAGTTTCTTAATTTATTTCATTAGGAATTCTTGTTGATATTTATGTGCAGCCATAATAAATGAGGTAAGGGTCTTATTAAGGAAGCTGCTTTTTCCCTCCGTCAGAAAGCTTTCCCCCAATCATGGTTTTCGTCAGTTCTGCAATTCCAAATTTTTCCGGCCATTTGAGACGGGAAGGCGAGGAATCTCTCTTCCGTTCCTCTTTTTCCCTTTTCACTTCTTTCATTCGCATTTTTCTCTCCTCGCTGGAGGCTGGCTGATTCATCCTACTACCTACCACCGGCTGCCCCTCCACACCGCCCTCGAATTCATTCCATTCATTCCGGAGTCTCTTATTCCCACTCCACTACTCTGGAACCATCTCCACAACCCCTTTCATACTCCCTGAAAAGGCATCTTCCCACCAACAGCGACTCTATCCCGATCACGAGACGTTCTGAGCCACTTTTCTCCGTGCAGTTAAGAACTTCCAACGAAAAGTTTTAGATTAAGCTAGTTATAAAAAAATTGAACTTTACGCCATTCACTTATAGTCACCTTCAAAATTTTTTCGAGTTGCTTTAAAGAAAAATTTCACTATTGGCCAACTTTAGAGTGTTAGGATCTCTTCAATAATACCGCGATACCGAAGGGCCATAAATAATTTGAATAGCCGTAACAGATTCAGCATGACATCTCATCAAATATCTGGGCAATATTTGCTGCATTCTTCCAAGTTATATACTTTAGCTTTCTTTCGCAAGGATCCCGAATGTTGGCTACTTATCCTGAATGAGGCTACGCTTGTAGCAAAACTCTGAATATTTTATTTTTCTCTTTTTCAATACCCTTTTTTTATATTCCACTACCGATTTATCTGGTAATACGTTAATTTGTAGGCTGCGGAATAGTTGACTCGTAATAGGTTTTACGGTATTCAACGTGGTAATTAGTGAGGTGATTATGAAATTAATACACAGTAATGGAAAACAGCGGACTGTAGTCCACATTAAAAAAAGAAAAGTGTGAAGCATCTTATTTAGTTTTTTGGGTACCAAAAGTTTGGTCTGAGTATCAACGCCAATTGATACGAAATCTAAGGCGTTAGAGTGTACCACTCTCGCTCATAGATAATTGCTGTGCTATCTTCAAACAGTAGTTTTGGTTTTAATAACATTCGCGAAGAACACCTTCAATTGGATGAGAGAGCCAATTTGTTTGATCGTCGCGGAGAGCTGTTTGCAAGATTTTGATCGGTGAAGGACTCTCCAAATTGATTAAGATGTTTAAAGAAGTCTCTGGAGCGACCCTAATTTACATGATTACAATATTCAAGTATTTTATTTCCTATTTGATTATCAGAAGATGTTAATGGGTAGAGTATGGATTCAACCACGATTTGTAGGTTGCATGAATGCGGTTCATAATAGTTATTTCAGAAACTATTTCTTCGAAATGTTATCTACTACTGTTGGATGAGACATCCAAATAAAATGGCTGGCTCACTCAATTAATCGGTTGGCTCTAAAGGATGTGTTTATATTAGTTAACACATGCAAATTCTTGAGTTTCATTTAGCAGCCATTTCTTGTGCCCCGATATTTATTTATTTAAAAATGCTTTTGATGATCTCGCATCGTCCTCGGGCTAAACCAGGCTTTGATATTGATATAATATGGTAGTTTTGCAGGTATGTACCTACGTCTTCCCGAGATCTGCGAATGCCTACTCTAAGTGCCATATTCTAAGTGAGGTCTAGCTTGGTTGTAGTAGCAATGTGACTTTACTTTTTCTTTGTAATTTTCGAGTTCCCTCGAGCAACTCTTGTTTTACAATTTGTTTAAGAAGGTTCCACCACGACGGTTGAAGCCAAAACTAAAGTCTCTTTTATTTTGTAAATAATATTTCACACACTTTTTTTAATTTTTTATGAAAATGAAGCTAAACCGAGTTACAAAATATACAGATCAATAGAAGACTATAATTTAAATGCTCCTATTTTACAGCAACAGTAGCTGACTACAGTGCCAATATTACTTAACCAAAGTTATAATGAATGATAAGGTGTCCATATTTTCATTTAATCCCATTTTCTTGGAGGTTTCTTCTATTAAACAGTTTTCTTGCTAATGAAGCATGTATATTATGAATAAAAAATACTGTTTTCTTGTCTTTCTTGAACCAGTTCATGCACTTTGCTCCATGGAATTTGAGTTCAATAAGAGAATAAATGAAACAGATTTTTGTTTCATTTGATAATTTCATGTGATAAAGAGGAAAGGGTATGCCGTCATTTGCCTCAAGGTAGTTTTAGCGAGATAGAACCCTATTCATGATGGAGATCATATTCACATTATACGTTTACATCCCTGCAGCTGTATGAAGCATTAATAAAGTTTCGAGTTATAAATGGAGCAAAAAAATTTAATATGACTGAAATTCTAAGTACTTTAATAAAAATAACCTCATTACTTATCAACTTGACTTATTTTCCTCGCGTGGTTTGATACTCCTTCATCTTGGAAGGTTTTTTGTGATCCAGAGAGAATTACGGCGATGACAGCATGATTTATATACAAAAATAGGTTAGGAAATATATTATTACACACTGTCAGCTTTTTGACGAAATCTATATGCTAAAGATTCCACATTTTTAAATAACGTCTCTCTGTAGTGCACACGTACCATTTCCCATGTTAATGGCCTGATATTTGGTATGGGACCATAGTCATAAAGATTTAACCAAATAAATTAATAAAATATAAAGGAAAGCTGCGCGCTTCATTGAAAACTGCTACGAGCGTTCATATAGTGTCTCACAACTTTTGAATGGATTAAGATGGGAGACCCTAGAGACTCGGAGGCTACTCGCTAGGCTTCTGTTGCTTGAGAAATTTAGAACTGATATTTTTCAGAGCGACACAGAGAATATTATTGTGACTCCTCACTACATCTCTAGGTCCTACAGATGCGATAAAATAGGTGAGATACACTACCGAACAGATAAGTAAAAAACTCGTTCTTTCCGCGAGTAATAAGCGACCGCAATAAAAACTGAGCTCCACCAAATACACTCCTATAATACATATCACCATTTCATCTTCCAAAAACTTACATCTTCACAAGGCTGGTGACCTAACACCCTCTGCCACACGCCCATACGGCGGCTTGTAGAATATTATGTTGATGTATTTTTTGTTAAATATCTCGGAAAGTAGTGCGGCAAGGAGTTGATATTTTGATATCTTCAGAAAAGTGAGGCATTGATATTTAAAACAAGTCCAATTTCATTCATTTCTAGGTGAAATGATATTTCGCTCAAACTACCTAAGATGAATTCCAATAAGATGAATTTCTATGGTATTGAAGTTAAATTGCATTAGAGCCTTATTAATAAGGCAGTGAAATAGATATTGCCCAGCCGTTGGCGCCTAACCTCTCCGTAATTCCATCTTGTCCTGTTCCATCTCTCGTTTCATCCTTCCCGCTTCTTTCTCACCCTAACCTCCTTTCTCGACCTCCTTCGCTTATTTTTTTCGCCTTCTTTTTTAATCCATTCCTTATTTCTTTTCTCCCCCCCCCACCCAGCCAGCCCTCACCCTTTCTCCGCCTTTTTTGAAAAACCCGACTCCCCTCTGCTTGCGTGCGGGAGCAATTTATCACCGGCGGTGTCACGGCGGTTTTCTTCCCACAGGAACAGGAGCGGTCGGGATGTGGAGGGGCGAGAGGTGGCGCGGATGGGAATACGTCGGGTGTAGGGGACGAGGGGAAGGAGACTTGTGTGCGTAAAAACCGGGATGAGTGGATTGGGGGACGTGACTGGGGATGCGTACGCAATGGGCTCGCGATAAAAATACACACGCATGTTTTTCAAGCCTTTTGAGGGCTTGGGCCTTACCAAACGGATATCTGCTAACGCTACACCTGCAAGCCCCAGTGACGGTGCGCTGCCGTAGGTGATTCGTCAGGGGTTGTCCAAGTAATTTGTGAGAGATTTTGGCCCACTGACTTATGATATCTCCAAATTTTTTTTGAAAAACTCTCACAAACTTGGCTAAATTATCCCCAAATTTTGGCAGCCATTTGGTCAAAAATATACTGGCGACTCCATGTCCAAGTGCGTCAAAGTTTACCTTGCCTTTTTTTATCAATATCTTACATCTCATTACTAATAAGCCCTCTGTAAATGCAAATTGTTTTCCAGATATTAAGAACGGTTTACAATATCTCGTGGCTTAGATTGGTGGAGCTCGCAAAACTCGCGATCATTTAAGATGCGATCTCTGCAAACAAATAAACGCAAATAATTGATCTTACTTTTTTTCCTTAGTTTAGAATAAATTCAGACTCCGCCTCGGCAATAATCCTGAAAAAGTAAATTTTTATCCCGACTATTATTGTTATTATTTACATTAATTGTCGGGCGTAAACATATAACATAATAGTCGATCAATACGCCCGTAACCCACCTATTATATATTACTCGTGAGTCCTTGCCCATTATTTTTTCTATTATGCTCATCACAAACTCGTTGTCTCAAATTGTACCATAATCATATAGACTTTTTCTTCCTGATCTTGTTCCATAGGTATTTCTCCTTTTCTGTACCCCTCCCTGTTTATCGCTTCTCCTTACAGTTAATCTTCCCCCCCCCTCCCCCCCGAATTCAGCTCTAAATTTCAAACGCCTCTATTACTTTTGTCCAAACTTTGCGTTGTGTAACCTCGGATCAATATAGCATTTGCATTCCAGACAAACGATTCCAGGTTTTACTTATTTATCGGTAATGCTTTGTAAATACATTAATACATCAGATATGTTCGCATCAAGGTTGCTACCTTAGTTAGACGTGTTCTACCTGTGACGCTCTTGTTGAAACTCTTTCGTTCCATATTTTTCAGTTTCCAAGGGAGGTGAAGGTTTGAATTTCTCTTGCGTTTCCGGTATCTTTGAAACCTCTCTATCGATGTTCTCTCTTATATTTCCATGGATTTTTTAGAAATGTCCGGTGCATGTTCACATTTTATTTAAGTAATATTCCGTTCAATGTGCCCAAGTATTTATTTTAGGTCTAATGTCTGTGCGAAGAGCACAGCACAGATACATCTCGTCAGCAGTACGGAGCGCGTTTATTTATTTTACATTCTCCTTAATTCAATTCATTTCCATTTCTCAGGCTTTATAGACCGTTTACTTAAGAAATTTTGAAATTGCACCGGTGAAAGATTTCAATGAAAAATAAATATTTGCAACACAATAAAACCCGCCATGTTCTTGCCCGTATACTTTTAACCTTCAGAAGCAGAATTGGGAACAAGATAATTACACTTTGTAACGCTTTAAATAGGGATAGGGCATAATTTATTTCATGGGAAACATTCGCAATTATACGTAAATCAGAAAATCATTGACGTTCTTTCGTAATTTTATGCACTCTTTTTCATTGACTGGTTGAGAACGACCGACGATTTAGGTGAATTTCCATCATCAGAGATCGGGCAATAGGTTGGCTAGGGGTATATGTTATACTGGGAAGAGGAAAATTGAAAATGGATTAAGAGCTGAGGGGAATGCTGGTATTTCTATACTTTCCACATTTGGAGCTAAGGAATCAAAATTGAAGAGTACCATTCTATGGATTTTGAACAACACCTAAATACATGGGTAAATGCACTCACGTATGGATTGGAAAGCATATCTGTGACTGAAAACCAATATTATAGCTTCCACACTTACGTAGTTTCCCTTAAACTGTATTAAGTTACAAAAATAATTGATGACAAATATTTTTACAATGCACCTTAAGCTTCTAGGATTTGAAATTCGTTAAGGAAGATATAAAGTGAGCTTCGTGGTGAGGGAGCTAAATTATGTGAAATTAATCTTTAAAGGAACTTACTTTCAGGGAACTGTTAATATCGCTTGTTAATCTCTGGTAGACGAACGTCATTACGTCAAATATCTTGAACAAAGACAAAGATTCAATTCTTTTAAATTATAGGCTAAAATATGGCCACCAGGAAACTCAAAATTTCCATGAAGATTTCTCACTAGGGTGGGTTGCATCTCCACTTATTTCTCGGAGCAAAATGTAAAACCCGAAAAAGTGGCCCACCCACATGGTCATTACACATAATTTTTTCTGAATCGGATAATATCTTCTGTGAGAATCATTGTTTCAAAATTTAGGAATTTCAACTGAAAACATCAAAATTGTCATTAATTTTAGTTCGGTTGAAGCGACCATATTTTTCAGTGCAAAGATGTCACTTGTGAGTGATAACTGACTTCAAACTTCGATATGCCAGTTATATGTCCTTGGGGGCCAGGACTGCCTCCTCTGGAGCCGGGAAAAGGGGTAAGCTTAGAACAATTTAGCGGTTGTGCAGCTCCTCGCTCACTTGGCTAGCAATACTTACCTTGCGACCAAGTACCTCAGGTTGTTACAGAGTTAAGTAAATTTAATACATTTCTTATCAATCAATAACTCAATTGAAAGAAATTTCTCTCATAGTATTGGCCTTGAATAAATCTTTGAATGAAGGTCTTTTACTCCTAGAATTGTGCTTTAAAACAAATTGTCTCGTATCTATTAACCAAGAGTTGAATTTAGGCCATAGGAATTTTCCCTTAAAGAAGAGTTCTTTCCATATATTACGCGAGGTTGTTTTTAGTGGTGAGCTTGATTGAATAAGTTTTATTTACATAAAGAATCAGAAGACATTTCTCAGGTTTTAAATTACGCTTATTATGTTTTAGACATAGAAGTAATATTATTGTGTACGCGGACAGTTTCAAATTCGTCATGATTTCTCAGCGATTCATCATAGCCATATAGCAGCACATTAAACTTAAACTCGGACGAGCGATGGTGGCGGATGTGTTTCAGTCACCTCTTCTGAGGAGCACAGGAGAGCGGATTCCTACCGCAGGTACCATCTCGAATTGACCAGGAATTGGATTCCCCGTGCAAATATCAATGTGAGCTTCGCGATTTGTCGAAATTCCCATTTTTCTTATTTACCCCGAGGAAAAGTCGACCCGCTCCACGACTCGTAACCCACCGTATTCTTGTGGGGGAGAAACAAGAAGGGGTTGAAACATGAAAAATGAAAAAAATTAGGGCAGCGGGTAAGGGGTAAAATTTTCAAAGGAAGGGAGTATGGAAAGGTCAGTGGGTGGAGTGGAGGGTAAAGAGGAAAGACTGGGTGGAAAAGGATGAAGAGAAAGAGGGAGAGGGTGGGGGAGGTGGAGGAAGTGGAACTTCGTGGGGCAGAGGTTAGGAGAGATGGGACGGTCACAGAGTTTGAGGAGACATCGGGGGAAGGGTGGGGGAAGGGAATAAGGAGATACAAAGTTTAACTCTCTCCCACCGCCCCTCCCATCCTCCATCCCCATCGCACACAGAAATAAACTAAGTTTTACTGTGAATAAAAGTGGGTTAGGGAGAAAAAGGTAAGGGATGGGAATATAAAAAGGAGAGGAAAGCCTTTTTTGAACTGCATGATGAGTTCCCGTGGAGGAGTAGGAGGGTCTTTTCCATGAGGTCTTCCTAACTTTTTCACTAAGCTCCCGAAGTCGTCGGAATTTCCCCTCTTTCTCTCTTTCGCTCTCGCTCTTCTTCCACCTCTCTTCTTCTTTTTTCCCCTTTTTGGAACGCTCAATACTCTCCGGAAAAATGATTATAATGGTTGCCGACGCTACGAGGGCAGAAGCAGAAGTTTTCAGCACTTCAATCGAACTTGTGTCGGGAAAACTGTGAAATCCGGGGAAATTTTTTTCCTAGCTAAGCTACGAACAGTACTATTGTCTAATAATTTATCCTGTGACGCGGGAAATAGCCGAGTATTTCCGTGAAATCACTGTATTCAATGCGTTTTTCGTTTTCCTCAATATCTTTAGGCTAATCCTTTATTAACTCCGAGCAAATGATATGACTGCGTATAATTGATTTTAGATTTGTCGAAGCTGAACACTACGAAGTATTTTCCCTCGATTCTCCACATTCTTTTAAAGATGCACGTATGAATGCACGGATGTATTATCCCACCTGGAACTATACTTTATATTTCTCAATTTCAATTTTTCCCGAAAATGAGATCGCGTATTTATTTACAAGAATTGTTTACGAGGTTGGTGTAATACATGGACAAAAAAGGACTCTTTGGATTTCAATCATTATAAATCGCACGAAGTACTTTTAGATTATTCATTCTAGTATTATTAAATTTCCTATACTGAGCTGGCATGGGGAAATTCCCTCTCAGATACAGCAATCCCAAATGCAAGTGAAGCCTTGTTTTTCATATATTTTTTTGTATTGCTCTTGCAAATAAGACAGTGTTCTAGAGAATATTTTCCCCAAATTATTTTCATTAGTTGACATAAAAAGGAAGAAAAAAATGATAAGTGATTATTCTTTTGTATTTATTTTTCTTCTTCTTCTTCTACCTTTCTTCCTAGGCTTGTGCCTGTTTCCTTCAGTACATTTGCTCACCCCACATCCAGCTTATCCTACCACCTTTTCCTCGGCCGACTCACACTTCTTTTTCCCTTTGGAGCATTGTCTCTTGCCACTTTCACCATCCTCTCTTCATCCATTCAGTGTTCATTCCATTACACCTTCCTTCGACGAACCCACTAATTAACATCTCAGACCGTACTCTCTTCTAATTGACTCACTCCTTTCTCTGTCAAATAATTTTTTCTCATCAATCCTTCGCCTTGTGCCTTGCTCCGTATGCTCCGTATGTGCCTTTTGTGTTTCCTCACTATTGATTCCTTATTGGTCTAAATATTTTTTTGCATCACGTTTCCCACCATTTGTACGTTTTCTCGACGAAATTATGCAATGTAAGCATTGAATCGGGAGTCGTAGCGTACATCCTCGAATATATAGCCTTTAACACTTCACTTTCGAGACTGCGTAGAGAAAATTTGATTAAAGTGAGAACGAAGGCGTTGTACAGTAGCATTGCAACATGCAATATGGCATTAATGCTGCAAGTGGCTTTAATGTAACTCCTATGGATTATGATTGGACTCAAGCAACCTTTTTAATAAACCCTATGCCCAATTTCAAGCAATTTAACCTCCGTTGTTATTTAATTTACAGTAATAGAGAGCCAGTGGTATACCATTGACGCTATGGGATGAGAAACTAAAGCAAAAACTACAATCATCAATGAGATTACTGAATTAAGAATCAAACTTTAACTTCGTTTACAAGCCTGTGCAGATTTGTTGGTAAGACGTACTTTTCGCTATGGATTTTAAAGTAGGACAATGACAAATTCAGGTCAGGACAATGACAAAGGTCAGGATTGAAGCTGTTTAATCGTGGAAATGGAGAATAGTAATTGGAAAAAAGGACGGCAAAAGGTACATATGAAAGAAGATTTTCAGGGAAGTGGATGGAAATCAAATTATTTAAGGAATTCAAAAGTGGGCGATTTATATTCCTTAGACAGTTCATGAGAAATGCATGTTTTACCAAAATTTGAAGGAAAAGTGATGGTATCGAGAACCCAGAATCGCTATTTCTGGCTCGTAAATATTTTCATCTTGTTTGCATATTTCGTTTGAAGGATGAGTGTAAGCTATGGAAGAATAATTGTTCTGACAATAAAATACGAATTGCTCTTGTTTTTTTCTGAATTCTGGATATGCGGTTTCTACTTCTTCAGCATACTGAAATGATGTGAATATGATGGGTATGTACTGAATATGGAACAATATCGTTGTAAAATTGGTCGAGATGACTTTTATCAAACGGAAACTGGCAGATAAGTTGTTATAATCCCCTAATTGTAGAAATTCAGCTATCGTAATTTCTTATCTTTAGCTTAATATAAACTTTGTCTTGCTAATTAAGGAAAGGCAGTGTAGAAAGAGATTACTACTTTGGGAGCACCGAAAATAAAGAAGAGTAATACGTGATGCTCCTCCACGTTCCTGCATTATGTCCCTTATCTGGGAGTGTCTCCTCCATCCTGTCGTATTTCACCATACTTTTCGACAAACCGCCCGCTGGTTTTTCACCCTTCTCGATTCTCCTGCATTGGTCTGAGGGCGACTGATTTATTCCCGGCGCGGAAGTGTGGCCGTAATATCCCCTATCCCCCATCCCCCCGCTTTAATGTCCACACAAGCTTTCGCCCAGTGCTTCCTCGGGCAAACAGTTTGGAAGGTGTTGACCTCACGAAGTAAGGGAGGCAAGTTTCCGATCGGACGGGCATAAATATTTTTTCCCGCTGACGTGAGCCTAAAGAGGATGGATGATAAAAAGTGTGCCTGCCTCAGCGTCTAATCTGCGGAAATACTGCACGAGGAAAATCCGGAAAATGGCAGATGTAAAAGTCGACAAACATTCCTCACCTTCCATCGCCTGCTGGGTGGGCGATATGGTCCATTCTCACCGGTAATAGTGGTCATCTGTCAGATTTAGTGTACTTTGCGCGCGAATGGAATGCTTAAAAAAGGACTTTAATTGCAATTAATGTTTTTTTCTTCTTATTCCTGCCAGAATATCGTTTTTCATGCTACTTTATTATTTTTACTACAAGTAAGGGCAAATGTATTACTTAAATTAATTTGTAGGACAAACTTTTATAGGCATTTGAAGTAAGTATGATAGCTGACATCTTCTGCATTTAGATGCCGAAAATGGCACTGAAAAGAATTTTTTACATTGTTAACTTTTTCCTCATTTGTCCTTCAATAGGAATCTCATACTTATAATCACTTTGATTATTCACCATAATAGACTACACCGTTTGTATTTACACAGTCTATCTATATTACAGTAATTATGCCCATTAATGCTTAGTTGCTGATTACATGTTTTTGTCGGAGTAATTAATTTCCCAATTTTACCTCGTAATTCATTACCCGAATTTGGTGCGATTAGTATTGCGCTGTTACAGGTCTCATAATTACGCTTTTACATTATTTCTACAAATTCTATTTAGTTACCCTTTTTTCATTGATTTTTAAGACATTCCTCACCATCCTCTTCTGTACCCCTGTCCTCATATATGGACATCCGGTTCAATGGCTCCTGAGAGCATAGCTAATTGTAGTCGAACATTGTCCCAATTTGCTCCTCTCAGAAATTATTTTTTTCTCAATTTTTCACAAAGAAACCGCTACTCATGTTATGGCAAAGCCTACTATATCCACTTTTGTTTTTCATAAATTAACATGGCGGCGAAACAATTTAGTAAGGTGAGTAAGAGATGTCCAATTAATTATCATTTTATTACGGGGAAATATTTTATCACCTGTCACCTTACTAGTGATAGTTGCTTTACAACCGTCTGCTGCTGTCTATTTTATTTACCATTTACCATTTAACCATTTCATATGATTAATTATTTATTATCTCTCCATTAATCATTGCGTTCATGCATGGAATTCAAGTTTACCTTACTAGTGATAGCTGCTTTACAACCGTCTGCTGATGCGATTCCGGACATTTTGGAGAAGAGTATATGTAAATAGTGAGAATATTTTCGGAAAATTATAGAGTAACGAGGATTACAAGGCAAACTGTGACGAAGTTATCGGTATATATTTAAGTGAGGATGATGTGCCAATAGCTGAACTGCTTCCTAAAAATTAAAAAGTATCCCTTTGAAGAATAAAACACGGCTTCAGACTTTCAGAATTAGAAACAGAATTTTAACAAAATGGTTAATGTGTTTTTACAGTGTTATTTACAAGTATTAATAATAAAAAATTAGTTTCTTTAAAAATTGGGAAAAATGTAATAGAATCCAATTCTAAGAATATAGTTGCCTTAAATATAAGATATATAATTCAGTCAATTGCTGATAAAAGAAGCATTATGCACAGTTAAGGTAACTGATGTACCAATCATTATTGTTCTAAATACTTCTGATGACCTCTCGTGTGGACATTCAATATTTCAATAATTGCATCAAATAATCTTATTAATTCTCTATGAATGACTTAAGCAGCTCCATATGTTTGAAAGCAATCGAGAATAAGATAAGTTTAAAGGCAAGTACATTTCAAGACCGAAGAGTCTATGCTGAAGAAGAAATCTTTCAGCGCTCAGGGAGGCTTAATAATTTGAATTTGATTTTGTGGTCGATGGAAGTGACTCATCTCTGCAGCCTTTAGAAATTGGTTTATACCTCAATGATAGTTCTAAGAGCTTTAAATACATTATATTTTTATCAATTTTTAGCAGTTTTATTGCGTTAAATATTGTAATAGCTCTGCGAAAGAACTTGGTTTGGTGATGGTTGTGCATATGTTACACGTGCACCTTCAAATTTTGATAAGCAAAGCGTATTGCCTCCTTTAGTATGGTCCTTCCTTGGTTGATCAATCCTAAGATTGGTTGACTGCAGCGCTCCATCTTATGCTAGTCCACGGACTTCCAGGAAGCACTTCCCTCTTCATTCTTGGGTCTTCCTCTGAGGACTTTTCCCTCCAATTCTTCTTCAATTATATTCTTCATAAACCTTTGGATGCGCCTAATTCATCTATTTCATTCTGTGTTTTATGTTTCTCATACGACTCTGTCCTCCACTACTCTTCTGCATAGTTCTTCACTTCTTATTTTATCCGTCCATTTGATCATCAGCGTCCTCCAACAACACCTGGTTGCGTAAGCTTCCAGTCTATTCTGGTTTGTTTTTCCAATAGCCTGGTTATTATGACAAAAAATCACGCATTTCACTCATTAATTATCTAAAAAAGACAAGATATATCAAATGACAATAGTATATAACTAATTGATAAGCGACCAATATATATGTTCAAGATATCAGATTAGAGTGATATTTCTTGAGAGAAATCTAAAAAATGCGCCATAAGTGGTTAAAGTCCCACAGATTTTATTGAGTGCCTCGTATGACTTATGTTTAAGTAGGACGTTGAAATACTGTCTGTAGCAAACAGGCGTTAAGAAAGAGAGTCCAAATGCCTGCGTTGTGAGGGTAAATATGGGAGTAAGAAAAGGGGTGGTAAAATACGACGGGAATTATTTGCGTAATTGGGCCTCATATGAAAAGACAGTGAAAACCGAAGTAATGTCAATGGTAGAATACGCGTCTTCCAAAATATTTCCTTTTTTGAAAGTCCGGAATGCCATAGATAGTGATTATGTTTAATATCTAATGTTGCAGACACTAGATTGCTGATCTCAAGGTATCTTGACTTGGCCTTATGATGGTATGAAGAGTATTTTTTGACTTCGTAATGACGGACGAGACGATAATATTCGTCATTCACTTCATTAGTGTGTAAGAGTATGTATCATTCCCAATTAAATTTTAACTTAGAAATTACAATACAGCAAGTGCGTGTCAAGGTGGATCGTTCCTTTGTTATTTTAAACTTTACGAATCGTGCATTATTTGTATTTTGGTGTCACAGAATGAATGATTTTTGCCTTCTTATCCGTTCAGGTTTATTTGTGGGTGTTTTTAAACAGATTTCGAGTGAGTGATGAAGAAACTTCATCGTCCAAAACAAAGATTACTTCAAAACCCCATTTCTGATCTCTCCGTCAATGACTGACGTACCGAATAGCATTTTCAGTGGCAATGACAGATCTCGTTTCATTGCGAGTTTCAGTGGTAAAATCAGATCTCGTTTCGAGCGTCAATTGTAGCATTTTCCCAATCAGCATTTTAACAATCCCCAACTCATCTCACCAATTAAAATATTTGATTGCACATTAGCCTGTAATTAACTTCGCCGTAGGGTTTCTTATCCAGCCCTCCCTCCCATTCTTGCCCCTCCCGCCTCTTCTTAACCTCACTCCCCTCACGGTATACAGCCCCGCATAATTTTATGGCCTCCAATCACCCTCGCGTATGATAAATGTAAAATATGGAAACTCCGTTATATTACCTTTCTCTGAATCGTTGTTTTCCGTGGCACCATTGTTATTCGCATCGTGGGAAATCTTGAGAAGACCATGGGGAAACAATATCTTTTTTCCGTGACCGGAGGCAAATTCAAAAAGTTTTGCGTGCTCTTGCCCGAGGTGGGAGAAATAGGAGTGTGGCGAATAGAATGGGGTGGCGATAGGTTAACAAGAGAAAGCAAGACTCTGAATGGGCTAACTTCACGAGATAGGACGAGTGGTAGTAGAAAAAACCTTGGATCTGCCGCCTGTGGAAATGGAATCATTGAAGAGGTTAAGGAGATGCCTTAAAAAAAGGCCGGGGAAAGGAAAGTGAAGGGAGACATGGTTGGGTTCAAAATGGGTGGGTATGTGGTTCCTAGCAAGAATGAAAATGATTTCGTGGAAGGACTGAAAGGGGGAAATGCTGAACAAAAAATATAGACTATTTTGCTAGAAGGTTATCCTCTCAAAGAAAATGGTGGAATATTCGGCTACTTTTTCTTTCCGTTGAGTCCTAGAATTGAGGGTAAAAATTTGTGAGACGATGAGCGGATGATGGACTGGGGTCAAAAAGAGAACGTAAGAGTCACTAGTAGAAATTACTAGTGGATGTGAGAAACTGCCTTTTTTGTTGCTGTTAAAAATGAAATGTAAGTGTCGCTAGGCCAACCGTGCTAAAATATAATATGAGCTTTCATGGTTCATTTGCAAAATTGTATGAATCCATATCCGTACTGTAGATTTACTCGTTTTCTGTGTTACGCATAATGATGTTTACCTGTATTTCTGGAAATTTTCTCTACAGTTCAATCGTAAGGAGTTCTAAATGGGCTAGAGCTTAGTTTAGTACTGTTGTGACTGATTTTTTTTAAATTTAAAGTAATGAGTTGATATTAAACTATTAAGACATGACCATGAAAGTTCATTGTTATAAATAATGGTGAATATTTAGAACTAATATCAATTGCAGTGACATTGCGATGATAGCCAACTAATACTATTTGGTACCATTTTTGCAAGTTTCACTATCAAATCCATGTTTGCTGCATTTCGTAGCTTTACACTCCCAGTATGTGGGAAAAATACGACCGCAGAAATTGAGCGCTCTGTGTTCAGAAGATTTTTCTCTTATACAGAGAAAATAAGACGTATTTTGTGTCAATACATGGAGGAATTAAATTTCCTATGAAATTACGTATGAAAGTGAACGTCGAGGCTGAAATAAGTCATTCCCATTCAATCGTTTTCCAATCATTATAAAATGAGTCCTGCCTGGGTAAGATTATTCAATGCCCAGGACATGGGTGTTTGTGTTCGTCTCATGATATATTAAAACACTTGTAATTGGGGAAATCTGTAAGTGTTAAAGAAATTATTATTATATAAAATTATGCGGAATTTGTGAGAAGTCCTCCGCAACCAGAAACTTAGTTGGTACAAATGAAGTTATCTTTTGAAATAAGACAGCCCTTACGCTCAAAGCCTTACCATAGGTAAAAGTTTCAAGTTTTGGATATCCGGCGTACGTAGGAGCATAAATAATTTACCTGCAATGATTCATGACTAACCTTGAGGTTGTATTTTTCTCGCCGTAGGCAGTGCAAATAGTACCTCGATTGATTAACTCTACTAAAGCAGATGTTACCGCATGATTACGGTGTACATCTGTTACAAAATTTTTCAACAGAGCCTGTGTTATATTTCCTCGTATTTTTAACGGTATTGAAATTACGTAAGCAATTTAATATATTGAAAAGCAAATCTGTAAATGTTTGTAAAATGATCCTATATCTGTAAATGTAAATGATTCTGATCTGTTAAACGACTACAATTGAGGCGCGAGATGGGGAAATAAAGAAAATCCTTCATGGTGTAAATAGTATGAAGGGAAGGAAAAGAAATGGTAAAAAATGTAATGCGTAAAAATTTAATTTCTTATGAGAAATAGGCACCAGAAATGAGCGGAACGGAGATAAGAATAACCTAGAAGAAATAAATATTTCCAACTCTGCAGGCGATATCCCAGTCATAGCTGGAAACAACGATGAATTTCAAAGATTACTTTATGCAAAAGGACCAAGTCCCTCGAGAATACACCATGGAGATAAATTAGAAGAAGTAGACCAGAGTCGTAGTATCCGAAAGAGAGAAGCTGAAAGAAGAAGTTACACTACGAGGAGATAAATTAGAGCAAGTGGATTCATTCACCCACTTGGAAGTACTATCACCTGGGACGGACAAATTACAACGAACATTAAGATCAGAATAGCCTAAAAGAAGAAAGCGTACATCACGAAAAGACAATTGATTTTTTCAAAGAAGAAAAGAATTTAAACGAGGAAGCATGTAATTTAATTCGTGAGGAACGCGACTATCTATGGATCGGAAGTATGGAGCATGGGAAAAGTAGACCAGAAAAAATTAGAAACCTGCTAAATGTAGTGCGGTAGCAGGACACTTGAGTTTTAATGGATGGACAGAATAATAAATGAGAAAGTTTATGGAAGATTTGAATAGGAAAAGACCAAATGCACTTCACAGCAAAGAGGAACAAATGGATTGGGCACAAAATTAGGCACAGTGGGCTTGTGAATAATATAACTCAGTGAAAAGTCCATAGTAGTAGGCTACGGGGTAAATGCATTGACCGAATGTCGAGAAAAATACATAAGAAGAACAACCAGAGAAAGGGAAATAGCACTAGATATGGAACGATGGAAGGCTGCACTCAATCTCTCTTAGGATTGAACGACCAATGATGAACATATCGTGAGGCCATAGGGAAAGTATAAGATTTACGAGAAGTGTGTTATTCATGAAGGTTTCTCGATGTGACTTCCACGGTGCTTCATTTGGTGGCAACGTTTCCCAGGCAATGGAGTTTAATTCCTTAAAAAACTCCAGCTTTCATATTACCTCACCGTAGATCACCGTAGATTCACCGTAGATCATTTTTTATGCATAATAATCAACCTGGACCGCTTCAATCAAGCAGCATGGTGGATCACCCCTGAGATTTTTATTTCGACCCATTGATCGACATTCAGGCACGCCGCCGCGTTCAACCTGAGGGAATATATTTTATTTTACGGAACCGCGCTCCAGCTTTTCATCCCGTCTATTTTTCCAATCTCTTGTTGCGGCACGAGGGGAGAAAACGAGCCCGGAAAACCATTCAAATTCATTATAATAAAAGAAGAAATGCTCTAAAGGAAGGAGAGCGTTTTGGTGGGTGAAGTGTGGATTTCCGGTCTTTCATAGAGAAGGAGAGGCGAACGGTAGAAAAGAAGGGTGGAAAAAATGTGCACGCTATGTATGAATATAGAAATATGTATACGTACAAACGCATGTACATAAATATACATAAGAATATAATGCTTAAGAAGGCAGGTATGCGTTCGCTAACGAGTCCGGCATCACTACCAAGCCTTTGAGAGGAGGGTAGAATGGTTGTTGAGGAGATGCGGAAGGGTGGGAGGTTATAAAATAGATGGAAGTAATGATGAGAAGGGGTCGCGTAGCTGAAGAAGAAGCGGGAGGCTACGTGGGGAAGTGAGTATCCTTCTTCTGAAAGGATCGGTGTTGTGGAAGGGGAAGGAAAATGGAAAAGGAAAAGAGGAGTCAAGTAGGAGTCAAATGTGGACGCGTTAGGAGGAAATGGTTTTGAGTAGAGACGACGAAAGGGGGAGGTGGGGGAGGGGAGAGAGGAAAAAAAGTGTGGTGGTGATTTTTCAAGGAAGGTTACCAAGGTTGGGTCGGAGATTTGGGGGCGTGGTGTTCAAGACAGGGTGTTCCTGTGTCTGGAAGTGGGGAGGCTCTTGGTGAGTGAATGAGAATTGGAAATGGGGAAGTACGCAGAGTTCTGCGGAGTAATACGATATTTTGGCGTGTTTTCTACCATATTTGATGTGCCAAACTTGTTGAATTGTGACTTTCATCGGCTAAGAAATTCAATGTGTTGCATTTCATTGGATTGGTATACTGTGCTACGTACAATTGAATCAAACGGTCATTTGCCGCCGTAGTCACGAACGTGTTGCACCAAGTTCTACAAGAATACAACTTGAAAAGAAAGAGGACGATGAATAAAATACTAGTATGTAGATTAGAGAAGCTGATTACACAAGTCACCCTGACAGGAGAACAATCAGAGCAAGTGGATTCCTTCCCCCATCTTGGAAGTACCATCACGTGAGACGGAAGAAGTGCAACGGACATCAAGCGGAGAATAACCCGAACTAACAAGGCGTTCGTGGGAAAAAGACAACTGCTGAGCTCAAAGAAGGATTA
This sequence comes from Ceriagrion tenellum, assembly GCA_963169105.1. Lineage (NCBI taxonomy): Eukaryota > Metazoa > Arthropoda > Insecta > Odonata > Coenagrionidae > Ceriagrion > Ceriagrion tenellum. The sequence continues at coordinate 30,652,478 of OY720636.1, read as the reverse complement.
CTATCCAGGAAACAGAATGTGCAAACCTTCATGTGGAGCCTAGCACTCGATAGATCGGAAGCATAGACCATTGGAAAAGCTGACCAGAGCAGACTAGAAGCCTTCAAAATCTGGTGCTGGAGAGGGATGATAAATATAAAATCGATGGAAAAAATAAGAAATGATGAAGTATACCGAAGAGTAGAAGATTACCATATGGAACACCATACAGAAAAGAAGAACTAGATGGATTGGAGAGACACACCCTGAGACACAGTGGGTTTGTGAAGAGCATAATTGAAGGAAAAATAGAGGGAAAACTCTCCTGAGGAAGACCAGGGAATAAGTTCACGGACCAAATGACGCGGAAAGTACATAGAAAGAGATACCAGGAGGTAAAGAAACTAGCATTAGATGGGGAAGTGTGGAGGGCTGCAGTGAACCAATCTTAGGATTGAACAACCAATGAATGAACCATCTTAGTTAAAGTAAGTGTAAATTGAAATGAGAAAAATCCTATCCTTTTATATCGCTATATTTTTATTAGTGCCGGACCGATCCACCATTAACATTTCTTTCTTCATCTCAGATTTCGCCCTACCCTTTCTTCATTCCGTCCATGAAACATATTATATTTTCTCCCCTTCTTGCTTACCTAACATACTCCACTCTATTGCAGTCATGTGGAAACTTTCCTCCCTCATTACCTTTGCCAATCACCTACTTTGCCTATTTTAGGATTTGTTGCGATACTGAAATTTTTGATGTAATTCATCACATTAATCAGCCTTCGTGAATTCAAAGATTGGTATTTCTGAAGCTCTCTATTCCAATGTCCTCTCTGCCAACCTCTTTATTCCAACGTAATCCTTCACCCCTATTTCCCTTCATCATTCGCCCGATTTATCCTATTCTTGGTCTTTCCTTGGTTGCTCCTCCCTTTAGTTTTTCCTTCTATGATTTATAATAGGCTATTTTGTCGGAAGATATGTCTTATACGATTGTAACTTCTGCTTTACAGGGTTATCAATAGAATATCTCTTCTCTCCACTGCCCTCTAGGAATTCCCGATGGGTGATTATATCTTCTTTATTCCTCAATCACTTCACATTTCCAATTAATGTCATCTCTTTCCCTCCAAAGACTGGTAACTATTGTACATGATTCACTGCTTTATACGGTCAGGCTCCGCACTTATACTTTGCTATATGTAGTTCCTAACGTCCAGGCATTTGATACCTTGTGTTTACAGAATCATCTGCAGCTTAGTGAACGGAAAAATATTATGCAATACACGTGCAAAACAGCCGGTAATACAAAACTTTGTGCACCTTGGTGCTACCCTGTGGAATCTGCAATGTATAGCAGTATGGTGTAATACGCTCTTCATCGCATATTGTGAAATGCAGATGTTGAAATGTAAATGGCCAACCACCACTCTGTGAGCATTTTGAAGGTGGCAAGCCTGCCTTACAGCGTGGAATCAACGTTATACATCGAGGAAAAAACACGGGGGAAATTCAAATAAGTCAAAAGTAATTCAAGCCTAGGTTTAGCCTTCAACTCACGAACGGCTCCCGTCCGTGTCTTGGTCTGGCCCGTCTACCTTAAGCATTGAAATTACTGTTCGATGTTAGTGTTTTCCAAAGAAGCGGACGGCTTTCCTTTGTATTTTGTTTATTTCGAGATCCCACTCTATCTCTTCAGGGCCACAAATGCTCACGGTGTATTTTAGACGCTGCCTGATTAATAACATCATTCTCTCTGTTTTTTTATCCTGAGAACCGCATGTATGAAGACTGTTTATACTCTTCCTTCTGTGAATCTAAGTGCAATGGATTCAGAGCCGCAAAAATTCCTTCTGCTTTATACTTATGTAATTCTAATGTTTAGGTTCGACGTTCTTGTGATTTCTTGATTTCTTGCACGGGAATTGTTTTGGAGTGTATAGACTGTAGCTGCCGTTGGTAGAACAAGATGGGTTTACATTATTATCACATGTTATTAACTCCTAAGCTATGTCAACATTGCTAATTTTATTGTAGAGTTAATTAAGTTGCTGCTCTGGAAGACTCAAATAATAGGGTGATAAAATATAAACACAACGGCAGTCTAAGAATGTGTAACCCTCGTAATTTTTTTTCTTGTATACGACGAGGTACACCGCGCGTTGGCGGCCCAAATATTACCCTGTATATTCAATGATTCATCACAAGGTTCAAACAGAAAGGTAGAAAGAAAGTGGATAGGAACACATAAAATTGATGTATATACACTGTATTACCTCATTCTCACTACCGTCTAATAGTGACGCTCCTTCCACTGGGTCTCCATTTAACCCTCCGTCAGTTGGGAATTTATATTAACTAACTCCGTAGGTCCAATTAAATCCACGGATTTATTTACGTTTCCTGATTAATGATGTCCATTTACTCCTACTAGCTTGACAGACAAAACTCAAATGCCTGCAAACTACAAGTCATGCCCATGCACTCACCTTGACTGGTTTACAGTTCAGTTTACGGATCATTCGGAGGTTGGTTTCGGTGAGTCGGTTTCAGTTATCAGCTATTCGGCGCGTTGCTCCTTCAGGTACTCTCGCCCTATCGGTTACTCGGGGCACTTACTAAAATAAACTTTATGCTTACGTTTGAGCAGATCCTCCGGCTATACTGGTTCAAGTCGACTACTCAATTGACGACTGAAGACTGAACTCGAGCACTGAACGGATTAACACTGATCGACGGAATGAAAGACGACTGAGCCACCACATGTTATTATTAAATACTGAGCCACTGATGACTGAACCAAAACTGAGCAACGAATGAGCCCCCTACGGTTGCGGCGTATCGCTTGTATACGATTTGATCAGCCTGCATTGTTAAGTTTCTAAAACTTTCTGTTATGTTCTGGGAGACGCGCACTTCCAGGTTCTAGAACTTTCCACGAGAAAGAATGAAAACTCCACGTGCTCGGCTTCGCGAACCTTCCATTTATCGTTGAACTTTTCTTTAAATCCCCACGTGGATAGTAACTACGGTGGATTTTGAATGTTACAAAGGTGAAAGCCTATGTTTTTACGATGCTGCGTCAATGAAGTAGGAGTCATTTACTATACTCAGTTCCCGTAAATGTTGTCTTTTGTATCGATTTTAATTGGCAACAAAGGGTTACTTCATCGCCATTCATGTTACATTATTGTGTGATAGAAGGTTTTAAAGTTATAAATATTTGAAAGGAGAGCAGAATTAGTTGAGTAATACTAGACAGATGTGTGTTTCTCTCCTCTTGGTGAAGCTATAAGAATCAAGGTTACCTCGTGTATTCCCAGCAAGTTTTTCCCATCCTTCACGAAAACCAGAACCACTCCTTTCGGCAGCAGATACATGCCGCGTGAATTGAGGAGCCTCTTCTCTGTGTTCATGCCCAAAACGAGCTTTCACTCCTGGTGAGGAATGTAGGAAGATCGATTCTTCGGTCACTGGGGTAGTGCCATTTTTGATTTACCTCATCGCATTGCGATGAATATGATTGTATCTAATCCAACAGCCGCCTATATTTCGGATCAAATAACGAAGAATTAATTTTGTCTCGTATATCAGGCCGGTTGTTCTGCCTTACTATAATTATTTATCAGTAATCATCACTGGTCGATCAAACGTAACATTGGTTAACTGCAGCCCTCCAGCCTTCCCTATTTATCCTAGTTCCTTCAATTCCTGGTAGCTTATCCCATGTTCTTTCCTCTTTATTTCGTCCAGCTGCGTCTTCCTTCTGGGACTTTTCCCACTATTTATCCTTTAACTATCGTCTTGACAAAATGATTGTGCCGCAAGGTGTGTCGAATCCATCAGGTTTTACTTTTCTGTAACGTGTGCCATATGGTCCTTTCCTCTTCTACTCTTGTGAAAACTTTCTCATTCCTTATGCCATCTTTCAATTTTATCTTCAGCATCCTATAGCATCCATTTTAAAGATATCGAACTGATTATCGATTCACTGTACTCACTGAGCGATCATTTATCAGCACGTGGTCATTTAATGAATAAGTAATATAAGTTTTAAACGTTCACCATATTTCAAGCGCTGGCCTTATCTTAATTAAATACAGGCATATTATCCCATATGAAAAGTTTCAGGCCGTGCATAAAATATATTTTTCAAGAAGAAAACGGCTCATCGTCGTGCTGTCTCGAATAAGGATATAAAATTTGCAATAAAATTGTAATGAATAATCGGTGTGGAAAGAGTGATGGACGACCTAAGTGATATTATGAGGAAAAAGGAACTAAAATAAAACCAAAAAAGCATATAACCAGATCATTTAACGAACAAGAACCTGGAAATACTTGGATTTAAGAACTGCGCATTTATTTTCACTTTTGACTAGATTCATCGTCTGATATCCAAAGTGATGCGTTTATTAATACATTCAGTTACATTAATTCAGTGGTAACCTATCTGCAATATTTCCGCTTTCCCTCATGTGTTTCTTCAGTTGCAAAGGTGTGACTCGGTTGGGAGTGAAATTATTTAAAATTAAAGTGCTGCAAACAAGAGATCTAATTCGCCAACGACTTACGATGATCTTGGTGGTTCACGGAATGAGGCTTAATTCATGACGGTTGGCCTCCATGGAGGTCTCAAGATCTCCACCTCTCAAGCTATTTCAAAGGCATCTTACCGTTCACACATCACCTTTATATTTAAAAAAATTAACATAATGGAAATTAATAGTAGCATAGCATTTTACGAACCTGCGCGTTTTGACAAACACTGCTGCTGTGCACCGCAGTCCTGGAGTTCGAGCAATAAATATGCATTTGTGAAGCGAATGGAGTCATCCTAAACGAAATATATCATACTATGAACTGGAGCTTTTTCCCGGAGCCTATGGCCTGCATTTTTACAAGATATAAGACAGGAGCGCGATGCTACGTGCAAGCAATATATATTAATATATTTTTTCGTGGAATTTAGAGTCTTTGTCTGTACTTATCTGAAAATCTCCGAATCAATCTATTCATTCATCTAAACCAAACTCACCTATCAAAGTACTAGTAGTCAGCATATTTTTTACTACAAAAATGGCTGTCAACTTCATATCGAAGGCCGTCTTTAGAATGCGTAACCGATGATAAATATTTCTAATGCAGTCAAAAGACCTCAGTTACATTAATTCAGTCATCATCGATCGGTAAAATTTCCGCTTCCTCCCAAATATTTCTTCAATTATTAAGTTGCGACCTCGTTGAGAGTGATATGATTTAAACTCAAAGTCATGGAAAGTAGAGATCAAATTCACGTACGACTTAGGATTATCGCGTATTATTGTACCCAAGGTAACTGGGTTACCTTAGCGTCCTACTCAGATCTGCCTTAACTAACTGCATTGAAGAGAAATTGTACCTGCTTAAAGAGCGTGAAAACTAAAAATATAAAGTCGAAAGCAATGAGATCGAGCAAGAGAGCCTTAGATGAACAGAGAGTGAGAGATCGAAGTAGAGTAAGAGGAGCGAGGGAAGCGGAGATAATGACCAAGGGAAATAAAAGCGAGAAGACAGATGGCCCTGAGGGTGCCGAGGCTAAAAAGTAACGGGGGAGGGTGGTAAGGTTGAGGGCGAGTTGGAAAAGGAAAGAATGAAGTGAATGGAAGGGGGACGTTGGGTGAGAGAGAGAGCGAGTGAGGGTAGGTATTGGAAGAACAGGGGCGGCATAGTACGAATGAGTGTGACTGCAGTGTGCGTTGGAAAGGAGGGTAGAGAGAGAAGGATGAACAGGTTGATGGAGGCGAAGGGTGGGCCTGCCCTGAGGAGTGAAGTAAGGGGAGGGACTCGGATGCTGCGGGAGATACGAGAGGATCCTTTACGACTTATGATTAATCAGAGAGGCCAACTGTGAGGGGTCTCTCTCTCTCACTTGGGAAGGGAAGGAGAATTGAGGGGTGGTTTAGTTGGTGGAGGATGTGGGTGGGGAGAAAGGAGGATCCGAACGCCAAGGGGGTTGTAGGGCACTGAGAGAGCGAGAGGGAGGTGGGGGGGGGGGAGGTCTCCGTTAGTGGGGATGGAACAGAATGGTGTGGGTGAAAGGGACCGAGTTCGCACTCCACCGTATTCGGCTGTGTTGGTGAGCATGAAGCGCCCAACACAGGATATCCACGGGCAGTTAAACACAGGAGAGGCTAAAGGGAGATATCCCTCCCGTGTGCCAGACGCACCCCAGAGTGCTGGGAGTCCAGGATATTTCCCCGTTCCACGAAAGAGTCCAGGGGTCGCATTCGCCCAGCGCACAAGACCTACGCTTTTGCCCCCGCACACACACACGATTAGAAGGAGAGAACAAACATTCGGACGAACACGACTCATTTGGAAACGGCGTTTTCTACTCCTTCGGCACGTTTTCCTTCCACCGCCGGTTTCTCCACACTACCCTCTATCTATATACGTTTATGTCCACTCTTTTTCTTCCCCGTCGACTCTTCTCCCTGTCCAACTGAGAAGGGATTGGTAGGAGTGAGTTGGTGGGGGTGGGAGGGCGGTGATGTGATGATGGCTGTCGTGGGTTTTCTTTACCCATTTCCCAATATAAAGGGAGCGAAAGGGGCTGCAGTAACACCTCTCTCATGCTCACTCTCTCTCGCGTTTTTTTCATCTTCACTTTCTTTGCTTCCAAAGGTTCTTTTGTGTACTTAACGCGTGAGAGAGTTGTGTGTGGGTTTTCGTCCGAATCGTCTTTTGCGATAGTACGAGTGGGAGGCGAAATAGCCCTCAGAGTGTTGTGAGGGAGTTTTTTTTGGGCTGAATGGTGAGGTCCGGCGGAGAGCGACTAGAAAATAAATGGAAAGAGGATACAGTAGTGGAGGCACCGGTTTGGAAAGAGGGTTGTGGACACGCCGGGAAAAGGAGAGAAATAGAGACGTAAAGTGGTTTGAAGAATAGGACTGTACGTTTGGCTTCCTAAGCAAGAGACACGCGCGTCGGACAGAAAGGCTCTGCCAACAGGGAAGGGAGGACACCAAACAAAAAAATAAAGATCTTCCCGTCGCCGTTGGTCACGCTAAATTACCTGCGGGATATTTAGGCCTAAAATAGAAAAAGATTGGTCAAGATACCCTTTTTTTTAATCCTTTAATTCGTGTTGTGGGGGGCTACAAAAAAAAATGTATCGGGCCTCACGTCAATGATGTTGTCGGTATTGGTGTTGGGTTGAAGGAATAGGTAGCATGTATACAATTTCACTGTACTTAATTCCTACATTCAAATCGAGCTAATATCAGCCTGTTTGTTTTAATGACGCATGTATTGCGTACAACTCTGATCTCACCTGTATATTTAGCGTTGATGTTGTAAGACCGCGATTTAACTATGAGGGAGAATGAAGTCATGAACAATGAAATTATATTTTGCCTCAGTTGAAGTAGAATCGTCAAAGAGTGCTTTACACAATGTAAAAATGGTGTAATGTGTTGGTGAATACGGAAAACCTTCATTGAGTGCAGGAAGTATTAATAAGAGAGCGGTTTTAATATGAGTTTTCGATATTATCTTTGTGGTAGGTGACTTACATCAAGTAAGATAGTTACCAGAAAGCATCGTAACATTATCTAAAGAAAATTTTTTTTTATTTTACGCATTGAGTTGATTTCATGGGCCTTGGTTTCGCATAGTTAAGTCTTTATGATAATTTGAACTTCATACGAAAATTTCCTTGGCCAATATTATCACAAGTCATTATTATTTTCCTCTACAGCTCTTCTCATCATACTTCAAAGCCAATGAATAATGTCTTACTCGAATGAGCGAATTGAATGTTATCTTCCTACTTGGGGACTGGAGAATTGGGTCTGAATTAGGTAATTGAAGCCGTTGAATTGAATTAATTAGGTAATTCTGCTGACGTTTCGATGGAAGACTCGTCCATCGAAACGTCGGCAGAAATGGAGGACCTGACCCGGTGGAAACTCCAAATAATCTTCAACGACATAGTTCGCCGGGAAAGCCTTCAATCATTCCTCTCAATAAAGTCAGTTTTATATTTTTATTAGCCTATGGATTCTAATATTTATTATTTTCACATTAAATTAAATACCTTATTGAATTATGAAATGAATGCCATAACGAGAGCAACTTATGGAGGCAGCCTATGCATCTTATTCATCATTTACCGAGGCTACTCATTTTATACACTCCTTGTAGTAAATAGGTTTATGTTTATTTTGAAATTAAAGTAAAAACACATTTATGAAGCTCACATAAAATATTATTTCTAACAGTTAATACCAAACTGAAACTGAACCAAATGAAACTTCAGTACATCCGAGAGGCTATTATTTTCTAAGTTTTTTTTACCAGGACTTATTCCTGAATTGCTGTGTGTTTATCGTTTAAGAAGAATGATCCTATTGAAATGAGAAACTTCTATCTACATTCGTAGTGTCCTTGAGGCATTGAAAATCGATGTATTCTTTTAAAAGTGGCCTCGAGATGAGTGGCCACGGCCATGCTTTTCTTGCTTTATTAATTACCGTCAATGGGACGTGAAGACATCATAGTGTGTCAATTGTGAGTGAATGGGTCATAAAATTCTAGTTGTCTTAATTCATATGACATATTCATTGTCCAATGCTTATGCTGAAAACTCGACAAATATGAGAAATGGGTCCCTTTAACTGTTTTCCATAAAGGTCATTGCACTTTCTATGTTATCCCATACTTTATCCTGATGGTATTAGTACTTCGTTCAATTTTATCAATTTCAATACTTCTATTGTAACCAGACCGATTTTAGCAATCAGAGAGGAACAAGTAATTATAGGCAAATTTTAATTTACTCAAGTCTAAAATGGTAGGACTGACATTAGCCTGAAGTTATTTGTAATATAATCAGGCTGTTTTATGAACTTAATCGGTATCGAAGTATGATAGCCTTGAAAATAAAGGTTTTTAGTATAAGGGAGGTATGATATCACCGAAATGTCAATTAAAGTACTAATGTGGAATTATTGTGGACTATAATTCCTGTGAATGGTAGAAATTCCAGTCAATGATTGAACTAGGGACAACGATAGTTTTATTCTCATTTATATATCATTTATAGTGAATGTTAATTAAATTTCAATAAAGACGGAGAAAAATTAAGCAACTATGGAATTGGGCTGGAAGTTGAAAGTTCTCTACTTCTACAATTCTTTCAAGCAAAATGTTTTATTAAACAAGTAGAATATATTTCATCGTGACATTTCGTATATGCAGAAATTCTTAATCAGACATCTAAAAGCTTACTATTTCGTAAATGTACACTTTAGGAAACTATCTCTTTGGGGCTGGGTAGAGTCTTAAGGGTAATTCCATTTGGTACAAACCCTAATATTATAAAATGGTATGAAATTAATTTAAAAATATATTTTTTGAAAATAATATATTATTTATAAAATAGAAATTATTTAATTTTATTACTTTCAAAAATTAATTTTAAAAATCATATTGAAATATTAAAAAATATATTGCGCATATACCCTTACGAATTGAAAGTGGATTGTGACCTTTTAGCAGCGTTTATCCCTGCTCGTTTTGCTGTGCCAGTCATTTACAATTTGGCAAAACGAACGTTCATGTATCTTGACGTTTCCTGAATTCCTTCTCAATTCTATATCTGATAAAATTACTGTAAGAGATGTAAAAATTTAGTGCCATTTAAATTGGTGCCAGCGGTCGTAAAAAGGTCCTTAAGCATGCTTATGCTCAGTGTCAATGAGTTACTCCTACCACGACTACATATGGTAGGCCATATTGGTTCATTTTTCTTTGGTGAACTGCTAAACCCCATTAGAAAGCTTGTGCTCAGTATCAACGAGTTACTCGTACCACGATTTCATATGGTACCCCATATTTATTCACTTTTCTTCGGTGAACTGTTGAGAAGTACCAACGAAATTTCTATTGTAATGGTAATTGGAAAAACAGTTCAAGATAAACAGCTTTTTATAACTACAATAACAGTTTCATGAAATTTCTCAAACATACTCTTGTGTACTACATTTTGGTATTTCAAACAAACGTATGATCATGAAGTGGCGGTTAGTAATCCATGTGTTTTGGAAACAGCTTTTGACTGGTTTTATGGCTAATAATTTTCACCGCTAATTACTGTTCCTTACGGAAAGTCAATTACCATATTTGTTTACTTGCTAGTGAGTTATGGATGGACGTGACACCCTGTAAATGCATTGTGTATAGTCAAAGTTGCACGCAGTTAAGATTATTTATTAATGATGTCGGATGAGGACCACGAATTATGACACGGAATAGATTTATGGATAAATGTAAGGCAAATGAAGATAAGGCGTGCGTAGTGGCCGGAGTTTGAAATCACATAGGTGCACACCATAATACCATTTTAAATTTCCAATTTTAATTTTGCTGGAATCGATAAAATATTGGCTACGCATGAGTAATAAATGGAATATTTATAATAATGGATGGAGTGTATACGGTGTACTTTGGAAAATAAAAAAAGCTGGAATAATATTTTCCAGACGGCGAAGATGTGAGCAATTAGTTGGCATTTTAGGAAGCTCTGAGGAAGATGAATAGAATGCTGAGCCATGGCATAAAATAGGAGCAGAAAAATTCCAGCAATTACGCTGAAATATGTTGAATCGATTAATTTAATTAAATACTTGACATCAATTTGGCTTAATTATTTGCACTTACAATCATCAAATCAATGGATATTCATAAATTATGGTGAAGAACGCGATATTTTTGCAGTATCTTTCCGACAAAAAGAGCGAAACCCCTCCCCCTTCAATCAGTATATTGCCAATATTAATAATGGCCTTGGACTTCCACTTTGTGCAGAAGAGAGTACGGAGGCCGAGCCGGAGGAGAGAGAGGAGTAAAGCGCCGACTTGGGAAAGGGAGAGGAATACAGGGGTCGTTGGTGGGGGTCAAGGCCGGATCATGACCTCACCCGTCTCCTACCCTACCTTTACCTCTTCCCTTCACCCGTGTCTGCCGTCATCGCGGAGAAAGGCCGAGGAGAGTGAGGGAGAGAGAAAGAGGCTGAGCAGAGCAGAAGCGGTGAAAGGATCGTGCAAAGTGCCCTGGATTAAAACGATTCCTCGAAGGCGTCTGTTGATGTATGTGCGTGCGTGGTGAGTGCCCTTAGTTGTTGCGGGGCGGGGTGGGGGGGGGGGGGGGGGAAGCGACCTCGTATACGGCCAGCGCCTCGCGCTCAGCGGTGGCTTGCCCTGTTGAGAGAAGGGAGAACCGCGAGGTTTTCGAGTCCGAGCCATTCGGACGTCTTCCTCCTCTCATCCGCTCGTAATTTCCTGAACGTGGAATTGGGGGAATGTGTTTCGCGTGGATTTCCCACGGCATCATGGCCGCAGGTATTAATGTTCCCTCTCACGCCACTCGCTTCCCTCTTAGAACATAAACCAGATGCCGAAAAGATATTCGTCTCTTGGATTTCCTGATGAGAGTGTGACGTCACTACAAAAGGTTGTGTGTGTGTGAAAAGGAAGAGGGTTGGGCTACCAATTTTAGGCATTGATTCGAAGAAGCTGAAGAAAACTCCGTTTTAACGTTTTTTCGAAGATTTAGCTGTTAAAGACAAATTATAATGCCAAATTATAGAGTAAATTTTTAAGTATAATGAAATGGAATTTGTTAATTATGTTTAAGTATTGCATAAACCACGTTGACCTCTTTTTTTCTGACAGACATTTTTTCTTTACTCAGACAGCGCTTTTCATGACCCCATACCCCCCTATTTCTAAATTTACCTTTGATCTCAGTTTTAAGCCGTCCCCCATCCTATTTTGGTTGCTGTATTAGTAATGTGGTATTAGCAATCTATTATGTTGCTGTGTATTAGTAATGTTTATTGATAAAAGTAGGAAATGGCGCTCATCTACAACTACAACTTAAGGCTGAATACAACATCCTTATTGTTATGCGTCAAATTCTGTAATTGTTGCTTTTTGTGTGTTGAGTTTTTGAATCTATTAATAATAGTTTTCATAATTTTCTTAGCTAATATTGGTTCTAAGCAGTCATAACTGGTTCTTAGAAATAGAATATGCATAAAAATGTGTAAGAATAGGTCGGTTTTATTTTCAGGTATTGTGTGTATTAAATTCAGGAAAAGTTGTTGCTTTAATTGGCGATAGAATATTTCCCTTTTTTCTTTTATAGCATAGATATCCCTTCTCACTTTGTTTAGTTGCCGGTGTTTAGTCAAAATAAATAGTTTACAATGAATGGAACATATTTTACCTTTATCATAATATCTAAAAGCATTTTCATGGTTTTAGATATCTTGATATACAAAATAAAATAAGGTAACTGGCGGTTGCGGGCTTAACGAATACATCATATCTAATAATCTTAAGTACGTATTTACGACCACTCCATTATTTATACTAATTGCAAAACTACGAAAAAGTCCTAATGACAGATCGATGCATACACAATCTTAGAGTAGCAGTTGTTTCGTGTGCAATTGCTTCGTAAATCGGTGTAGAGAAAATAAAAAAGATTGCCTTTCTTCTCTTTAACCGACAGCTTTGATTCCAAGTATGACCTTGAGTAGATCGAAATGTTACCAAGAGTTTATGTATACATATATTCTCAATTTTTGGCATCTTTAGGAATCCTGTGGGAACATTTCATGGAAGTGGATCTCGCGACGATGTTAAAGGTCTATATCTCTACCTCTTAGAACTTCCAAAGAATATCGAAGCAATTCGCGACAGTATTTTTTGTTTCCCAAAGTGGCAATATCCATGCAAGAGCGCTTGAATTCTAAATAAGACACCAATGTTCGTGATTCCCAACTCGCGTTCTCTATTCTCCCGAAATGGAAAACATATCATGGCCATGGATCCACACAGCTGGATACAGCCGCTGGGGCCAGATGAAAGTGAAAGTTACTTGTTTTATCAAGTCATGTGGCTTTCTGAATACAGAGTGAGAAGAGATCTTGAGTAAAGTCATCTCTATGATAAAATCTAGTGAATTTGACTCAACCAGTGTTTATCACTCTCGATGGCAGGCCTAGGTTGTCATTTCTACATTTAGGTGCAATTTTTACCGCTTAAAATTACGCTGAAATGTAAAGTTGACCTTCCATGGACACTAATTAAAGCCATATTGGACGTTTCGAAGGAGTTATAATAAGGAGAAATGCTGTTTTGAATCAATAGCAGCGCAATGTTATAAGATATTATTTAGTCGGAGAAGATGGACTGCCATTGTATATAATTATGCCCAATTGCAATTTTATTTACCAAGGTCTCCTTTCTGTCCTTCGGTTTTTTTAGATTCTTTTAAACTGTGGCATTTGGATGAGTCGGCTTATTATCCTTTATGTCGTAGCTAATCAGTTATTAATAAGGAGATGTCTCTCTTGAAGTACGTCAGGGTAAAATGAAAGTTCGTTAAACGTCAAGACTTAGACCATTGACACACTTTGCCTGGACAAAAAGCAATTACATTTGATTTTAGTTTTCATTGCGAAAACTCCATTGGATAGCCTTGCAAAATTCCATATCCATTATCATCCGTATATCATGTAATTGTGAATCATTAATTAATATTTTGATAAAATACAGGTGTAATGAAAATAATAGGCTTGAAATTATAAAAATCCCTTTCACATTTACCTCTACTTATTATCCTGCAAGCCACCAAAAGGTGCGAAACTCCACACAGAAAAAAATCATCCGCCTTGACCGATGTTAAAGGTCTATATATCTACCTCTCAGAACTTCCAAAAAATATCGAAGCTATTCGCGACAGTATTATTTGTTTCCCAAAGTGGCAATACCCATGCAAGAGCGCTTGAATTCTAAAAAAGACACCAATGTTAGTAATATGTGGCACCACAAAGTGTATGGCAGGGGGTGACTTATCACTAGCACGAACTAGAGTGAAGAGCTTACACTTGAGTCATATGTGGATCATGCAAAACATGGCGTTAGCACTACTCGGCAGATTAAGAAACATGCATTAGGGTTCATATGAATTAATCAGCTGCACTACCTGTCAACCAATCTACTTCACAGTTTTGACGCAGCCATTATGGTCTCTTATTGATTGCGGGAAAAATTAAATTTTTATTATTTTTTTCCTACGATCTATTTTCCATGTGTTATTCTCATGATCTGAACAACCGCAGTATGTTGGTGTTCGTAAAATATTGATAACTTCCTCAAATAATTGAAAACAATTATACTTCACTCTAATACCATGTCTTTGCAGAGTTACATACATACATACATACCAATCACGCCGCTCCCTTCCGGAGTAGGCAGAGTCACTAAGTTTCACTCATAAACACATATTTGTACACCTAACTCTGCTTTAATAGTTTCTTCCTAATTGACCTATCCTTGAAAACCTCTTTTCCCTCATTTACCCCCATACACTGCTTCATACACGCCCTCCTGTTTTTAACACTCCTAATATTCCTCCTCCTAAGAATTTGCTCAACCACATTCAACCACAACTTTCTCGGCCTACCTCTAGGTACCTCTCGCACTATTCATTTAACTCGTATATATGTTTCGTTATTCGACTCTCATCCATTCTCTCAACATGGCCAAACCAACGAAGTACACTCTTCTCATATATGTCCATTACTGGAGCATCTAACCCACATTCATTTATTACCCACTCATTCCTGAACCTATCCATCAAACTTTTGCCGCAAACACTTGCAGAGTTATTTCTTATAAACCAGTAAATTTACGTTCCATCCTCAAAATACCTGTTTTGACCATGGTTTGTGATTGTTTCAGATAATTTTTTAGTGGATTAATACACGTGAATTCGTGGCTATCGAAGAATTCGCTCGTTTAAAGATTATAGTTTTCCATTTCTATCTCCTTAGTAGGTTAAATCCATGAATCAATGGCTGTTATTGTCTTTAGTTTATATAGGCCTTATATCTAGCATGCGTAAAATGTTTGCAGTGGCTATCCTTGTTGAGTAAAGTATTTGCCAATAATTAATACCTGCTTGGACTTCGATAGATCGATCATATACGTCGCTTGATTGCATTCAACTGGTTTTGAATTATGCGAATTCAGAATATTTCAAATGACCTGCCTATAATACTCAAGTCTATGTTTAATGTTAGAAAAGTAATTTATTATTGTAAATGTATAATTTATAACCTCATTTGTGTTGTTCGTATTTTAATGAGGGCTCAATAAGTGCCCTGTGGCGCTGTACTTCATTGGTCCTCCTCAAGCTAATAAATTGTATCTGCCCTCTCCAATGAAATGAATTTCATTGCGTTGTAAGGTATTTTATCACTGGAATATGAAGCGTTTATTTTTATTTAAATTCTATAAATATATGGTGGGGTTTAAGTGGTAGCTGGATCGACTTTGATTAGGGAATGACATAATGCACGCGGGTCACCCATGTGCATTACATCGTGCCCCACCTGTGCCACACGCTGTTTTGGTGGCTCAAAATGTACCTACGTATGGTGTGTTTGTAGATGATTAAATATTTAGCTTTAGAAAGCGATGGATTTTGGATTATTTCTATTTTAATCCAGTTGTCTTGACTTAATGGATATCCGATCTTCCATGTGGTCAGTCTACTCTGGTTACATTCGCCTGTTTACTCGGAAAAGAGTCGTTTATTGTATGTTACATGTGGTACCTATCATATTTCTCTGTACTTTTGTATTTCGCTGTAGTTTTGTTTTCTTCTGTGTAGTCTTAAACAATTGTCATTTCGATATAAATATAGTGATATCTATACTGAATTCGATCATGTAAATACGCTCATCAAATGAATTAGTTGGTCGTCCTCAAGTTCGCGAGTAGGTGTATTTGAAAGCACGCTGAGTGATCATGATAGTTAAGCAACATAAACGCTTTCAACTTAAACCCAGTTCAGATAAATTCTCGTTGAGATCCATTAGCAAGATTCGAGGGCTTTCAAATTAACTCACTGGTTAACTTTTCACTCGATATCACGTCGAGTTACAACTATTTTACGTTACCCGTGATAAGCAATTTAATGCCCCCTTTGGCGCCCGTCTTCTCTATTACAAAAACATGATCATATGACGAAATATCATATATAGGCGGCAATTTTAATTAAGTTTTTTTTCACTCATTTGTTGCAATTTTTGAAGCGGAAATCTCACAGTTACTCCTTTAATCCCAAGGTTGTTGGAATGCATATAGGTATTGCCCTAAAAGAGTTCATGGCAAGTGAGGCGATGAATTTGGAGAAATCAGCTTTTTCTCCCATGTTTGACCCCATTTAGAATACACTGCCAGAATTTGGGATTTTCATGAGGAAGACTTAAAAATAGAATTAGAATGCGTCCGCAAAAGATCATTAAGGCACGTGAAATACTCATACGATAGTCTCGTCAGTGTCACTAACCTCTTACAACAACTGGGATGGGATTCGCTCTATGAACGTTTATTTTTTAGACCATATTTTATGTATGTTTAATACCAATTAATATTCTGACGAAGTACTTGGTATGTTACAAACTCCAGCATACTACGGCAGATCTGATAGCGGGAATAACATTAGGGAAATGAGTGTTAGAATAGAAAGATTTTTAATGTCGTTTTTCCCGCGATTGATAAATGACCATATGGCTGCGTTAAGACTTTGAAGTAGGTTTATTAATAGATAGTGACGGGCTGATAAATTGATGTGCTCCCTTATGCATGTTAAAAATATGTTGAGTAAAGCAAACTCCATGTTTTATATGTTCCCTACATGAGTATTGTACCGCGTTCACATAGCTGCATTATATTATACTGTGCTGTACTGCATCGTTTCCTTAGCATTCATAGCATACTTATAGTGTGGTGCGTGTTGGTGAAGGTCAATTTCTTCACTGTTGTCCATCTCGATGATAAGTAACTCCCTTCCAAACACCTTTAGTAAGCTTGCAAGGTAATGTGTAGATGTAGAAGCAAATGGAGTGGAAAGGGAACAAATCAGAGAAAAATGCATGTTACTGTAAAAATAACAGAAAAAATTAATAAAACTCACTTTATATGGCATGGATACTCATAGGTATCAAATTTAAGACGCGAAGTCACCATTGATGATATGAAAATAGTGACCAGAAGTGGCAAGAAATACCGAGAAAAATAGAATAAACTCCAGCGTACTACGGTAGATTAGATCACGAGAATAAAATTCAGTAAATAGGCTTCATAATAGAAAGGTTTTAAATGTCGTTTTTCCCGCGTTCGATAATTGAAGACAATAGTTGCAAAGAAGACTATTATGTTGTTAAGTGATCAGGTAGTGCAGCTGACTAGTTAATTTAATGCTTGTATTTTAACCTGCCAAGGGGTATTAATGTCACGTTTCGCATGACCCCTGCATGAATTTTTTATCTCGTTTGCGTAATTCCAATTTAATAGTACGTACGCAATTCGTTGTTGCAATTGAGTAGTGGCATTTACGTAATTGCCATTAGAATAAGCTGCCAGTTTTTGGGATTACATGAGGTAGATTAGAACGTTAAATAGTTTCTGCAGCAGTGGTTGCCTGCCCAAGATGTGTAGAATCTTTCTGATTGTTTATTGTACATTATGGTGCATGAAAGTGATGACTCAATCATTGCCAAATTTCCTCGAGGTGGCTGGCAGGGTAATGTGTAGAGGCTTTTTACTCCAGTAGGAATGTCGACAGTGGAAACGGGGTAGGGTGGCGTGAGGGCTAAACTGAAGGCGCAGTAACCATGCGACATCTGCGACGTTCGTAAACCAAGAGGCGCATATTTTTCCACCACCCCCCTTTTCGCGTAAAGCCCCCCTTCCCTCCGTCACATCCACACCCTTATTCCCTCCCACTCCCTATCCTCCCCTTGTTCCGTTTACGCGCTCGCATGCGCCGAGTTGGCCTCACCCTTTTCCACCTGACGATCGCCTGTGCGTCGTTTTGCTCAAACCTCTATTTGCGTGTCGCCCTCAAATTCCCTGTGGTTATCAGTGAGACGAAGACTTCCGAAACAAAGACGCGCGCTGTAGTATCGATGCAGTTCTCGGTACGTCTGGTTAAGTAACAGGGGAAAGGAAGAGATGAATTATGGATAAGAAAATATATAGGTAGATTTCGTTCGGCACATGTTTAAATACTAATGATGTCTTCTTAATTATTTAATGAGATGAAAGAAACGTCAGGGATTGTTGGAGGGAATGATACAACGTCGGTGCGGTTCATACGGATGAATATTGCGCATTAGCTAGCGAGAATGTGCGAACGTTGAAGGAAATAATTTTTAATGCGGTGGTAATGGCAATGAAAACTTAGAAAAATGGGCAATGGGCAAAATTAGCCAGGATATCCAGTTAAATGCTATTAAATGTGTGTAAACTACTCAATAGTAGCTTTTTTAACTGTATAATGCATGATTTAATCATTTTTAGGTGATAAAATGTATTTAAATCGCTTGTAAGAGTGCTATTTTAGCTCTTCTGTACAAGGAAAATGGTGGGAAGACTGAATGTAAATATTTTAGAAAAAATTATTTGTTTGTAGTAACTCAGCCAAGTCAAATTATGTGATATCGCAGAAACCTGCCATCAGATAGGAAAACGGTGCCGACTAGTGAATGATGAGTATACAAAGCCGTAGAGCCAACCAATGAACGATCACAACGAAAGTGTAGCTACATGTTGACTTACCGTCGTATGCTGTGTATTCACATACTTATAGAAGCTAAACGGCAAAATAAACAGAATGAAGCTGTGGAAGGTTTTGCAAGATTATAGAGTGAATCAGCCGATATTGAATGTTATGACGATAGTGTAAGATAATGGTAAGGCAATCCTCTGACTTAGTGGGGTCTTGAGTGACTGATTTGATATAAAAAAGGGTGTAAAGCAGGGATGCGTAATTTCACCGCGACTATTCAACGAAGGTTTATTTTGAACTAGCAGAAGACTTCGTAAATCTTGGTGGAAAATTTTGAAAGAGGATAGGATGGATGGATAAATTAAAAGGCCTGGGAATGCGGGTAGAAAAGTCGTAGTTAGTATGTGGATCCTATCTTGGAATTTGGGTTTGCCTAGGGAAGCGAAAATCGCAGAGTACAATATAGTTCTCCCTACGGCATTAATGTGCGGTAGCAAAACCTGGTTATGTCAGGATTAGCATGGGAGCAGACTAAATGTAGTGTAAATGATCCTCCGAAGACTTTATATGATTATTTCCATTTAAATCTACCCTAACCGGTAGATGACCTAATAAAGATAACAACAATGTTCCAATGACTCAGCTATGCTCTAATGTTTTTTATTCATTTTTTGAAAAGCGCATTTCAAGCAACCTAATTTGCTACAAAAGACTCCCAGTAACAATTAGAGGTTATCGAAGTAGCGAAAACGGAGGAAAAAATAGCATAATAGCCGATTACTCATCGCTTGGAAGCAGATTTTACGATCAAAGTTAAACTAAAATCAGAGCACGCCCGACTGAGAGAGACACATAAATTGGACCATAAACTGCATCTTTCTGACCTCAAGTAGATTGCTGAAATGCAGGTGAAACTTTTCTCCTAGGATCTCTATCAACCGGAATGAAAGCCAAGTTAACAGTCATCAATGACTCTGAAGAAGCCTCAACTCTCTCTCAGACAAACACAGAATGGTATTTAGTTAATACTTCACCTCCTCTCCCAGGCACCTCTCCACCAATCTTAATGGTTCCTAATTATTTTTCTTACTCATAAATTGATGAGAATGTAGTGTTAGTTTTGGAAAAGTAGAAATGATTTTTTTTATGTTAAGGGTTTGATAGCTGATGCTGAAAACAAATTAGGAAGTTTTTAAATGATTAGAGAGGAAAAAAACTAGTCAGAGTTATTCGGTGGCAGTGATTGTTTGCTTAAGACAAATTGAAATACAACTAATCGTTTCATAAATTAACTACTTTTGTGGTTTTATGGAAAATACTGTCAGCATATATTTTCTATCCTTGTTCGATGCATTCAAATTTGATAATCAACCTGTATCAAATCGAAGATACATTGGCAAATGGCAGTAGTTTTGGGGCGATATTAAAACTGGAACTTTTGGAGCCAGATTGCGACTATTCTAGAAGAAAATAAGAAAGCAACATAAGTGAAAAGTAAACGTGCCAGGTAAGAGTGAAAGAAGTGGATGGGGATTAGAAAGCTCTCAGTTATCAATATTTCTGTGAATTTCAACTCAATTTCAAAAATTGAATGAGTGTGACACTGACAGATATAGTTGCTGATGACTTGATTCCTATTTGAGCACATCAGAGACCCGTCCAAATGAAACGCGAACATACATACCGGCATCATGACAAGTGCGTTTGGAATATGAGAGAATTCCCTTTGGAACGTTGTATTAATTTTGCCCAAAATATCAAAGCGATTTGATTTACGGTCCCCGAAGACGTGCGTTAAGTTCAGCGGACAGACTGGGCCCTCACATTGTCCTCTTCATCCGTTCCACCCCCTTTGAAGCATATCGGTTTTACTACCCATCAGTGCCCATTCAAAAAAAAACTACCCCTTCCACTCTTCTTCTATCAGCTGTGTTTACATCCCCATTCATTCTGTTTCCTCTTTTCCCTCACTTGCCCTTTAACCCCGCTGCGCTGTCATGCTCCGCACGCAGAAGGGAGGAATTCCCGTCTCTGTCCTCTTTCTACGTTTTCGATTTCCTCTCACCCTCCGCAATCTCCGGGACACTCGTTCTGCGTGCATACCCCATTTTCAGGAAAGGGTAAGGAAGAGGGCTGAGGAGGATTGAGAAGCAAGGATGGAACAGGAGAAAAGATAAGGGGGACAGATAGATGGAAAGAAGAAGAGGAAGACGTAAAAGAGGTCGCGGAACCGAAAAGATACAGAAAGTTTTTTTTTCGGGTGGGAGTGGGGGGTGGAAAGAGACGGTAGGTGCTCGAGTAGGCGTGAAAATTCAATATTCGCGCGACTGTTTGGATTCTCTCCTTCACAATGCTCACCCCTCTCTTTGCCCACGGCTTCTCATCTTCTTTCCCTTCGCTTCTTCTTTCTGTCTCTTCCCGTTTCTCGTCTTGATTCTTTCTCAAATATTTCGCCCTTTCCCGCCACCATTTGAAACCATTTCTATCCCCTTGGAGAGAAAGTTTTTACTGTTAGAACAAGAGCAAGAACTGGGATGTAAATCTGCTTGGTAATCTAGTGCTCTCCTAGGAGGACGTGGCTAGTCCTTCATTCTATCTAACTCGCTTGCATTTTATGGATATGCAAAATAAAGGAATTAATCGTTGTAAGCAGTTTTCGATGCGATGATTAGTCATCTATATCTCTCCTCACAACCCTCCCATCAGGACATCATTTTATTCAAACCATAATACCCCTATCACTATGAACTTCAAATCATATCCCTTCCATAACTTTCATCCCTGTTTCCCATATTTTATATCCCTGGTTTGCTTGACAAATCTTTCAGTTCACTCATCCTCGTCTTACTATTTTCATTTGGCAGCTATTTCATTGGATCCAAATGTTTGTCTCCTTTACGTTGCAGATTAATCTTAAACTACCCTTTAGATTAAAATATTTTGGTGATTTCTAATAGATATTAATATTCACTCTGTTTGATCATTTTATTAGCTATTTTTGTTGGGATGTAAATGTTGAGTATCACACGTCCGTCACAAACTTTGTGATGCTTACTCAGGCTCAAATATTTAGCCCCCTGATGATGATGCTTATACATCGAAACCAGGGTTGTGTTTCAGTGTCCATTAAACTAAGCGGTTTTGTATAAGTTTATCACGCAAATAAATACTTGTAGATGTTGCAGTTTACCGTTTTTTCCTAACTTGAATTCGCACAGACGTGAAATAAATAAGTTAACACGCCCGGAGTAAAATGATAGCCGTTTTATCGACAAAGTCTTCTCCTTTACCCATATAGAGGACTATCTCCTTCTCAGACAAATTGGAAAGGCAATTCACCGGCCGCATAAGGTTCAACATCTACGATATCAAGAAGAACGATACCGAGTACCTACTTATTTTTCAACCATATTTCAGCTATGGGATGTTAAGATTTAACTATGGACGATGAGTCACCATTGGATTTGGCTGTTTCTCAACGACTGCTGTTTGGCCGTGTAGCTATGCCCTCCCGGAGACCTAGGAAGAGAGTACATACAAGTATCTTAAGTAATAACAGAAGTACAGGCAAAAGAAGCGCATAATGGAATAGAGAGAGAAACGACTATGCAATGATAGGTTTTATGTGTCTAGAATGCGTTGACCGCCTAACTAAATTGCTTTTCACGCGATCCATGCTTAGAAAAAGCTAAGAAATGTATCGGAAATTCGTCATATTTGATAATTACTGCGTGATTTCGCCGTTTTTATGAAAATCGAATATTATCTTTCGATTTTAGGAGGTCATTATTTTTAATGGTTGAAACACAGCCTAAATTTCCTGAGTGGTCCAGGAAACATTTACTGGAAGATTCTGGCCAGTCATATTATGAGATACTCGGTGGCACTCCGTCTGATGTGCCATACTGCAGTGAGATGTTGTTGTTGCTCTTACTAATGTTCTTTTCTGTGAAGTGCAATGAGTAAGTCAAGGGCTCAATTATTCAATGGTTGTTCCGAATTTGAGCGACTGCAGCTTCTTCTCTCCAAGATCTCGTACCAGGAGAGCAAATTTACAAGTACGTATAAAATATAATCTTACTTTTGGGTGTAACACTTTTTTCGTCTATTTAAATGTTAATAGTTTTGGAGCAACATGTAAAAGTCTGAGACGGATAGCCACAGTCCTCATCACTTACATGCTGTGGTTACATTAGGCGTAAAAGATACTAGGTAATAAAACTGTGTACTAGGTTTTAATATCACCCTATAAAACTGAAATGCTAATTTGACCTCTTTTTCAAAAAAATAGGCCTAATATTATTGCATATGTTTTAATATTATTGTCATAAAATGTGAATACAAGAATACACTTTGTCATTAACAAGAACTGGTCAGACATAGATATACATCATGAGGTTAAGAACGATAACTGAATATGGCAAAGTAAGAAGAGTGCAAGGATTTAGTTTTTGGACACGCAAAAGGATATTTGGAAAGAAATCAATATTATCAAAAGAAAACTTAAAATTTTAAGAATAAATCGGATTTTATCTGAACCGTCTCCATCTACACCAAAAACTTACATATTCATGCGAAATGATATTTTTTTATATCTAGTAGCCTTGTTTTGATGTCTTCAGCGTGTTTACTTCTAGATCGGAATGTTCTCGAAATTAAATATGCACGCACCCATTACTTTCAGTTCCCCTCTCTCTTTTTGGGGAAATCATAGACATCCTCGGTTTGGTCAACAAGTCCTTATCTCCTTGTTTTCCCGCTAGGTTGTTTACGAGGCTTCTCCCAATGAAGTTGCTCCTAAACTCTTTTTCCGATAATGCCTGCCCCTTCCACTGCTCGCATTGTAAGGAAAACATTCTTAAATATAATGCCAATTTTATTTTATTTCTTCGACAGTTTTCTTACCCAGATTATAAGTTTTATTGCTCGGTGCAATGGCAAATCAATACAGTATTCCATCGAATTACTTGCATTTAAGCAATTGATAATTCGTCAATAATAGTACAGATGCAAGTAGCATGCAAGATGCAAATGCATATCTGGTGTAGGAATTTGAGAAAAATTTGCTGATACATGGTGACACATCTTTGGGCATCCTGTATTATCTTTATACTTTCTGTGGTACCCATCAACGGAAATTGAGGGCTATTAGAGTTTGTTCCCTGTTCTTTATTCTTTTCTCGGTCAAGTATTACACCTAATTGCTTTCCACGCAACAGCTTTTCCACGATAAACTACTCTTTGAATTGATTTTTAACGTTGGAAATTTATTTGATCGCTTATTAGTTTTCTCTCTTTGTCACTGTTTAGTTTGATTTGGATGAGAGAAATACTCTCATTGTATATTTAATTTAAGCCTTATACTTTTGTTTTTCTTAGGTACATTCATAGCTCAGAAATCGCGTCTATCAATAAGTATCAGGCCCCGGAACACAATATAAGCTACTTGGAATTGAACATCATCATTGAGTTTACATCATTTAAAATGTTAGCAATGGTGACCATGATTGAGAAGTATGCTAAGGTGAATTGCGATGAATCCCTATTGGGAATTTCAGAGTCAAAAACATGGGCACAAAAATCACATTTATGTTGACGAGTTCGACTTTATGCGTAATTTTTCCTTCAGACAAGTTCATCTTCCCACAATCTTTCACGTACTGCCGAATCCTGTGTCCGTTTATATCCTCTTACCCGCAAACATAATATTTTGTCTGCAGGTACCCGTTTTGTTCAGCAGTATAATCGTTACCCTCCTTAACAGCACTCCTTTCTTCGCTTGGCTGAGTATAAATAATAACTGGTCGAGAGGAATGATTCCAGTTTAAAATGGCGCATAAATGCCCACAGCAGCAATGGCTCTGGGAAATAAAACTCTGAGAAGTGTTCAAAGTTTGATCATTTGAGCATTTGGCTCTCTGAGCGAGCGTCAGTTATCCGAGCTTCTCTCGCGTGAAACTTGAGCTAACGAAAACATTCGCACTCCGTCCTCCTTCTCCGTGTCGTTTTCATGTCGCCACTTAAAGCACCCCACAAACACATTTCCTCCATTTGGTGCCGAATATATTTTCTCCATTCCTTCAGCAGCAATCGGGTCACGTCCTCTGCCTTTTGTCGTGGAGACAGCGACCCTTGGAAGAGAAGAGAGCCCTGAGGGATGAGATCAAAAGAAGAGGGGACGATTATCCAACACCTCCCAACTCCCAACCCCCTGGTCCCCCGAAGGAGATTAGGATGTGCTCTTTTTATGCGAGGAGTTATACCGCCGCTCACGGCGAGTGGAAAAAGAAAGAAAGAGTAGCCTCCCTAACCCTTACAGGGTCCGAAGACACGCAGAGATTAACAAGAGTAAGCAGTGACTGGCCAGGAAAGCTCAGGACCCACTTAGTAATATCGAGGTAATTGGAGACGAAACAGAAAATGACGAAAAGAATGAGGTGCGGTGAATAAGCTTGCAATCGAACCTACGAAGAGTGGAACGCGATCAACTGATAGGAGTTCCGTGTAAGTAACCTCCAGGATGTGTGCCTCGTTATGATTCTGTACCATGCATTAGTTACGCATCAAAGTTTAAGTTCAAACCCAGCACGCTCTCCTGACCACCTGCCAAAGGATCAAATAGCAGTCAAGGGAACGTGGACTGCTAAGGCGGAAACTTTAAGATGGTTACATTAATGGAAATAACAATATGAAATATACTCGATAATTTGCGGATCCTAATTATTTTAATGAATATTACTAGTTCATGATTTTATTGGAGACTAAAGTAATGTGAGGATAGCTGTTGGTAATAATAAGTGATAAATTACAAGTACCCAGTTGAGTCTACCTAGAGGGAAAGACAGTTTCCCAAAAAGTAACCATTGCTGTTTATTTTCAAATCACGAATACAATTACAATTTGAATCATCAGTTGCATTTCAGTTCGTAACCTTCGTTTCGTCAGAGATAGAGCTTAGGTGCGGTGAATGTCTGTGAACGACTGTGTGGAATCCATCGCCAAACAATGAGTTATTCAATGAATTCAAAGAAATGCGCCTAACGCTTTCGATTTTCCGGCACACGGAAAGGGACCCTGCGTCAAATGGAAAGATGGAAGAATAGGAAAGGTAAGTCTTTCAGAACGAAAGATATATATGTATAAGCGGAGTAGTAAAGGAAGTCACTATGCTTCAATTGAAAATTTTTGCTAGCTCTCTTAAATGGAACGCATTATCACTTAGCTGAATATACTAAGCTATATATACTAAGGGAAGGTCTCAGTCATTGCTATCCGTAAAGGAGTGTTTTTCCCCACAAAAAAATGGGTCCCATCTAAAAGGTGGAAATTAAGGGAAGACTGTCATATAATTGTTTCCGTTTAATGCCTGGAAAAAGTTTCGTCCCACAGGACAGTCTTTGAAGATTTCAATACCGCCTTTCAAAGGTTATATAAAAAATATTCGTATGATTCTTAGGACTGCAGTATGTCTTTTTGATTGATGCACTAAAGTAAGAATTTGGCGGTTAAAATTGAGTATATCGAGTACGAAGATTCTGATCTCTCAAGAAATGAGAATGAAAATGTGACTATGCTGAATGAAGTTAGTCATTTATTTCACTTTATAATGTACTCGCACGATTGAGCTAAAGTAAATAAGGAGAAATAATAGTGAATCCCATCGTAGCCAATTATTTGTGGAGGCCAATATCTCGTGTATGGATTCAAAATTTTCAAAGCGTGCCTTGTGCATAGCTCAGAATCATTCCAGTGTTTATAAGCATTTAGAAATTATTGATAATTGACAATTTTGGTTCAATAGTGGAGAAACTTTGTTCATAATACTGGCTTTTCAAGCTGTAGAAATTTACATTTCATGATCTGGAATGCCACTAATGTGCATTGCCGCTTCATTACATATGGATTTGTAATCTGTAATTATCTGTCATTTCCGCCTCAGTGGTGATGAGTACCCCACGTCATAAATATTGACTCCAGGACAAGATGAAAAATCGTTTCGATTTTCCGGCACAAAAACTTCCCCGAGTCGGTATAATAAAAACTTCCCCGTGGGATGGCATGCTGGAAAATGGTTGGATAATTCACGGACGAATAAGTGACGACGCCGAGGGCACTAAAAGGCAGAAATGACAGAGTCTGGGACGTCATTAATCGTAAATATTGTTCCCTCTCGAGTGCCATTCGGGAAAAAGAAAGAGATGAAACGAGGGAGGCCTTTGCCCTCGCCGAATTTTGAGGCGCCGGTTTCACGCACGCCTGGAGAGGTGGAGGTATAAGTCACGCGAGACCCGATACACCTCAATTACAACCTGTTTTTAAGTCGTAAAGCGGTGGAGCAGTGCGGTGTTGGGGGGCTCGGAAGTTGTACGGAATTGCGCCAATCAATGGAGACAAGGATGATTGGGGGACACGGCGGAATCCAGGTTCAATCCAAAATGAATTTTCATACAAAACTTTGCTATATTGTACTCGTCTTTAAATCGACCTTATTTTGGAGTATGCATCAAGGGCTTGTAGAGGGGTAGTCTTTTTTTACGCACCAGTAAAATTCCGTCATTATGGCTGATGACTGGTTGTTGTGGACTGGTTGTCTATATGACTGGTTGTCGTTGTGACTGTTAACTTTGTGACTCTCTGTAACCAGAGTATGAGTTTAGTTGCATATTCTAAACGGGTCTTCTTTTAAAGGGCAAGTTTTAATTAGTGTCACCATTTGCCGAAGGTTTTAAAGCAAATTAAAGCTCTTACCCACAAGTACATTTATTGCCTCGTTGTAATGACATCATTTAAGTTACCATATCACCCTTATTATAAAAGATAGAGATATGATTTTTGCTGCAATGAATGGACAGAAAAATTTACTAAAAGCTTTATTCTAACAAATGTTATGACGTCAACGGAATTAATATTGCTATTGTACATAATTGTTTTGAGGAATGACATTTCGGCGATTATTCGACAGCCTTCTTATAAAATAAGATACCGTTAGTATTGATTAGAGCAGAACAAGAACGATACATATCTTATGCCAATTTGAAAATTTTCAAATCTCCTCAACTGATACTAATTATTGGAATTCCGTGTTTTCATTGTGACTGTTGAATACTTCTGAAAAAAATGTTAGCGTTGCCATAACTCGGTAACTAAGAAGTTGCCACCCCATGTTGATAGGACAAAAAATGCTTAACATCAAATCTTCTACCTTCTCCAGAAGCATTAATATTTCCTCCTGAAAGACCCTGTATGTGACAAAATTATTATATTACTGGTTATTTTAGTTGCGGATGAAGCCTGCGTCAATACAAATTTTTAAAAGGAAATAAATTCCAATGTTTCAGCGCTAAGTAGTGACGGGTGGAAAGACGTATTTTTTTACGCATTTGTTCTTCACTATTTCTCATTATTCTGAATCTTTCAGTGGCATATACTTTATGAGGAGTGAAAATTATGTGCTCCAGGTCCCAGAAACCCGCCAGTTTAGCACTAATGAATAAATAGTTCTAATCGTATAGTCCCTCTAAGTGCTCCCAACTTAGTCCTTACATTAGCTATGTTGCACTTCCGGTTCCGGACTCCGGTTCGATTATCAATTTTTAACGAAGTATGTGGCTGTCCGTTAAAGTTTTTCCACGTGTTGCACATTTCTCATCATGTGCTTAATCCTTTCAGAATTCGCTATTATCTTGGGTAACAACCATAATTTAACTTCCAAAGTGCTTACAAATTGAAGTATTTGGGGTTTTTGTACCAGCATACCCACGACGGAAAACAAGCATCAGGATCGCCTCAACCTTCTCTCCAATAGATATCGCTATCTCGCATCTGGACCGAATCTTGCATGAGGGGGAACGGGAGGAAGATGGAATATAATAACGTTACAATCCCCTCCAAATCCACATCTTCGCCATCTCCACGATTCTCTCTCTCTCGCTCTCTCCCAATAGGTTTTTCTCCACCCGGCCGAGAATTGCACTCACAGCCATGCATGGACTTTTGCCGGCGCAGTTACGCACAGCTGGTATCCGACCGATTCCGGAAAAAGCAGCCCCCGTACGCATTACTTCCTCCCCCTAACTCTCTCCAACCCTCCTCGCGCGATACCCTGCCCAACCCTTATATCCACCCCTTATTCCGCGGTGGCAGGCCAATTTTCGAGCCGTGCACACCCCGCCATTCACCCCACGCCTCCTCCTCGGCCTCTTATTTCGTAAATCGTCACTCCCATCCCAGCGCAACCCTCCTCCGTTCCAATTCCGTTCCGACCCGCTTTCTTCCCGGCCCAAGCCCATTGTTCCGCCCACCACGCCCATTTTCCTTCCACTGTCTCACTCCTACTCTCCTTCGCTTCTCTCCGCAGAAAATTCCAGGGTGCCCGAGGCATTCCCTCTTTCCATTCGGGCGAAGTCAAGGGAGCGGGGTAGAATTTCATTTACATCTACACCTGCAAATTACCCGAAAAGCCAAAGCGAGGGCGTGTGGCAGCTGGTGGCAGGTCACCGGCTATGGATAAGGAAGAGGAGAGGAATGAGAAAGAAGGCAAGGAAGATGTCGATAGCAAAGCATGCTTTCGTGGATAGGGGTTTGTTTCTTGCTACTTATATCGTGGTTAGGTCCAGCACGAGGGAAAAAACATGTTTATTCGAAAGCTGGGTCAGCTGCCTCAACCCTCTGTCGTCAATAAAAAAATAAAACTTTATTTATGTTTAGAAGATAGTTTTACCTCACTTAAAGCTTAAGTTTACATTCAAAAGCTACACAGACGTGTAGATTGTCACAGCGTTCGAAGACATTAATTTCTTGGTTTGCTTAATGTTTCCTTGCTCTTACCTCTCGTTTGAGTGATAATAGGGAAATTGCAATATTTATCTCGAAAACGGATGTATATATCTATATTAATATATATATGATTTCACCGTATCTGGCTCAACTAGTCAAAGAATGAGTCGCCAATGCCAAAGAAAGTCTGTAACCAATCTCAAAGAAAAAACTTGTAAATTCAGTCAGATTATTTGTTAAACCGAGGCTTGGGCTACTTGTGCTATTATCAAAGCTCAAAAAAATTATTTGCTCAGTAAGTATCATTTCTACATGAACTCACTTAATGAACAAGTACAATCTGTTCGCATATCGGTCACCAGATTTTTAGGGAATACAACAGAAAAGACTAAATTCAAATAAGAAAATGATTTGTTGAAGAAGCCAGAACAAGAAAGATCTCTAGCAATCCACATTCATCATCTGTCCTTTGCCTTATCTCTCTCCCTTCTCTTGGCTGTTATACCAACACTCCTGGCCATATGCATGGGCGGCTATTAGGGTAGTTTGTAGATGTGAATGCTTATGTACCTATCTCATGTCTTCTTAGCGTAGCTATTTTTAGTGAAAAACATTAATTGATGGCTCGGCAAGAAAGCAGGATGTTGCTGAATAGTATCCATCTCTTGAATATATTCCGGATTTCGTATTTACGTGGTTACAGAATGCTGTGGTTTCTTGTATCATCGGACCAAATTCGACCGTCGAAAGTGAGTCTTCAATAAAATCCTAGTTAAACGTGAAAAGCACGTAGATAGTAATGTCTCACGAATATGATTCTTGAACATAGAACCGTGAAGAACATTTCAAAACCTTACATATTTACACGGTTGGTGCCACACGCTCACGCTTAATTTTTAGCTCTTAAAATTTTTGCACGAGATAAATATCCATTCATCAAATATATATCAACATTGGAAATTTTTGGGGGCTCTATGAAGTCCACCGTTCAATTCTTGATTAACATGTTTCCCGTTTTTTGTTGTTTGAAACGCTCTTGTAAAAGGAATTCTAATTTGAAAATATTTTAAAACGGGGAAAAAGAAAATGTTGAGTATTAATTATGATATATTGACTAATTCCCAGCTCTGGTATATAAAAGTTAATACAGGTTATCTCAATGGCTCTACTTACTATTCATATATCTTGCTAAGGTTTTTTAATTCTTTTTCTCAAGCATTCAAATTTTCGTTCTACAATTAATTAGTCTTGTTGTCCCCTGAAAAAAATCACCGTAAAAATACTTCTCCTCAAGATAAAATAAGGATTTTCAAAGCCAAGAATATCTCTGTTTTGCGTGAATGGCCCGTAATATATTGATGCTTCCTGTACTAATTTGTTGTAATGATAATATTATATTGATTCTTCTTCTTTTCAATTTTCAAAAGAGCCCAAAAATACCTGCCTTCCCATTAGTCCAGTTTTTGTGCAACTAATGACCTCAGTTTTATATCGCCTTCCATTTTAGGTTTGTTTTCTTAGTTTATCCAGCAATTTTCTATGTGAATTAAGAAATACTTATGGGTTTCAGATTTTATGTTTACAAATTTTAGTGGGCTGCAAACCGCTTTAGAAAGGAAATGATATTGCTGGTCCGAATAAAGCACGTGGCTCAGTTTGATCGATTTAACTGTGATACCATCTTGTGGGAACCTTCGTGAAAATCCACCGTGAATAATAGTAATGAAACTCATGGACTTGACTCTGTCCAGTGACGAAATACGTGTTTCTTTTGGTGATTGTTTTGAACTTTTTGCTTTTTTCGCCATACCAAATGCTCTGTGCATTTTTCATGATGCTTATTTTGGTGGTAGAGCTTTTAATCTACGCTCATAGTTTACTCCAAATTCATAGTCATTATTCACCGTCCTTATACTGTTACTATAACTGGCAATGCTTAACCCTGATATACCTTCTTTTTTTGAGTCCTACATGATTTGCATGTAATGTCCCCTATTGTTTCAAATACTTTAAATAGGTCTGTAATAAACACTCTCATATACTTGATTCAACTAGGTCTATTTTTCCTTCAAAATCTACGTATACTTCTGACTTATGCATAGCCAGTATATCTTAATTGACATCTCTTGACACATACTAGACAAAGACTTCTCTGGTTTGAGTCTGGAGTGGATTTTCCGGAGTTTACAATCACTCCGTCAGTATCCTGAAAAGTTATCAATGCCCGAGCTTATGATCTATAACGTACTAACGGCAACATTACGCTTATTCGATTTGACCTTGGCTTCAAATGTTCGTACAGATATGGTCTTTGAACCCTTCGATGAATTACGAAATGACCTGCGGACTTCTGCTCCATTGAGTATTTAAGAAAAGAATGTGAGATAAAGTATTGTCAGTATGTTAGATAATTAGTATTGAGTACCAAGAAATTTCAGTCCGGTTGCCGTAGATATTTTTTGAGTTGAAAAGATAGGTTCATAGAATTTTCATTATAATTTCTATGTTTTTAATCATGTTATTTTTTGTATGTTAAATTGGCACTTTCAAATCTGACGAGGGGGTATCTGGTCCAAATTAAACTTAAAAGTGGTCCCCATAATTACAGATCAGACAAACCTATTTTGTGGATTCATCTTTTTATCAACTTGTACTTGAAAATCTCAGGTTATTTCCGGATGGAAATTTCCCCCATCCTTGTTATGTGACTTAAACTTGTCAATATCTATTAGTTACGTGATGGTGTTTTCATCGCTCAATTTTTTATTCACCTATAGTAATACTACGGTAGCTGGTTTGCACTTAGTTTTTACTCGCATTTAGTTTAAGCTCACACTCACGCTTAGTTTTCTGTTCGGAAATCAAGTTTTAGGCTTGCCAGTTTGAAAACTATTTCCAATTTGGATAAATGAAATTTTCTAATGCATCTATAGGTCTGTGATAATTGCGATAATCCATTGACTCTTGAGAGGTATACTGCTATGAACCAACGAAAAAAGAAAAAATATCCTTAATAAAAATAAGAAAAAAATTGTTTTATCTAGATCATCTTAATGTTATCTGTTTTGATAATAGATTGAGCCCCTGAATGTTTTATATACTTTTTCACTTTTCTTGTATGAAAGTTGCACTTTTTCTATATGGTATCAATTATATCTTATCGACTTGTCAGCCACCATATGTGTGATTCCGGTGTTTATAAAATTGTCAAAGCGTGGACTACCTCAGTTCTAATAATATTTGTCAACATATTTCAGAAACTTATATTAATGAGCGTTTAACTTGCAAATAATCCAGACAGAGGTTACTATGTAATGCAAGCTATTGTTAGCATAATACGTCGGGTTTATACGAAAAAACTACACATTTAAATATCCTCGAGACAGTATGAAGGGATTATTTCAGAATTTTCGTTTGTACCTTTTTATGAAACGTTTAATTTTTCAATTTTCGTTGCCATAGCATGTAATTTAGATAGAAAAACTGTAATTGGTGGGCGTCCTAAAAGCTTTGCCATAAACGGTTTTCATGATACAAATCCAATTTTCAACTAAACAAAAAAAAACACCGACCTATTCCCGCTGAGAATTCTAAATAGCTTTCACTACTCCCCTCCCAGTCAATAGTCTTTATGAATTCCTTAGATTTACCCCCTCTCTCTCTCCTGCAGTGATTCTATTTTACGCTAACCTAATGGAATCCGCGCGGAATACTTCCTGCCGAAAACCTTATATCCATCCTGAGGATTATGCAAATGGCACTTATCTCGACCGCGAATGGGGAGAGAGATTTGAGGCCTCCCGGGCATAATAATAGACGCAAGACGTTGTTAAGCGTGGCGTGACCCGAATCGCGGGCAATTTTGCCAGTTTGAAGGAAAAAAACGGCCATAAGGAGAGGAAGAAATTGTGGAAGCAAGGGGAGAATGAAAGACTTGAAACGAGGAATTGAGAGGAACGAAGAGAGTTCAGTGGATGGTGGATGGACTCTAAAAGGGGAGGAAAAAAATTATATTCCTCAATCGCGGAGGGCCCGCCATTATCGGAATCAAACCGAAATAAACGATACGGCATCGACCCGAAGCCATGAATTATGGATCTCCGGTAACCAACCGACTGGGACGTTACCGAAGACTCATCCTCCTCTCCTCTCTGAAGAGCGCCCTATTCACTTTATTGGCTTATCGGCCAATCAAGTTTCCCCGATTATTCCATTATAGGGAGAGAGTCCTCGAGTGAACGCCACGTAGTAAGCGTGAGACAAGAGGGGTGTCGGATGGTGGTTAAGGTTAAGAGGAGGAGTAGAGAGGGATGAGCGTGTGTTCGAGAGGGAACTTTGGACTGGAATGAGGGGAAGAGAATATAAGGGATGTGGCATTCAAGAAGGATTCCACTCGATGAGATAAGGTGGTGGTGGGATGGTTATTTTTTTAGAACGAGAGAACGGAAGGCGGGAGAAAAGTGTGAGAATGATTTTTTTCGGAGAACGACACCG
Source organism: Ceriagrion tenellum (assembly GCA_963169105.1). Taxonomy (NCBI): domain Eukaryota; kingdom Metazoa; phylum Arthropoda; class Insecta; order Odonata; family Coenagrionidae; genus Ceriagrion; species Ceriagrion tenellum. The sequence goes on along the minus strand of OY720636.1, from coordinate 30,618,585 downwards.
AGAAGCCATTTAAAGGCCAACAAATCGTAAGGTGGTTAGAGAAGGAAAGTGGTTTGCCGATGCGTGAGTGGTTGGGGAGGGGAGTGGGAAAAAGCCTTTTTTGATCGGAAGAGGGAATTATGGGAAGAGACTGCAGGAAACACTCTCTCTCTCAGTCTTAAGGCCAACTGATGGAGCCGCGTAGACGAGCCTCGTATACTCTATCTGGGCTGAATATGACCAAAGATTAAAGTTTGAGGACAAATGAATCAACAGCAGCATTTATTTTCTTGGTAGCATCTCTTGTAAATCGCAAAATATGAGTACCTACATAGCTCAGTTTTATATTTCTTTTACATTATAAGTAAAGTACCTCTACGAGTAGTCAAGTCATTTTCATGATTTACCCTCTTGTGAAGAGTGAGCATTTTTCAATTTGTCAGAGAAACTCCAAACATTGAGCACTCGCCTCTTCAGTATTTTTAAAAGGTAGATTTGAATTTGAGCTTTCAGAACTCCTGCTCAAATTTTAAAGACAGGCGATTTTAAGTGAGGATATTAGGAATAAATGAAGTAATGATTGAAATATCTGGTTCAGTGCTTCTTGTTCATCTATTATTTCAATTTTAAAGGAAGAGGAAATTAGAACTCAAAAGAATTCATATAAACTTAAATGTTTTCACTGGGACGTAGAAATATTTGACTCCTCATTAGACTGTAGCTAGACTATCTTCTATATCATTGATATATTCGCTTTTGTCAAAGGAAAGTGGTTTGTTGAGGCGAAAGTAGAAGGAATGAAATGCCCTTCTGCTCGAAAGAGGGAATAATGGGAAGAGGCAGGAGGAATTGCACTCCCCTTTATTCTTTGGTCGTTTACTATCTTACCAAATGCATAGTTCACGGATAATTTAGTTATCTTGATCCCCAGGCTGATCGAAAGAAATTACATTTAAGATAGTTTAAAAAAACTAAAAAAATTGTCTGAAACATTCCCTTAGCCGTACCGCAATCAAGGATTGTGAATAATAAGTTTCGCCCTCGAGGTTTTTGAAGGATTGATAATCATGTTCCGCGTTGTAGTAAGTATTGTATGTATGTATCATTATTGTTCTACAAATTTTCATCGTATCCTGCGAGCCACCTCAATGGTGAGTGGTAGAGGGTGACTGCGCATCCGGCTTGGACCTATTGTTAAAAACACTTTTTAATTCATTTAGCTGTTTTACTAAGTACTCCATCAACTCACAAACAAGAAATATTTTACTTTAAGTTCAGTTTCAAAATTTCAGGTAACTCTTTAGGTACAGACACAACATCGAAATGTCATAACACCTTAGCTACACTTAACATCTTGGAAAACTAATACAAAACCACTAATACATAATGTATTCATGAATAATTAATACCTGCCTTATATGTGTAACTATTACGTTACTTTTAGAGCATAAATTATTTTATTACATCCAGTTCATAAATGAAAAGTAATGGTAAAATTGCGATACTTACAAAATACAATTGGCGGCTTCGACATCACAGCACTCGTGGCTCCTTTTTTTGGTTTAGTAGGTTTTTTTTTATTTTGAACAAAATTATTTCCTAGACATAATTGTGACCATATTAAACATTTATTGTCAATGTGAGACTACTTAAACTTTAATAAGTTTGAAGTTACTCTTTTAATATTAATGACTCTAAAAGTTTGAATGAAATCGTTGTAATTATTAGTAATTATTAAAAAGTGCATGGATAAGGTTTTAACTTGATTCATTTTTTCACGTCATTACACTAGAAGCGCCCTTGCAACCGAAGGTTATTTTGAGATTTGGTGAAAATGTCTGCAGTGAGTAATAGGTTTCAAAATAGTTGAGAAATTATACAAACTGCGCATTGTAAATTAACTAACGAGACCTATCCATTGTATATAGAGTCCATGTTTTTTAAGAGCACCTGGAATGTATAACCGTTCCATTACACGCAAAAATAACCTTTACGGAATAGCAGATTACTCGAAGAGTTCCTTAGAAAGTGGCAAATAATTTGTTTTGATTGAAAATATAAAAGCTTTTCCTTGTAACGAGGCCAATTCATCGAAGTTTATGTAAATTTACTTCCCACTCATACGACTTCAATAAAGTTTGAACAATGGGATTGAAAACCTCATGGAAAAAACATGTGGAGACTAGAAGTAGAACTTAAGTTCGGCCTTATAGATTTTGTGTTTTGCTAATGAAACTTCTCTCTACTTGTTCATGAATGGGCATTTATGGTGCTTGCTTCTTGTACCCTGGCGCTTTTTATCTTGGAGATTCATGCTCGCTCTTCATCCTTCAAACGATGTGAACTTTCTCCATTTGTCTGTCTTAAAAATAGAATACATTCTGTGTTTAACAGATGTTGATTGTATGAGTTTTTTATATACTTTGCTGTTCATAGAGATAAATCCGAACTGGATGCAATTAATTATGAGTGTGGTACTGATGGTAATTACCTCAATCATCAAAGAAGCATTCAAAGAAAGAAGAAGTGAAGCTACTTGTGTGATTTCTAATTTAGTTTTCAATGAAGGTCTATTATATTGATTCTTTTAGGAGAAGACATTGAGCGTGGATTTGATAACTATAATAAATGATAATAATAATGTTTTTCCATTACTCCGGCAGAGAATGCGTACTACATAATAAAAAAATAAAATTAAATAAATAATTTTATTTGTATTTTGAAAATTTGAATGCATCGTCAGGACACTTTGTTAGATGACGTAATCGATTAGCCGTAGTGACCTTAGAAAAAGTTGCTGCGGTTAAATGATAACGGTGGCGTTGTTCCGGGAGGCGTTTGCCATCAACGGGTCTATAACTAGGTATGCCACCCGTTGATTGGCGTATCGCAAGCAGCCTGAAAAGTTTTCATTATAGCCTGGTATGGAACCTGGTCTCCTGGGGTAGGACGTCAATGCACGATGTACCTATCATCCTTTTTATGCATCTTTGGCTGAAGATGTAGGCTTGACGGAGAGGATCCATAGTATTAGCATTGGCCTACTCACTACTAAAGTCGCTAAGGAGTCCACGGATTAACTCCCATACTACGCACAGAGAGATTCACTGGGAGTAATAAATTCTTTGCTCCTGAGCGTGGATGGGCTTTCAAGTCAACGCCAATGCTGGGGTTAGAACCCAGATCTCGGAATCGTCAGGGAGAAAATACTACGGTCACCTCACGAACTTGTTCCTCATCCACACCCGCTACATTTTGGGCAAGGGATGCGACCAGTGGGTGTCATTGCCCCAAGAGTATCGAACAGCCATTGATCGGCCGGCGATACACGCGCACTGGATGACATGGGGTGGATGTACTTTGGGGGATGTATAAGAGGGGACCCAAATGAAACGAGAGGGGGTGGATAGTTGAGAGGGTGGGGTTGAAGGATGGAGTGACGTGAGTGGGTGGCTTTGTCGGTCGGGGGCTAGAGAGGGGAGGAGGGGTACCACAGCTGCACCAGAGGCCGGCAGTCGATAATCGCGCCATCTAGTACGCTGCTGTTCGTCTCGTTAAATCCGGTAACCACCCCCTTCCCGACGCACCCACCCCTGAATTTATATATGTATATATGTATGTGTATATATATATTTTTTTTTTTCTATCTGCCTATCCCTCCTCACCTCCCCCATTCACTCACTCCCCCAGTTGTATTTGAGGATCTCCAAACCACTTCCTACCCCTCCTTCCCAAACCTCTCTTGCCGTGGAATCTTTATTGCTCCCGTCTCCGCCTTTACCGGAGCGTAAATTCGGGTGAGAGTCACAATGAGATTTCGTTTCCCTAGATGGTTCAACCTCTCTCTCTCTCTATCTCATCCTCCCTCTTCTACTCCTACTTGGTCTTCATCTTTCACCACAGGGACGTAACTTCTCCTGCCTTATTTCAGACACAACCTCCTATCCCCGCTATTTTTCTCTATGTCTAGGATGTGTTTTCCACCTCTGGCTCCGACCATCTATAGAATAGAACTTTATACACATTTACCGCGTATTCTGTCGTGGTTACATAAATTTGACTGATATCAAACTAGTCAGGACACACGGATGATTAATCGATGCAGATTATAACGGAACTTTATATCATTACATAAACCTTAAGGTTGACCTGTGTGATGGAGTTTCATTTAATCATACCGTGCAGAATCGAATATTTCACATAATATTCTTAAAGCCACATTTATAGCAATAAAAAGGGAATGACAAGAATATCGAAAAATATAAGTTAAAAGTATTACCTTTTATATGCAATGCTATACTGACGGTTAAGCACATACGGAGAGACCCAAGCGTGTTTCAGCGTGTCGTTTTGCTTCCAAATCGGCCTGGACTGAAAATCGTCGATCTAATAAACATTTCTATTAGGCATGCTCTAGAGTCCTAAAAAAATATTTAGTTGGAAAATAGCGAAAACTATGATAAAAACATATCCCAATTTTTCATCGTCATTCATTGATGAATGCATATAGACATGTATATCAGGACAGAAAGAAAATTTTTGTTACCCTAAATCGTCCTTAATTCTCGTCAATACCAGTTTTCTCATGCTTAGATATAAATTTCACCTCTCATTTTGACAGGTGGAAAGAATTTATTACTTTTTATATATATAGTCTAAGTTTAATTATGGTTTTTCATGCTACGAATATGAATATCAAAATACCTAAAAACTAGAAGAAACCACCATGAAGAAGTTGCATTAACTCTAGCTCTAAAATGTTCTCACCCACATTTTTACCCAATTTTTTTTAGGTCTGCATGTTTTCCATAAAGGTTATGGATTCAATTTCTAAAAGTGTCATACTTTTGTAGTGGTAATAATTTAATGTAATTATTGGAGGAATTATATTGTTATTCTATAAGGGATTGTCTTTTAAAATTCTTTAAATTCTAAAATGCAACTCATTTGGCGGTATTTTCTTTGTACGGAGTCGAAGAATATTGATCGCTCTCAGCCATCAAATGTTTTGGCAATAAAAAACCTTTTGAATCGTGTGCAAAAAAAACTCTGACTGATAACCTCCCCAATTAACCACTCCTAATACAAATATAATCAATGAAACAGTAACCAATATCCTAGCAAAGGCTCCAGCTGAATGAGGGAACCAATGAATAATACCCCCCCCCTCAGTGTGTTGAGTACGAGAATATTTTTGCAGTGTTCGGCTTAAAAAATCTTCATGATGGAAAGATACAACTTGGTTAAGTCCAAACTAATTTATTAAAACCGACCCGGGTTTCAGCAACTGAGTGCCATTTTCAAGGTACAACAAGGAAAGAGGAGAAGGGGGTAGCGTGGAGGTATGATGGTAGAGGTGACGTAAAGGCGGCAGAAAGGATGAGTACAATTTGGTGAAAACTGAGTAATTTGTAGGTAAACAAGAACAGATTGGATGACTAGGACGGTTTTTTGTTGTGGAAAGAGGGAAGTTTTATGTTAAGTTGGGGAGGATGTGAGCGTAAAATATGGTCATTACATAAAATATACAGGCTATGCACAATTTAAAATTTAAAATCCAACTTAAAACCCTTGCCACTGTCATGTAAAACCTTAGGGTCAAAATCACTAAAATGGTTATCTGCGAATAAATGTTTTCTAAACTTTGAACTTCCACGACCATTAACATAGTGGTTCCTATGTTCTCTCACTGTCTTTTACTTTCGGTCCTGTTTGACCGATGTATGAGATTTCACAGTCATCACATTTGAGTTTATACACTCCACTTTTGTCCATCCTTTTATATTTGTCTTTCGAGTTAAAAAGCATTTTTCCAATAGTGCGAGGGTTGCGAAATGACACTACGTGTGTTTTGTCTTATATAAATTTATGAAATTTATAAGAAACACTCTAAGTATACCACTTATTTTTACATTTAACCGCGGGTGAACTGTTAACAATCGCACTGCCTTCTTATTCTCTGATTAGAAACACACGTCTCGTTATATCCGTTAGTGGTAGCAATTAATTTCATCGACGAAAGTTCTCTATTATAGTTAGCAAGAGACATGGGTATATTCATAAGTCTGTGAAACATTGCTTTAAAAGAAGCTAGCTTGTGGCTATAGTGATGCTGTAATCATTCGGGATAACGACGTCTATGAAAGTCTGTTTACGATAAATCGAAAGATTGCCTTTCTTAAAACCAATCGTTAAGTCTAAAAAGTTAATACTTTCGTCACCACGAATGTGACATTTATGTTTTTGTGCAAGGAATTAAGTAAAACTAAGAAAGAATCCAACTGTCTTGAAGGACCGGCCACAAACATAGAATGTCCTCCGCGTATCGAAATAAGTAAAACACATTTTTGATAAGTAGGTGAGAGGATTCAAAAAGTTCTGATTCTAACTTATTCATGAAAATTTCGGCCAGCATTGGTGATATTGGTGACCCCATAGCGAGACCCGTCGTGTGTTGGTAAAACGTACCGTTGAAAAGGAAATAATATTGGCTCAAGCACAACTTTAAAGGCGCTTTGAGGTCTTCCGTAACTTTCGAATCACTCGAAGACAAGACAAGATCAAGGGCAGTGTTAGATGCTTCAATAGCGGCTACTGACGTAAAAAGATCGGTTACGTCAAAAGACCAATTTACCATTTGGGCGGGGATTTTGTAATGCAAAGTCTCTCGGCCAGTTCCATAGAGTTTCTAATATAATACTTGGCATGGAAGGCTGAATAATTCCTTAATAATATATTCAGCTTTACAGCGGCTTTATGACAAGGTGCCGTAATATGTGAGACAACTGGTCGGATGGATATGTTAACCTTATGGGTTTTTGGGAGTCCATGAAACCTGGGAGGGGGGGGTTAAGGGTTCATTTTAACTAGACACCACCTTTCTCATTCACTAATCACAGTTTCACATTTCGCCAGAGTATGTTTAGGTTGCTTTTGAAAATTCAACGTGGGGTCTCGGTTAAGGAGAAGATCATATAAAGCATTTAAGAAATGCTCACACTTTGGAATGTACTAACTCTTATTTAATACCACTATGCTATTTCCTTCGTCGGCTTCCGTGTAAACTAGATTCCCCTCCGACGCCGATGATTTCAAGCAACGGAGTGCCCGCTGGAACGAGATATTCCTTTGGTGGTGACATTTTTGAACTGCGCTGGATATGGTGTCTGTGGTCATTTGCTTCTTTCCGTAAGATTCCTTACAAAGAGAAACTTCACAACCTGCAGCTAGTGTAACGATCGACTTACGGGAAATGGGGTTGGGGGGGAGGTAAACTTGTAACCCTTGTTGAGCAGCTTCATTTCTGCAATCGGAAAGGAATGATTGAACAAATTAATCACTCTGGAGTTAAAGACATTGTCAATATTTTCTGCTGGTGGTTGAGTCAGGGGAGGTTTTGAGAGGCGCGGAGAGCCTGAAATTTCTTCTGAATCGTGTTGCGTATTTGAAACTTGTTCACACTCGTCTTCATCTTAACTTGTTCTACCAATTTCACCCAGTCGTTCCAGTTCAGCTCATGGGCCTATACGAAGATAGTAAACGCAGTGGAAGATTGCGTCACGAATATTGAACCAGCACTTTTGTTCCTTCTGGACCCAGATCTTCTATGGCCAGGGCCTCCATAGCTTCGACGTTGAGTCCATAAGTTGTCCAGTGTTTATGAATAGTTTATTTTTCAATGCTTATTCAACATTTATTTTAAATTTCAGGATTTATTAAATATCAATCGTGATATCTTTATATTTATCTATTGCAAATTCTTGGAATGTCTATTACCTGTTCCTGAAAGTTACCGACAGTTTCGGTGTGGCCTAGGATTTATAACTATTCATAAATATCCCTACTAAAAAGAATTTCTGCTATTTCATTTTTCCAACGGTTGCATTTTAATTCTTTCTTAATGCTTGATTTTTTAAGTCAACTTGAAGTTGTGTCACGTGCTCGAAAACACCAAGAACCGGAAATGTGACGAGTTTGAGCCTCATTTTTGCTGCGTATTTAACATTCATTTTAGTAAATGAATTACAAACTGTGTAAGATGCTATACAAAACTAAATAATTTCATGTTAAGTACAAGGATTTTTGGCACAGCCAATTTTCGCTGTACTTTACAGCCATTTACAGGGACAGGATAGCCACACCCTGAATCAGCACACTGAGACGTTTTAACGATCTTTTCTCTTATCTGCTAGCATATTCACTCTGATTATTTACTCCCATGCTTCGCCTTGTCCTGCCATTTCTGTATAGATGGTGATTGGTGGCGTAAAAACTGATGAAACTCGTATTGGCCATAATCTTATGATCAGATTTCGAGTTTACTATGTAGCATTTTTGTCAAGCCTCTCTAACAATGCTGTTATTCATCACAGGGCCAATTGGATTGAATTTTTATTGACCTATTTATTATTATTTGGATGTAAAAGCAATTTTTCCTGAAGTGATTCAGTTCTTTTCTCCTTATTTTATTTTATTATATTTAAGTCTCCGTTCTGTCTTAAGAATGAATATATTCTGATTTCCATTTTTTTCCCTGCCATCTAAACTTATAATGCCTTAAATTCAAGTTACAATTGGATAGTCTTCTCTTTCGTTCTTCTTCATGACAGCTCGTTCGAACTTCAACTAAACGTTAGACTCTATAAAATCGGTGAGCATCAATCAATTTTGGTTTTAAAGGTTCAGTTTTAGTCTCTGCATTACATCTTTAATTTATTTATTATATGATCAGATTTAAATCAACTGCAAAGCTAACATTATATTCAAATTGATCACAATAGATACCGTTTAGGCCAAATTAATCAATTATACCCAAAGCATGGCTTTCAAGACGCTACTAGAATATATCGTGAAGCATTAACAAGTTTTGGTCATGTATCTTCCTTCTGTGTGAATTAGTGCATGATTTTTCAGTTTTGTTGTGAATTGTTCAATTTTTAAGAATTGTTCTTTATTAGTTTCACTGCTTCGTTGTATTATTTTGAAATAATAGATTTTTTTATTGCTGCACTCTAAGTTTCATCTCTCCAATATCAGAAATACTTAAACTTATTCCGTTTATTTAATTATAGATATTAAATTTTCTATAAGATATGTTTATCAAAAAATCAACTACTTTCTAAAGTTGGTGGTTTCCGGCGATACTTTATGGAATTTACTTAACATTTTGAAAGAATAGAGTAACTTTGTTTTTTCACATAAAATTTAATAACTTTCGACCATGGTGTCGACGATTAACATCATCATTAGGTATCCACCTGGTGATGACTTTAATCGTCGAAACCATGGTCGAAAGTTATTAAATTTTATGTGGAAAAACAAAGTTACCCTATTCTTTCAAATGTTACTACTTTCTGTTAATCAAATTAAGCTTATGCGATGTAACCTAATTAATAGTGCTGTTTCACTTTCAATGTATTCACCGTATTAATACCACTCTAATATACTTAGGGTTTTATAACCTTTTGTCTCCTATCTAAATAGTATTCAGACATAGTAGTAAATTTGTGGGGTCATATCCTTTAACTGTGGAACCGTGGAATCCGTGAAGCCGTGAGGTTTACAATGCAATATTAAATTTAACGCTAGGCTTAACTAAATGTATTATAGACATCACTAATAGTGGATCACACTACACTTGTGATGTTTTGCTGCAATAGGCCCAATAAAACATTGATAAGCTTATAAGAGCCTATATTTCTTTCTGAATTTATATAATTTATGAAACAGTCATGGACTTTTGTTTTTCATACTAAATCATTTCATTGCGATGTAAAATTTTTCATTCCTTTAAAATTGCTGTTAAGATTTGCGATTCATCAGTCATTTCATGGCTGCTTTGGTCATTGCTCTTTGTCTTTTCTCTTTTAGTATTTTGCATTGAAGGACTCTCTTGAGAGTGGTAATAATTTTTACTTTACTCTTTGCAGTTATCGTTAGTTTGTATCCTTTACAAAGCATGACCTTTCCCCAAAACATCTGGAAGTCCCATTGACTTCAAACTAGTGCTAGGAATCGATTTCCTCAGTGCATCCTTTACTCATGAAATCATGGATTTTAATTGTTTTCCTATCCTTAACTGATTCAAGGCGGTGAAAAACCTGCTTTTTGTGCCATAGTTCCGCTAAAGTTTTCATCAGCCACTTTTCTTTTCTGCATTTGACGTTGTGTTCTCTTAACGATATTTGTCGTAAAGAGCCTCCCTCGATAGGTATTTTAAAAATCTGTCTCTACATAATCATACTTTTTTGCGCACTATTAGTATTATATACCCCTTCCCATTCTTTCATTTTTCCCATTCCCATTGCTTCATATATTGTATGTCTCTCTGAGTTTAACCCAATGCTTTAATACTTTTCACTTTAACTACGTTTTCTTTTTTATGAAGCAATCAAGGATTTTATTTCATTGAATCCTAAAATATTTGAAGATATACTGAGTCCTGTTCATACATCTCGTAATACTCTTGTTCCACTTAAGTCTTCATCAGCCATTTTGCCGCACCTTTGTTCATTTCTCTTCATGCTCTTAAGCCCTTTATGACTTTCGCCGTAAATAAAATCCCCGGGGAAGAGTATTTGGATTAACTCCTTCACCATAATCGTACTTTTCTCCACTTTGCTCTCGAGGTACCTTACACGAGAAAACTTTCGGGAGACGGCACTAATTCTATGAGCATGGACCGCGAAGCATGGTTTCCACGAGACGAGAATTGGACAAGGGAGGAGGCCCTTTTAATCCTGGACCACTTATACAGCGCTGCTTCGCCTCCATGTTTAAACGGGAAAAATAATAGCGCCCGGTGGTTGTCTACAACTCCCCCGAGGAATGCATGAACATGAGCCATTCACATCCACGCCTCGTCCAACCGCAAAACTGACTTCGCCCTGGCTTTTTTTTGCCCACTCCATTCCTCAACTTCCTTGCCTTGCCTCTTTTGATTGCGCCTTTTACTATTTCGTCGTCCCGGACGGCTGCCGCCTTTTCCCCCGCCACTACAATTCCCTCCCTCCCGTAAATCCCGGAGCGTTAAAGAGAGGAATGAAATAATCTTCCCGTACTATAGGAGACGTGAACAGGCGCTATATAGTTGGGGGGCAGTAGGGTGGAAAGATATAAAGGAAAACCTCTCACTATCACGGGGAGCCGTAGTTGTGGGCACGTGTTTTCGGGAAAGGTCGTGGACTGCTTGCTTGCTGCATACTTCTCTCACTCTCCCCGCTCCCTGATTAACGTCGTCTCAACTTTAGAGAGAATGAACGGGGGAGGGCGGTTATTTTTTTGAGAACGGAAAGGAAAGGGGGGTGGTGTTCTGCGTGGGATGGGTGGTCCGTCGTGTATAGGGGTGAGGGAAAGGAAACGAAATTCCTGCCGCCATAAAGTAGTTGAAGGATTTTTATGTCCACTCTTACTTTTATTTACCTTTCCGTGACGACGTAACCACCTACCCACCCCCTCTAACTCTCTCTCCCTCGACCGATGCCATTCCTCCCGACCCCCTTGTCTTACCAGACGGAGTAGGAAGAGTTTGAGGGTGGGGTTTGCAAAGGAGACTCAGGGGAGGAAGAAAGAGAGAAGGGAAGGAAAGGCCCCTTATTCCCGAGGCTCACACTTCACCCCTTCCTTTTCCCTGGAAGCGAGAGAGAAAGGAAGTTGAACGGGGATTCATGGGATCGTCAGTTGATTCTCGGCCCTTGTTTACACCACCAGACGTCCAGTGACGATCTCGACTTTAAGGAGCGACGCAGGAGCTGTCATGCATCCCTTTTGGAGTCACGGGGGCACAGAGGAGTTGGTATCCAAGCAGGAGGATGAGGTGGTTTCTCTTGGAGGATGAGCCGGACCATCCTCATGCCCTCTCCTTCATCCCGAGATGATTTCGTTACGTGAGGCGACGGAATAGTCGCGCCAAAGCACCAACACTGCGCCTTAGATTGTTGTCCCGGACCGCCCCAGGGTTGCTGCAGAACAGACCCATACACCCGGAGAGTGTTCATTGTTTTATTGAGTTTTATGGGCGGTGGAGGCCGGGACATAAAACCCTGTGGAAGATAGAAGGATATTATTTTATTCCTCCTCCGAGTATGACGATCTTCGTGTTGACACGAAATCATATATTCTTTTAGCGATCCAAGGAATTAAATTCGTCGTCAGACCACACTACCCAAAATTCCATTCCGTCTTACTGCGTCGGCACAAATGGTAGAATTTTTCTCTCTCTCCCGTTCTTTTCATGCTCGAAAGTTATTTACGCTGGACGAGACCATTGGAAAATAGCCGAGATCTTTGAAAATAATGCCAGACGCTTTTTCCAAAATAGTCCCATCATTATGTGATCCAATTACATGTATAGTTATTATTGCGATAGTCTGGCAGGAAATATGTGGAAATCTTTTTTTGTCGGCAGAGGGGTTGAGATAAATTCCAAATTGTTAGAGAGTGTAATTATTTTGGTGGGGTTACCTCCTCCAAAGTTCAAAGTTACTCATGGGAGACATTGAATACTGTTTATCTCAATCTTATCTTCTGAAAAATGTTGATTTTTTTCTAGATATTATTTTGAAGGCGTGTGATAAGTATTGCCTCAATACTTTTTCTTATGCTCGCAATTTAACGAGTCTTTTAATGTAGTGATTACGTTGAACAATAGCAACCAAACAATCATTCTCTAAAACTGGAAACGACGGTGGTAAAATTAAGAACAAATGACCATAAGCATTTTTTCAGCCCTTACTAAGAATCATCCGTTGTCAGTATTTCCTGTGAATCTCTATTTTCGTTTTAAATTATTCTAAAACTGGAGAATAGAAAATCAAATGGCATCGGAATGCCAAGCGAAAAATATTTTTTTGGCTCAAGTGAATATGCTAAACTTGGAAAATATGTGCAATATTGCAGTTTACGGGATTCTTCGGATACAATGCAGGAATACCTTTTCGCAGTGTGTCCCACAAATTTTCGGCATTTTGTCTTTTCTTTTCATATTTTCATTGTTTACACACTTATCACATCACTCCTCCTTCGTTTACAACAATTATTTTTGGCTTATTTTCATATAATTTGCTTTTGTGTCATAATTTGTTTTCCCTCCATAAGTCCCTCCTTGATTCTTTGTTGTAATTTTTTCGGGTAATATGTTTGCCTATCATACATATTATCCTCACGAGCTTTGTAAAAACCCTTTATTACTTCTACCATTATTGATGTAATGGGTATATTTTCACAACTTCCACCCAATGTCTTTTTTTTTAAGAAATGTCATATTCACCTAATCGACGCCGCGCCCTGTTGCAAACGACAGAGCGGAGACACTCGAAATAGGAATTAACTCTCACAGGAAAATAACATGTAAGTCAACGTAGCCAAGATTCTGGCTTTTGACTAAAAGTGGAACTATGGTCGCCATATACCTGGATAGTAAAGACGATGCTATACAGTCCATTCCCCTGTACGCTTTGACGTCGTTTTCATTGGTCAGTAAATCTTGATATTATCCTGTAATAAGTTGTGTGCGATTTGTGATGGCCCTTACTTAATCTTTAGGCTTAAGTTGAAATAAAATCAATTAGGTACAATACATGGTGGCTCCTTTTGCCCAATTTTGTTTAACTTGAATAATGTTGATTGTTTTCATCTGCTGAGGGGTGTTAGAAACTGATTCAGGGTGAATTTATTGAGAAATTGATATTGTTGAGCATCAATCAATACATTTCAGCTCCTCGTGGCATTTCAAATTAATTTTTTATTAAGAGTGATTTGTTATGCTTCCAATAAGCAAAATAATACTAATTTTTTATAAGAAGAAATTGTTTCTTTAATCATTTTCACATCACATCATTAGATTTGATTGCTTACATTCAATTTGACAATTTTTACTAATTATAAAGACAAATATAAATTGGGATACATACATCGAAATAAATTAGACAGTTTTATAATACAGTCATTAAAAACCCTTTGCAAATGTCATGACATATATAAAGTATGATAAAAGGTTTAAAAACCCTCATAAAAATTTTGGAGCTGCCTTTATATACAATTTTCAGGGTACAATAATAGCGTACTCGGATAATTATTTACTCTTTATGCATATGATATTTTTACGCAGAATTTTTGCATGAGAAAAAACGCAGCTCAAATCAAACTAATGACGATTCGGTATGCCTATCTGTGTGAAAACACACATTTATCCCATTATATTCTATTGAAGGATTACTCATCGTTAATCCCACTTAATTAGAACAGTTGTAATGGTATAATGCTGCTAATTTTCTCTCCCATTTTCTCCCATGGTTAATATTTTTCTATTCAAATAATCATATTCTTATGAAAGGAGTGTCCTTCGTTGGTTTGATCATGTTGAGAGAATGGCTGAGAGTCGTATAACCAAACAGATATATAAGAGTAAAATGAATGGTGCGAGAGGTGAGGTAGGCCGAGAACGTTGTAGTTGAATGCGGTTGAGGAAATTCTTAGGAGGAGTAATATTAGGAGTCTTAAAAACAGGAGAGTGTATTTGAAGCAGTGTATGGGGGTAAATGAAGCAAAAGAAGTTTTCAAGGATAGGTCAGTATGGAGGAAATTATTGAAGCAGAGTTACAAATGTACAGATGTACAAATATGTATTTATGAGTGAAACTTAGTGACTCTGCCTACCCCGGAAGGGAACGGCGTGATTGGCATGTCTGTGTATGCGTATGCGTACCACTAAGTTATCTTTGATTACTACGTAAAGCATTAGGTACTTACAATCTCATTACCGATACGATGTTTAGTGCCGCTTATTTCGACCTACTTTATTTCTTTTTGACTGGCAGTATATTCATCACCATTTCATTAATGTGAGTACGGTAGGGCGTGGTATGGGAGCGCATGTGAGCGGGAGGGTTTGCTACGCGTGTGGGATCAAAGACTCACCTGGTTTTCGTCGTGTCTGCGGCTTGTTCTGTGTGACAAAGACCACGGTAGAAGGAACAAAACCAGAATAAGATAAATGAATAACCTTTGGGTCGACTCTGGAAGGGTATAAAAAAGGCAATAAAAACGTGAAAAATGAAATGCGCTCTCCCATTTATTTATTTATTTTTTTCTCCTTCTTCCTCCTGTGCAATCTCCTCCCTGGCACACCTCTGGCTCAATCTCCTCCTCGTCCATTGTTGCCGAAAGAGATCGATAATACCCCACCACCGTAGCTCCTTTCTCTTCTTCGTATTTTTTTATACGTATCATCCCTCCCAACCCCGGGACTTGCCTGCTACCTTCCCCCCGTCCCCTCTTGCGTATACCGTTTGCACCCCCCTCCTTACACCATCCGTACTCTTACTCACTACCACCCCCTTCTCCCCCAGCCCACACCCTCCTCTCCGGTTCCGCACCCTCACAAATCCTCGCTCACCAGTTTTACTATCGCTTCCTCTTTTTATTCCTCCAATTTCTTTCGTTTTTTTAAGTGACTAAGCTTCAGCGCTAAAGCCTCTCCCCCACTACGCCTCCCCATTCTTTTCCTCGCACCTCCCTCTCGACCTTCTTTGATCCAGCCTCCCTCCTAACTTCCCGCCTCATTCGATAATTCCGAGTATTCTCACCCCTCTTCCCCTCATTCCGCCATCTTTTCTTCCCCCGAGAGTACCTACTCGGATTATTTTCGTTCCGCGTTGTCAAAAAATAACGTAGGAGTGTTAGGACATAAAATTCAAAGCAAATAACCCGAAGTATTTTGATATGACCAGGTATTTAGGTTTTTTAAGTGTTCGCTCCAAGTTCTCTTTCCTCTTATCCCCTTCTGGTACTTTAAATGGTTTATTCATTATTGTTTACTCTTCTCGTTGTGTATTCATTTCTTGAGGGTGAAATGACAATAAAGAAAAACTCATGTATTTTGATAAATTTGTAAACCATCTAGAAACATCTACTTGATAGTTTTGTAATATATCTAAAGACTCGCATTAAACATTACAAAAAATTCTTCTTCCTTCGTCTGTATGTTTCATGTATTATTTCTAAAAATTACCCTCATTATTGGTCCAGTTTTGCCTGTTGTTAATCTCATTCATAATTTGGGCAACTCATTTTTTCTGATGTTAATAGGTAGAATTGGATCTTTGTGTAATCTCTTCTAATCAATATGTCATAAATTTGGGGTAAATATTTAAAATTACATTTTCTCCATCGAAAATATCAGAAGGGATATGTATTTCCCAAGTATTAAATAAACATTTCCTATTTATTCAAGGATTAAATAAATAAGAGTTATTTTTTTATTTTTTAATACTCACAACTCCGAAAACAGCACAAAAAAGGCCTTTTACATCGGGTGTTTCAATATTAACAAGAGACGAACTCACACACCCATGTTCTGGTCAAATAATATTCTACCAAGGCGGGACTCGAATCCGCTACTCTCAGGTTAGCAGGCTTGGAATTTACCCCACCGCCACCGGGGCCGACAGTTCTAATGTTCGTAAAATATGAAGTCAACTTTGGGTATACATTGCATCGTATTATAAGCCATAATCGCATATTATAAGCCGTACACCCATCCTAATTAATGCATATGGTAAATTTATATTTGGAATTATTTAGTTAACACGTGTCCTGTACGAAGAAACATCATTATTTTATTTTTTATATCTTATGCCCTTAAAACTCATGCTGAACATAAGCAGTCATTAGCCAGCTGCTTATGATTATCAGTCAGAAAGGCCTACCATTTGTACTTTGGAATGGATGGATACCCAAATGCCTTCAAAGCGAGCAAGAACTTTGATTTAAAATAATGATTATTTCTCCCACAAGAAAATTGGCTCCGCGTTAAGAATTACACAGTAGAAGTTACTTCGAGAAGGGTTATGGATTTTTATTCGATAACCTTATCTTTATTCTTTTTATAAAATATTTTTCGACCAGAAATTTCTAATGACCTCTTTGAAATAAAAATCAATTTGTTAGAAATGTAACTTCATCATTTCTGTGATTCAAATTCTCATTAGAAACTATATCAATTCATGTTACTAATATTTTTGTGTAGAATAAAGTAGGCCATGAAGGTAATGCTTATATATGTACTTATCTCATATCTCATTTTCTTTTCATTAACGCGATCAACAAAGGTATTTCTTCCTAAAAACATCTATATAATGTTCTGTCTTGTTACCTATATTATTTGAAATTGAAAATCAGTTTAATCAATGAATTAAATGAGAGATGAACTCTGATCATGTGTGTCAAACTGATCCAAGGGTTCAGCTAGTGGTGCTCATTAGAAACAAAAATGCTTCCTTGTCTAACAAATCTTTCAAAATTAGCTAACACAGTTGCATAAAATGCCATTTCATAGCTGCGAGGTAAGTACGAACTTGGATAGTATGAATAATTTTCATTCAAAGCATAATGCAGGGTGTACATTATCTTTAGAAATTTCAAAGTTGATAACTTTTATTAATAAACTTACGATGAAAAATTGTTTTATTGCAGTTTAAAAATTTATTTATGTCAAAAAGCTATTTACGTCTTCTTTTGCTTAGGAAAGTGATATTTGACTTGCTCGTTTTAAGGATATTGCATCCAGTTCTCTAGTAACAAGAATAGGTATCCGTGTTTCATTACAGAAATGGCCACTTTTCTTGGTAACTTGGGATGTTGATTTTCCTTGAGCTCTAGCATAATATAAATTTGCAAACTCTCAAAGGAATCGACTTGAAATGTGCGTTCATTACTGCTTAAACTCAGACGCCATCTTGCGATGTTACCACACTGTAGGATAATCATAAGCTTTTTGCCAGTTCAGCTTTGGCGCAAGAGTTGGTCGTTTCATAAAACCTATATTTGATTCATTCTAATTAAGATGGCTATATTCATCATGAAAATTCGCGTTTCACTTGCGTCAACTGATATTCGATGCGCGTGTTGGCAAGATCGGCTCAGCAATAAATTATCTGCCTTTGGCGTTCGCATAGGGTCCTCTCCAGGAAAATAAGCAAAGACTCGGAGGTTTTAATGTCATCCGAGCTGTTTTATGAGCTTCGTCAGCAAGGACCGTCCCCTTTTCGTCGCGTATTGAATAATGCCTCGGGGGGGAGAAAAATAAATTCGCTCCCTTCTTCAAAGATTCCTGTACCCTCAGGCCGCCACCGAGCGAATCTGGCAATAAAAGCTTTGGGAAGCATTTACATTTATCAATACTCCGATGCGAGACGTATGACAAATATCATGCATTCCGTTGTCTTTTTAGTCCCGCTCAAAATGCGGCATAACTCACCCAAGGGAGAGGAGCCGTCTGTGTGTATATGTGAGAGTAATAAAAAGAGGAAAATGTTAAGTTCAGAAAAAGAGGAACGCGAGCATTCGTTCTCGATCTCTTCCGTTCTCTGTACTTTTCTTGCGCCACACCCCTCGCTCTCTTCCCTTATTTTACTTCTCCCTCTCTTTTCTACCTTTGGTATTGCTGTGTTCGTTTTATTTATTCTCACATAAGTTCAAGCATCCCAACATTTTATTAGCCTATTCACCATAAAGTCAGGTAGGGTACTTAAACTCCCAACGCGAAAGTCGCATGTGTAAGATGGATATTGGAATTCAGAGAGAAATACATATGGCTTTGGTTAAGTCACCCTCAGTTCTGATTAATAAAACGATCAAATTAGAATACCCATGGTGTTTCGGTGCCCACAAATAGTCTCAAATATTTTCTTTCATCAATTGTATTCATGTTCTATTAGAGAAACATTATCACAAACATACTTCAAATTTACAAATAATACACGCATTTTATATTAATTATCATTCATTGTATTCATAATAGTTATATATTAAATACATGGCTTCATATTTAATTTTAAATTGATCAGATCGCATTTTTTCTAAGATATCATTCTTTCTGTGAACATATCTTACATTTTCCGATGCTTGATATTTTGAAATAGCGTTTTAAGCTGTTTATATAAAAATAGGAAGTTAACGGTTGCATACCTGACCAGTTGCTGTTGCCACTTGAACTTTATTGAGTTGTCAATCACTCTGGAGCGAGATTGAAAATTTCCAAAGTATTTAGGGTGCTGCAATACAAAATTCGACCACGATCATCAGTCTCACCGCACCATTGCGTAAAATAAAACGCCATATCCGATTACACTACTCATTTATCTGGAGAATTTAAGAAAATATTTGGCTTCCCACTTTTAATTCATTGTCTTGCGCCGCATTTGGCAGCTGAAGGATGTATCCTACTTGGCAATGTCTTCCTTTAAGCCCGGGATTGCCTATCAAATTGACGACGACCGGAAAGAGGTGCGCTGCGTTACTCATGTTCCTGGACATACTTTCACCTCCCAAGTCCTAGGACGTCCTAAGACATTCATCACAGAAATTAAAGGATGACATCAATTTAGATTAGTTTTAGAATTGACAGGGGAGTCCCACTATGCCAGGTTATTTGGAAAGGCGCCCAAATACTTCAATAATTCACGCAATTAACTATAGTTATGATAACTGGTAGAAGAACAAATATAAGGGTGAATGTTGGGAGGGTGGAGAGAAAGCCAGGGCTTATACCATGTATCGAAACAGGTCTCCTATAAATACTTGTTTGAAATTTTCCGGTGGATCTCTTTTTTTAGCATTCCTACGAAATTTAAAATGGAAAATTTATTTGCAATCATTTTGTAGACTTTGTGTAATACGTCACAGGCTATCTTTCGAGAGTAAAAACTTTTATTTTTGAAAATCGCTGCCAACATTTACAGGATCTACACGGCACATGGCTTGAAAAGTCTTGGCCTACCTTTTCAGGAAATCACTGCCATTGAATGGCTGAAAACAGTTGTACTCAAAGTGGGCGCTACCGCCCACGAGGGGGCGGTAATTTAATGCAGGGGGCGATAAACACCTTGAGGGAGGCAAGGAGCGCTGGACCAAATGGTGACCATAGACCATTCGTTGAAATAAAAATTAATTTTATGAGAATGAGGTACCAATATTATACCTGATACTTTAACCAAATGACATGAATAACATGTCTAGATAATTCTTCTTCGTGAGCTCTTTTTTTTAATATAAAGTTATTATCCTGGAGATTGTAGGTCATTAATTCATGTTTAAACTGTTACTCTTTTGCCAACCTAGCCCATGCTCTGATGAAGCATAAAAGATGCGAAACGTTGGCAAAAGTGTAACAGTTTAAACTTGAATTAATGAACTACAATCTCCCGGAAAATTACAATATATATTTAAACATTAATAACATGATAAAATAAAATCAATATTTGTCAATTTGTTGAAATAATTTAATTGAACAATAATTGGTGAATCTTTAGCTACAAATTCCAAATATTCGTCGAATGCAAATGCACTTTAGGGGGAATAAAATTTAGTATGGGGCTATGCATCCTAAAATAATTAGTTTCTATAATTTCATGCAACTTATAATGACGCGTGAGTTCCGTTATAATACTGAGTGAGACCTAACTTGTTCCGATCATGCCTATGATTAATATTCTTACGGTTTCGGGAGTATTGAGTTCTGTTTGTTAAACCTAGGGGTGGTGGCTCGAAAATAGTTGAGAAATAGTGACTTACTCCGTATATGCAATGAAAATTATCCTTTTTAACAATGCTTATGGACTTGTCTGTTGCTATAAAAATAAAGTTTAATCGGTACTTATTTAACTTCAGTGGTTTTCATTTGAATTATCGGCATTGTATGGTCTTTTCTATCCGTCCCGAGGGAAGATGGTGTCCCCTTTTCGTTCATCCCGAAGCACATGCGTGATATTGAGTTACCTGCCTCAGCCGAGTGCAAAAGGAAAAACCAGGACCATCGCCTGATTCCCACCTTAGAACATCAATCCACACTCCGAAAGGTCTTTTTGCCATTTCTCCTCCAGTCCATGACGGTTTCTTGAGTCGTTCCTTCCCCATCTACTCCCCGTACTTACTTCCCCCCCTTCTCCTCTTCCCCTGCGACCTCTCGCTTTCCCTTCTAAGACTGAAGAATCCGTCCATAAAAATCTTCCCAGCTTTTATTCACCCTCCTTCCCATTCATTCTTCCCCACCATTTCATGGGATGGCCATGAAAGGGAGCACTAACTTTTTCTTCTTTCTCTCTCTCTTCTCGTCTTTTCTCTTATTCTGCCTCTATCTCTTCCTTCTACCCCACTCTATTGTTCTCCTTTCTCCCACCCTTTTCTCAACTATCCCTCCCTCTCCTTTGCTCTGTTTCCTCCCCTCTCCTCGATCCCTCTTCTCCATTCTCTTCCTCCTCCATGATCACCCGAAAAGGGAAATGTGTATTTTATTTCCCGTCTTTCAACCTCTTCCACCCTCCTCTCCCGCCGCCACCCACCTTCTTAAAACCCCTCTCCTCTCTACATCCCCTTCTCCTTCACCTACCCCTCTCCAGCGCGGTGGAATATGAGTCACATCCCTTGCGATTGGTCATGAATTTTCTCTCCAGAGAAGACTTTTTAAGTGCCGATGCGAAATGCTTTTGGCACTCCTGAGCTTTAAAGAGAATAAAAAAAAATGATGGAAGAAGAAGGGAGAGTACGAAGTGAAGAGGGTTGGAATTTTTGTAGGGATGGGAGTGGAGGATTTATTTTTTTACTTTATTCAAGGGGGTTGAAGCAGGCGGACATCATTTCTTTTGCTTTTTTTTCGGCTCAGGGCTTTGAAGAGGCGGGGTGAGGGGAGTTTGGTAGGTGGGTGGGTGGGTAGGTAAATCCGCTTCCCACGAAAGACGGAAAAACTACGCACTTTGCCTATCGGCCTACTGAACTCATCCTCCTTAATCTCTTTACTTTATAGGTCATATATCTTTTTTTAGGAACGTTTTCCATGTAAGAGAGGGTATTCCCCCCCAATATCCTTGCCTGCCTCATACTTCCTCGGCAGTTTTTCATCCATCGAGAGGAGCGGTTCGAATTCTGACGAAATGAGGCTACGAGGGCATAGAACAAGTGAATGATGGGGATTTCCATGAAGCAAGACAGAATGGGGGAAGAGGCTCTTTTCTTCATGTTTTATGAGTTTTCTATACACTGCGTCATATATTTTGCTTGAATGTCTGATGCTCTGAGGTACTTCTACTACTATGGGGCATTACGTGGGTTGGAGGGCGTTTTAGTCCCGGCAAATCAGTTTCGGTTCATTGCTTTGTTGGTTTAAGGATAAGCAAGCGAGGGAGGGACGATCTCATGTAAGCCCTGTACCATGTATAACCTATTCCTTTTTTCCTCAAACACTCATTACAATTCCATTACAATTATCTACGTGTTTATCCCAAGAGTGGCTATCATCATCCTGGTAATTAGTTAAAATTTTCACATATTATTTCCTACCAAATAATTTATTTACAGCCATGTTTCAGTATCGTGCCACTATCAGGGTTAGTATTGAAAATGAATCGATGTATTCATGACTGGTAATTAAGTTTAGTGGGGAAATATCATACTATCGTTTTCCTTAAAAGACCCTGCTACATATGTATAGGGTTGAATCAGTGTTTAAGTTTTTATTCGTATTTTTTAAATCCTGAATCCAATTCCTGATGCTGAAATTTTCTGCTAAATGTTATTGTAAATCAGTAATATGATTGGCAATTTCCTTATACCAAGCCTTGTTTCTCTTAAACATTATGTACCATGGAGATGGCTTCAATGCCCCATAACTATATTTTTAATATTTATCATAGGACTTAAACGGAAGTTTTGGCGTTATCGAGAGGCATAGAAATATCGGACGGCTCAATTGTATCGTTTGTGTATTCATCAGTTTTATTGCGCACCGTAACTGATGGAAATATGATTTTTAACTTGACACCGAATAAATGGCAACGTGTATTCGGATAAAATCCGATCGATTAATCACGGAAAAACATTCCCCAGTTTGTCATGAAAAAAAGCCTAGATGGATATTTTTCAAGCCAAAATGCTGTAAAATTAGAAGTCTATGTGTCACGTATATGGCTCTTAAAATCAACATAACTTTATTGGAAAAAAGTGATTGTTAAAGGTAGGAATAGAGTATTTATTTAAATAATTTTAATGCTGTATTGACCCAGCGAAAATACGATTAAGATGTATTTTTATTTTGAGACCAATTGCAAATTGAAATAGTTGAATTAATAATGTAGGGGCACATTTAACTACTACACCTTTAATGCAGCACTCAAATAAAATACAAAATACCTAAAATCAGAAAGTCCATTGTATCGTGGGTTAAAACTAAACGCTTTCGTTCGTATGTTTCAAATACTATTTTTTAAATAAGTACATAAGGTTAAGTTGGCTGACGAATATTACATTTAAAAGTTATGCTTTTTTTATTTTTAGGATATTGGAAATGCTTCCGTTCAATAAATCAAAGCTCATTTGCTATGTATTCATAATCTTTTCCGATCTTACTCATGTTTTCATGCCATTCAAAATCACCCCGAAATTTCTTTCTCCCCTTAATTTATTTATATTTTATTAATTTAATCATCTCCACGCCATTAAAATAAAATTATAAAACTTAATAAATTACTCTGCAGGCTTTTAAAAATCACATATTTGTGACAACCTTTTCTCCTTATTTCCCCTCATTCACATACTGTTATTTTATCGCTCCCAGCTGATAAATTTAAAAAATATTTTTTTATATTCCTAACAAAGGTGCTTTTCCTTGTGTAGTTGCTGAATCTAATGTGGTTCTATTGCTCTAGCCAATGAGTCACAATGATTGAAAAATAATAGGGATTCCAGCGAATACATGAGTGAGATCCGTAAATATTGGAGAAAAAAGCATGGAGTTCTCAGATCTACTGAGAATACTTCCAGTCATCATTCAGTGGGAAAATACAATGCATCCTCGGAGGATAAAATCCAACTCCAAAGGACGTAAAAAAAGAGCGAGTCGGCGGAGATATTTCAATATGAGAAACTGCTCGATCCTCTTGCATGGGGAAACTCAGGGATGGAGATCCACATTTATTCGAGGTTTTCAATATCAATATTTTTATATCAGTGAGATGGGTAGAATTTATGTTGAAATTTTTATAGGAATATCCGCAGCATTATTTGTCTCTTCAGGGCCTTAATCTAAAACAGAGTATCTTAAGTTCATTTATTCTTGAAGGAGATTGCATTCAAGTATTGACAACTTATTCAATTTCCTGATTTTAAAGGTCCTTTCTTTCAACACTACAAATTCACTTATTATTTGACTACATTTTTCATTTATTCAAAAGTTACAGCACAGTAATTGTGCGTTAACATCAAATACTCGTTCACCTTTCTCGTTGTAGTGAGATATTTCATGAACTTTTATTTAGTATATCTTATTCCGTCAGGTTTACTCTCTGCCGATAGGATATCATATTGTCTTAATGTTGCCTCCTCAATTAATGAGGTCACTATCATAAAGTACCAATCAATCATGGTTTGGAACATATTCTTTATACACACAATGATATCTGGTAAATTTATCTGATAACACTATTTGTACACCTATAAAAGTTATCTATCGATTAAACTGTACTCGGTTGTTTCGGTAAAATAGACACCTTCAGAAGAGACTAAGCAAAGGATGTAGCTAAAAATAGTCAATTTTGCTGTTTCTTTTTTTCCACTGACGCGTTCTTCAGTTTTCCCTATTGTTTATGATAGCTCCTTTTTTTCTTTTTCAAAAGGTAAAAGGCTCAATATAAAAAATATTACTAATTTTGTATACTTTCATTGGGGAAAATCAAATTTTTTTCCACTGCGTCTTTCAGAACTTATTCATAAAACATAAAAGATTACGCATTTAAGTCGATACTGTCATGTGGAGTAATAAATATTTATCAAGCAGTAAATATTGGTATCTCTTTATTTTGGCTATCTAAAACTTTGTTTTGTCAAAATTATGTATGGCTGATTGGTACATGCATCGTGTTTTCATATTTTTCACTTGACATCATCTCGTCCAAATTCTCAATGGCATTGCAGCGTTTTCTAATTTACCATACCTTTTTATTATATTTTAACCTCCTCTTTCTCCATAAGGTTACATTTCTCTTTTTTGCACTCGTAGTTTTTTTATATTTTCCCTTTTTCTGTTTCCAACTAGCTAATTTTAAAATTTTTACAATCCCTATATACTATTTTCAACTTTTCTCGGAGACTAAGTTTCGGATATAGGCCCACTACTACTCCCGAATTGATATCTTATTAATATTTTCCGCAGAGGTCGACGACAGAACTTTATTCCAAGTCACTTTCAATTCAACTTACTTATATTAATGGGTGGAATATCCTTATTTCTCTTTCATGTTTAAACGAGATATATTTTAAAATCCATCTAGGTTATATACTACTTCTTGTACTTTTCATAAGTTGAAAAAATGAATGTTAAAAACGTTCTGCATAATGGTCATCTTACAACCGCATGTTTAGTTTTTTAGATGATATGTCTCGTTACGAGAACCACAAGATATTGGACTGAGCGGAGTTAAGATAAACGGTGAAGAAATAAATATGCTCCGCTTAGCAGATGATATCGCAGTCATAGCTGGCAATCACGATGATCTTCAAAGGTCACTAAACTTAATGGATCTAGTTCTCCAGGAGTACAACATGAAAATAAGTAAGACAAACACCAAAATCCTAGTATGCGGAAGAGGGAAGATGAATGTAGAAGTCGACCTGAGAGAAGAGAAATTAGAGCAAGTGGATTCCTCCACCTATCTTGTAGTTGACATCACATTGGGTGAAA
Source organism: Ceriagrion tenellum (assembly GCA_963169105.1). Classification (NCBI taxonomy): domain Eukaryota; kingdom Metazoa; phylum Arthropoda; class Insecta; order Odonata; family Coenagrionidae; genus Ceriagrion; species Ceriagrion tenellum. The sequence continues at coordinate 30,592,880 of OY720636.1, read as the reverse complement.
GAAGTACAACAGACGTCAAGTGGAGAATAGCCCAAGCTAAATAGGCATTCCTGGGAAAAATACTACTGCTTTGCTCAGAGAAGGTAGGCCTAAAAAACAGGGAAAATTATGTGAAAATCTTCGAGTGGAGCGTGGCACTCTATGAATCGGAAGCATGGACCATGGGAACAGCCAACCAGAAATGAATGGAAGCCTTCGAAATCTGGTGCTGGAGGAAGATGCTGAATATAAAGTGGACGGATAAAATCAGAATTGATGAAGTGTACAGAAGAGTAGAAGAGGAAATATCCATATGTAACGCCATACAGAAAAAAAGAACGAGATGGAATCCTAGTATCTTTGCGGGAAATAGCAGTAACAATTACGTATTCATTTTCCCTCTAGTTTCGTGGCTCCGGCTGAATCTATGCTCGACGACGGCCGACTTTTCCAGAAGTCCCGGTAAGTTTTCATGATCCTAGTTTCAATTAATCGGCCCGTATTTTTTGCTGCCATTTTTTTAATTTGTGCACATTTTTAACCTTTATCACAATATCCGAGTGAAATATTCGGACCCAAACGAAAGTGATGTAAGAAGATGACAAGAGATCAGCATCGGAGAGTGCGGAAATAAAAAACTCGGGCACGAAATAGTAAAATTGAAAATTCTCAAACATTTTTGGAGAGAACGCATATATGATGACTCGTTTCCATTTCTTACGTGCCAACCGGACTAAATGGCGTACATCTATTGCCACTACTCTATCACAGGGGATAACTCTGTGCTGTTCCAATTGGTTTTTAATACTATGCTGTTGCAGATGGCGTATATCTTTTCTGAAATTTCATTCACATAGTTATCCTACTTCATGAAGATTAAAGTCTCTCACCAGGTCCCCTGGGTTTTACTTTTGACTCCAAGGACCCCATATTTATTGACAGCAGGGAATAGGGTTATATTCACAGCTTCATATAGGCTTCAATTACACAACATTATTAAAAAGTAGGCAGTATGTCAGAACTATTGATGATAGTAGTAGTAGAAAATATTCTCGCGCTATTCGACCTCTAAGGGTGTTATATCTTATTGGGGCCAGATCAATTACTTTATGCAAAAACATAGAGGATAGCTGGTTAAATTTCATTTTTAAGGTTGTTATAGTATTTATATGAGGGCTCCTGATTATTTATATGATAATAACGCATATTTCCAACATGAATTCCCTCTTTGAAATTACAGACTTTAACTATGTGATGTACGCTTATAAAATTAAATCGAACTAGTGAAAAGCGTGAAGGTAACTTAAAACAAAGTTAAAATTCTCGAATGAATGGGAGCTTTGACAAAATATGGAAATGTTCTAGAGCTAATTATGCTTTTATTGTTTCATAAGCCTTGTAAAATCCCACTCTTTTCCATTTTTTCTGTCTATTTAGTTTATTATCCTTCATTATACCGGTTTTTGACACCGTAGAGTGGTCGGAAATCGAAATAAGTCGGACAAAGTTCAAGATTGCCTTATTAGTGGTAGATACTTGAAACTTGGCTCATTAATTAAACAATGCTAGAAATTGGAATTATTATTCATTTTCAATAGGTCTAAACTGTAAGTAAATTGCGGCTTGCATTTTAACATGGCCGAATTTCCAAAATAGCGCCCGTTTTTATTTGTCTTCGAAAATCTTAAACGTTAAACTGGTGGTTTGTTTTATAAAGCGTTTTTATGAAATGTAGGTAAATCATTAGCATCTGTTAGTATGATACTTCTCCGTACTCTGCTTAAGCTTCAATGGCTTTTCTCGTCATTTCTTTGCTGTTATGTCACAAAATGGCTGACGCTTTTTTTTAGTCATATTTTTACATAGTTAGTATTTATAATTAGCTTAAGAAATATCTGCGCTAAGATACTTCATCAGGATTTCAAATAAAACATTTTAAGGAAAATCTACTAAAAACTTCGTATTCGATTTTCCGATCGCGCTGCGCGACCCGGCTTCGGGAGTAGTGTGACTCCGGTTGATTATTCAAGTTTTGTAGATCTTAACTCCCCGCATTTGCAGTTTTTAAGCCGCAAATTTTTGTCACTTATATACAAAGATCCAATAATGATAATTTTACCAGGATAGAGATTATAGCATCCACGCGTTTTTATGATCAAGTTGTTTTCTTTTCTATTCTTTATGAAATTATGCTGCAAATTGTAAACGTCCTTTAACTATTGAGAAACTATGGCGACTCCCGAGTTCTCCATTCATAGTTTCAGAAGAGACATTATTTTTCTCTCCGTTTCCTCCCTCCCTACCTCCCTTTCCTACCAAACTACACTCTCCGCCTTTACTCTGGAACGTGCCTTCCTATTGTGGTTTTGGCATAAAGACGAAGTAGGTAGTGCGTTTCGTCCGTCAGCAGTGAAAGCGGGCCAAGATGGCGCTGAATCACAGGGAAGCGGGCTAGTATTGTTTTTATATTTTAAGCTCCCAGTTCACGTCACCACGTCACATTGACTTCCGCTCACATGTAAATACGCTCACCTATAGGCAGATATGTGCTGACGGGTGAAATAGAAGACGAGGCATTCCGTATGCCGAACCGCCGGGAAAAACTTCCCTCCTGCCCCTTTCCGAAAATCCTCTGCTTTCCTTGAAGATAGAACCCTAGAAGGTGGGCTGAAACGAGGGGGAGGTTGGAAATGCCTCATATTCCCTCGTCCCGATAACTGCCAAGCCCCCCTTTCCCCTACCATCCCTATCCCCATGTGCCGAACGCAAAACCGACTTGGTTGAGTTTTTGGAACGAATGTTCCGAGTGGGGGAGGAAAGAAGGTGGGAATTGTTGGGAAAGAGAGGTGGAAAACGGCAGCTATGCCGCAAGTATAGCACGTGTGTGTATAAGGAGGCCTTTCCGTCCTTAGGTAGGACTTCTGCATGAGGGAGATATCGGAGCGAAAGGAAAGATTTTTTGGAGGACGCTGTTGGCGGTGTCCTTCTTTTTCACATGAGGGAGGGAGGGGTGACGGCCAATTCCCCTCTTCCCATTTTACGCGGCCCCGTGCGTTAAAGCCAAAACCTTTCCCCGCCTCCTTCTCCTCCTTGCCCCCCTCTCACATCACCAGTGGACCCCTCCCGCCCAATACAGATCTTCTTCCCCTCCTCTCGCGCGCCCCCCTGCCATTCACCCCGGGACTCACTTTCTCCTTTCCACCCCTTCCCTCAACCCTCCCCCTCCCCCTCATGCGGACTTTTATACCCCTTCGCGCCGATGCCGCCGCCCCTCTCCATAGCAGAGGAGGCAGAAGGGGCGGGTGGGGCCATCCCGACTCGTAATAACGCAGCCTTCGCGGTTGAGGCTTTTATGGGTCGCCTGCTGACAGGGAGAGCCGGGGATCGTAAACCTCCACCACACTAATAACTCGCTTCTGCAGCTCTACACACCCTCCCTCTCTGAAACCAACCCCCGCCGTGGAGAACGAAACTACTCACCCCCCACACCCTTTCCCCATTTTCGCTTTTCCAACACCCCCTGCCACGCACCTCCCCCTCTCACTCTCATCCTCGACACCCCCACCTCCTGCCATACTCCCGAAAAGGACATTGGCAGGGGGTCGCGTGCTCGTAAATGCAAGCGTCGGGGCAGAAGCAGGGTTGAGGGGAGGGGAATAGGTAGAGATGGGGTAAGGGGTGGTGTCATTGCTTGAATAGCGAGGAGAGGGAGTTCGGGGATGGTTGAGATAGTGTGGGGTAGTATGTCGTATCTGCCTCTACAAGAGAGTGGTAAGGTGGTCTTAAGGGGGAGGAAAAGGAGGGGGGCAGAGAAGTCGGTGTCGGGGAGGAGGGGTTGGTGTGGTCTGAAGATGACGACGTAGGGTGGGGAGGAGTGGAGAAAAAAAATACCAGGGGGTTGCAGTGTCGTTGGGTTCGTTCGTTCACTGAAGACCTCGACCTCCGAGCAGTATCAGTCCTTCTCCTCCGCTTCCTCGCGCCATATTTCAAAGTCAGAATCTTCCACTCCAACCCCTCTCTCCCCCCCCTCCCCACTATGTCATATCACTCCCGCATCACCCTTCGGAAAAATTCGGTCTCTCTTTCCGTTCCTCGCCAACGACCTCTCCGTCCTCCGCCTGTCCTCCCACTCGCACACCACCCGCGAATATAGCGTCCCCACTTGTCCTCCGAGCGGCGTGGCGGTCTCCCGTATCTCACTCACCGGGTAAACCGGCCGCCAGAAAGATGGGCCTCGCCTTCACTCACTTCCACTCACTCTTTCCTCAGTCCCTTCGCTTGGAAACGTGGGGTCCCGATACAGCTCTCTGCCTCCCTCCATGCTCTCAGCCCGACTTTTTATCAATCGCCTACCAAGCAGTAGGTCATCCGAAACTGAAAGGATGAGGAGTCAACGCAGACGAAAACTGCTTAGAAAAGCTGGATCAAGTAAAATAATTTTATATTACTCTTACTTTGTAAAGTAGTTCAGGCCTACATATCTGTCTCCCAAGTTACTTCCTCCTTTTTTTTCGCGCGGAAAATAAGTATTTTGGCAAAAAATATATTTTAAAAAATTCAAATGAAGACAGAAATATATTTTTTTGGCTTAACAACAAACTTTTGCAAGCTACCCGAATTTGGCTCCGCTACTGAGAGGCAGCAGTCTCAGCAGAAGGTATTGATGGCGCAGATCAAGGAGATCGAATCAATTTCAACAGCCACAGCTTCGTGCATGAGTTATGTTTCACGGAATCGGCCGGGGTACTGCAATGTGGATACCAACGGTGAAATGACCACATTAGTCTCCCTAGAAATGAAGCCCTGCATTTTTAATATATATGATATTATGGCATCCCTCCCTATAAAATATTCTGGAGGTATAATAGTCCCCCATTCGGATCGCAGGGTGGCGACTACTGGGAAGAGGTCATCAGTCAGTAAGGATAAATGTGGGATAGGAACGTATTTATTCAACATTTTTCATAATAAACCTCTTCTGAACTCGGGGATAGAAGAATTAACGCTGCAATTCCACATGTTAATAGATTTATTCACACGCCCGGTTTCGCCGTAGATTTATTAGCAATTAGCGATCATCGCTGATGATCGCTGATTGCTAATAAATCAATTACCATGTGGAATTACGGCGTTAATTCTTCTGTCCCTTATATCAAGGAATTCCAACAAATAAGGTCCGAAACTATTATCTCCTCTTAACTGTTAAATACAATAGTAATCCTCTGCTATAGTTTTAGGCTTGTTTCACTATCATTCACCATCTCAGCTGTAGGTCATATAAAACTGAAATTATGTGTGGTATAAACAGATAAAATCTCTTTTTTCCTCATACCCAGGAATGGACTTCAGTTTTGAATGAAAAATATATTTTAGCCATATTATGAATGGCCATAGTATGACCCTTTGAATTTTTTTTTTATTTTCGATCTTTTTAAAGAAGAAACATTCTCCCTTCCTGTAAACCTCGATTGAAACATCCACATTTTTCGCTCGAGTAAGTACCATATCTCAACCACCCGGTTGTCCAGTCACTATATGGTAGAATCCCTCGTCTACTTTCGTTTTTATTCACTCTTATTTCTTCCCGTTCTTCCTGCGGTCCGATTCCTCTACAATACGGTTGAATGAAATATCGAGTACCCTAGAAACTTATAAGTTCCACCGCGTTCCTACTTGCTGCATGTCATCCACATCTGATGAGACAAAAAAGGGGATCAAATCGCTATGATAGTTATAGCTATTGATTTCCTTCCCTAAATTCCGGGTTCGAACCACACCTACGATGAAGTTATTTTAATAGATTCCAAATCCTTACTGTGAAGCATTTCGGAAAGCACCTCATGTGTTATAATAATTTCGCGTATCGAATGAAATGGTAAATTAGTAAATTGTAGTTAACTCGTGTCTTTCTTTAAGTTCCATTGCAACGCGTTGTGCCATTCTTTAATATTAGCCTGAATCAGACATTTTATCCAATCATCCATCCATATCAACCTCCACAACTGTTTTCTACGAGTGCCCTCCCTGTGACCGACCGGCGGGAGAATAACATAGTGTTTGATATATTATTGATGATGACTTTTACGAGACAAAATTATTCATACAAAGTCACAATATTTAAATTCTGGGGAGTTACCTTTTACCCAAAAGAATTCAGGATTATTTATCGGGAATAAAACTTTTCCCAAAGGAATGCGTAATTTTGCTAGAAAATAATTTAAGCAAAAAATAATGCCCACTTTTATTCAGTAGCCTGTTATCAACGAGAATCGACGGTTTACTGTCTAAATTTCAAGGTACGATGTCGAAAGATACACTTTCGATTCCCTTTTCTGATACTTTTTCTCCCATATAATATTTACACTTACATTTCACCGTTTAATTTTCATGCTCAATTTCTGGTGATCCCGAATTGCCGGTACCGAGGCTCTTTCGCGGAATCCTAAAAAATCTGTGCCCACTTGGCCTTCGAGCAGGTTAGAGTTTTTCAGCTACCAGATGAAACGGCTGATGAATTCATTCAAACCTCTTTTCTACTTCCTTTTACTCGGCCATGACTCTTACTTTCTTGGTTTCTGTTCTACCTCTTTTATCAAGTTCTTTTCCATGCCGTGCCCCAATGCGACCTTCTGGTGGCGCTCTGAATTCCAGCCTGAATTATCTTCAGGCGTATACCTTTATATCGTATATCTTTCACATAGGAAGGATTGAAAAAATAAGATATATTATTGGAATTTCTAGAGAAGGCCAGGACATGTGTGACTGTAACAATTATTCTTCACTCACTCTTCTCCTTAGACCCTGCGAATGTCAAGAAAGTGCTCTGAATCATCGCAAAACCCGATCCCGACCCATAAATACCGTGCTCGTGTAAAGTCCAACGATATCGCTGAATTCACAAATCATTGTGATGATGTATTGGATGATATTACTCTGGAAATGGCTCAAAAACTTCAGTACGTAAGAGAATGTACTTTATCAGTCCCCAGTGCCAAAGCAGTAGGTCCCGAATTTTCTAATACCCTTGGTTGAATTTACTATCGTTAATCTAACCAAAGGCCGATGCTCGAGTTGAACTTCAAAACGTGGAACAGCCTTTGACCTGGTTGAAAACTTCAGAGTATCTTCTGCCTGTGCTGATTAACTGTTCGTCTTTTTTTACCATCTTTATATTGTGAAAATTGCTTCTATGAACGTGAATATAGCCATTTTCCCTATTAGTTATCATTTAATGAGATATTATCAAATTTCATATGTCAGATGTAGAACCGTATAAAGAAGGAGAATTATAGACTTTTATATTCGTGTGGATTATTACTGAGCATATAAATCGTAAGGTTCACTCTATTTTTTCATGTAATTCCATCGCTTTGTCCCTCTTCAGTAATGACTGCTCTGAGAGTATGTGCCGTTGATAATATCGCACAACAGGGAGCAGAACTCGTTAACACCCTCGCCACCGTGCATAGAGTGAATTCACTTCTCTCTACGCTCTCCCTCTCTCTGGCTGAGAGTAAATGCCGGTGAGGGAGATCTCACCTAGCAATAGAAATATCACCTGGAAATAACTCGTTCCCTTCCATAATACCTACTAATGACATACTACGTGACTTCATATCTTTACCGTAGCTGAAGCTAGTCGAGAATCATTTACTGAGATACTCTTTTAGTTGTTTATAGATAGTAGTTTTAAATAAGTTAATATTGAATAAAAAAACCGTCATTAGGTTGCAAAGCTATTGACAAACTGGGCAGAACTATCTATAAATGACAAATTCTCAGACCAGAGCTCAAAAGTATTGAAATATTGAGGTAAATCGAGATTTTGTGGTGGTTATCATGCTGAATTTCTATCCGGAGGGCCCAACTTCAAATGCTGGCGGGGGGGATATTTTTCGGTAAACTTCCGATATCTATTTGGTTTTCACGTGACAAAAACTTAACGTACGTACTTCACGTCCTCCGATAGTGCGTTAAACCGTGGTCCTTACTGCAACTTTTGTTTAGTAGACCAATGCCGAAATCGGGTTTTTTCCCCATTCTTCCTCTATTTTACTATAATCCTACCCATATAAATCAGCCTACTTTTTCATAATGGCGAACATCAGCTGTCATCAGTCGTCTCCCTAAATAATCGAACAAAACCAGATGAGGAAGTCTAACGCGGTTAATAAGCTGCTGAAAATGGCAGAGCTTTAGTCCTCAACCATAAGTGCATCCTGAAGTTGAAGGAAAACTGAAGGTCTAATTCATTTATTGTGTTTCCACAGTGAACTTGCACTTTTCTCATGTTTAGTTAATCAAGACATAGTACGAACAATAGAGAAAATCTATATTTATTTGCTTCTTTATCCATAAGCATTCTATATAAGCCGGCCTCGGTGGCGGTGGAGTAAAGTTCTCGGGTAAAGTCCTCGCCTGCCAAACCGAAGGTCGCGGGTTCGAGTCCCGCCTGGGCAGGATATTTTCACCTCCCTGAGCATGGTTGTGTGTGTTCGTCCATGTATCAAATACCTAGTAATTGGCTTCGGCTGGTTGGTATAGAGAAATTATTATTATTATTATTATTATTACTTTTTAATAATGGGGAACTATGCAGCACTTAACAGGTGGAGCGAAGTCTTTCACAGTGACTAATTTTGCTGTGGGCTCCAATACGCTGGCACACGCAGTTACACCTGAAGGGATGGGAGCCAAGATTGCTTTAATTTTCTTATCTTTTATCATGAAAATGTTATTTTAGAGAGGAAAGCATTATTTAACGTGCGCTTATTTGTTCAAGTAATTGGATAGTGGTTAGCGTGCAGGCATTTAACATGAGCATAAGCAGGCTCTTATATGTTATGAAGCGTAAAAATACTTGCCGTTCATGTGGGATAAACAGTGTATTGAATTGGACGGGAATGGGTGGTGAACTGACTCACGAAAATAAAACCTAGAAATTCTAGAGAGTCGCCCATCCTAACTAACGACTATGTAAACGGCTCTTAGCTATACGGGAAGAAATTACTGAGGAAAATGTTGATGGAAAAATCTACGTATTGTATTCAAAATATTTTGCTTTTTCTAAGCCCTGACGTGTCACATGTTAAGTAATACGGTGAGATTCCTCATTTGTTTTCATTTGCGCAGGCGAAAGTGCCAGTTTCCTACAAAAGAGAGGAGATGAACGGTAAAAAAAATAATCCTCGAGCACCGTTACGCTGGAAGAAAGGGAAGGAAGGAAAAAAACAAAAGAAAGAAGAGGAAGGCCTTGCTCAGCTTTTACGGATGGTTGTTTGCCCTATATCTCCGTTCACGCAGGTCCTTCGCGCGCCTGACTTCTCCTGGACCACTGCTTCCAATCCTTGACTCCCCGCCCTCCTCCTTACTCCTATACCCTAACCTTCTCCCCACCCTCCTCCTTGCCTCCACCCACCTCCCACCCTCTCTCCCTCTTTCTCTTTCACGCATCAGATATCTTCCGCCAGGCTTGCACCTCCCTCCCCACCCCCTCAGCCTCCATCACACCTCCGACCTCACCGCAGGGACAACCTCCTTACCCTGGGCTTCTTTTTCGCTACAAGAAGCTCTTCGTGTGGAATAGAAAATGGATTAGAAACACTCATGTGAGAAAATAAGTCCTTCTGAAAGCTTAGAAAAGTGTGAAAAGCCTTTGGAATGCGATAGACTGTAGACAAACACGTGAAATATATTTATGAGAAAAAAACAAAGATCTAGACGCCGTAAAGTACCAAGAAAATTTAATTTGAAAGCGCTACATCTTGGTGAAGTAAAGAGCTTGGTCCCACGAAACTCTTTCAGTCACAACTAGTTTAGTGCCACGAATAATTGAAATAAGTTTGTGCAAAGTAGTACACTATAATGAAATGAGATTTTCCAATACGAATAAGGTAAGATGTTATCTCGGAATCCAATACCACGCCTAAGACTATATTTGAAAATATACTTGGCGATGGAAGGAATTTTCGCGAAGCTTTCTAGTTAGAAATATTTTGCAGGCCCTTGTAATTAGACTATAAGGAGTAAGTAACCGGTATCTTATATATTCTTACAGGCATTTTATTGTGGAACGCTGGAGATACTATTTTAACTTACTTGCCCATTGTGAATATAAAAGTTTTCGCTCGAGCAAAGTAAATCTTCATCTTTCAGCATTTACGTAATATAATGTGCGCTATAAAGATGGTAGATGGCATTGGATCTTATGACATTAGCGTAAGTCGATGAGAAAATAGGACTCATTTTGGTGCTATGATCCCTTAATCCTTTTTTGATTTAGACATGAACTAGGGGAAAGGAATAGGTATTAAGTATTTTAAAATCTACATTTCGAAGTTTATCTCTTAAATTACATCATCTTTTTATTATTGCGGGTACCAGAGTAGAGTAGTACATTCGTGAGGGCGTGGAACTAGTGTGGTAGAAATTTTTAGTGTTTTGGGCTGGTTAAATACTTTTGTAGTTACAGGTGGAAACACGGGTATTCGGAAATATGTAACGGTGACACCGTGGCTCTAGATACAGCAGGCGTCGACGTTATACTTAGCCACTAGGCCTTAGTCTTGCTTGCATCCCCTCGACAGATTGCTCTTGGAGGAAATCAAAATCTTCACTGGCTCTCAGAACCAGGAACACCATTATTCCACTAACTTTTTGCAATAAAGTGAATGCATTTATTGTACTCATAAAAAATGTATAAAAGAAACCTAAATGCCAATTTTGAACAGAATTATTTTTCATCACCAATTAAAATACGAAGTTTTAATATGTACAAAAAACGCAGTTTATCAGAGTTATATCATTCTTTCTACTTCATTTGAATGAATAAGTTTTCTGTTACAAAGAAATTAGCGTTGAACGACGAAACATAATCAAGTTTGTAAGTAAGTTCAAGTATGGTAAATTTTTGTGGATATACATGACCAGTTCTATTAAGGTATAGTTTCATTTGGGGTAGACATACGATTTATTTAATGTAAATAAAATTTGATAATTGGCATGTGGACATTTTGACCCTTGCAGAGATCGGATTATATTGAGAGAGCTCGAAAATAGGTTAAGTTAGTTCGAGGGAGATGGTTCCACAGTCATAATATAAACCATATTCCAACTATACGTTTTAATTTCACCAGCTGTAGGATACATAAATTACATATTGCTTTATTAATGGTGCAATAATTTACTATTATAAGACTGAAATTCTAAGTAATTTTATGAAATAAGTCTTTAACTTGTCTCATTTTTTGCGCAGTACGTTCAAATCTCCTTCAAAACGGAAGGTTTTTTTGTGATACGTAAGAATTTACTTCAGTGAAAATATGATTAATTTTCAAAAATAGTTGAGAAAACATAGAACTTCTCACTGTTAATTTTTTGACGAGATTTAAGTTTTATAAGCCCCCATTTTTTCGCCCAAGCTACCCTAAGGACAGAGAGCAACACCGTGCGCTGTCAACTAGCTCGATAACGTCGAACACAACGAGTGACGAACTGGTATTATGCCGTGTTATGGAGGATGTGGTATTTATGTAACACATTGCATTCACCAGGTCAAGTAGATCCATCCTAAAGTTGATATCTTTCTTATTCCTTTGCAGCGTCCCCTAGCGCACCCTTTTACTCTTCCTTCCCCACTCCTACCCACCCACCTTCCAGTCTCCCCAAGCCATCGACTCCAGCCTCTTCCACCTCATTCCGTCCATGCGCGGGAACCGGAATCATCCCTCTCTTCTCCCGTCACTCCACCGAGTCTTTCTCTCCTCTTTCCCCTTAGACATCTCCCCCTCCGCACCGTAAAGCACTCTATGACACACCCCCGAACGCCCCCCTTTCCCTCAGCATTCACATCCCCCTCTTCATCCCCCTCCCCTCCGCATGGCCTAGCCTCCCGCCTCATCACGATCATCATCATCATTCTTTCCTTCCCTTCCCCTCTTCCGCCTCCTCAGCCCCCAACCCTCTCCACCCCTCCATCCTCCCCTGTTCCACTATTCCCCCTTCAACCTCTCCCCGCCTTCTTTTTCATCCAATACACTTTCATTTTTTTCACTTACACCACCGCACTATCTCCATTCTTCCGGTTCCTGACCACGCATTCTCGCTCTTTCTTTCCATTCTTCCCATTCTTCTTGCTCTTCTTCCCCTTTTTTCCTCCATATTCCTCGTCCGTCTCTTGGTTTCCTTTTTCTCCTCTTCTTTTCCCTTGGCACCGAAGGAGCCTGGTGTCTAATGGCACACATGAACCGCAGGCGTCACTCGCATCTTCTTTTGTCCTTTTCCCGAGTCTTTTCTAGGATTTTATTTCTTTCGTGTCTCCTTGTATTTCTGCTCACTCACAGCTCAACAGTTTGCTGACCACTGAAAAATGTGCCAATTTTCCCTGCTCAAAATTCAGTCATGGAATTGGTATGATGAAACATTTATTGATCACCTCGAGCCAGGCTGTTTTCCTTCGGTATTATTTTAAATTTTAGCGTTTTGTTTCAATAGCTTTTTAAACCGAGTAATACTTAACAGAAGGCGTAGGAGCCACTTGTATTGTCTTTGCAAGTCAGTTGTGGTTGCTGCGATGCCACTTATATGTAGGATAGGAAAGAAGTCCGAGTATAAAATATATATTCTCTATTTGAAACAAACTGATATAGTTTTATTTCAAGTGCAGTTTTAAGAAATGATTTAGTAATCTTGATAATGAATCGTAATCTCACTCTGATAAGTTTTGTAATTTCAGTATTTCATATTTTACAAATGTGCAAATTATTCAGTTAATTTCAGTTGAATAAACGTAATATTTTATCATAATTTCAGTTTATAAAAGAATATTTTTCAATCAATGGTGTTGACGCCTTGGAGGTAAAATTTGAAAGGTTCTATTAAATAGCTTGTTCATTTTTCAATTATTTCTGTAAACCTACCCTCGATCTTCTTTCAAATATGATTCTCTTAGTTATTAATTGTGGTAGGCTCTCCATAACTACTTCTGTGAGGTATTTATTTCCAGTCGAAGCATCTATTTTCCTGGGATTGGTATATTACCTCGTCGGTTATTGTGGAATGGAGTTTTTTCACGCTCGTCTAAAAAGGAGAACTCTCAACTGTCAGGCTTAATCGTGGTACTTTTTTCATTATGATCCTTGGTACGTTTCCACTTTAAAATTTTTATTTCCCTTCAGGGCCACGTTTTCCCACTTCCGAGAAAAAGTTTTAGCTTTTTTAATCTTTTCTTTCCGCTCCGCCTTGCGTCGTCACTATGACTTCCCTAATGACGGCCTATTTTCCTCACCGCCGCCATTGTCAACACGCTAATTGCGGCACCTATAATCTCTTTCCCGGCCAAAGGCCAATTTTTTATTTGCCTCGTTTGTTTTTTTCCTAATTCTTCCTTAACTCGCGTCTTCATTTAGCAGTCAACTAATACAAATTTACTAAGTTTTCGGCGTTGATCTCCTTTTTTTCATTTTTCTTTATAAGGCCTCGTGCACTTTCTTTGCGCGACCGTTTTATATTTTCGACATGTTTTTGTTTTTTCTCTTCTAGTTCAATTATTTTCCTCCATCTTTCCTCATCCCAAGTCTTCACTTCATTTAGTCCCTTCTCTTTTTCTTACGAGCTCACATCTTCGTCTCTTCTCCCTGATTCTTTATTAATTTTTTTCCCTCCTCAGGGTTCTCCTTCTTCACTCATCCGTTTTATGCCTTTAGGCCGTCATGCCCTCTCTTTGAGCGTGCTTGGGAGATGATGACTCGTGTCAGAGTTTACGCAAGTTTTTACTCCGTTTTCCTTAATGCCCTCTTAAAACTAGTCCCGTCATGAAAAACCTCGCCTCTGTATGAACCCTTTATGAATGGAAGTGTTGGACCTCCGCTTATATATATATATATATATATATATATATATATATATATATATATACACACACAAATATATATATATATATATATATATATATATATATATATTTGTGTGTGTGTGTGCCTTTGTAGTAGAGGTGTTGTTGGTGGCGGTAAAGTAGTAGCAGTGTTTTTACGTGTCTGAGTGGCTTTTGGAAGTAATTTTCCTCACTCGAGCCCAAGAAATATTCCATTCATAAGTCCCGTTTTCATTTCCTCCTTCAAGCACGTTAGAGGACAACCCCCTTTTTCGAGTTAACTCCAAAGAGGGTGAGTTTCAAAAAGGTTAACGCCGTAAAAACTGTCTCAACTTTTACTGAAGCGTCGTAAAATGTTGTGGAACGCAATCGTAATACTTTGACGCTGTTTTTATTAGCGACTTTCTCTTCTTCTTATTCGTCTCTTCCTTCTAAGTTTCACGGTATGATCTGTTCTGGGGATGAATTTTCATTCAGGCTTGATTATTTACAAATTAGTTGGGATTACAAGGGGGATATTTTACTCAATTTTTAACTTGCTAGACGTAGGACTCAGTGGTGTTCATGATATGAGATTGTCTCTTGATTATTGAACCTATCCGTTTTCGTCAACTTCTTTCATTTTTATGGTTGATTAAGAATGCTCCGAAACTCAGTGAGTTCTTAGTCAACCTTCAAAATAAAACTCAGTTTTTCAAGTCTTTTATATTGGCTTCGTTTATATCCAAACTAATAATCTACTACCATATATAGCTTAAGAAGGCGGTAATTTTGAGTAAGTACTGGGCATTGGTATTTTTAGGCAGAGCTTATAGGTAAATGCGTAATATTTTACTATCTTCTATGTTTTTGTACCAAAATTAGTGGCAATGATACTTGAGTGTACCCTTTGCTACAATTTACGTATATAAGTGGATTTTTGGTACAACACATTCACTATACTGCTCTGACTAAAAACTTCCGCGATTGGCATCCTATGAAATAAATGGAAAATTGTCCCTGATAAATATATGCTAAAATTGTATAAAAACGAGAGGCCTACCTTAATGCTTTGTTTCTTGGCAGAAACTTTTAAGGATGTTTTTTAGTCCATCATGAAAAAATACAATGGCTAAATCTAAAATGAAAATAGTCTTGCATGACTTCAATATAATCATTGATCATAGTGTTTCTCATATCCGCCTGCATCGATTTTCGTTGCCTGATTGAATCTTCTGATTTTCTCTTAAAGCATTCATCCCTCCCCTTATATATCCTCCCGGAGTTTCTCTGACAACTTCAACATCTTCTTCAACGCTTTAACTCAATTGTTCTCCGATTATACAGTCCTAACATTTCCTACCTTGCCTCATGTTACACCAGAATTTTTATGTTACAGAGCCTCTCAGAAGAGACCCCTAAATCATAATTTTCCGGTCAGTGTTGGTAAAAATTGACCATTTTCCCAGTCACAAAATGCCATTCCTTCAGTCACGTATTTTCTCAACATAATCCCTCTCATCAAATCTCTGTTCCCCATTCTTTAAATCAATTTCTTCTAATACACATATCTCCGCCTTCCTTTTCACCAGCTTCTTGCCATTTAACTGGCCTTCAGTATCTCGTTATTTCTCTTAGTCTTTTGATCAATCCTCACATAAACTAACTCTTGATTCAATCATATTATCTTCGCTCCCTTAATAATCATATCTATCACTAATACGTCATTTATGGTTTGTGTTCATTATCATTTAACCATTATTCTTAATTACTGCATATGGAATGCCTCCTCGTCAAAACCAGTATCTTCTAATTGTCATCATTTTCTAGTGCTAAGGAAGCGTTTCATCTATGCCAACCGTGGATTTCACTTCTCTCTTTATCCATTTTTAGTATTTGTATGCATCGCAGTAAATTACTTATACAAGCACAGAGCGATACGGTAAGACATTGGGCGCATTCAGAGGGAGTGATCACTCACTGGTCGGTGAGCAGAGAGCTACCTTACCGCTCACTGAGCGATCAGTTTCCCCCTGAATGGAAACTTGAGGTGAGCACTTCGGTGGGATATTTGAAGTCGTCCATGGGGAGTACCGCTCACTGATCGCTCGGTGAGCGAACCACCGCTCTCCCCCTGGATGCGACCGCTCACCAACTGATCACCGGTGAGCGACCGCCATTTTTCTGAGCGTACTCGAGGGTCGCTCTTTCTCCCCCAGAATTGGTGATCGGCGCGAGTTCAACATGGCTAGGGAAGAAGTGGTTACGCTGGTTTCTCATACGCTGCGAAAAGATGACTCATACTTACCTTGGTACCCTTTGTACCTTGGAAAAAGAGAAAGAGAAGGTCTTTTTCAAACAAATCCCTCTGGAGTCGTAAGTTGAAAATCTTCTTCAAACATGGAGTACTTTAGTGCTACTTACGATATGGACGGCGTTTTTTACACTGTGAACATCTACAAAGCAAGGTCACCTTAAATCAAAATATTACAATTTTTCCATGCCTTGCGTGGGCTTTACAAGTGACAAATTTTCATAACACAAGGACAGCCCCAACTTTTTGTGTTGCAAACTTGCTTCTCATTGGGCCTCGCCCTCATGAGCACGAAGTAAGAACCACGTGATTTCGTTTACGCAAGCAAATTGCAAGTCAGCTTACGAGTTATTTACAGAAGCATTAAGTATGTGTTTTTACCTGTTCTCCATTACGAGTATCTTACGCAAAATTTCCGTAAAAATTAAATACTTCTCAGACATTTTGTTTGCATATACATGCGCACCTCAAGTTTTCAAGAATTTAGATAAACATGATATTCTGTGCTGGTTGGGTTGTAGAAAGCTATAAAGTCACTGTGCTAACGAATTCGCGAAATATTGGTGCTATCACCGTGAGATTTTGGAGATTATATTGTTGTTCGATTTTCGCCGGTAACGTGCATTTGTGAACGAGATTTATGAAGTTTTGTGGGGTCGGTTTTGGCCGCACCGCGCATTTTTTACACGGTGCAATTATTTCCCTTTTCTTGTAATATTGGTATGGAATTGATGTCTGCATGTAACGTTGTAATTCACAGAGTGATACCCACGCGAGTAGATGCAAGAATTAATGCGTGGATTGAGGTAATGAGTGGATACAGTAACCACCAAAGTTGGATGTTAATTCAGTTACTCAGTTGGATGTTAACATTTCAACATTCCTCCTATGAATATATATTATGGATTTGGATGTTTGGCATTGTTGCCTAGGCCACGTGTTGCCTACATTTCCACTTTTAGTTCGCCCAGTTCTCGGCGTCACTTCGATTATAGTCTCTTTAGTTGTTATTGTAAATAGACGTAGTTAATTGTTGCTAACGTTAGACTGGTGAACATTCAAATACGATCGAGGAGATATGAATTACTTAATGCTTTGAATAATATCTTGCTATTTGTGTTACCTAAAATTAACTTTTTAAATGCTAAAGAGGAAATATCTATTACAGAAAATGTGTAAGAGGTTTATGAAACGTCCATGGTGTGCCGACGATGATGTTTGCCAGACTCTGATTCTCATTTGAATGCATTGAGCCCGTTCGGCTTAAATAAAGAATTTAGAATGCCTTGTTTAAACAGAACTTGCTTCGTACCAGGCTGCAAAACAGGGTATGCGTCTACGAGGACCCAAATAGGAGACTTGGATTGTAAAATAAGAATCTGTTCAAGGCGGCGGTAAGTGCATTCCTGTTTACCTACACTGCAATGATGGCCATGGGGAATATACTCATGAAGTCACCTCGCATTATTATTGAATTTCCGTATAGCTAGAGATATTCACGAAGTGCTAAGAAGTTAATTATACATTTGTGTAATTAAATTTGGAGAGGAATTAAATATATCTGTTGACTGCATTTGCATTTGAACTTCCGTATTTCATCACAAGGTGGCACCAATTTCCAAAAAGTTGTTTGTTTACGGAATTCTAGACAGCAGTTTTTGGCGACGAGATCATAATCCATAATATACATTCATGATTCCTCAAATCAGTTTCATCATTGCCTACTCATCAATGTATTCAGTAGCATGCCTTATGTTAATTAATGAACCTTCTCAGATATTTTCCTTTTCATTTGCCTACGATTGAATTGCAATGCATTCATAAACACGACTTCAAATATCCCACCGAAGTGCTCACCTCAAGTTTCCATTCAGGGGGAAACTGATCGCTCAGTGAGCGGTGACGTAGCTCTCTGCTCACTGATCAGTGAGCAATCACTGCCCCTGAATGCGCCCATTCTCTTTTCATTCAATTAACTACCGCCCTCTTTTTATCTCTTTTCCAAAATCTTTCCCCTTTTTATTTCTGGTATCTTATCATTCACGCCACGTGCTCGCGCGACGGGTCGGTAGGTTGCATGTAGACGTAATTCACAAATTTCTCATTGCGTTAACTTCATACTGAGAGTATTGACGAAGCCACCGTCCTTCATCATTCCTTTATAGTCGACATTGTGCTTGAAATACAGCCGTTTCGCCAGCATCTCTTTCCTTTTCCTCTTTCCAGGCCTCCCCACTTCTTCACAGCAACCATCGCCGTCGGATCCGCTGACCGTAGCCTTTTCTGTATGAGTGAGTGTGAAATGCCTCAGGGTTTCCTTATTGGTCCACAAATCTATCGAACGACACTCCCCCCCCCCGTGACTGCCACCCGTTTCCGACCCCTTCCCTCCACTCCGCCCCCCTCCCATCTGTGCTCCTCCTCTCCGGCCTCTTCTCGACCATCTCCTCCTTTTACGCTCTCGGCTCCTTTCATATCCGCACTTCCCTTTGCTGTGCTTCCTCCTCTCTTCCCCCTCTCTGCTCCCCACCCTTCCTCCCTCCTCTCACTCTGAAAGCGTCCTTATGGCTGCCCTTCCTTACTGGAGGCGGAGAGTTTGGTGTCGGATCGCAATGATGAACTACAACCTGCCCATAAGGTTTTTATACGCGAATTAAAAAATATAAAGAAAATCCGCCCGTTTCGTAAAAAAACCGCTGCGAAGGAACAGAGAGCGTTATAGAGTCGAAGACAAGACTAGGTTAGGAGCCGCTGGGGACTTGAGAGGCTACACACAAGGCTTAAAATCACCTTCAAGCGAGTTACGGCGGGTATAATATTTACCGATCGCCATATTATTCCAACTGATAAAATCGAAAAGTTAGGGAGATATACTTTGAAAGCGATGCATTTTTAAATTCTTCATCCCTAGAACCATTAAGACTAACAAAAAAATTGAGTGAGACATAAAGTCACTACGCTAAAATACAATTCAATGCCAGCCCTCATTCTTTTAATTCCCTTTCAATATCCGATTTCCAATGTCATTCCTCGAGATGCAATTACGTATAAACGTGAGCAACAGCTGAAAAGTAAAAAATTAAGTCTTACTCGATGAAATGCACGTGCGCGCTTTCGAATATCCCGTCAAATTTTCTTTGAAAAAATTTATCTAATAAAGGCTTAAAGCAGTTGTAAACTAAGTATTCCAAGCTCTATATCACCCGCTCCTCCCATCTCTTTGTCAATATATTTAATTATTAGGGATAAGTAATACATGTTTTACGTAGGCTCAGGCAAATAAGTCCAATCTCCTCTAAATTAGTAATTATTACTATTAAATTACTTTTTCCTTATCATTTCGAAACAAATTCTACTTCATTATCTGACGGAAATAAATATTTCTGATACAATTTATCAATCGTTTATTCCAGTTTACGTGCTATATGGTACATGAAGTTATTGTTACCTTGAATTATGATACTCTCACTTATGCTGTTTAATGGTCCGTAATACTTTAGAAAAAGTACAGAGGTTTATTTTTGTGCTCTTCGTGATTTTCATTATTATTAATATTTATTAGAAATATTCTGTGAAAATTATTATTTGATAAGGTCGCACTAAATTTCTCTGTTTTAAAACTCTTTCTCACTTCCTTTTCTCTTTTAATGCTTCGAGGCCATTCAAACTGTGCGATTGTGGAAAGTTTTTGGAGGCAGGTAGACGAGTCACGAGAAAGGTCACGTGAGGTTGAAGTCCTTATAAATGATGACGTGTTTGAGTGGAAAAGCCGGGAACGCTCTCGTTTATGGAAGCTATGCCGTGACTACTAATAGCGTAAGGGTTTATGAGGAGCAATCTAGTATATAAATTCATGGTTCAGGATTTTATACCGTTCTAGGAAGCCCAACTTATAGCCCATTCGCACAAAGAAAGAGTCAAGTGTAATTTTATGCCTAGCATCTGTCGATTTGGGAAAACAAATTTACAGTCAACTTTCTAGGCATCGTCAAGCACTCTAAAACCTTTCGGGGCAACCAATCTCCATAGTCATTAAATAGGCACCTTATTTCCGTATTCGTTGAATAAAGGTTTATAAAGGAGCGTTTCTATTCATTGATTAATTTTTCGTAGCATTGCAATTGCAGTTTTCATAGTTTTTTTACAGTTTACTAGAGATGTTTTTTTTACAGTTTACTAGAGATGCGTTATGTTTTTTAACTTAATACAGCAGCTCAATTTGATAGATAGAAAAATAAAATAATTAACATATATTGTGGCACTACACTGGATTCAAAACTTGGAATTGATACCCATATGCGGTTCATAACGTTGTTCATGCTGCATCGTTGCGGTAGGATTTCACGATTTTTCAAGCATTTTAGCCGATATCATGTGCATTTTACTACAGATCCATTGTATTATATACAATTTTATTCCATCTTCGCGATTGAGCATGGCAGGTAATGGAAATTTGTTGAAAGTAGTTGCTCTCAAATAAGGTCGTTTGACAGAAACATTTTTGCCATACTTAATGGTCAATTCGGACGAGACCATTCATTAAATTTTCAAATAAGTTATCTTTGCCTAGATGAGGTAGTTAAATGGACAGCTAATACAAAAAAGGATCCATTTTACACCACCTCTTTCAGAATTCCTACCTACTGCCGCGGATATATGGTGATGCCTTCTTGTTGGCTCACTAAGTAGCGATTATTTGGAAAATATAGACCAATATATTTTTAATTGGTCTAAATGTAGAGTCAGGGACTGTGATCGATAATATAAGCCATGAATGAGTGAAACGAAAGTGGGAGTTTCGCTCCCATAGGGGTGATACTCTCGAAAATTTTCAATATGGCGACTGGTGGCGCTGGAGGTAGGGTCGTGACCAAACGGTAAATAAATAAATAAATAAATTTATTTACAAATAATTTACATTCTGTAATTTCCCTTTGGATGGGTCACAATAAATTTACAACAACAAGGAATATTTTTACTTATTTTTGGTCATAAATCATTCATAAATATACACACATGCTCTAGAATGAATATTCCTACTATATACATGCTGTATTTGAAACTAGAGCTACTCTAATCTTAATTTCTTCAAAATTATTTATGATATTCCTTCTGATTTGACCGCGTAGTCTACGGGTTCAAAGGCTACTGTGGTGGAAGTTGGGTTCAGGTTTTTTGAATCGAGTGAGAGGCGCGGTGGCTCGATAAAATTTTGACAACAGATTGAAAATTCTACGTAAAAAGTAATGAATTTGTCAATAATGCTAATATTTCTCTAACAGATGTGCAAAATACAGAATATACACCTTTGACACAACGAAAAAAGCGGAAATTTTAACTACTTTAAATTATTCAGAATAATTGGTCAATCTAGCCGAGTACCTCTTTAGATAGAACTCCATATCTTTCATAATTTTAATTTTGGTAATAGATAGCGGAAAGTAACACCGTGCTTGCCGTTAGGATTAAGATATACTAAACTAAGAATATTGTACATGTATCATCTGATGGCGTTAGAATGCTTCTTTCCCTGGAATACTGTGAGTCAGTCATTGCATGAGTGCAGTTTTTCTTTTGCAGTAATAGTGGATGTAAAAGCTCCATTGATTTTTTATCATCTTATTCCTGTTAGTACATATATATCCACGGGGTTCAACGCAGAGATCAGTGACCACATTTCACTGCCAAGTATCCATTGGCAAACAGGCTGTACAAAATAATGCACGGCTCTTTTGCGTCAAGAGTTGGCTTTCCGTACATCATCGCGCTTTATGTAGCATAGTCCAACACATTCGCACTTGACTCTTGACTGATCATTGAATTTCATTGCGAGCTAATTTTTGGCTGAGTCCACATTTTGCTGCCAACTTAACCCTATCGCAAATGCAGACTGAAGAAGCGAATTAACAGTCGCTAAGCGGTCATCACGAAGCTCCTCTTGCGAGTGCGGTAATTTAACTTTACCGTTATTTCCTTAATTTCCTCCGGCTCGGGGCTTTGTTCGTCCGGAGTATTTCTGCCAGCGGTCCTTTCGATTCGCGTCCGCACATCACCCCAAGCCGGAAAAACTCGGCGGCCTAAAACAATTCTCATTCAAATTTATAGCGTTTGGTGCGTCGAATCGACCGGAGTAACACGACAACATCCCTTGCCATCAATAGGTGCAGCTCACCATTCGCACCAGGTGCGTTACTGAAGCCTCCTCCCATTAACTTTTTCCCGTGGTTTACGGATGGAACGGCCGTAAAACAACTAAAATCCTCTTTGATGGCCCTCTGCCGTTAAAAGCAGAAACAAATCGATCCCCAACCTTTCTCTTCCATTACTCCTCGTCAATTGCTATCATATCACATATATAGGGATCGCCTTTCGGTAAGCGTTAGACTTTGATGGTCAAGCGGTGTTAGGCTTCCCGTGCGACGCGTAATTGGTGTCTTATCGCGGTGCGCCAGTTGATAGGCATTTTTTTTTTCTCGCTGGCCGCGATTAGTTCAAAAGCGGGAAGAGAAGAGATTTTACGATATAGGTGCAAGTGATGGCGGTCGTTAACCTGGAACAATCAGCCGATATTCCCCAGAGGGTCCTCGAAGTCTTCATTAAAACCGTCCGTTTATTGTCGCGGCCAAATGACCGGCTTAGCCAGCGCGTGGCTAAGATTGGAATGTGCAACGTGGCTTATTTCAACGGATAATACATTGATATTGTCGTGAATTATGATTTCGTTCTTCGGTGCACATTAATAAACACTGTTTTTTTAGGGATTATGAAGAAATGTTATCTTCGAATTAAAATATTTTGAACATTTAAAATATTGAAATGCTATACATGCTTGCATTAGCACTTAATTGATTAGTTTTGAAGAACAATATTTAATTTTGATACAGCATAAAATTCCATCGGGAAAAAGTGTTCTATTATGAGAGAATTTTCCTCTCGGAAATATAAATGATCGTTGATTGACGTATAGTAAATATAGAGCATTAACATAACTTTTGTTTAGTTCTGTAATTCCGGTTTCAACGTTTTTTTATCGACCCGATAACGCTCCAGTCAACCAGCCGGATGTGTGATGTAACGTATGTAGTCCCAAATTTTAGATCAAAATTCGAATTAGTCTTAAGGCTTTGCCATCTTACGGTCAGTAATTACCAAGCTCTATAAAAACAAAGACTTTTTTTAATTTTCCTTTATAACTTATGGCAAATAGCTTTCCAGAAATACATGTACAAATTTAACTGGCCAGTTTTCAACAGACTAAATATGCTCTAACGAATCGGTTTCCGGGTCACGAAAAATTGTCAGAATTCGCGGATTTTAGAAGATTTGGATGGTTTAAGGAAGATCGGACTACAAACCAGGAAGCACTATGTGAAGAGATTCATGTGGAGCATGGTACTCTATGAAACGGAAGCATGCATCCTTGGAAAAGCTGTCCAGAGAAAACGAGAAGCCTTCGAAACCCTCTGCTGGAGGAGGATGCTGGAGATAAATTAGACGCAATGAGTTTGTGAAAAATATAGTTGATGGTAAAATTGAGGAAAAAGTCCCCAGAGGAAGACCCAGGAATTTGTTCATGGACCAAATACATAAAAAAATATACCAGGAGGTAAGGAAACTAGCATTATGTCGGTAAGGGTAGATGGCTAAAGTCAACCAATTCTAGGATTAAACGACCAAAGATGATGATGATTCAAATCTGACCTGCTAATAAGCTGAATTGAAAACAACGGGCCAGGTTATAGGAGATGAGAAAATGAAATCTACTGAATACTTCGCCGGAAGAAAGATGGGATACGAGGAATGGGAAGAGTGTAGGGCGATTTCATCTATGTAAGAGAAGGGAAGAGCAGAAATAGAAGGTGCAAAGGGGAGTAAATCATATATTAGGTTACGGTTTATGGGGATTGGAGCTAATTCTAATAACGCGCAACCTCAGGGCAGGCGACACAACACCGTGAGCATGACAGAAATCCCTTAAGAAAGCTTTCTCCCCCTGAAACCTGCAACCAGGAAACAAGAGAGGAAGGTGGCATGCTCTGAATGGTAATGAGCGAGGTGGAGGGTCCGATCCCTGTAGAACGCGCCGAAGGGTGAGAAAACGGATGCATAAGGGGCGGTTGGTTTAACACACGAGGGGAGGGAGAGAAATTCGGTGCATTGGTAATGTAGGGACAGTGGTAAAATTGGGCATTTGAATAAGGCCTGACAACATATGAGTTTAAATTCTGCCTATCGTTATAAATTTATACCGTACAATTTCGACGTATGGATATCACTGCATTGATCAGCAGCAGGGTAAACTGTCGCAAGTAATGTAATTACCTGCCGAACTGGCCAGCTATCATAAAGATCGCGGGTTCTAACTCTGACTCGGTTACTGACACCTTTAATGTTGAAAATAGTGAGTTATTTTGAGGGAAAGTGGTTTCAGTCGGTTTTATGTTATATTCCGGTCAGGTATGTGGAACCATATAAAATCTCCCCAACAAATTCCCCAACATCTACTCTTTATTGCTATTCAGCGGCGTGAGTCTCACTTTCATGCTTTATACTGGAAAGTACATTGCTGGCTTAGTGTCTATTCATTTTACTTTAAATTCCATCCACCAAAAAAAATTATTTTCAAAACTTTCACCACTCAAGCTCTCAATGACGCATTGTTAATGCATTAAGTGAGTTGATGTGATTCAACCTGATTAAATAGAGTGAAAAGACACCTATGACTTCCTTAGCTAGTTGTCAAATATCGCATTTCTCGTTTTTCCGTAAGACGCTATCTTTCTACATTAAAACGCAAAAGTTCTAATTTTCTACACTATGATGAATATAACCCTCGATTCTCCTTACATCGGATTTTTGCTTGGGTTTCGCATGTTATTCCTTATGGCATGACATTATAATGTAAATAAACTTCATATGGTATCTATTAACATCGCCTTCTATTGTGTGACATTCAATGTTGAAAGATGAAGTGCCGTGTGTGTATGTGCGATACTTTGAGCATCTCGAAAAACCATAACACATAGTTTACTGTGTGATGTACTACATATTATCATTCACTAATGATCGCTCATGGGGCATCTGAATCACTATTTAGCCTCTTCCTCCTCCATCAAGTGCCTAACCCTGAGATAAGGACAATTTTTGGACAATTTTTGTCTTCTTTTAGTGGCCCGCTGGCGGTCTTCAAGATTTCGGGCGAAAGCCATTATACGTCACTGCTCAATCTGGCCGGAGAAAATTAGCTCAGCTCGGCCAAGGAAGGTAGCTTATGTCAGCCGTAGGCAGGGAATAGATTAGATTCCCGGTCCAGTCGAATTTTTTCTGCTTGGAATCGGCCATCATTACATCTTCACACCACCACTGTGTCTGTTCATTTTATGTGTTCCTATCCACTTTCTTTCTACCTTTCTGTATAAACATTTATATGAGTATATATATATACAATTAAAGAGGAAACTTACAGGGGGTAAAAAGACGAAAGTAAATAGAGAGTCTTACTTAGAGACGTTTCGGGTGTTAGCCCTTCTTCAGTCACACAGAGAAGTCACGCATTATATATATATATATATATATATATATATATATATATATATATATGTATATGTATATGTATATTTGATTTACATCATTTTGAAATTACAGTACATATATCAGATAATATTGCAGTTACAAGAAAACATCCTCCATACTTTCTTTAGTGAATAACCAATATCGTATATTCTTTATTGTTGTGCTTACAATATTTGAATTAAAACAATAAACAGGTAATAAATTATACACTTTTGGTCCTATATACCAGAAGCATCGTTTGAATAACGTCATGTTTGGCTTAGGCAAGGAAATACGTGCCCTACGTAGGGTGTAGGGAGAAGGATTGTACAATAATAAACCAGTATTACCACTTGTTAGGTAAAAAGGATGTAAAACTGTATAAACAAATAAATTTCTTAAGGGAAGCAACCCAAGACAACAAAATAGAGGAAAGGAACGGTAAAAGCGAGTCTTTTTTAAGATCACTCTAACTATTCTTTTTTGTAGAAAAGCGGAGGATCTTATAGAGTTTTGTTAAGCTCCACCCCAACAGAATATACCGTAGCTTTGTCTATAATTAACAAATGCGTTATATATTAATTTCAGAAAACTTAATACTCTTCACTTAATCAATTAAATTCTGTTCAAAGAAGTTGCATTTTATATTTTTTCAGCGCAATTCCTACACTAGAGTAATTTTCCTTTGGTTGATGCCCGAGATAGAAGGAATTAATCATACAATCTTAAGTGTCTGGCGTCACTTCAACCATTGGCTGGCCGTGGCCCTCGTGGTGATATACATTACTTGGCGCTTGCTCCTTCTACGTTAAACCTACTTGTTCAAAGGTCTGTCAACCTCTCACAACACTTGCTTGCTTACCTTCTTTCGTTTTCCTCATCCCCTCGTCGCAGGCACAATCCCTCTTAACCTTGTTTTACTGTCAGTTTCATTTTTACGTCCCCTTTCGACCCTTTACGCCGCTCCCTTGTAAAAACTCCCGCGCGACGCGCTCCCTTAAGCATCCGAGAGACTTGATGCGCGCGCCCTCTGCTCCTGCCCGTTTTTAAGTCCCCTCATGCACCTCCTTCCCTTACTTCACAAGTCACACACCGCCGCTCACCCGATAATTCGGCTCCTCACCTCCACGACTTTGGTTCGGCGACAAAAGCGTGGCTCTTATTTTTTTTATTGAGAAAAGTAACAATCTATGTTCGGGTGATTACGAACATCGTCAAGGGGTTTAGACCGCGTTTTATATTGCACCCACTAAGTAACGGAGTGTAGAGGGGAATATACTGTAGTCTCAACGGGAAGTTTGAGGTAGGCTTTTGTTTGTCATTGCGGCGGAGAGACTGATTCCGCGATTGCTTTGTATAGTGTCCAGAAAAAGTTTTGTGGTTCGGAACTTAAGCCAAGGATATAGGGCTATCTAAAAAATGCACACGTCTCTGCTCTTCACAGAATTTCAAATGTCGAAGGCGTAATTCCAAATAACTCGCTTTGGCATTGGATTCTAGGATAAGTGAATTCTCAGGGAAAGTCAAAAGAACGTGAATTTATGTGTGGCAAAGAAATATTTTTTCCAACACCTTGTAAAATATCGTCATCATCACCATCATCAACTCTACTGCTCGGATTGGGCCTCGACTTCTTCTGTAATATGATTGCATTCCAATCTTCTTCTTGCCTTGTCCTTCCATTGAGCAACTCCCATTACCCTCACATCTTCTTCAACATCCTGCAGCCGTCGTTTTTGTGGTATTCCTCTTTCCTTATCCCTTCCATCTCGGTATTCAGCTGTTGTAAGGTCATGTTCACCCATTCTTTCTTTGTAGCCCAGTCATGTCACTGGCAGTAACTTTAAAAACCTAACTATATTTTCACCATTTAATATTTTATTTATCTCACATTTTATCTAATTCTCCATATCTACACTGCCTAACAGCACATTCAACTCTTCTCATTGTTTTCCTATCGTATCTCCAAAGTATTTCTTCGTCATTCTTGGAAAGGACCCACGTGTCTGTTCCGAGTGTGACAACAGGTCTTATGAGGGTCTTTTATATTTTAAGTTTTATTTTTCTTGACAAGAGGAAGATTTAAGGAGATTCTCTCTTGCAAAACATGCCCTATGGCGGGTCATCACCCGTTGGCCGGTCTCATCAGATATCTTATTTCCATTATCAAAACTCACTCCAAGATAGGTGAACCTCTTGACAGCCTGGAACTTATTATTTCCAACTTTAGTATTCCAGGACATGTCTGTTCGGTAGCAATGATACTTTCATTCATTTGGTCTTTTCTTTTTTGGCTTTGATACCCATTTAATTACTTTTATTCCATTGCGTTAAACATTTCCTTGAGGTCATTCACAATTTGCGCTATCAGGGCTATATCATCTGCATATGCAAATCCTTGTTTGGATTTGTGAACGATTGTTCCACTCAATTTCAGTTCTTTCATTTCTTTGCGTCAAACACGTTGGATTCTGGGATTTGTGGAATGTCGCGGAAAACGAAAAGTACGTGACTTGACACCCGGTCCCAGAAACAGTTTTTCTACGGAAATTGTGATACAGCTGATAGTGCATTCCACTATCCCCTTTTAACCCTGGTCTCATCTTGAAGGATGTACTTAATCTACTCCCAACAAATACCTTACCCTGAGATTATTTCTATGTAACTTCAACCAATCTAATCAGCTTTTGTAGAATAGTCTCTCAATGCGTGTTAACCCTTTTTCCTATAAACTCTGTCAAAGTCTTGTTGGAAGTCATTGAAGAGTATTCTAAAGGTAAATATCATAATTCTCAAGGAAGAGTAATCGGTCTTGTAAAATATATCATTCCAAAATTTCCTATTAGCCTAAAAAATATTCTACGCTGGTAAACTATAGAAGTTCTTATACTCCTTGTTTAATCTGTGTTTTAAAAACTATCAGCCGCCATCCGTTCCCACCAAGTCTCGTTTCAGCCTTTCCTTATCTCCTAGCAAATTCCTCCCTCTCCCTTTCGCACACATGTGAATGCGTCGAATTTATTTTGTCGTTCACCTCGTTCCGTCTGAGAACCTGTGTCGCTCCTCTTATTTCGTCTTGCATTTGTTTGTCAGAGCGGGTCTGAGTTTGTCATTGGGTACCCATGGTGAGGGGTGTTTAGGGTGTTGGGGAAGCTGGTAGCGAGGGCTCCGAAGCATCCTGAATGCCAAAAGGAATTAATGTCCCAGTGCGTCGTCAACCTCCCTGTCGGTATGTGTATGGATAGCACCGTTAAAGTAGTAACGGCGCTCGCAAAGTGATTTACAGGTCAGATCCAAATTAGAATGAGGAGAATCGTGTGCAATCTTACGGTGCTCAAACCTGTAAAATAAGATCAATATCTTGCGTTGCTGGCCTATGTAATTAGTCCATGAACGGAGTCATATATTTACCGCGGATCTCCTGAAGAATCATTCTGCGTTCAAGGAGACCTGCTTAACGTCACTGGATTCTTGATGGAAAACCACGCGCAAAATATTCTTAAAAATACGTTGCCATTTGGACTCATTGTCACGAAGAAGAGCGTGGAAATCGCAGACTTTCTGAGGTTGAGTGAATTTTTTCAACCTGTTTTTCCTTTATTATTCTTATGACTCATTTACTATTATGCGTATTGCATTATTCTTATTTGTGGCTTAATTATCCTCGAAATCTTTAAATTAATCTCTCTAAATCTTAGAAACTTAAAGGGGAAAGCGAGATACATATTTGTATCCCAATGATTTTTTTTTGCCTTCAGACCGCCTTGCCAACCTGCGGATTGAAGCTGTTGGTTGACAAACAATTGTGTACGTCTACCCCAGATAAGAAAAATGAAGGATAAGAAATGAATATAACTGATTTTACACACTTACTGCCATTATGATTTAAGAATACTCAGGTCTTTGTAATAGAAACACCTGATTTTTTCCACTGAGAGTTTCATATACTCAAATGTTACCTTCGAAAACAGCTTAGATGGCGTTAAAGAGTTTAAAAATATCTATTAGAGAATTGAATGTATATATCCCACGTTCATGTGCTTTCATCTACATATCCTAAAATTCCATACGATATTTTTCTGTTATTGTGTCGTAAAATCACTATTATGAACATCACAAAATGTTGTTCGCTCGCTTTTATGTGTCCACAATGTTTCACAGAGTTACTCCAGCAACCGTCCAAAAATAAGTTTTTTGTTTCGTTCAGTATTTTATGTAAAAATGTTACCATCATGAAAATAAGATATTTGTTCTGTTCATGAAGAACTTATCGCTTTCAGATAGTGACAAATTTGCTAGTCTCTTCAGCGGCATTTATCTTTTTTTCAAGTAAATGACAGAATCGAAGGTAGTGCACGAACGTATACATTTTTAGCTGATTTCCCAATTTGAGTGTGGCAGTGGAATAAATATAAGAATTCGGATCAGGAATGATATTTCATCGATAATTAAATGTACTTACATTAGTGCAAGTTCGTACTACTTCATTTTTTTAATCAACGATAGGGATCTAAGTATTAACAGCGCAATTTTGGCTCAAATTTCTAATGGTTGCAGCTAAGCTTCAAATGTGATTAGCTATGAAATAAATCACTTGTGTGGAATCTATGGCATTCAACTTCCATCAAATGGCTTTGTGGTCTAACTGGCTACCACTGCTCACCGGAAATTGGAGGAAACGGGTTTGCATCACGATCGAGTTGAATTGAATACTTGATGTAACTTTTAGTTCATGTATCAATGCAATCAAAATTACAAAAGACAAAAGACTGGAAATTTTCATAGATGAGCTAAACAGTTATCCTTGCGTAAACATTTAGAGTATCATTTACATATTGGATACTTGTATGCTATTAGAACTACTGCCGCTAAAAACATTAGAAATTTGGAACCTCTATTTTAGATTTCATTAAAGTACGCTGTAGTCAAGCGAACTGAGGAAGTTCTTCTATGTAACTTAATTTTCAGCGGTAATTATAGTGTATCCAGTTGTCTTCACGTATTTACGTTGCAATGCATCTTTATCACTCATTTTTTTATGTGGAGAGTTTCAGCGCCACTACTTGTGATGCGCTCCGCATCTTAGTAAGGTGTTACGCATGAAATTCCTTTGGCTAAGATTACCTTTCGCCCCATTTTATGCATCGTAAGACTGTCAGCATCTTTTTATGGCTTGTACTTTATATGGGCCTCTTGGAGTGGCATGTAAGAGGGTGCAAATCTCCATAATGGTTGCAATTTTACCACACTCATTTCTTGCTGTCGTTCCTCCTCTGCAACCACTATGTTTCACGTAAAATAACGGACAGTGTGGTGTATTGTTAGTTAACATTACGGTCAGAGTTGATTTTTCTAAAGTTATTTTAGCTCTCCGGTTATCCTATCTAGGTTTGCATTGCTGGTGCAAAAATTGTCCCCTCTCAGTTCTTAATACTTCCAACCCATAGTTAAAATCACAAATGCCCATAATTTTTCCTTTAATATCTTCTTTTGCCTAGCATTCTGACACTCAAAACGGCCTTCAGGATTTCATTCCACGCTGTGAAAAGCTCTTTTTGTCCACTTCGCTTTCTCTTGATTTTCTTGAGGATCTATTCCTTTCCTTTCATTCCAAGGAATATTTCGTTCCCCTTCAATAGAGTACATTGTACATTTTCCTTCCGAACACCTCCAAAGTCTCATCGTACTGCTTCTCAAAGCTCCATGCTTTGCAAGCATATAGCACTAGGCCTCATATGAGGGTACTCACTAGCCCGTTTGTCACGCGTTTGCTCCTCCCTAGTAACCGTTCCCATTCAGCTGGTGTTACTTCTTTCCTATCCGTTGCACTCTTTCCAATTCCATACAGAATGCGCACCAGGTTACCAACTTGATGAATCATGTCTTATAGCTCTAAGATTCCAATTCCTATTTTTACCTTGAATTTTCTCAGTTCAAAAGTTGTCATGAATATAGCTATTTAATTTTTTTATTTTTGAAAACTCTCAAAAAGCTTCATACTGACATGAAAGGAGGCCTTCTGTAAGGACTTAAAATGATAAACTGACTTTTCAGCGAACGCCTGGTTATCTATATGGATTCTTAATGAAGTCTTCCTCCTAGTTTTTTATTCCTTACCAAATCCTTCTAAGCTCTCTAGTTCTGTCACACCCTTAAATGCATCTACTAGCATTTTCCAACCGTTGACTTGTAAAAGTCTAAATATAAAATTAGTTCATTGTGCTTAAACTTCCAACTTATCTTAAACTTAACACACCATTTCCCTTGAATGATTAGTACAGAAGGAAACTGATGTTGAAGACCTGGATATTTTGTGAGACTGAACCTCAAGGCATATAATTACGAGCATTACCAGGATACTTAGACGTCGGTGTATTAACTCTCTAGCGGAGATGCTGCTGAACCGCGAGTCTTGATTCAATGTGTTGAAAAGTCGCTGAGGAGCTCATTGTGCGCGCGCTCCGTGCTATTCAGTCTCAACACGTCGCTTGATTAGCGTCGCTCTCGTTCCGCGTTAACTCACAAACAATTGAGCAATTTGAAGTTAAATTGCTCGCAAGGGCGACGTGACAAGCGTAGCCAGTTAACGGGGAGGAAACCTCCAGTGAAGCTACATAGATGAAATATTCGTTAATGAGTAAAAAATTATAAAATGAATATTATTTCAATTTTATTTACTATCGATTTGAAAGAAAAAATTAAATTCTGTACAATTTGATCAATGGCATTCCCATTAATGTCGTTCGTGCAACACAAAGTTTAAAATTCCATTTGAGCGCAAAAAACCCTATCAAGAGTGATATGAGACTATTCCCTTGAAACAAAAAATTAATTGCCAATCCTTCCTTTAAGACTGTGTAGAGTCGGTCGGAATTGATTATTTTCTTCCTGTGTTCTGTTTTTATTCGGTGGAATGCGCCGGTATCATCGTGCAATGGAGGCAGAAACAGAGTTTGCTCAGATCATACAAATATTTCAATTTTCTCACGAACATCCCCTCTCTTAATTTTGGTTTATATTTCTGTAGCATCATTAAAAAGTACCTCCCTTTTAGTTTGTCTTATGCTTTATGAATTCTTTTGTGTGGTATTATTTCCTGAATAATTAAAGCTACAGATAAATAAAATTACAAACTATGGAAATGTGGCGACATCTAAGAATGATTTGAGCTAGATAGACAGAAAGAATTATTAATGAACGTGTCCTATGAAATCTTTTGAGAGAAAAAAATACCTAATTACCTAATGAAACCAACATTTTTGTTTCTGAAAATTCCTGAGAATTCTTTTTGTAATGCTAGTGAAACTGAGCTCAATCAATGCGGTAGAATATTTAGGAAATAATTAATAAAATTTCTCAATTGATGTAAGCTATGCGTAAATCTCTTGAGTGTTATAGTGTTTACGTGGGAGAAATGGAATAAATTAACGAAAAATTATGTAGAATATATGATTTGAAATGCATGCTTGCTAAGTAAATTTTACTTTGTACTTGAATATACAAACTAGTGCCATTCAAAACGCACGTATAAAACTACGACCTGTTTTTCCCTGAAATCTAACCTGAATACTTATCGGAGCCCTTGGGGTTGCGATGAGTATTAAGGCTCAGGCTCATTTGAATATACTAGTCCTTCGCGCTATTGTGCTTTTAACTATTTCAAGGAGGTAAGTTATAAAGCAAAGGTCATTTTTTTTACCTAAACCTAATTTTTTTCACACTCTTAATCTTAGCTTCAAAAGTTTTAACTGATTCTTAATTTAATATGTTAACTCGGTCGAATAAAATAGGTATGGCTCAGTGCGTGTATAAGTCTGGGTGAAGGGAGGCGTGGAATTCCTTTCCCTGTGATATCTTCAGTATAAAATCAAAGTTAGTAAGTTCAAAAATACTAGTTTGGATTTATCCGTGAATGCCCGGAAGAGGCATATTGAGTTCGAACCTAGGATACCCATATTAGTCAATAAAAACGTTTTACACACAAATAAGGCACGAGTATCCCTCTTTCCCTCTAAATCACCCGCTGAAAATATGGTTTATGGTACATTTTACAGGAGGTCTAACGTTCTTTATATTCCATTTCGGCAGTGGTTACGCATGCGAAGGAAAGGAGGAGAGAATCGGCCGGAGGGTAAACGAAGTGATATCAAAGGGAATCCGGAGCAAGGATTCCCATTTTGTATATGCATGCACGTATATTGGCATCGTTACTCCACCCCCCATTCTCATTTTTTTAACTCGAGTAGCGTCGTTTTGCGTCGTACGCCGAGGATTTCTTTTTAAGTGCGCATTTGCGACCCTGGTGCGCGGGTCGCACCGTGTGTGTTTTGGTAAGGGACGCGGGTACCCGGAGGGATCTTCCTCACTGTATTTTTTTAAGCCCGCGTTAGTGTATTGGCTGCATGAGGGTTTAGTACGGTCTTGAGGGGATGCGAGGCCGCAGGCGAGATATAACTGGAATAGAGGGGGGGTAGCGGGCGTGGAGTTGTGATCGCAGCCCCCGCTTCTTATTTTCTTGCTTTGGTGAACGGGTGAGGGAAAAGCAGGGGGGGAAAGGGGACCATTTCGCATTCCATCGGTGAGATTGGACCCACCTATGAGCGCGTGTATGTCCTCTATTCTCAGACTCGACATTTAATAAAAAAAAATTCCTCCTCAACGCATCATATTGGGTGAATTCATTCTGAGGGTGCTTCGTGCAGGAAGGATACTTTGGGTGAAAGAGGGCATGTTTGGCCATTGTATGGGGAAAGGCAGTCAGGAGAAATCTGCGCATCTTTATACTCGCTCATTGTTTTTCTGGTGGGTGTATGTGTGGAAGGTTGCGTTATATATCACGGAGCGTGTATTTTCAAGATAATACTGGACTAATATTGCCTGGAGTCATTGCAACAACGGGGAATCGTTCATGTATAAATAAAATAAATATTTAAATTTGATAGATGATAGGAGGGATATTATTTTAGCCCTTGGGTTGAATGTGGGCAGGCTTCGCGTCGTACGTCGAAACCCCCTTTTGTTACGGTCCAATTTCCTTTCTTTTGCATTTATGAAGAAAAGTGTGAATAACGGCCTTAGCCGTTCGTTATTACATAATGGCCTGAAAGACATTTCACTTTTTTATGCGCACTAAAATTCGGGTTATGCATCGAAAACAATAAATCACTCTGACGAATAAATATTTTTCATGTCTCTTCTCTTTCAACTTTCACGTCCATTCCCTGCTCTCCTCTTCGGCCCGTCCTATTTTTAAGACCGGCACATTAAAGTCAACAGTGTCCTTTTCTTTTTTTTTAAGTTCGCGACCACTATGGGTTAAGGGTGGAGGACTCTGAAAAGAGCGATTTTATAATTCCGTTGTCTAACTTTTTATTCCTTTCATTACGATATACATACATACATACATGGACGGCAGAAGAGCATTGCGTTTGAGTGCGAGAGTGTGTGCAAGCCATGAGTTTTCCCCCGTGGGTATTTTACGAGCCGTGATTAAAACCAGTTGGGGTGCATAGGCGGGTGGGGGAGGGGGGTAGGTGGGCAAAATACTGATTCGAAAGGAGGACATAAAACCGTTCCGGCTTTTAACGATCCGTAAGCTCATTTCGCCGTTTAGAATCCGGGGATTCTTTTCCGGGAGGCCCGTTCCGGGGGCAAGAGCGTTTTAACTACCGTAGCATCTTTATATGAAAATTTCCCCCTTGGAAATCATCCCTACCTCTCTCTTTCGATGTCTTCCTGTTTTCTGTCGTGTCTTTTGGGAGGAGTAAAATCCAGAGGCCTCCGCTCTCATCTCAACCCTTCTCATTTTGGGGGTGAGGGGTGGGTCGCGGGAGAGAGTCGGCGTAATAGCGTCCCACCCACGGCAGGCTTGTACTGGTCGGCATCAAACAAGAACCAGATCTGCTGTTTACCGACCAATCCCCTCTGCGCCCAACTCTTTGCCCTGCCGCAACCCCCTATCAACCCTTTTCTCCCGCGTAACACGAACTTTATGAGTGCGCTTGGATTAAGCCATTGCATTGCGTGCACGAAGGCTTTTGTCCATCTTTTTAAAGTCCGTCAGAGGGTACTCGCGGGAGCCAGTGGAATAAATGTTACGCAAGAGGCTTTGTGTGGACCACACGTCTCTAATGTGTCGTTTTGATACAAGTTCGGTTTGTTCCAACCAGCGAAAAGGATTCCAATCAATTGTCCCCAGAATCACCGTAAGGTAGGGAAGCCTGATGATCTCGCAAATTTCGTCTGTATGGCTAAACCGTTTTTCGCTTAAATTCATCTTGTAACAACAAACAGTTGATTTATCTAGTGACTGAGTGAAGCCTAAAATAAAAGAATTAATATAAAAAGTAAAATGAGTTTTTACGGTAGTATTTGCTGTCGTAACATTGTGGTGGTTTATTATCTGTAATAATTGAATACTCAGTGTTCCATGAACGATTATGGGTACAGGTTGGTGCATTTTTTATCACTGACTGCTTAATGTGTCAATATGTATCCTAATAAATCTAATGAAAATCAAGAAAATAACATAATAATTTTTTAATTCCCGCGAAAGATTCCAAATCCTCTCGCGTTGTTTCAAAAATTCATATTGGGAACGTCTCGAGAAAATTGGTACATTTTGCTTTGATTCCCAATCTAGAGTCATTTTTTTTGGGCAGAGATATTTTTGGAAGGCAAAGTTGTGGCTGGTAAGTTCACGAGGTATAATTTTGACCAGAAAACTTAAACGCATAATTCGAAGATAATATTGATTTGGCATAAGTTTCAGAGAGAAATGCAACTAGTTTTTTCCATAGTTAACATTAGGTAGGCCATCGTTTTAAATCCCATAGTTTGCGTTGTTTCATTAAAAATAACCCTTGAATAAATCTGTAAGAACTCTCGTGCTTATGAATATGACTCTTTCGTACTTATGAATATGACAAGATATTATCGGATAGTTCGAATACGTGGAGTGAAACTCTATCATAATGTCTCTTGAATCACTTCTCGGTTACTCGTCTAGCTGAATTGCTCTACGCCAATTTTGGATCGTTGCATGAACGAATATGCGTACAGTTAGGTGCATTTTTTATCCCTGATTGCTTAGTGTGTAAATACCTGTTACCTGTTATTGACTTTACATTAGAAATGATTTTATATTAGTGTCAGATACCCTCAAGCAAATTACTGTTTTCATTATAGTCTGTTTAAACTAGAGCTCTATCAGGTTTTACGTCTATTTTCTCTCTAGATTTATACTT
This sequence comes from Ceriagrion tenellum, assembly GCA_963169105.1. Lineage (NCBI taxonomy): Eukaryota > Metazoa > Arthropoda > Insecta > Odonata > Coenagrionidae > Ceriagrion > Ceriagrion tenellum. Next base: position 30,555,940 of record OY720636.1, on the reverse strand, counting down.
TTATCGTTTGCTATTCCTTATATCATCTCTTCTATTGTTCAATCTTTGAATGGAATATGCAACAAAATCGTGCGCTTATCATATCTTGTAAACAAGAGTAATTTAATTAGAGATCATAATAAGAGAGCGCTAATTTTGGCTCGTCCAGAGTTACCTGTGATTGAATTTTTATTAGAAAATATGTGATATTAGTATGAGATATCTTCAAGCAAATTACCTTTATCATTATTATTTGTTGAAGCTAGTGCTTTATCGGTTTATGTCTATTTTCTCACTATATTTATAATTTTATCGTTTTCTATTTCATATATCATCTCCACTATTGTAAGAATATGTATTGTGCATTAAATATGTTACGAAATCGTGGGCATATTATTTATCGTGAAAGAAAGTAATAGACCAGTTGTAACATACTTGATATTATTGTGTTTCATTCATTTTGTTGTAACAAATAATAAATATTGCGATAATTTTTTTATAAATTCTAATGTGCGTATTTAATATGTATAATATAATGGAATTTTTATAGGGAAACTTCCAATTTTTCGCGCACCATCGTCTGACGACAGCGATAGCTTTCAGCTGGCGGCTTGGTCGGTTGATTTTTCAATGGGTTGGACAAACTGGTTTACTCCCTTTCTTTCAGAAACCCTGAGGGACCTTACACAAATGCATTGCCCCTAAAAAAAATCCTCAAATCCCTCCGCCGTTGTGATTCGTCGCCGCGTGCGCACTTGCTCCCAACTCCCATAATTGAATTTCTCGGCGGCCCTCCACTGCACACCGCCACCCTTTATAGTCAACACAGAGTCAAACTCCTTCGAGAGAACCCTATTAAAAGGAGCCCCTTACCCTCCTCCCGTTTCATACGAACGTCTTGGGTGCACATCTACGGAAAGTCCCAGAATGTTTGAGGTTCATTCCTGCTCATCTTTGTTTGCACTAAAATAATAATGGCAATGAAAGAATTTTGTGCAGGAAATATTTTGTGCGCCCTAAAAATACACAAGGAAAATTAGTAGAGGCTCGCTGGGCAGTGGCGGAAATTATGCTAAGTCATTAATCTTTTGCAAAGAGTATAATAAATAACGGAGTAAATGTTATTGCTTGCGTTAAAGTACGACAGTATTTCCAGCAAACGTTTCAAATATTAGTTCTGCATCTTATACTTGTCCGCATGACTATCAACGATATGTTGTGTCTTTAAGGTAATGAATATAATTTATAATATAAAGTCACTGATTGTTTCCAATTATGGTCATGGGAAAAAATTTTATCTACAATCATAATCATAATTCTAAATCAAAGACAATACTGGAGTATTCTGAAGTACGTGAAAATAATTTTGAGCAGGAATTATCAATTGCAGGTGTCGTTACTAAGAAACTTTTCTTTTTGATTACTAAAAGGCCTAATGAGAAGACCCGAGAGGTTGTTATTGGATTTTTGGTAATAAATATATATTTCGTTAACCAGTGGTGATATTTATACCATTTGCTTTCCTCTGCTTTGAAGTGTATTTTAAGCACTTCGAAGAGCCCCGAGATGTTCCGTGTAGAAGTGTAACCCTAAGGAGAACCCTAAGGAATGAAGTAATGGGAAGTTAGTTGGGTGATTAATTGGATTTCACGCGGAAGTGCTCTTGAATCAAAAGCTTTAAAATCCTGTCACACTGGGGTCTTCCGCTTTCACCGACTAACTCCCGTGACCCAAACGCTCGGGCACGTCCGCCTGGGTCGTCCCGTAAGAACGTCTCCTTGCCTGGTCCTTGCTTTTCTAATCCGACGTGCGCCACCCTCGCTTTCAGGCCCCAAAACCCTGCCAAACCCTTTTTCCACCTCCTCACTACTCCGACGCATCAGAACCCTTAACGCCACCCTAGATTCCCATTCTGTTTCGCCCACTCCAAGGGGTTCGACGTCTCCCGCTGTCTGCGTACTCCTCCCTCCACGCATAATTGGAAGGGACCGGGAGACGGATGAGTGTATAAGGGTAACAATGGGCAAGGGGGAGGAGGAGAGAGGAGAAGGGAGAAAGGGTGGGCGAGCGCGAAAGGGAAAGCGAGTTAAGGGTATAAGGGGTTCCGGGGTAGTTGTGTGTGTGCGCGCGCGCTAAGAGACGGAGTAAGGGAGAGAAGTGAATCGTGGATTTCGGTTTTGCAGTCCGGATTGAATGGGTGTGGAATTTCCAATGCCCCAGCCTCCACTCGAGGCATTCCTATTTCTTCACCCCATTCTACCGCTTCCACGCCTCCCTCTCTCTATCCCCCCACGACACTCAATAAGGAATGTCTCCTGAAGGAAGTGTCGTGTGTCTTGTTCGAAACGTTGAAGGTGGAGATAATGGAAGGGTTGGTGTTAAGAGAGGAGAGTGTAAGGGAATGAGGATTTGAGGCTATAGAGACAAGATGCTGGAATGGGAGGAAGGAATAGGGGGATCGGGTTGCGAATTGAATGCCTTTTGGGAGTGGAGTGAGGGAGATTTTGAGGGAAGGGGCTTTGGAGATGTATGGGCTCCACAGGAGGACGAATTAAGGATGGATCCGTGTTGGGGGAGGGGAAAGGTACCAAAGGGTTGCCTGGGAGTGTAGGAACGACCGGTGGAGAAGATGTCCCTGGGGCAATTGAGAGGAAAGGAGGCGGATTGTTGGGGTGGGAATATCTGAGATGGTGTTTCGAGTAGTTTCGGACGCTCTTGTCGGGGGTGGATGAGGCGTTATGAAGAGCCAAATCATACTTCGTCTCCTTCCACCGCGGTCGATTTGTAATTCATACCAACTCCCGAGTAGTAGTCCAAAGTTTGAGAAAATTTAGTGCCCTGCCGGTCAACACCCTTTTGGTTATAAGGTTGGTTAGGGAATTGAGTGGGAAAGGTCAATAATGTCTGGCTTTTCATTCTAAGTTCCTGGGTTCGAGTCTATGCAGTGGAGATTTTTCCGTAGAATCTAAAACCTTGCTTGGGTGATAGGAATTGTTCTTTAAGGGAATATTTTGTCCTTCCTATGGGCCGTTAAATTGGAGACTGAACTCCCGCGCTAGTATCTAAAAGACTGGCCTAATGCCGACACAACATGGCTCTCCAATGTTCCTCCATTCAAAAAATCATCCCTCTTTTACCGAACTTGTCAAATATCTTCTATTGTGAAAATCTCGTGGGAACATTTGCAGGCATAGCATTAAAAAGGGACAAGGATTTCAAAACATTTCAAGCAAAAAGTTTCAGTTCCGTATAAGGACCGGCTTTAGTAAAAAAACATGTCTCGTTCTATCTCAAACTTATTCAACACCTACATCATCTGACTCAGTCATGAGATATCTTGCGCTGACGGTTGATTTGCAAATCTGTAGGCTGCCTCACGCTGTGGATATTTTGCCGCGTAACGTATCCGGTACGCCTACATTATTGTATGAGAGATAATAGTTGCTAAGCGTTGACTACTAGCACCCTGGGCGGGGGCGGGTTGCTTATTCCTCAACCCTTTTTTCTCAGCTAAGATAGCTTAATGTTACCCATGGTAGAATTTACTGCGGACCATAATGTTTAAAAATACATTGTCGTTATCTTTATATTTGCTCGCTCATGAACCTCACGTATGTATTAATTATGACTTAATTTCACTAACAATAAGTTAAATCTTTGTTAGTATTTTTTTTAGGTTCTTGCGTTCAATTTAAATAATCCGCTTATAGGAATCTTTGATCGGTTTGCCAAGAAGATTTTTCTGTTAAATCTAAAAATCCAAATATACGTTCATCAAGTCTTTTTTGATTTAATATCTATGTAGGTACGTAGCAGAAAACCTATTTAATGTCCGTCCAGGATAATAGTGCAATTGAAATACACTGATTTGGCTAAGTAAAAAAATCAAAAATTCGCATGAATAAAGTGATTTAAACATAGACCACTTTCATGAAGTCTTTGGTCACGTAATTTCCTTCCACAAACAGCTTTAAGCGTGCGTACAAATCGTCTCCCTTTCTGTCAACTGCGCTATTATCTTGGACGCACTCTAAGTCTCGTATTAAAGGTTGACAATTAAAGTTAGTGGCCTCGCACTTGCTTACATTTTCACTTGCCACACACTCTTCCCTCTCATCTCAAGAAAATAGCCGACGAGGCAAACAAGGTGAGTCTATCTCGAGAGAGAACCTCGCGAAGCTGTGTGGGTGAGTGGCTTAACACAGTCGGTTGTTTCATCATTACTCAACGCCGCGTGCCGATGTGGTACTCGTTCTGTAACTCCGCTTTGTTCCTCCCCTCCGAGGCATGCTCTCTGTAACCTGTTTCCATTATTCCGCTTCTTCATCCTATACACTGTTGTCTTTACCTGCTGCCCGATATAGCTCGCCGGCAATTCTATCCAAAACAACTCTGGGAAGTGGCAAAACACGTGCGAATTCCATTCTGGATTCGTCAATTGTTGATCTTTAATTGAAAATTCGGGTGATCGCATCCACCCTCTTTGCAGGAATCCTCAAAATCAATCCCAAAATCCTCGTGCCACGCTCTTGCGTCACTCATGAGCTTTCGACAACATATATTTCTTGGAACAAATGTATTCCTCGAGCACCAAGGTGGGATCTATAAATATAGTAGCCATCCATTAGGATGGATCCAGCCACAGTTTAGAATATCATGAATGTTCTTTCATAAGTTATGCTCTTTTGCAGTGGTAGTCTGAAATTTGCAGCTTAAATATACACATAAGTATCCCCAAGGGCCAAAAATTAACTAATTATTACTCTACTTACTACCCTTGTTCATAAATATTGTGCTTTTCGGATACAATTATTTGAATCTATAAAATCCCCCAAACTTTAGTCAAAATTTGTCTGAACAATCGTTCTAGATCAATGTATCATAACTTCATTTTAAGAGTAGGTAGTTCACTCCTTCCTCTGACGCATTTGAATTTGACTTTGATTAAATCCATGTGGGAACAAGTTCTCCCCCCCCTGTCCCTGGACAAAATTGCCAATGTTGATGTGAAATTCAGATATTTAACTCCTAAGTTTTAGAATATCTGAAGAATCCATATTTGGAAACTAAAACACATTGTAATACAAAGGGCTTATTTTCTACCATTCTGTGTCCGCTAGAATTTACTTAAACGGACGCGGATGTACTTTTAATATAGAAATCAGAGTTTTGAAAGATCTCAAGCTTAGTAAAAGAATTCTTAAGGCGTCAACGGCACAGCAGCCCCACGTATTACACTGAATCTTCCCGGGAAGAGAATTTTTCGCAAAAAAAGGAGCGCAATACGTCAGCGAATTTATGTGCCCAGCCTGCACCATATTTAATTTACTTCCGGGTGTGGCGTTCCGAGTAAAATAAAAAAAGGATAAAAAAATGAAAACGAAACGAGGAATGACGAAAATAAAAATTGACGATCCGCCTATCCCGGTCCCGCTCATCGAACAAACCTCATCGTCGAATGAAGCACGCGGATGGAGGCGGCGCGGCGGCCCCATTCATTTAGTTTTAGTTTCCATTTCGCCCACAATCGTAAAAGTGTCGCTGGTGCACCGCTTGTGTTTATCGCTACACGCGGGGCTACGTGAGATACGGGTGTTGGTGAGGGGAGGGGAGGTTGAGGGTGGGAGTGGACGGGTGGGGCAGGGAAGGCTACCAGAGCTGTGTGACCTGTGTTGCCCTATCAGCCCCTCCCCTCTCTTCCGTACTCGGAGGGTAGCAGGTGACAGTGCAGTGCTTTATAGCCCTCGCAGCTATTCTACACATCCCACGTCTAACCTCCCATTCGCCCTTCCTCCTCTTCCTCCTCCTCCCCATCCTCCCTTTTCCTTCCCATGCATCCCCATCCCTCCCGATACACTCACCCCTTTTAGCCATTCCTTCCACGCTTTGCCTCTGCCCCTTCACATTCCCATCCGCAGATCTCCTCCTCCTTCTTCCTCCAACATCCTTACACCACCTTACCTCCCGTATTCCCATCCTTACCCCCTGGCTCGTCCCGTCTGTCAGTTCTGTCACGCTCATAACCGTAGGAAAAGACGCTTTTCTCCTCTCTTTTGTTCGAGCCCGCTTGTGTGTGTTTTTGCATCATGTTTTTTTTCTTTCGTTTATCCACCCTCTCCTCTTTTTCCCCACTTCCTCTTGCAGCTCGCGCCTCTCAGAACGTAAAGGAGAAGAATAACCGTTTGGTATTCGAGGAAATCTCGAGAACCGCATGGTTCGCAATACGGCAGAAATGTACTATGTCCGTATGTACCCAACCTCCGGTGTCGTAAAAACGGAAAAGACTTGAATATCCGTCTTTATCGCCTTGTCTCTTTACGCTCGCGATGTGAATTTTTGGTTCGTGCATTTGACAAAATATGTCATCGCGGGAGGTAACGTACGTAACGTAAAATTCTGGGAATGTGTCCTGCATACAAAAATCAGTTTAGGCTCAATAATATCCTTGCGTCAGTTTCCTAATTTTTTATAGTTTATCCAAAGCAGTGATGTTTACATAAGAAATTGATGTATTTTCCTATAATAGAGGGACTTAATGTTATTTTGACGCAATTGAAATTGCCTAATAGGTACGTGCCTAACCCTATCACCGAGACATTTTGTTCGTAACGAGACAAAGTTTCTGCTCCAAATATTTATTAATCTGGTAATATCCGGTTTATAGAAAGTAATGTGGAGGAAAGGCTCTGAATTATAAATTGGATGGCACGTATTACATTGTTTTCTCGGCAACTTTTGTAATGAGATTAGAGAATCTTTCCTCTTTTACTGTTCATTTTTTTCTTGTTGCTGAAATGAACACCGAAAATTGTATCGTCGTGTTGTATTGCCATGGCATTATGATGGTGTCCTATTATTTTCTGTCAATAGCTTTTTTTATTTTTGTATTCTGCACTTTAAGAATTAGCAGGAGTTCTTGCTGGTTATTTTACAAATCTGATTGCAATTTTGAAAAATATATTCGGTAAGTTCGACTTCTCTAGTAAAATAATTTTTGAATTGTTGTGAGTCTCTGAGTTAAAAGTCTTCCTCACCCTAATATGCGGTTAGACTCTGCACTAAATGGCTCTATTAAACCTTAGAGAAGAGAACATATGTAGATGCAATTTTTTCTTTCTAGAATGACCTATAACTGCCTCAATCCTGCGATATGTAAGGCCTAAATTGTCAGTCTCCAAGTTAGTAATCGTCATATTTGTACCATTCTGTTGGGGTATGAAAAAATTTCATTCTGTTTATTCACAGTTTTAGGGTCAAATCGGTAGGGAGGGTTTAAACCAAAATGAAAAATAAAATTTTCATTCATTATACTCTGAAAACCGAAGGATAGTAAGTTTTGGTATTTTATAGGCGTTATGTAGAAACATTTTGTGAAATGTAAGACTATAATTAGGTAGTTGTAACGCGCGATATGAGGTTGTTTTATCAACATGGTAGTCTCCAGAATGTGGTTTCAAGAATCATGAAATCACGTAGCAAATTCTGCTCCTTGAATGTGCTTAAAACCGTCTGCTGAGACCACAGAAAAATTTACCTGTTCTAAAAGCTCCGTAGAAGGGACGACCCTCATTTACTTAGACTCGAACTCTGAATCAGAGCCTCGGCGTCGACCCCTCACCGTGGGTGGGTAATGACTCCTACTTACCAGCCAAACTCTAGTTTACAACATTCAAAAGTCAACGAGAAATCGTGTTATTTTGGTCGTATTTGTATTGTACAAGCACGTTAACCACGTACGTTAACTACGTAGCTTAACGCGTGTTCCAGCAGGTCTTAGGGAAGAAAAAACTTCTAAAAGCTATTTTCCATCTTCTTCATCCGAGAAGTGTAAGAAACAGTAACATTTTTACGCGTATATAACAGTAAATAATTAAGATGTTATTTTCTCTGGGGATTGAGCCAATACATAGACATTTCACGCGTCTGTTGCACGTATATCAAGAGCAAAAGTCTACTTAACTTCTAAAAGTTAATATCCTGGTTCTAATCTATGCTGTGATTTACCGCGTATATTTATTTAGCTTTCTCATTGTGCTCCTATGGGAAAACGTGCAAAATCCAAGAAGAGCAATCCGAAGCGACCCATTTTAAACGTTCAAAGTGATTATTTTTCAGAAAATTCTGCAACCTCGCAGCGTTGTAACCACTCATTTGATCTTCGGCTCAATTCCCGGCGTTGCGTCTCCAAGAGGGTTTCAGGCACACCGTGAGCACAAATCTTCTTCGAGGCTCAAAGTGTTGGTGTATATCGCCTCGGAAGGGTGCAAACGTGTTTTAGAAGAGTTATGAAAGACCTCTTTCTCTTCCTTTTGTCTATTTTTAGCGATCGATTTCTGAGGAGTTAAAACTCATCCCTTTTCATGCACTCCCTTTCTTTTTGTGTCTCCATCCTCTTTTCCCCCCTCAGTACTCGCCCTTTTCAACAGCTCCTGCTTCTACATCAACGTCATTAGCTGCTAGCCACTCTAAGGGTGTGTGGGTGAGTTATCACCAACATCCTCTTTATTATAGGTCTTCTACATCCTTTCGTAGAAGTATGTTTAACTATGTATTTTGCTGCTAAGTAAATTGACAAGAGATACAAAAGTTATATATTAAGCATACAAGTTAGTACTACCATTCAGAGTAAGAAACATGCGTTACGAAGCGAAGAAACTAATAAGCGACACTACCTATCGAGAAAACATAGTTTAAAGTCTTGTCTCATCCTTTCCCTTCATAGCTTTCGGTTTTGGTGATATCCATCCTTCTCATTCCTAATTTCTCATCTTGTTTCAAGTATAGGCACATACAGCTGATATTGGTAGCACTAATAGAGAAACAAACTCTCCATGCCACTTTGTTTCGTGTTATGATCTGTCACAAAATCGTATTTAGTTGCTGAGGTAAAAATGTTGGCTTAGCAATACAATTTTCCTAGACACTGCCGCATAGTTGCAGGCTTATGTGATATCTCTTTCCTGTTTGGCGAAATACTTGCTCCCTTCTCTCTGAAACACCTAGCTTTCCTTCTCTTTTTTTAACTTCAGCCACAAATCGTTCTACGACTTTAGTTCACGCCGTGCCCTCTCCTTTATTTTATACTTTAAGTTCTCGCTTTTTTTCCATGTTAATTACTACTTTTTACAATATACAAATTCTTCAGTATGAATTGATGCGTATCAAATTCACCAATGCGTCTATTTATTCGAGCCAGCCGTTTTTATTCAGAATTTATTCTTCCCCAGGCAATCCAGAATGTCTGTTAGACACTGCCGCATATTTGCAGGCTTATGTGATATCTCTTTCCTGTTTGGCGAAATACTTGCTCCCTTCTCTCTGAAACACCTAGCTTTCCTTCTCTTTTTTTAACTTCAGTCACAAATCGTTCTACGACTTTAGTTCACGCCGTGCCCTCTCCTTTATTTTATACTTTAAGTTCTCGCTTTTTTCCATGTTAATTACTACTTTTTACAATATACAAATTCTTCAGTATGAATTGATGCGTATCAAATTCACCAATGCATCTATTTATTCGAGCCAGCCGTTTTTATTCAGAATTTATTCTTCCCCAGGCAATCCAGAATGTCTGTTACGATCAAATATTTACGAAAGTATTAGTTGCATTCAGTTATTTAATATTTATTCCAAATTAACATTTTTGACTTCATTCCTTGGACGGAACTTTGAAAAATAATTGGAACACGAAAATGAAGTCGAGGAAGGTATCTTATCTTGATATGATTTTTCAATGCCTTCTTCTGCACGAAAATGAAAATATCCTATGGTACTTTTTTATGATGATGATGAATTTAAGATACAATAGAGGTAGCTTTTTCGTTTTCTTGAGGTTTTCGTTGAGCTCAGGTTTTGTTAGTTTCATCAAACTGTCCGATAGTTGACGAGGCTTGTCTGTTGGTTTAGGTAATCTCGTTGGGCGAATTTTGGTTCTCATGCCGAGGAAATTTTTACCATTGGTTTTGTTACTGAGCTCTCTCTCAGCCTTGGTATTACTTCAAAGATGAAAGCTTGGCCTCCCTCGTCTTATGCCTCCATGCATGGTCATCTGTAACAACTCTGTCTCACAGTAGGATTCGGGAAAGAATACTGATGTCATGTAGTGCTTTATGTTTCTAGTGCTTTAGTCGGTTCTTCCTCTGATCTTTTGCCTTGCACTCGGCCATCTAATAATTAAGAGATAACATTTCGAGATAAAATAAGCTCGATTGAGCCACATAGTCGAGAAAAGTTTGTCATGGAAAATATTGTGTAAAAATATCCTTCAGGAATCTTGACTATGGAGAAGCATGTGCCACATTGATATCAAAATATGTATATATATATATACATAAATTACTGAAATTAATGTACTAATATTCAGGCAGTTGGAAATTTTTTCTTGAAATTTTGAAGATTTCACTCGAAATTTGAGACTAATTCCTTTAAAAAAGCAATCCTCCCCTCGGCAATTAACTAATCCAGCTTAATAAGTGGCCCACCTACAGCGTTTTACGCTCTTTCACTCACTCTTTACCCATATTCCACTCAAGATTTCGTTTTTATGTCTCTCTTTGTAAATTAAAGGGACAAAAAGCCGGAGAGGCACTAAAATTTCCGCCCCGTAATGGACCATCATGCAGGATAATACTAAACACGAAAGAATAAGCGGAGGCAAGATTGGAAAGAGAAAGGGGAAGCATTATCCGAAAGGCCGAAGTCCTAAATAACCCTCGGTTAAGTGCGGGGTTTAAAATCTTTACGACCGTTGAGCGTTGTCTCTCCTCTTTCAAAGAGTTAAAGATTATTTGATGCGACGGCAATTTTTCCTCTGAGATAAACGAGCGGATTTTACGTTTTTCATGCGTGTCATTTGTATTTATTTTCTTTGTCATTCTTTTGCAAATAATGCGGTGCAAAAAGAAAAATGGCGCCTTTTTATGCGGGCTTTGGTTTACATTAGTGACTATCAGGAGAGATTTAATCCATTATGATATTGTATTGGAATTTAATTGACCTGATCGCATTTCGGTTTTCATATCTAAGCGTGCTTATTTATGCATATATGAGCGCACTTATCGCGTGTGACGTTCATATATATTAAAACCTGATAGCTCAGAGCGTCTGAAATTTTATCAAAGAAGTGTTGCTTGCCGATTTGCATCGACTTTTTTGTACCGTTTTTTTTAAGCACATTATATAATATCAGCTCCCTGGGGATATAAGAAAAGGAATTCATATTCCTATATTGCCGTGAGTTAACTTTAGTTTGATACGCATTGGGATTATAGGAGATTTTCTTCATTTAATAATTTACCAAAATGAGGAAGTTCATGCATGTAATTTTATAGGTAATTTCCATTTTAACACAGCTTATTTGTACAGATAGGTTCGAGATTGTTTTATTGTTACAAAAATGTATTCCTGCAAAAACAATCAGGTATGATATGCGTTTTACTTTTATCTGACTTAATCCAGGAAGCAATGACCACTGGCGTATTGAAAGCGGGAGATGTTCTTGCTTTGGCCTGCTTTAGAACTGATCCAACAAAATTATGAAGCTGTGAATATTTATCGGGTGTAAGCAATCGATTAAATATTTCTATTTGCATGGAGTTTCCATCCTCTATTTCGGTAAACAAGGAAATCAGATTAATTGGAATAACCAAAATGAGGAAGAATGTACATGACTAAAATAATAGAACGCCGATTTGTTCATTTGTCGGGATTTAATAAACTCTTTAACGAATGAATGTTTTAGTGGAATAATTCTGGAGTACCATATCAAGCGTTAGAAATAGAAATATAAAATTAATATTGAAACACAAGTTTTTCTCTCGAGAAAAAATGTCGAATGTGTAGAACATGGCGCTTAACCTTGTATACTTATTAACCAGATTTGACCACATTTTCCTATATTCATGCTTGCACCTCCAATTAGTCATGAGGTCCCTTTTGATGTTCCCTCTGGGCACCAGATTTATTGGATTAATAATCGTATAATTTATGTTAAACAAAAATGTATTATTATTCCTCAAGTGTTGGCCTTTTATTTGCACATAATGAAACCAATGAAATTATTGGACGCATCAGTCATTGGTTTTTCTGTCAGTGTTGTATTTGGGCAATCAAAGTCAAAATTTTCCTTCAATGTTGCATCACAATTGGTATTTTTCTCCCGAATGCAGAATAATATGCATTATTACTCCAATTCTAATGACTGATGTTTCTTATTTTTTTAAATTAGGGGTGATTAGAATTGAATATTAATACATACATATGTTTAAAAATTATGGGTTACGTGTTGGAATACTAAGCTCTTTTAAGCGTTTTGTATGGTTAAACTTTCTTCATCCAGGTATGTTGGTTTAGTTTTAACAAAACTTAGTATTTGTATAATATAAAACATTATTTGAGTTTTGTGGAGTAAATAGGGAATATGTAAGAGTTTCAAGAGTGACTTTGAGGAAATATTCAATATCCGTACTGGTAAAAATGAAAAAATCGATATTATATTTCCACACTGTTTTGATGAACACAGACGATGGTTTTGACACTACGTCATTGTCACTTTAATAATGAAATTACGTGTCGAAACCATGGTCTGTGTTCACTAAAACAGTGTGGAAATTTATTATCGAATTTTTTATTTTTACCAGTAGGGATATTAAATAGGGCAGATATTTTGAATGACTGATGAAGAGTGATTACATACTTTTTATCCCTTATCACAAATATTTGCGAGAGCTAGTACATCTTACATTTCTCAAATTTCTTACGTTTGTTTATAAAGCTGTCCGTTTATTAATAATTTAGCTAATAATACGTAAATTCACTGGGAGGAATATTACTGCTTATTTAGTGGGCAAACTAATTTACGCCCCTACCGGTTCACGATGTGACTGATCCCTCGAGTATTTTGACTTGATGAAACATTTCCACTCGCTGGGACCATAACTTTTTGACCGCGTTAATTGAAATTTATAAAAAAATGAACGGGGAGAAATCTCTCAGACCTCACACCGTCACACTTCAATTCGATTCCCCTCCGTCGTAATATTTTTCTCCCTCGTTTAACAACTCGAAGTCTTTTAATATTCTCAGAAATTTCAATGATCTATCTTCCGGGAGAGTCCTTCCAATTTTCTTCCCCCACCTCATTCCCCACCTCCCTAGCGTTTAAAAGCCAGTTCCTTCCTCATTCTTTATCAACTCTTCGTTCCACCCTTGTCCGTTATACGAACTCTCACTCCAACCCTTCCCCCTCCATCCCTCTGCCACCTCCTGAACTCTTGACGCGTTTTGTAACGTCCCTCTCACTCTCCTCCCTTCCTGATTCTACCCCCCCTGACAACCCTATCTTCCCTTTTTTTCTCCCCCAAAAACACCCTCTGCCATATCTCCCCGGACCTGCCTCCTGACTTTTCCCCCGTCCAAGCCTCCCGCTAATGCCCAGCCCATCTTTCACACCTTCTTCTTCCCTTCTACGCTCTCTTTCTTCCGTACGCCAGCCGACGACAGCCCAGAAAGAAAAGGGACGTATACTTTCCGCCATCAAGCGATTGTAATTAGATGGGAAATTAATTCAGTGCCCCCTACCCACGCAACAACAAAAAATTGTCTGCGACCTCAAAAAGGGACTCGCCATCCCTTCTTTCGTCTTTCTCCCTCCCCTTCTTCATAACATTCCGCACCTTTCTCTTCCCCTTGGCCACTAGGTACCCCTTCCTCTCAAAGACTCGTGAAATAGAATTCTACGGTGGCGGCCAAAATTTTATTTGAATAGCAGTAACCAATCATCGATTAATTATTGCTGTCAAGCATTCCATCAAAATAAAATCCAATAGTGCATCGGCCACTGAAATTGAAAACAGTACTAATGATTGAGGACATGATCACAAAATGATGCTTAGTAAATTTCTAAATAATTTTATTTCAACTTACCGACCTACATCTCGACACAATTTATCTAATAACCAAGGCATTTTATCAAATTGTATCAAACCCTATGTCAGTATAGTGCAATATATTGTGCGGATATTTAACAAAGTATTTTTTCCTCTGCGATCAAGTTATCTATACTCAACAACTAAAATATTTCTCCTGGCGCTTAAAACTTCAATTAATGAGGCTAATTTTCAATTTTTAGTTATTTTTGCAATGTACCCGCGAAAATTTTAGCCTTAGATTATTCATTGATGTGTAGTATTTGTTCAGTAAGAATGAAGTATACTTTTCAATCTAATAAAACCTTGTTAGTTATCAGTCCTTCATCCCCGTTTTCAAATTTATGCACCAAATGATTTCTAGAAAAGTGGTGCTCAGATATTATAAGATTATTTTGTTTCTCTCTCTTCTCCAAAATAAGGTTTTTCATTAATTTTTAGGTTATTTTTTACTTTTTTGTTGACATAACTTAATTCAATATTGATGCTATGTCAATTTGAATGCTATCTGCATAAGCTACATAGAGATTGATGATCACATGATTGTTGACATTCTGACCTAGTTATATAACGATAAACATTGTTCAATACTGCGTTTAACCGCAAAGGATTGCTGTCCACGATCTACAGCTGAAATTATGCCGCACATTATTTACTAAAGCTGGTTAATTGTTTACCTAAGTTTATTTTGGAGTCAAGATACAATGGAAAATTTCTGAATCGACAGTTAAATAATCAGGCATTTGTATGCACTTTATGGTGTACGTTGACAATTTCTAACTATTATAGTTAAAGATTCTGTAGCATCATAGTCTACAGCAGAAATTGTATTTTATGCCCGAAACTGACTCGTCTTTTTCATGTGGTATAATACTTTGGATTGATTATTTTGTCCAATAATTAAATGCTACTGTTGATTTTCTGATACTACTTTTCCGTAGTAAAAGACTATGCATCCAAGTGAATGAATAAAATTATTACAGATGGGGAAACATACACGAAAAAAGAAAATAACATAAATTTTGGTTTAGTTAGATGAATGAACGTTAAAGGTGAGCGATTTCTGCCATGTTGAAATATTTATTTTGGTGATGATGTAACGTAACGTAATAAATGTTTCGCATAAAACCGCACCTTGGAGTAGCATAAATCACATTTATATCAGCATTCTACTCTTTTGGAACTCGATTGCGAGAAATCGCTGCCAAACAACATCTTCCCTGGTCACATCAGCATGTAATAAACGTCCATTTTAATCAGTTTTCCTTTTTACGTCGCCCCTCATGCAACTCAGGATATTAGACGTGATTATTCATCCTTTTTTGAGTAATTTTAAGAAAATGGCTAAATGTGTACCTAGTTTGATTAATTGCCTTCAAGTTCATCAATCGGCCTCCCTTTATCCTGAATACTGAAGTTTCCTGAAGTGTGTTGACGCGAGCAACCGTTCAGCATTCTATCCTGTATTCTAACTTTTTCCTTCCTTATTCCTTTCCCCATCTCTCTTCTTAACCTAGAACTCCGTCTTATTTTTCCATCAAATTCATATTATTTTTTCCTCCCACATCGTTTCACCGACCGCAGGGCCCCTCCCCTTTTTAACCTCCGTCCTCCCCGTAACCGTTTCATAATTAACTACATCCAGGGACTCCAGGAAAAATCAAACTCCCATTTCCCTGACGCTAGCTCGGCGACGACGTACCATCCTCTTGACTCATCTTATATTATTTTTCCTTTTAACAGTCTCTATCGGGCATTTGGGGGGGGGGGGGGTTGAAAGTTTTTTAATTGCCTTCTTCGCTTCCTCCCCGAACTGCTTCTTATTCAGTCGCCCGACCACCCCTTGCTCGTAAGCCAACCCCCGGCACATCCCCTAGTCTTTTATAGTCACGCTGCATAATAAAATGATATCACAGGAGTTCGTCTTTTTTTTCTTACTTCAGCGTTCCACGTCCTCCTTCCCGTCCCTTAATTTCGGATGAAAATTTTCGCGGAGCAGTTTGCGCCTTTTTTAATTCACCCATTCAGTGCCAGGGGTGGGAGTTAATATCCCTTTTTCCTCCTCTCTCTCTCTCTTTCTCTCTCTCCAGGAAAAGATGCAGTGTGTCACGTCGTTAGGTCTGCGCTGCTGACTCCGTGGAATGTCGAAATTAGAAAATTTGGGGCCAAAAAATAGTTTGTTGAAGCGAGAGGATGTTCCATGATATCACTACTTTTCGGTGCCTTATAACTTAGGTCAAATTTTCCTTAGTAGAATTTGACAATAAGTTATAAGGAATTCCCGAGAAAAGTTATTCTGGTTCAAAATATATAGGTCAACCAATTTTCTATTAAGAAGATAACTTTTTCCTGGTGCTTCGATCACATATTTCTGATGAAAAATGTACCATATTTCTCTTTTTTGAATTTGTAAGTAATCAACCGCTTCCTCATATCATACTTTCGTGGGCTAATAAGGTTTTCCAATCTAGTAATATCATAGAGTATTACTCTATTGTGATATCATTCAGGGCTTACCAAATTGATACTCCGTGGCTCTCACTCAGAAATAGGAATGGAAGATGGAAGGATTTCTCTCTGTCACTAGCAGTATGACGGATAGGTAACCATTCAGTTATTAACTAAAAATTGCTTAAAACATTAAAGCATTTTCTCATAAATAACCGCTCATTGTAGTATGGTTATAACGATAATTAAAACTGATATATTCACATGTATGAATAAGAACCGATCGAATCATGAAGGTAAAAGGATTCATTGGGATTGAAATATTCAAGTATAAGAAAAACTCGAGTATAAACCACAAATAGCAGATACGCGTCTCAATCTGATGAGATGGTGTATTCAATTTCTTTTTTTTTGTTTTTATTACATTCATTGAGTCTAACCAGTGTTATGATAATAATTCATTATTATCTCATTGCTGGGGTGCTGTCGATGTTAGATCCCCCGTGTACTTGTGAAAATGTGTAAAAAAAAAAGTAATGAGTCAGTCACATAACTATTATTTTGTCGCAGGATCTGAGACCAGGACGATTATAAATGAAAGATAATTTAAATGTAAGTGGAATCATCTCTGGGTGGGAGGCAAAAATAATGCTAGTTAGTTGGTAATTATTGATGAGGCGTAAAATTGCATTTGTGGAAAAAATATATCTGATATTTTCCGTTGCCAGGGTACTCGTAATCTAAATTATAAATTCGTTATCTATACCCTGTAAAGTATTTTATTGATATGTAAAGGGACATTGGCGAGATATAATAAGAATTTCTGCGTAAAATTTCCACAGCAAAATTGTAAACATCCGCATTCATAGTTTCCTAGAGGCAGCGTGTACTTGATATGCTCCCAGCCATTCTAATTTTTGGAATGCGGAACCTTTGGCACGCTGATGAGGGCAATGGGAATCGGAGTCTTCTTATTTCCTGATTCATCGTTTTCCTCACTCCATTAAAATATTAATTATCAATCACCAGGGAGTCTGGAATCTTAAAGATAACAGTCGCACCTCAACGCCGTTGTGAAATTCGCTTAGGAGTGCTCTTTAGTCCCGCAGTAATTACTCAATCGGTAATCGTTTGGCGACTGAAGCTCAATCAAAACTCAAATATATAATTGGTGTTTTCCAAAGTCATTTTTTTCTCTTCCATTTCGTCACCCTCCCTTTGAAGCCAAATTTTTAATTTCCTACTCTTAAAAATCCTCCCTAAATGATTTATCGGGAATTATCATTTTATTAAGGGCCATTGAATGTCTTGATTCTTCTTTATTTTTTAAAAGGAAACTTCATTTCCTGTCGATCTGACCGTTTTCATTATTTCCAAGTGGATCATGAAAATAAAATGCTTGTTCATGTTTTTTTCTCTGTGGTAAGCTTGAAAATATCCTCATGCCTATTTTATTTATTTCTATTGAATAACTTAACTTACCCAGAAAATTACTCTAATTAAAATTATTAAAAGTGTTGATTCTTAGGTCGGAAATTATGGATCAATGAATTCTTTAGCATTATCGTTAGAAATGTTCACAGTATGACGCCTCAAGTAAACCCATATGGAATGCTTTCATTAAAGTTTATTTTTACGAAAACTTCCACGGTTTCTTTTTTAATTAGAATTTTACGGGTTCTTCCCGCGTTGGACGACCGTTGCGCCCGTATTCCAGTCGCCATCATCAGGTCCGAATTTTCAGGAGATTTGTCGGCCACTATTTATAGGGCTCTGGTTCGTTAAGTATCCATCAGAACCTAGTTCACTCCAGAACGCTCTGATTGTCTGAGGAGTCGAACGATCTTGGATTGTTGAAAATCCGTTTGAAAGTAGAGGAAAGCGGATAGCAATCTTCCCTGTGGAAGTTATTTGGAATCTTAGCGATTTCAATCACCTTACGTATCAGCCGAGGGAAGTACTTCTTTCCCTTGGCGTTGATTTAACTTTCTTTTAAATTAATTACATCATCGGGTGCTGACCAGGAGTTTTCATCAACAGCGGAATGGCAAAATTACTTCTTTTTTGTCGCTCTCTGATGACCTTCCATCCTACATTTAAGGGATCTCAAAGTTTAGCCGTTATACGATTTCCCGCAGCTGCATTTTACCTCGTACACTCCATGCATTTCCTTTGGTCGAGAATCTTATTCGTTCCAGAGGAGGTAAGAGGTCTTCTTGTCGCTTTTAAACCTCGTCACTACGTTGTACGTAGTGAGGACTCACATTTTTTTCTGAAGTACCAGCGATGTACGGTAAAAGGGCGTAAGCATTTGCTTATATTTGCTTTTGGAATGCGGAACCTTTGGCACGCTGATGAGGGCAGTGAGAATCGGAGTCTTTTTATTTCCTGATTCATCGTTTTCCTCACTCCATTAAAATATTAATTATCAATCACCAGGGAGTCTGGAATCTTAAAGAAAACAGTCGCACCTCAACGCCGTTGTGAAATTCGCTTAGGAGTGCTCTTTATTCCCGCAGTAATTACTCAATCGGTAATCGTTTGGCGACTGAAGCTCAATCAAAACTCAAATATATAATTGGTGTATATATAATCAGCTGACCGATGAGCTGGCGAAGTTCCTGCAGCGCCTCAAAAGCCAAAAAAGCAAGTCTCATCACCATCCAAACCAGAAAACGTCAACCATTAAAACCCTATGCCACAGGGAACATGCCATCTCTATGTTTAAGGAAAATGATAGAATTCACAACGAAATCAGTGTAGTAGTTGATTTACCTGCGCAATAATTCAGATTGTTTTTTGTTAAATCATAAGAAATGTAGCTTGCATAAAAGTACCTAAAGTTGTGATAAATTTAGCGTACTTATTGAGTTGTGTAGCTCTTCAGAGTGGTGTATATTCTATACATGAATTAGCCCATTTACCTCACGAGAACCTGTACCTTGTCAAGAAGATACGTGTCCATTTAATCGTTCAAGCAACTGCTTTTCGTAAAATGAATGGAAAATTGTAAACTAAAACGCTTAGCTCAAGTAATCAAGTGGATGTAGAGAGCATTTTCATATTTATTAAATAGGAGTTACAATATGATAAATTTTTGTTAATATTTTTAGTAGAAGTATACTCAAGATTTATTGTACATTCTCCGCTAAAATTATTTCTCTCATAAACGGAATTGCCTTTTTCAAATCGTATCGATTTCAGATTTCGTGAAAGATTTTTGCGTCTCCTCATATTTGGCAGAAATCATTTTTCCAGATTAAACTTCGAACTGTAGATACAGATTTCCCGAAATACACTGTCTTTTGCACTCGTAGCAATATCCTTTCCGAAATATTGTTATGCTCCAATGGCTTCAGAAATGGTGGGGAAATTAATCGCTCCTCGTCTTCCTCGACATGCACTTCAAAAGCATCAAAAAGGATTCTCCTGCTTGCCCTCAGTACCCCATCTAAATTCGTGTGATTAAAAGCCCGCGCGTTTACCGACGTCACTCGGATATTACGGACTTCCCTGCCTCGCTCACCGCCTTGCCATTGAGTAGAAGCGGACAGGAAGGGGTGGCTCATAGGGGTGGAAATGGTCCGGAGGCATAAGTCAAACCTGAATCGCGAGGCTTTTCCTCCCGGAAAGTCGATTTCGGGACATTTGCTTGGCCATCTTCTTCCTCCTAGTAGTTAGTGAGGAAAAATATGTGTCTAGGCCACATCAAAGCTGGACTGTTTTTGCAATTTTAACATCATATAACCTTGTGAAGGCGGGAGAAAGGACTCAATATTTGATGAAAAAATCACACCCTCTCTCTTTGAAGTACTCCTTACCTTCATCGTGATGGTTGGAAGAAATGAAAAGCAGAGTCATTTGTAGGCCTACGTGGGAAGTAGGAAAATACATGGTGTCCGAGATGTTCATTTAATAAAAGAATGTTCATTTTGATCTTCGTCGTTGAAGAAAAATAATTAGAGTGCACTGGAGGCAATAAATGTAGCTTTTAGTAAGAGAGCTGAGGATAAGTTTAATTAAAAGGACAATTGAGAAAGGGATACTTTTAATGGCGAAGAGAAAAGGATATCTAAAGGAAGAATGGAAGCAGAAGAAATGGGTGGAAGAAGTTCTGGGCAATAGCCGGCTTCGAAGGAAACATCAGTTCCCGCTAAGTTACTGGTGTTAAGCATTAAGTTGTACTCGAATTTGGACGGCAGTCCTTCGAATCGACCAGGTGTTTTTGTTTCGGTCTGCAAGAGGCAAGCATTGATTTCGAAATGATCAAATCCCTCTATGAGCATAAAATATAAGTAATACTGGAAAAGGCGTGAGAAAAGGCTAGCAAAAGATGATATTCAGAGGAGGATTTTGGGCTGCAGAAAAAATTCTAAAGGCTCTTAGTGATTTTTGGCAGTGTATCTTCCTCGGTGTTTTTAACAGCGAATAGGATAGGATATTTAAAGGAAGAAGGGAAGCAGAAGAACTAGATGGAAGGCGCACTAGGCAATTGCCTGAATAAAAGACCGGCTCTGAAGAAAACATCAGTTCCTGCTAAGTTACTGGTGTTAAGCAATAAGTTGTCCTCGGTTATACACAATTACCATGTCTTGACTTAAAATTATTGTGAAAATATATCCTAAACTCTCAGCTATGTTTTGAATAGAAATCGCTTGGTAAACCTTTCTGATGTCGTTTACAATTTGCGGTTCGAAACAAGCGACAGCCTTACATGGATATTTTTATGCAACTGCTGAAAAATTGTAATAAGGAAAGTGTGTCTGTGTAATGTATTTGACTAAATTATTTTATGCTTCAAAAAATGCAAACTTGAATCACCATTGGTTGTTCAATCCTAAGATTGGTTGATCGCAGCCCTACACCCTTCCCTAGGAAAGTACATATGAAGAGATACCTCCCGGTATCTCTTCATATGTACTTCCATTTTTTTTTGGTCGATGACAACTTGAAATGGAATATATATTATATATCCCATAACCTTGCTCGGGAAAAACCTCGTTTTAACTAAATCGTAGGCCTCAGGTTAGACAGGGAAAATTCACCAGACCAGACAGAATGAGATTCCGGAGTGTGACTGTTGTAGGATTATGTCATCAAGTGTATGCATGCACGCATGCCTTCTATCGTCACGTATGCCCATATTGAAGGATCACGTGCGCTCACTCACGCATGTTTTATTCGGATCGCGTCATGAAAGATCTCTTCGACGGTGGCAGCCGAAGGAAACAGATGGCGGGGTTTTGGTCGCGGTGGTGGTGGTGTGGGCGGTGTGTTGAGTACGGGCGGCGGTTTTGAGGCGACGTGTAAAGTGTGCGGACATTAAGCGCCACTTGGGGAGATTGATCCCGGCCATTTGGAGCCGAGCCGTGGGTTGGGCTTCAGTAACAGGCGCACATCCCTTTCTATAAGGGGGAAAGGGAAGTGGGGGAACTGCATCTTCCCTCCTCACTTCTTCGACCTATCTATCTTTCTCTCTCGGCCACACCCATCCAAATCCATCCCCATTCCTCGCCTCGTTTTCTCTCGAATCTCTAGTTCCATCGCATGGATGTACCATTTACTTGTCACAACGCTACATAAAGAGTTAAGATGGCTGTGGCTTGACTATTTGATTCAAAACAAGTATTAAATATTTTTTTAAATTTAATTTAATGCAGAAAAACTAAACACGCGACGGGAATACCTGAAAACAGCAATATTAACAAGTGTTGAAAACGGCAATATTAACAGCTTGTTTTTATCTCCTTGGCCTTAAAAATATACTGCTTTTGCTGCTGAAATGAGTTGCCCATTGAAAAATTAAATTGAGTGGGAAAAAAACACAGATAATACAGCGGATATCTTTCTTATGGCCACATTCGTCCAGGCTTAGCAGCCCATTTTAAGACATTTGCATGGAACTACCAAATCTCGACTTCAAATGAAGTAGTAATTCGCTAATTACTTTTAGAAATAGGTGATATAATTCCAAACTTTAATTTTAATTTAGTTTCCTAGGACTTTTACCAACTTTTGTACTACTACTACGCTTTCTCGTTCAAATTGACGTTATTATACTCTAATCTGAGCCATCTCTTATTTACAAGGATAAAGTACCATAAATCTAGCATGTAAACCCTATGAATTTTTCATCTCAGTTTGTAAAACGCACTTGAAAGATGCTATATTTTTTATTTCCGAATTTCTGAAATGAGTAACCTCTGGGTAAATTAATGAAAGAATTCTAGAGTGAGCACAAAGCCACCATTTTGCAATTCGATTATAGATTATATCGACATATCGATGGCAGCATAAATTGACCAATTACAATTTTAATGGCATTTTTTTAAAATTTTGCATTCATTATCCAATTCCGTGGCAGGCTTTGTCTCCGTCTTATGGACTTCTATCGCAAGATACTGAATCTAAATTTTCATCTTGTGTGTCCATTTTACAAAAAGATTGTGCCTAATCTCATTTTTTCGTGAGAAACGGTTGTATATTGTCAGAAGGTAAGTAAGAATGGTGAAGTGGTAATTGTGGTAAGTGGTAAAATTATACAAGTGGTAAAGGAACTAAGATAAGAGAGAAGTTCAAACTGACAATCCTTCAAGTACATAGCGGACAAGGCTCTCGATGCCTGCGTAATTATCGTTACCTGCAAGTGCAGCGCTAATTGCTAAAGGAACTCTGAACCTGACATGTGTTTTGTTTTGTTGAACGGAGCTTCAGCCCTTTCCCACCCTTCAGCCTGTGAGGTTGATGGCTAGGAATCATAAGTATTGCCTTGTTTGTCAATTCTGTGGTGTTCTGATCTTCCTCTTAGTTCTTATCACTCGCATTTTCATTATCTTACCGTTGAAACTTGTTGATTTCCTCTTGGGTGGACTTTGCCGAAACTCGAAGTTCCTTTAAGCTCCTTCCTTTCCACGCTCATATCTAAAACTTCCATAGTTTTATTGCCTACTGTAGAGATTGCATGGGACGATCTTCGCAATGATCATAGAGGAACGTTCATTCTAGCTGAGGAACTTTCCGGTGAATAGGGTAGTCACTTGATTCCCTTTTTTGATATCAAATGGTCTAATAGTCTCTTAAAAGCATTTCACAGCACATTTTTCTTCTTATCAAATTTTTAGACTATATAACTAAATTATATTTCAATTAATTGTTATCAATATTATTATCAGGTCTGCCGCATAGTGTACTACTATCAGATTCATAGCTTTCTCTTTGCTTCAATTTGAAGGCTTGCTTCTTGCCGTAAAATCAGTATTTTCTGACTAATTTCCTGTAAATCTTAGATGATGCGTGATTTTTACCATTCCTTTAAGCTTTATTGACATGGCAAACGCTGTTTAGAATCTGATGACATCCTCGTTAGTTGGAAGCTACCGCAATGAGATATCATTTGATAGACCAAATATTATATCTACTCTTTAAATTTGTCTTGTTTTCATTTGAAATTCAAACATGGCGGGTGATTTTTTTTTGTAGAGATTGCCTTGAGGAAAATTTGGCCAGGACTGGGAATGGAACCAAGGACCTTTGGTTTGCCGGACCAATGCGCAGATCACTACGCTATCCAAGCTTCCAAATTCCCATTGCAATTTTGGTGGATACAAATCGAAGTGACTTAAACCAAAGGTCCGTGTTGCCATTCCCGGTCCTGGCCAAATTTTTCTAATGGCAATTTCTTGTTTTCACTTCTTTGAAAACTTAACTTGACCAGATCTCTACCTCTAGAATTTGATCACACAGAAGAAATATGGAGAACCCTTTGTGTTGGATCGCGTCTTCCAGTCATATGTGGAGTTCTATTCTGAAAATAAAACACTTCGTAATTTCCTGGAGTCCGTCACATATTAATTACTGTTCATTATAATACATTGTCACGACTACGATGTACCCCTATATAGTGAAAATCTATCATGCTGATCAATCGGAAGAAGAGTTTATTTAAATGCGGAATATTATAAAGAGTATCATTCACCTGATGAGTATTAGTAAATCCCACCGAGTAAAGCCTGAAGCAATCAAATACTGCTCTCTCCATTTTCCCCACTTACTCCTTGCCCACATGGCAAAACAGGTAACGGAAATTTTGCGAACATCGTACCCTTCGGTCGCAAAGGGCTTGTCTGGTTTTCCATCCATAATTGAACACTTTTTTTTGTTCTTTTTCTGGAGGATTCTGAACTCATATGACTACTGCCATCTATACTTAACTTCTGACAGCACGAGCACGATCATCCGCATTATTTCCCATCCCCATCATTATTTCAGTATTCAGTGGTATATACCAAAATGACACTAAATGGAGAACTTAAAACATCTTGACGGAATCTCTGGACATAGGACAAAAACTTCGGAAACCATTAGCGCTATATTGACCCCTAAAGGCTAATTTTTGGAGCTCAAACTCATTGAAATCGGGAAAATAAAGTATTCGATGATCGTCCCTAACGCTTGCTTTTCCGGTGTTCCCCTCGGCTCGTTTCTATCCAAGGCTAAACATCCTTATGTCATCGATGTATTTTGTTTTCTTTTTTGCAATGACCCGATGAGTTAAGCGTTTTTTCCCTTGAAGTTCACAATATTATGAAACATAAAACTATAATTTTTACGAATCATGACGGAAAAAATGTAGTAGTCGGTCAATTTGAGTGAATTAGATAATTCTAAACATCATTGTGTCTTGTGCCTAATCCCTTATGAATTTACGCATAATAATGTCGAAATGGAAAGTGCTGTGAAAGTTTCTCAGGAAAATATGTATCCTGTTATAAATGCATAAGGAGAGCGTATAGATAGTGAAAATTAATTGATTAGGACTTTCAAGAGAAAAAGTAAGTCTGATTTTCAACAATGGGGAAAAGAGATATTTGCAATTTAAATTCCTTTGAGGATAAGTGGTATTCTCACTACGAGTACCAGTTATAAACGTATTTGGGTAGTTGATGGATTCGGATTCATGCCCACTCTAACGGTAGCAATGAATACAATGCTGCTGATGTGATTTCCGTTTTTTACCTATCATATTGTTAATTGGCATGTTGATTTTCTGATCATTAGCCCATCTTTAACGCCATTTGTGGTATGTTATAATGTGCAGATATTTTTATCAATTAGGTGAAAGGTGGTCAAGTTATTTCTGATCCTATAAGATGCCATCTTTTTATTACCGTACAGTGATAAGTTGAAAGGTACGTAAAGTAGAAAAGATTTAGTTGAGTTCTGCATTGTATCGACGGTAGTGTGGGCAAATTTTAGCGTGGCTTGCATTGATCAAGGAAGAGACATGTATCCGGTAGGTTTATGTGCTCAATCCACAGCGATAGTGCCCAAAGGGGCAGTTATCCAGCCCGTGACAGCCGTTTTGCAGAGGTTTCTGTTTTCTTGCCTCACTAATCTCCCGCTGGTGGGCTGTTAAGAGTTTTCGCTTGCTCAGTTTCAGGATCATACACGTGCACAATCTCGTTTTCCTTGCCGTTCGTTTCTTATCTCTCAGGATCTAGATTGTCGCAATCAGGTGCCATGCATTCCCACTAACGACGTCGTGGCAGCTGGAAAAAGTCAATCGTTCTCCAAGGACTCTTAGCAGTCGATATCTCAATACCGCTCTTCCAAATTAGGTTGGTTAATCGACAGAAACCCCGCTTGTCGTCAGTGTTTTGGTGCGTGAAGAGGTGCAATCTGTACCACGGAGTTCTCCTGTGAACCACGGGGTTTTTAATGCAACTCAATTTATATTTCTTTCAAAAATAAATACTATTCTAAGATTTCCTGACATTTTTTCTGCGATTTTACGCCGGCGATGTTTTAGCCAATACCCTAACTAAAAGGTTACTTAAGTTTGGCACATTTTATCTTGTTATGTATCGCATTTACTGGAAATGAATATTTTTTACTTTAATTTTATAGTATTTTGCGATTTAGATTAAGTCTCCATCAAAATGGGGTCCGTGAATTAAGTAGTGCAAGATCTCAATGATACTATTGGCAGTATGATCAAAGATAAAGATTATCAACAATAAGAAAAAGGTCGATCGTATCATTATCATAAGGTTAATTGTATTCTTAAGAGGAAGCACCTGGTGATGTTCTTTTAATTTATTGCAAATCTCCTTGTGTATTTATCACCTATTCCCGACTCCTTCTCCTTTATTTCCTAACCATCAGGCTCCGGTGACTGTCCACCCTCCTCTCCTTTTTCCTTGCCCCTTTTCCTTCTTCTGTCTTACCACCCACTCTTTCCTGCCTCCCTATATAAGCTTGAGCACACATGATATATGTTACCTGAAGATGCTGTAAAAAGCAAAACCTGTTGTAATAAATATTATCATAGTGGAAGTTGCTCATTTTATCATACTGCAGTTATTTTCCGTTTCCACTCTATCATGCCTAAAACCGCAGAGTATGTTTGTATGATAACCAATTGAAAAATAGTAAGTTTAGGTTTTAATCTCACTGTTTTGTCACCGGCCA
Source organism: Ceriagrion tenellum (assembly GCA_963169105.1). NCBI lineage: Eukaryota > Metazoa > Arthropoda > Insecta > Odonata > Coenagrionidae > Ceriagrion > Ceriagrion tenellum. The sequence continues at coordinate 30,529,121 of OY720636.1, read as the reverse complement.
CAAGAGCGCTTTATTTTATATTATTGCCATAATTTACCTGAAAATTAGATGCATTATAAATATGCAATGAGGTGATATTTATATTCAAAAGCGAGTGTTATACTAATGGTATAATCAGTATACTCAGGTCCCGTATAGTTTAAGACTTGTCACCAGACACCTATTTAAAACAAACCAGGTACACATTGGCTTCCTTTCAGGAAATACTTCCTTCACCTCAGATAATTTATTGTTTTTATGTAATTTTTCTCATTTATTTGAATACTCTCTGCCTCTTATTTGCTATTAATTAAAAACCCTGGGAACAATATATTATGTATTTCTTGTTTGGTAGGCATACTACGATAAGAGTACTGCGATTTTTACTGAAGCGTATCTCCATATGCTAAAAAAAATAATGTAGCATTCTATGATTAAATATACATAATTTAATTTTCCCCTGTATCGTTGCCTGATTGTGCCTAAAAATAATTTCGAAAATTCAACAATACCCTGAAAATTTTAATGGAATAGTTTCAATTTGTATGGTCAGTTACGTATAGATAACGAAAAGTTTACCGTGAAATAAGTCAGTGTGGCACTGAAATTACCCAGAGTGAATAAAGCCGCCGGAAAAAATCACCTAAATACTCCGTAATTCATATTATCACACTTAGCTGCCCGGAACCTCTTATTTTAAGATACATGTGTATTTTTAGTGTAACGTAATTCGTAAATATTTTGCCTACGACTGAGCAATATTGAGGGAAAAACACAATATGCATCGCTCCATGGGGTATTTTTGGCGGATACCTGTATTTAATCTAAGCAGTCATTTTTTATCACCACGTGCCAATATTTTTTTAATTAATTCATCAGGCCCTTCCTGGAGTCCCTTCAGGTACAATAATTCTGCATTTTTCGTTGCCAAATAAACTGTTGCTATCAGTCTTTCCCTATTTCTTTTGCTTCTCCCTTTGTCTCTCGCTCCTCGGAATTGCCCATTGCGAATTGGAAAAACATATCACGAGCATTGAGATACGGCTCTTGAAAGGGTGTACTCGACCCCTTAGGCATAGTGGCGGAAAAAACTCCACTCCTGCTCCTTTCCGTGGGTAAATAAGCGGGCTTAATGGGGAAACCTCGCGGAATTGGCGGACCGCGTTCGAGGGAAGAGAACCGCCTATGGCACTGCCCCCTCGAGGGCGTCAGGAAGACATCCATTCGAGTCGTTTTTGTTTTGAAGAAAAACGGCGCTCGTTTATCTCGGAAGGAACTATTGTGGGTGATGGGAATCCCGTACCGTTTCCAGGCGAGCGCTGGGCGTTCCTCAATTTTTTTCGCGCCCGTCGTCGCTGGCAACGCCTTTTGTTTATTTCTACCCGCCTTTTCATTCCAATCCCCTCCCGCTCCTATTTGGATATAGTAAGCGTTATATTTTTTTGACGGGCTCGTGAACGCTACTTTTCGTTGCCGCTTGCTGCGATAAATGTGCCCGCAGTTATGGGAATTACAAAAGTTTATTCCCCTTCGCTGCGGAAACTCGTGCTACAACCTCTCTCGCGAGTCACGACGGAGCACTTGTCATTAAGCTCTTCCTAAGGTCATCACTCGTCGTACTTACGAGCATCCCATTGTAATGCGATGCTCGTTTAGAGCAATATCATCATGGTGGTACCTACATCAAGGAAAGGGGCCGTACAATCTAAGGGACCCTTTTAATTGAATCATATTTTAATATGTAGCCTTGTATTTCTTGCGGCGTATTATGATAGTTATATGGTGCATAAATATCATATTGTTTCACAATTTTTAGCAATATTTGGCTAGTTTACACTAAGTTAAATTCATTTAAATTTAAAATAACGCGATATAAATTAACAATTCATCAATTTACTGTGAATGCGGATTTTTTAAGTCTTTCCTGTTTTCCCAATCATTCTCATAAGTTTCAACGACATTGAAATTTAGTATAATGCATAATATTTGCTTGTTTTATTGCGTGTAATTTCTCCTCAGCCCTATGTTATCCTATTTTCCTTGAAAATAATATTTATTCTCTATATAGGTTTGCGAATATATATTTTCACCCGTCGTCATATTCATGCATAACTTACCTCTTCTCTGTGGATAAAGGTCATTGGTCATATGACAAAGTTTTAACTTGAATTACTACATCAATTTTAACGTGAAATTTTCCATGTTTAATCTCATCACACTGGTTTTTTGAAAATGATAAATATCATTTATTTATATCTTCGGTATAAAACTCTTTGCACCCAACATTGTGTGGTAAATTCCACGATATAATTTCTATTGAGGATTGTTTAAAACTGGCATTTCATTATGTATAATTTTGCATTTATTTGTCTTGAATTATCTGGCACTTCTTGGAAAAAGTTAATTGGGTTGTATCTCGTATTGAATGTTTTATAGTTGGATTCAAGTATATTTCAAGTCCTACTCTGACAATGAGTATGAAAGCAACAACTTGCACAAACACTCCATGGGTGAAGCAAACACCAACAATCTTTAATGAAGTGGAATGCGGACTTATTCCTATAATTTACCGTCCAGTTTAGGCGATTGTCTTTGCCCCGCTAGTTGAATGAACGCCTTTATCGGCGGATTTCCACATCGACTCTGCCTCTGAGACTGATTGATTCCCCTTTCATCCATTTCCAGCTAGCGGGTTACCGCCTTCTCTCACCGTTACGATTGACTTATGCGTATTTGGTGAAAGAGGGACTTTCTGGAACTTCCTCGCATTTCGCTTGTCATACATCTCAGTAACCTCCTCTAAGTGCCTTTCCTTCATTTCACCCTGTGTTAGATCTTTCTTTCTGTCTCTGGGCAGTCTCAAAAAAATATGATCATGTAGCTCTGAAGCTCATTGAGTTTCTTCTGGTAATGTTTAAACATTGATTTTTAACTTTATGATAAAACCAATTCATGTCAACTAAATATTTGTTGTGACAATATTTATTCAACATATACTCCATTAATATTCACCAAAATGTACCTCCGTTATAAACTATGATGCCTGGGTTCGTTGGAACTTCAAACAAACTTAACAACTTTTAACGACATTTGGGCTAGTTTTTTCTTGCTAAAGAAGTACTTTAGCATATCCTCTGTCATTTTCCCATCATTTTATTATCTTCGATGCTGGTGCTTTGAATTTTTCATTGAAGCGCTCGCTAGCTTGTAAAAATAAGATGCCAACATGAGTTTGCTTTTACGCATCGTTCATCATGAACACTCTTTTTGCTGTCTCGCTATGGATTACAAGTTTTCTTGAAACCTTATGGTAGATTCTATGCATTATTTAAACTTTAATATCTATTTTCATCCATTTTATCCTATGTTATAATTCTGGTTTCCACAAATAGGCTGTGGATGTTCAATGAGCGACTAATTGCGATATTGCATAAATATTTAGATTTTTAATATCAAATTATTCATCAAATTGATAGAATTTACCTGCTCACCTTCCAATGTTCAGAAAATATAACTTTGGTATGCATATGTTTTGATGTATGGTATTGTTACGAAATGTTTTTAGTTGAAAAATATTAATGTGTTTGACCAATTCATTGCCATTTTGTAGTTTATATCGTTCATTTTCTATCCTTTAAAATATCCATAGTTGTCATTGGAAAAACTATACGTTAAAAAGATGACTGCTAGCCTTGTTAATCTATTTTTGAAATGTGGGTCTTAGAGGGAACATTTTCTCTTTACCAATATTGTTGGCTATCATATAAAATATTAATTTCTTATTGGTTCTATTTTTGAGCAAAGTATATATTACTTCTGGAATGTAGTCAAGTCATAGTTGACCTTATTCCTGAACTTCTAAATATTTGAACATCCAGTTTGATGGCCTATTTTTCCTTTAACCAAGGAAAGATGCGTGTACACCCTTACCTCCATATCCTATATGCAAGTCTCAATAAAAGACTAACAGAATAAGCCTATTCCCCATTTAATCCTGTTGGAGCCATTTTTTGTCAAACTTAATAAAAAAAACTACACCAAGTACTCTCGTTTGACATATTTCTCAACGCACAGATTGTCAGAAAGATAACCTGATAGTTATCTGTCGTGAATCTCCTTTCACCAGCCTCGTAACGTCACACTGTCATTTTTGAAATTTCGAACCTTGTTGCAAGCATTCTTGTCTTCATACCGAGGAAGTATTGTCTTTATTGTTAAAGTTCCTATTCATTGCTAAAACTCAATAACAGTAAGTAAAGTATAAAAATAAAATACACGCCTTCTGCGTGATGAGAATTCATGGCCTTTTTACAATTTAAAGAGCAGTCTGTTCTGATTGCCATATTTGTTGTGAAAAAATATATAACGAATTACTTTTCGAGATATTAGACGAAAAAAAATAGTTTTGACTTTACCGAAAGAATTGTTTTGTCACTAGAAAAGAGAATTATTGCGTAGGGGATGACAATATTTAAATTCAAAGTGTTTAATCGGATTTAAATTCAAACAGGTTTTACTTTCAGACATTTCAAGGAATATATGTTTACGTTTCTGTCTTTACTTACAAGTGAAACATTATAACATGAATTGTCAATATGTACTTACTGAAAAATTTGGAATCCACAAAGTGATAAATCATTTCATTTTCAAATTTCATCGTGACTTCCTCTGAATTAAGATACGCCAACGCATAAAAATTCAAGGATTGAACTCACGTGGGCTTGCAATATCTATTTCAATTGTTTTCTCGGTATATTTACATAATGCCTCATTTTTAGAACATATCGAATTCTTATTCAGTACCGGAATAAAACTATATAAGTGCACTTTTTCTTCGCTAAGCGATGGTATAACTTGATATTTCCTTCCCCATCCTCACACCCTTGGAGTGACTCGCAGGATAGATCTAGATATCTGGAGCTCGATTGTAGGACATCGCCTCTCTTCCTCATATTGTCATATCGAACAACTCTAATATTAAACCGAGAAAATGAGTGAATGTACTCTTGTCTTGTCGTCTCTTGGGAGAATGAAAGAAGAAAACAAGCGAAAACCTATTACATACTTCTCTCATAGCCAACCACTGCTGACCTTTTTTCAGCTCTCCAATTTTGGACTACTTCAGGGTTTTCGCCTAGAACGCCATTACTGCAGTGTTTCGGGTGTTTAGGGAGGATAGAGGGGAAGAGCGCATAATAAGACGGAAGTAGAAGAAACACAACTGAGCGATGTCCAGAGAGGGGAGTATACAGGGTGGTGAGGGGGGCAGATTGGGGAGGAAACATCCTTGCATCTTTTGTGAAGGGTTTGGAAGGGCATGGGAGAAAAAAATGAGTCGCAGGCGTTTCCCACTTTTCATTACGCCTCATCTTTATAACCCTTATTCCGTCATCCCCTCGTCCCTTTTGCGCCAGGGTTTTTATTTTCTCCAAATTCATCCGGAATGACCCTGGCGGAATGCCCTTTTCGTTTTTACGGCCGGCCCTGCTCGGCGCAGCGATCCTCCTACCCCTTGCCCCCCTGCTCACTTCCTATTCGCATTTCCACCGGTCGTGTCCGTGCGCATACAATATCCCCCTGAGCCACGGGAGGACTCAAAGGGACGATGCAATGACCCCTTCCTCCTTTGGCCTCGTGAGTGTAAAGTTCGGCTAGGGTAGGATAATGATTTTTCAACCTGCTAGATAATCTCTATGGGAATGGTAATAAATTAAACCGTTCAATATGCTATGGTGTGCTTTACTTACGATTAAATGACGTTAGTGATAGCAAATTTAAACCGATAAAATGTATTTTTTATCATTTCTATAGCACTGCAGTTAACCTGTATTGATTGGACGATTTTTAACTGGTTGCAATTATGTCTTCATTAATTTCATTCATTCGCCACAGATATTATACCGTAATCTTATAAGTATGATGGCGCTGAACGCGATATTGAATAACGCATTTATAAAAATAACAAGGTAACTTTATAAAAGGCATTGTTGGAATTGGCCGAAACGATCTAAAAGTTCATCTCCAATGATAATAAATAATATTGTATAATTTTGATTGAATTGCTTAACTTGGTAACTACGTACATTTTAAACGCGTAGGAAAAGTCCTCTGGCCGGAGGCCTGTGTCTTATAGTTTTCGCTCGTTTCCATTATATCCTTTATGCCCTTTTCTTTTAAGCATTTAAATAATTCCGTGGAAAATTCATAAATTCAGGCTATTTTGTCAATTTTCAATCTCTCTTTGCTTGCTCTATTTCAGATTGAAGTATTTTTGGTCCTTCCTTCTTTTCAGTTATCTGGCTCTCAGTGCTTATAACAATTTTATTTGTCTTCTCACGTATTTTATACAAATATTCCATATATTCTTTCCATTTATTTCTAATTTCTTTTTTCCCATGCAACACCTTCTCATAAATCCCGTAGTCACTCTCATATTTCTTCTTCCTTTGTTATCTCCTGTAAAATTTCTTACTTTTGTATACAAAGAACCATACTGTACTTTCCTTCCTAGGCCCTTAATCTCATCTCATTCCTCATTTTTCTTTATTTTGATGCCTTTCTCTTGTTAGCTTATTGTTTGATTTGTGGTGCAATGCTGTATTGTTTTCCCCACTTTAATTTTATACTGTCTTCTTTCTTCCATTTTCTTCAGCATCTGTGTTATTGCCTAAGGCCTCTTTGCTCCGGGATCTTCATATTACCCACTATCTTTCTCTACCGTTTTTTTCATGAAGCTCTTAATCCTTCTCTATATTTCTTCTATATTCTCATTTCCTTCCTTTCCACATCTTTAATAATATTCTTTGTTTGCATTTCCCCCTCTTTTCTCTCAATTGTCTTCATATTGCCTAAATTCCATTTACGGACTATCCTTGCCGTGTCAATTTTCTGATATGTTGTTTTTGTCTAAATGATTAGTCTGATTTGATCACTGGCAATATCAGCCCCAAGTAGTCCACTGGCTCTCTTCGCTATTCCAGTATCTGCCTTCTTCTAGGATGTGTTACAATTAGTAACGAGTCCTATTTCTCATGTGGATACCTACGTACATCTTCTTATTTGATGGTTTTTAAAACAGGTGCTAGTTATAAATAATTTTCTGTACTCGCAAAATTCAGCCAATCTATCTCCCATTTAATTTCTCTCTCCCAACCCAGGTTTTCCAACAATTCCTCCTTTTTTGTACTCCCACTACTGCATTTCTATCATCCATAATTTTACTTTGCCATTCAAGCATCGTTCATATCGTTTCCAAGTGAAACCTATTATTTCAAGAGGTATCTTCAGTTTTTTCCCCAGATGGCTCCTAATCATCTTTTCCTTTTAGTGGCCAGTGACGCGACATCTCATGCCCCTGGATGTTGAGTAGGCTTGCAGTGTAGCACACAGGTATACATTACCCCACCTAGAGACACCTAGATCCTCTAATTCCGAGGAACCCTTGCTTTTGGAATCATATCCCTTGTGTGAGTCATTCCATCGCGTCATCTCTGGAAACGCTTTGAACCTCCCGGTGACCCTGCATCCTTGATATCGCGCAAGGGCATCGCCGTTGCCGTGTGTGAGTCATCAAATGGGTTGTAATGCAAGTTCTGAAGTTTATTCTCGTGGTATGGGTCAATTTCCTCGTGGGAGCGCGCGAAAGAGCGGTAATATCATCGGTCATCCAACTGTCCACCTTATCGCATTATGAGTCCCGATGAATCTCCCTCGGCTGTGTCACGGCCTGTTTAGCGGGCTGGAATACCCAGGACATATTCGTATTGCCGCTCTCGTCCATATTATTAGATAAAAGGAACGGTCAGTCACTGCACGCCTCCTCAAAATGAATATGACTGTTGATCTTTCTGATTTCTGTTATATAAATGCGCACATATTGCCTGTAAAGAAATGGTATATGCATTTGCTTACAAAAATCAAAGTAATAGCTAAGCTACACCATTTTTTCACAATGCGATCGATATTAACGCTCATCATTCAAAATTATTTTATTCTAGTTTTGAAAGATTTTTCATGCTTGTTTTTATACTTTAATGAAGTTTTTTATGCTTGAAATTCACATTTTTCACAATTTATTGGGGTAGAGGATTCATGATGACTCATAATAGGCTAAAAAACTCTCTTTTGTGTATAATTTTAATTTACCCGAGCTCTTGTCGCATACTTGTCCATTTATGATTCTGTTTTATATTCATTGATCGAAGTTTTCTTACTTAAGATGCAATATTCTTTTTCTTATGATTCCATTCCTTATTTACTCCTTTAAAATAGCCTATTTTCCCCATCAATTACCTTTTGACCACTTTTTTCCCACAATGCTTAGTTAATATTTTATTTTTGTGCTAGTTTTTAATGCTGCACTGTTCTGTCCCAGTCAGGCGACCATAATAATAGTAAAGACTAAAAAGGATAGTGAGTCATTTCGAGAGGAAAACAAGTGAAAATTTGGACAAAGTAGGAAAGAAAACAATGCTTAGAGGGGAAACTTGGGGGCAGTGAGTGTTATTGCTGGGAATATTCAGAGGTGACGACATGCCGGAAAGTAAAATAGAGGGAAGAATGTACAGCAGGCGTGGGAAGAGAAAAGAAAGATAGGAACCTTAGACAAAATGACGAGAGACAATATAAACTGGGAGTTAAAATAGAAGTTTATATAGTTAAAAATAATGATTTACGAAGAAAACGCACGTAAAGATTCCCTGCGGTTAATTGAATAACGGTTATGATTGGCAGGACTTTTCATGGGTCTTATATTTATTTGGTGGAATACAAACATTACCGGCTGACACAAATTTTTCATGATCTCTGTGAGGTAATAATACCTTAGCGGTAATAACGAAGTGATACATAATGAGATCGGAAATTGCAATTTTTTATTAGAAAATTTGATTTATTCCGGCCTAGGTCTATCACATTTCGCCGGATACTTTTCCTTTTATAAACCAGTAATATAGTTCCGATATGTAGGCATTGATATAACACTTGGGAATGGCCTTTTTATCCGACAATTGCATAAGGGTGCATTACCATCATAATTCATTGTCTTTTACGTTGAATTACATTTCCTGACGTTGATGTTTAAAGAATAATATGGCTCGCTTCAATATGTCTGGTTAATGTTATTCATCAGATTGCGTTGCTATTACTTTTTCTTGATGTCAAATGAGAAATCATTTTTCGTGAATGTAAACTGATTGTCAGTCGGATGACACTAATGATCGATTGTAGAGTGAATCCATATTAATTATCATGTTTAAAAAATATTTAACATGAGATAATGAATCTGGTTTCAGAAAAATGAAGGTGGTCTCTGTTCTCGCTTGTGGAACTTAATGTCTGAGCATTCTTGATGTATGATTATTAAACTTTGCATAATATGTTATTCTCATCTGTTTTAAATTCATTTTCTTCCTTGATTACAAGCGCTGGAGAGTTAAAATTTCATTTTAAAGGATTTTTATTGCGCATTATCGGAGGAAGGCGTTAGTTAGAGGTAGAAATATATAGAATGTCTTCTTATGATGAATTTAAACAAATTTTGAAGTTTCTATCAGCTTAGATTCAGTTTTCACTTTTTCTGTACGTCATGCTAATATTTCGTTGGATGCTAACGCCCAAGTATTACATCTCCAATGATAGTCGGTGTGGTAGGGGTATTATGTGACCTTTACTATGGAATGGATGGTGAATTCGTCCCCTGGTAATGTTGAGACCTGATTTCCAACTCCCCCATCCCACCCTCCCTTCTTCGATGGCCTCCGCCATTTTCCTACCACTCAGCTCTAACCCACTTGCCAAAACCCCATTGCGATACTTCAGCGTGTCACCCCTTCTTAAGAACCACCTCCTCCCTCTATTCTGGGCAAACCTCCCTAGTCATCGGGAATCCCTTCTTATCCTGACCATCTTTTTGGCAAACTCAACTCTGGAGACTTCTCGTGTGGAGTACCCAATACCGCGGCGCCGTGCTATGGCCTCCTGTTTGTTAGAGCCGCCCGACTCAACTCCCCATCTACCCTCATTCTCCCACTCTGTTCTTCCCGTCCCCCCCCCCCTCAGCTATGCGCCCACGGACCATTTCTTCGTCCCACCCGTTAAGGAATGGGGAGTCCGTGAAAAAGGTCCTCGGATCCCCTCCGATAGTTCTCATCCCATCGTCCGGTTCAAGAATTTATCGGTGGCTTTGAGTGGCCGAGGGAGAGGTCTATTGATGGCCATTTTTCTATTTTTTCCTTCTCTTCTCCCTTCTAGGGCACCACTGGCTCTCAGCACCGACCGAATGGACTGAAGATTCCGGATTGATTTCCCTTCTGGTGTTTTACGTGGTCGGAAAAAAGACAAACCTTAAAAAAAAGAGTGCTGGCGTAAGGAAATGCGAAAACCTTGTGAGAATCAAGTGGGCTTTTACGTTCTCCTTTCAATCGGTGAGTCATGTTTTTCGGGCCATAGAGCAGAGTGATCCCTTTTTGCCGTTGATCGCGATCAAGGTTAAGGGTAACCTGGGAAGTCCTTTTCCAAGTGGAGACAAAATCTTGTCAAGGATACCAATTAGTCTCTTGCAGTTGTTGGTGTACGTCTTCGCCAACTTCTCATTGTTTAAGAGATCTCTCAGGCACCTCCGTAAGGAGCGTTAAAGTCACTTCACATTTCATGTGGGTAAGTTTTTAACTTTGAACTACACAGCGGGATATAGCAAGTAACATCAAATATGATTAGATAGAGTTTGAAATGTAAGTCGAATTCACCGCAAAATATTTAGGAGTTATTATGTAACTGTGAATTGTGAAGTAAATTGTGGGAGGAGTCACTTTCAATGGCATGTTATTATGGTGACATCATCAAGGATATTTACCATGAATAGATTAATGGGGACAGGCTTATAACGTCATGAATAACTAGAGAAATGCGTGGTAAATGTGTGAAATTCAGCCGTAATTATTTTCTTTACCCATTCGTTTATGATAACGAATGGAAAAAGCATTATTTCCTTATTTTTAATTAATCATTTCCTTCAAATACCTCCACGTTAGTAGAAATACTTCCGTGTTCATAACCTGCAAGTACTCATACCTTCGACCTGAAAATTTTACTTCGGCTCTGATGAACCATTTTTGTGTTGAATCGATGGAGGGATTACAATATAGCATACTAAATAAACCGTTCAGTTCGTTCCCGTATTGCACTCTTTTAACTCTAGGTGGAGGATGGAAGAAGATGCATATCTATTTGTAGTTTTTTATAATTCAGTTTTGATCAGTTTCAAAACATGCAATAAATAAATAAATAGGGTAATGTCGCAGTTATTATTTGATCATATTGAAGAATTAAGGAATAGCCTTAAGGGAAAATATCCTCGCTGTCAGTATAAAATTGGTATGAAGTTATTCTTTTGTCATCTACGAAAAGTGTTTTTTTTTTACAGAGAATGAAGATTTGCCTGATGTTGCATATTCATAAATGTGATTTAAATTTACTTTTAACAGGTTTATCAGTTTCAAATGCTATATGTGGAAAACTTGTCATCACCCAATGCAACAGAATCCTCAATTAGAAATGTCATACGCAAAATCCAATTTTCCTTATATATATACAATTTTTGAAGTCTAAGTGAAGGTGATCATTATTGGAAGAGCTACAACATTGGGAGATAATTCCTTTTTCCATCCTATTCCCAATAAAAATTAGAAATAAATGTATAATAAATATGTAAATATTTGAATGTATCCAGAATGTTAGAGGCATATTGAATTGGTAAAGTAGAACAAATCCAAGGACTTTGAAATCAAAATAATACGAAAAAATATTACATTAGGTAAATAGATAGATATGACTTTACGTTGGATGAATAGGTTAGCATACCGCGAGTTGAGTGAATGTTGTGATTTATTAGAACTTCACTCACATCTCAAATGCACGCAAATAAAGATTCAAAATGTAAGAAATATTTTTACCTTTCCTATCGACAGTTTTGCGAGGCCGGAACACAACTAGAGCCCCGTGTCTCACTCCACTCACGTTCTTTTTGAGAACATCAAGATGCTTATGGAAGTCATTCAGATTGATCACACTCCGCGCAATGACGAACAATTTGGTCGGGTATCGTTGCGCGAAGACGGGAGGTGTAACCTACCCATGGCGACGGATTCCCTTATGCATCGACTCGGCCTGCCGCGACCCCCCGGAGAACGTGACCCGACCCAAAGAAGAATGGCTGGCGTGGAAAAGGGGAAGTAAGGTGGAGGGGGCGTCCCTCCTTTCCTTATCCACTCCGCGTTGCAAATTAGCGTTAACCCCCCCCCCCCCTCATTCCATCCCCTACTCCTATCCCGTCCAACCTCATTTTTCTCCCGGAGTTGCACCCTCATTCTCTCACCCCCTGCCAAGCATCCTGGAGTGGGGATTGAAATTCTGCGGCATAGGGATGTAGGAGTGAGATAAGGGGGGAGTGAGAATTGTGAGTGGGCGGTCATGGCCACGGGGGGAGGGGTGGGCGAACTAACGGAGGACGCAGGGTAAGATGGAAGGGGGGAGAGAAAGAGAGAAAGAGGTTTAGGCGATGGATGTGAAGAGGAACATCGCAAAGGAGGAGATAGAGAGAGGCTGGTAGTTAAAGAGACCTCTTCTCCCGTCTTTCCCGCGCGGATATCACTTCTTTTGTTCGCCAAATGTTCGGTCGGTAGATGGCTCCCGGAGAGTAGAGTGGCAGCCATTTTTCTTCCCTTCCATCTTCCATCCCACTCTCCCAATTCAGTGACTCCTCCTCTTCTTGTATTTTTTATTCTATTTTTATCATTCCGAATCGCCCCTTTCCATCTTCCATGGCTTCTAGATTTCTTCCTATTCTTCCTTCTGCTGCTGCTTCCCTTTTACGTTCAATCCTGGGGTCTAATTTTCCTCCATTTTGTATTTTTTCCCGTCACCCCTCCACTTCTTCATGCACACACTCGGAGACCACTCCACGGGATTCCTTCCTCCATTTCTTCTCCTTCCCCTCCTCCCTTCCCCTCCTCCCTCCCCCCTCCTCCATCTTGCAACATTCCTCTTCCTCCCCTCCACCAGTCGACCATTTACTCCGTTTCCAATAGATGGAGTTGTCAGCATTCAAGTGGTTAGGAAATCTCCACCGTCGGTGATGTCACCTCTTTTCTGCGTGCCAAACGATATAATCCTCGCGGTACAAGTTCCCAGCATCGCTGATCTCATCCCAGAGAGCAACTTCGTCTGGGACATTGGTATCAAGAAGATGACACTTACGTATAGTACGTACTTAATTGAAAAAGCCAGTGAAAAATTATTTGCTGAACAGAAGATTTAAATATTAAATGCCGTAATTATTGTTTGTTGCCATCAGGGCTGGGTAGTATTTGAATTACTTGCAATTGAAATACGTATTTGAAATACAATTACGTATTTGGTATTTGTATTTCAATGACTTCCTAAACATTTAATTTGTAATTGGTATTTGAAATACCTGATGCTGAGGTATTTTATAATTAGTATTTCAAATACTTATGGCTTAAAAATACATTTGTACAAATACATTTAGCGATCTTATCAATGATAATGAAAAGTAAGCTAACTCATGTATAGACTAAAAACACTAGAATCCAGAGCAAATATGTTAATCTTTAGAGTTGGAAACACTGTATATGTATGTAACTTCGATATAATCTGTGCTGTATGTCAAAGATATAGACTTGAATACTAATATACCGTCGGCGTCAAAGCAAGTATCGTGTCAATTGCCCTGTAATTTTCATCATTTCGCGGTATTTATTCTTAAAGACGTATTCTTTCTAATTTGTGACTCTACTGATTTTTAATTCCGTTATTTTCACGAAACTTCTATTTATAATAAATTCAGTTAATTGATACGGGTGTCACAATGGATGACCAAATTCGCTCAACATTATCGTATACGATGCCGGACGATGACTGCAATGGAGTGAATCAAGTGAATGGTGTGATGTCTCCACTAATTATAACTGGAGGAAAGTATTTCACAGTGAATACTTAGACAGTGATCAATAGCGGCAATAGTAATGACCAAGGTAATGTCCAGGCAACTTGCATTAAATGCAAAGCCACCATCAAAGGTAGTTTAAAAGCTACGAGCAACTTTAGATTACATTTAAAGGTAAGTTATAAAACCCGTTAATTCTCTAATGTCGTTATGTTATTGTAGAAAATGTAGGTTATGAAATTATTGACATACTTTAAATATCTTCTGAGAGCTTGGGCTCGTAAGTACATACATGATTGTTCTGTCATAAAGCACCCCTAACCTAAAATACACAAACTACATGGATGGTTACTTATGCATGCTGAGTAATGCAATTTATTTATTGTTTATTTTTCAGAGAAAGCACCCTGATTGTCTAAAGTAGTATGAAAACAGCAAAATTATTCAATGTGTCTCTGGTAAAAGAAAACTGTCATCAGAAAACGAAGAACAAACGAAAAGACTAAAATGGATTTAAAGTTGCAAAATGAAAATGAATGTCAAAAAAACTTGCAAAAAACATCATGAATTACATTATACAAAGTATCAAACACTTAAGTACTGTTGTAGATCCCAATTTTGCATAGATTTTTAATGACCTTCCGAAAAAGTTTAATTTAATATCAAGATGAACATTGGGAAGGAAATTTGAAATGTCTGAAAAAAAATTAATGGAAAAACTTGAAACCATTTTGAGTAATGTGGGGTATGTATCAACCACTGCAGATATATGGTCAACTAAAACTAGGAGCTTTCTTGGTGTAACTGCACACTGGGTAAGATTTCACTAACCTATACTTTTTATCTTCAATCTTTTCTGTATTCATGATTAAAGGGATTTTGATTTAATCAGAATTTATTGCACAATACATTAAATTTCCCCATAAATTGGATCAGTAATCAAACATTATTTTCATTTCAGATCAATTCAACTTGTTGCATTGCTGAAATGTTTTATGAATCTTTGAAATTGCTGGAATGTTTTAATTGTGTATTATCTTTTAACTGCTTGAAATGATCACATACTTATGAGAAGATTGCTGAAATGCTTTTTGAAATCAAGTCTTCTTTCAAATTAAAATATGAACAAGTGGTATTAACTACTACTGACAATGGGTTATATTTCGTGAAGGCTTTCCAAGAATTTGGTTTTACTGATTATATTCCTGATTTTTCTGATAATGATGTTGAAGGTAAAAAAATATTACTTTGATTACAGCTAGATTTAGTATAGATAATTTATCAAAATCAGAGATTAATATTGTTTCATTTAACGTATCCATCAAATCTTAAATAAATCACATAATTAGTTGGACATTTTTCTGGATAATGTTGACTTGACTTCTATCACTTGTTGTTCTTTTTTTTTAAATAATGATACATATATTTTTTAGATATTCTTGAAGCTGTAGTGAATTCAACATCTGCATCTGACGTTTTATATGAGGAGGTATTTTTACCAGTAAACATAACATAACCGGAGATGAAACTAGAGAGTTAAATTTTCCGAGTCACCTCAGATGTGCCAGCCACACATTAAGTGTTTTGGCCACTATAGACATGAATAATTTCATAAAAGATTCTCGTGTTTGCAGGATTCACTATTCAGCAGTTGCTAAATGTACGTTGTTGTGGAACATGCCCAAATCAGCCGAAGTCATAAAAGACTGTCTTGGATATCAATTAATATATCCCTTTCCGACTCTCTACAATACTATATAGCAGCTCTTAAATAAAATTAAATGAACTATTTGAGAAGTCGGGTAAGACTATCACTTTCTCGGCCATAGAACTGGAATACTTAGAGGAATTCATAGAAGTATTGAAACCAATTACTACAGCTCTAGATTACATTCAGGGCAATTATTGTTATTATGAAAAACTTCTGCCTACTTTAATGTCTGTAATAACAAGATTAAATCGACTGCAGGGTAGAAATTTGAGGCATTTTACTAGTATTGTGCCGCAACTAGAGCTTAGAAAGAAGATTTGATAAGTTTTTTTAAACTGTCACCTGAAATAAGTGGAGCCATATTGGCGTCGTGTTACCACCCAACTTACAAAATGCGTTGGTTGCCAGAAAGCATCACAGCAGACGAGAGGCAAAGAATTCAAAATATTGAAATTCATGCCTTATTGGCAAATTTAAAAAAAACATGAAATAATACCTGAGAGCAGCAGGAGTAGCACTGCTAGTAAAGAATATGATGATTTTATTGTTTTTGCGGACTGGGACAGTGATCAACCACATACTTCAAAAATGGTGTTAGATTTAGGAGGCTTACTAACCGACAAAAGCAAAGAGCTTACCATTCTTGAAAGCTATCCTAATATTAAAAAAAGTTTTCATAAAATTTAACACAAGTTTGTGCTCATCAGGACCTGTAGAGTGATTGTTTTCTCTAGTAAGTTATATTTATTCCTCAACAAGAGGCTGTTTGTCTGATGATATATTTAAAAATCTAGTGTTCATGAAAGGAAATTCTTACTTTACTGATAAATAGGCTGGGCTGGATTAGTTCTATTTACATTACCTAACACCTGGCCTGGCGCCTATACCATAAAACTTTACAAGTCTACAAAATGGGGCGGAGATGAAATGTGTATTTTGAGCAATATGATTGGTCAATTTTTGCACGTCTCTGTTTTACTCTGCTCAGCTTTGCTTCAATGAAACGCGCCCTTATATAAGGGCACTTACGACAATTTATTCCAATCAAAGGTTCTGAATGTATTTTGTAATTTGTATTTTGTATTTTTAATAAAAATAGTAAAAATACTGTATTTTGTATTTTATATTTAAAATACACCACTTGAAAGTATTTTGTATTTTGCATTTTAAATACATGCGTAAAAGTAGTTTTTTATTTGTATTTTAATTAAAGGAAAGCATGTATTTTGCCCAGCCCTGGGTGCCATGCATTCTGTTCGAAATTTCTCATGCCAAAAATATACATTCTTTGGGTTAGTGTGCTGTAGATTCAGAACATTGAATCACCAAATTACGTTCTAATCATGTCATTAAGTTAATTATGTGATAACATTACACTTAAATTTTCCCTGTAAAATGGAAACAGAGCCTTACCATCAGTTATGGTATGATGACAGAATGTGGATCTCTGAATTTTTATTGGTGGTCTGATGAAGGCTCTCATATCAGAATTGTGAAAATAAAACGACTATGATTTGGTTGGATTAAATGTTGTTCCACTGGTGAAAATTAAGCTTGAAGTGGCACGGTCATCAGTTAAAAATCATGACTAAAATATATCAACCATCTATTTATTATACTTTAAACACTGCTGTAAATCTTTTTCTCCGAATATTTATGCCCTGCTGTCAGCACTGAAGGGGCTTCTATTGTTATTTAAGTCAATCACATATTATCTCTAAATAAAAATGAAGATTTTGTTAAGTATGCCTTATAGTGAGCATCCTATATCGAGTGGATAATGACGCCAATCCCATAGAACTTTGGATTAGCAGTCATTCTTGATCTAATTATAGATAATGGAATAAGAATATGTTATTTTGCTTTTATTTTTTAGCGGAAGTAATGGGCGAGTAACCGAATTCTGAGATCAGATCCCATTCAAAGAAATACTGCGGGAATTTCATTACGAATTGTGAATGTTTCTGCTTCCTTACTTCTGTAATAATGATATGTCAAATCTGTACATGCCCTTGAAAACTCTCTTTCCCCGTGATTTATACCATGCAGAAATCTCAAACCGTCTTGCCACCTTGTCACAATTTTCTCACTCAACCTCCGTATTTATCCCCGAAATATTGACCTCATCTACTTCTTCCCCCTGATCTTCTAGAAACCACCCTACCAAATGAAACCATCACTTCCACTTCGCTGAAAAAATAAATGTATAAATGTATCCTCTTCTCTATATCCAGCATCAAACCTTCCCCACCCATTTCACGTTCTATTCTCCCCTCCCAAAACCCTCAAACCACTCCCAACAGTTATAGTAATTCACTTTGCAAGGGAATAAAAGAAGAGGAGAAGAATGTCGAGTCCTGCGGATCCATCTCTTGCTGCCACGCAAGGAAGTATAAAGGGAGAGAAGGTTTTTTTTCAGGCCCTTAAAAAGAGTCAGTCCTGGCATACGTCTTCCGCGAGCGGTGGCCCCAAATGATGAGAGAGGCTTCAACCCTTAATGGGGCATGTCTTAAAGCCCTCCGCCCTATCTCCTCTGCCTCCCTCCTCCCCTTCTCCGCGGAGCATCCCTTGCCGGTATCGTCTTCTACCTCTTTCTTCTGCCTCCCTTTCCCTCTCCGCCATTCCTATCCTGTTCAAACCCTCATTTCCACTCTTCTCTGAATTCCTCCTCTTCCCGTGGTTCCTTCCCTAATCCAAGCCATCCACTCTCCTGCCGGAGTATGTCACCCACCATTTTTTTCTTCCAAATCTATAATTTAATTTATACAGTTTTCTTGAAATTATCATGAGACTTTATATCAATGACATGTGAGCATTGTTAAAAGATAGGCTGCGTTGAAAATTTTAATTGTTTTGGATATGCGTCTTCAATATATTCACCAGAGAATCTATAGGTCGCTTTACACGGTACATTTTATAGCACAAACGAATGTATGAAAATTTTATTGTACAAACGAATGCCAGAAGAAAATTTTACTGTGTAAAGCAAAAAATTCTATGATTGTCTGAATGACTGAACGGGAAATTTTCTCTAAACAATGGCAAAAACTTGCTCTAATTCCATTCATTTTCTTGTACATTCTATGATACATTCGTTTGTACAATAAAATGTTCCGTGTAAAGCGGTCTTATGACGATCTGACTTACTTTCCTTCGGTTATTCTTGCATTCATTGAACGATTCATCCAGCTCAGAGTTTTGATGGATCTTCTATCACTCGATGGAATATTTTAATATGGGAAAATGCACTTTATGCATGCTAATGCACGAAACCTAAAAAAGTACCTGTCCATTAGTAGATGGCAGTGTACTTGATTATAAGTTCATTTGTAGAAGTATTCATGAAGAAAATTCTATAGTTCGCTCGATTAAAAACATTTTATTATTATTATGGCTTCTGTCTGATCATATTTATTTGGCCTCGTTGGAATAATCCTCTAGGGAAAAATACTGTACTTCGTGTTCTCCGTTTCAAAACTGGTTCTTACATATTCTTCCTAATCTTACTTATTCTTCTCTCAGCATGCAGAATCCTGTCTTGTCTATTCTGTCAATATTTACTTATTTTGTTCAAGGTCAGAGTCATTTCTCCTCAATCTGTTGATTTGACTCTCTTTACTTATTAAATACATCTTTAAACTATCCACGAAATGGTTTGATGGAAAGTCATTTTTCAAAATTACCCAATGTCTCTATTGCCTTTATAATCATCAGAGAAACAAAAATCACAAGAACGTTTATAGTCGGCAACAAGATCCTTGGCATTTTATCTTTATTGGTTTCTAGAATTATGAAACTCCCATGGTGCAAGACAAATGGGAGTCGGTTATTTTTTGTGTAAGTGTTTTTTATGATTCCTAATCCATTCGATTGGTTTTCTGTGAAAAGTAATTTCATTTCCCAATCTGTGTCTAAACCCAATTAATTGACCAAAAATTAAGGTGCCGGAACATATACCGGAATATTTATTTTATAACTAAAGAGGGTAATCACAAAATCGATTCATAGACTAGATTCCTTTCCTTGGCATCTAAAAAGAATATAGGTAGAATACAGAAGCATTTTAATGTGTACAACTAAAAAAAAATATAAAAACATTTTTTCTCTTACTTAATTTATTTCTGTGAATCACTTCTGAGGGATTTTATTTTCCAATCACCAAGGGTTGAATCCACGGAATGTATTTCAAAATTCAAGTAATGTGGGTGATGTAACTCTTGCGTGGAAAAGATACCATATCTCCAAAGAATGCTGAATGAAGACTTAATTCTACTCTGACTGCTGTAATGTACTGTTATTTAAAAAAGTCGGAATAGTAGGAAGTTTTAGGTAATGTAATTCATTTGATTATTTTGAAATGTCTAGGAGCCATAAAGTTTTCCCCTTAACTCAATTATTATTTTTCAATGTCAATTTGAAAATAGATAATTTTCAATACGATGGAATGTATAATCCCGGCATTACCCTTTCATCGTCGAAAGGTTGAAAATAGCGCTTTATATCCTTGACTTCTAGCAGTATCTGTTTTTCGGGATATACGTAATATATTTTCCTTCTCGTGGCGCTTCAAAATGAGTAAACATAGTGGTAACGGCCTCCAACGTCGGATTCTTTGTTGCGTGCATTCAGTCCTACCCTCGGTTTATTTACGCGACCTATACAGCACTGGGCCTTCAATTGAGAGAGCGGGAAGTACCTCACGAGATATATCCTCTAAATAACCCTCCACGCGGGCCTAACACAACCCCCATACGCGCGGTTATATATACTCAACCTCCTCTCTTCTGCCGATCGCCTACTCCGAGCTGTCTTCCCCCGAAGACTCATTTAATCCGTTTCCTACGCCTTAGTCTTCATTTGTCTTCACCATGGCCTTCCTTTCTATCGCATGCTCTCGTTTGTTTGTGCTACAGTTGCACTACATTGCGGTGTATCAGCTACATTGTGCTGAGGTGCAATGCATTGACAGCAGTTGGCGATGTTGTTACATGTGATAAATTTAATAATCGTAATGCGATGTTGACCCTTGAGACAATCTGATACATTGTTCTTTGCTATACATGTATTCTATATTCTGGTTATGTGACGTAAATGCCCACGTGTTATTTGCAAACGTGTTAGTATTTTTTGGCATCCAAATTTCTTTCGCAAAGTAAATAATAATATGTGATATGTCAAATTGGAATCAATTTCACCTTCCAGAAAGCACCACTGATCCTACCGCCTAATTTTCAAATAAAATTCAGACTAATTTGAGAAATGCTGAACAGTTATATGAAAACCATGATGCGATATCACAACCAAGTCCCAAGGAAGACTATTAATTACGATCTGAATGCTGTATCAAAGCATATTTCATGCATGGTTTACCTGAAACATAATAGTAGCAGTTTTCTATTGCAATCACTTTTAGTTTGATTTCAAAAACTATACGATAAAAGTGACATGTACAACGCGGAGTTACTATTAAAAATTAAATATAATGTCTTCAGATTGAATCAAAATGTAAATGCATTCAGTTTTCTTCGTAAAACTCTTCGTAGTTCTTTTATTAAGCCTTATGCCTGTTTTCCCTGAAATGTATACATTTTTCACTGTTTAATCATATTTTTTTTATTATATTATCCATTTTATTCTTTTGACTAATTAGCTTCTATGTTATGTACTAAAATATTGTACTCAAATCCAAAAATGTATTTCTAAATTTGTGTACACGTGAAGGGAGTGGAAGGCAGAAGAGATTCTTAAGCCGAAATCTCTCTAATTTACGAGGCAGACATTATTATTATCTTGTAACGTTCCTTTGTTGGTCAGAATTATTCACGCTCTCCACCACAAATATTGAGAAGGTTCTGTTTACTCTCGTGGCCCTACTTATGGGATGCACAGAAAGCAAACGGGCGAATTGGGCGTCTAGGGAATAGAGCGGAAAATCCCGATGGAAAATTACCGAGCCTTCATCCATTGGAGAAGGAGCGCGAGAGGTGGTGGGAACGTTTTGTGTGTCGACGGGAAGAGATAAAACTTTATATCCATAACGCGCGCTCATACACAATATGTACGACCAAACGCACACTCACGTGCATAGACCGCGAATAAAGGGCGTGCGAAGCAAGCCTCCTCATACGGGGTCCGAAATAAAAAATAGAAGGAAGTCCGTGAGAAGATGGAGACGTCGTGAGTTATGAAAATGGCGCCGGGCAGCCATTGGTGAGGAGGTCTTGACGCACGCACCCACCCGCCCTTGCGCACGCACATATCGAAGGAGCCGTTTTGTGGAAATAGAAACTTTGTGCGGAAGCGACTCGGCGGAAGGGCGGGCGGAGGGCGCTATGGGCTTTCCACAAGAGGGAGATATGATGGAGGGTTGCAGCCCCGTGAAGATGGTGAGGGAGAACCGTGGACGGTGGGGAGAGTTGGGTGGTCAGTAGGGATAGTGGTGTGGTTCGAGTTGTTGGGAGGCATGGGAGGGAAATGATGGGAATGGAGATGGGAGAGTGGAGGAATTGGATGGGCGGAATGAACGAGGGAGGTTGGAGACCTCAAAAGACTTGCACGATCGACGCTGTGGAAGAGTGGGGAAAGATTGGTGACAACTTTATACCGATAGTGAATTTTTCCGAGGAATTTACCGTTTTATTTTGTGTAGAAGTATAATTGTGGTCATTACCATCATTGGTCGTTCATTCCTAAGATTGGTTGACTGCAAGAAGGTTGACACTTCCCAATCTAATGCTAATTCCCTTACCACCCTGTATCTCTTTCTGTGTACTTTCATCTTTATTTCATCCATGAACTTCTTGCTGGGTCTTCCTCTGGGGATATTTTCCTCTATTTTACCTTCAATTATATTATTAATAAACCTATTGGGTCTCAGGGTGTGTCCAATCTATCTGGTTCTTCTTCTCTGTATGGTGTTCCGTATGGTTTTTTCCTCTTCTACTCTTCTGTAAACTTCATCGTTTCTTATTTTGTCCGCGCATTTTACATTTATCTTCCTCCTCCAGCACCAGGTTATGAAGGCTTCTAGTCTGTTCTGCTCAGCAATAGTCGTCGTATGAAATAGTAATCATTATTTGAAATGGAAAATCCACCTCTTTACAATTCAGTGGAAGTCATAATGTGAAAAAATATTATTTCAAGCTCAAAGCGTAGATAATGATATTGAAATATGGAATTATCTCCTTCCGGGAGTAAGTAGGATGTATTAGGCAGGAATAAATAAAAACGGGTAGGAGACTTGGCAAGGGATCGTACCACGGGTGTGAAGGGAGGAAAAGGTGGCTTGAAGATGAGAGCTAAGAAATCAGTTCCACCTTTCCACCTATACTAATTGATTTGGCTAAAAATATTGGTAAAACATTCATTAAAAGAAAAAACCTAATAACCAGTGGTAACGAAATGAAAGTTGAACGATTACCTTGACATTTTAATTTTTTTAATGTCCTAACTGAATTGGCACGATTCAATCCTAAAAAGGTGAATTACTTATTACACAGGTATAACTTCATATGACATTGAAGGAAGGTTAAACATCGGATAATTTATAAACAATTTCTTTCATAGGTCCTACGATGACAATTTTGCAATTAAATTATCAATGGGTCATGTTTTTGGAAACTGATGTAAAATCGAAGTAAATTATTCTTCGTTTCGTTTTCTCGAGCTCAGTGAGTGAAAAACATTTTCCTTAACAGATTCTTCGTAAGGTAAAATAAGGAGTGTAACATTCTGTTTCGCAAATTAATGATCATGCTTTCCTAATGGCTATATTATATAAATTTTCAAATTTGTTTTTTGTTAAGATGGGATAATTGTAATTATTATTGTAATTTGTAATTATAATTGTAATTATTAGCAGTGAATACGTGAAGCCATTATCCGTTTTCCCTTTCTTCTTCATCTAAAGGGCAACATTTTTAAGGCAATCCTGCGTGGTTTTTCTCCCGTATCTCCTATGTGCATCGTACGTCAGATTATAACTCACTTTTTCGGAAGCATTCTATAGCTAATTTAAAATAGCAAACATAACTTTCATTTAGCTGCAAATAGTCGAGTCATACACTTTTGTATTTTATTTCTCCATGATAAGTGTAACTTATTAATTAAAAAGGGCTGAATAAGCTCTGTCTCTAAAATTCATCCTATTCTCTATTTATTTGTCCTATTGATTAAATATTTGTACCCATATAATGGGATGGATTAAGCCTGTTACAATCATGTACAATTTTAAAGCTATAATTATCCTGAAACTGTAGCAAACGCAGCACAGTTAAGCATTCCGTGTGATATAGCAATCAGGATGTAAATATTTTACTTCATTATCATCCAGTAACAGGGAAGTATGAATCGTGTAGCAATTGAAGAGAAGTATTCCTTGTACTCTTTTTATTGATCAAATTGAGCAATGAAGGGGAACGCTCAAAATGAAACTTGATGGATTGTGGAAACAATATTAGGTAGTTTTTATGTGAATATGGGATGCTAGTGGTGATGGTAAATAGTATGTACACTTTCTCCAATCAAGAATTATTAGCCTTATGATACAGAAACAAATGCAAAAGGAACAAAAAATTATTCGCACATTGGTTTCCACTGATTTCGTGTATAGAACTCTACATTTTATTTGGCTACTCACCGCTTGAATTTCTTGTATACAGACTTTCTCGGGTAAAGTTTGGCGTTCCGGTCTGTTCATTCTGGTAATAATGCAACTCATAGCTCTCCTAGGCCGTCGTCCGATAAAACCTTAAAAAGATGATTTTAATGATTGGATGGACTGCACAAGGTTTTGTAAAACCGACGTCGAAAATTTTATTCGCCATTGGGAGAGATTTTCAAATAACCTCCGAACAAACACCAAGTTCTTTCACCAACTGAGCTACTGTGAGTTCCAGGAAATTACATCGAGGATCTTTATTCAAATCCAATAGATAACCATAATAAAGAACTGATTTTATATCGAAAATTTTTTATGTTCTTGTATATCCTATGATACGTTATAATGCTATGAATTCAAAAGAGTAATGCAATATTTCACGCTATACGCGGGGATAAACTTATGAATATGACCTTTAGGGCAGTAAATTGCTTCCGACAAAGTACTCCATGGAGTACCTGATGAAACCTCGCGCACTTTATTCCCTTTGTTCTATCCTGCAACGCCATAGTTGCATACACAAATTTGCACCTCACTCACTCACTTTTCCAAATGCCTTTTTACCTTTCAGAACCTTCGCGGTGCCTTTCTAAAGGTTCATCACGACGGAATCCACGATTTACATTTCACTTGAATAGCATGGATCCGGCTGTAATGATATTTATTTTTCGATTTTCGAGTCTCGTTGACAGCACAGCTAGAAGGGTTAAGGGGGAGAAAGAGAGAGGGAGGGAAGGTTTAGTCACTCTTCTCTGCTTCATTCCTAGCAAAGCAAAGGCGCACGGGTGGCAGGTTGCGAGTGGAAGTGCATGTTTATACAGAAAGGTAGAAAGAAGTGGATAGGAACACATAAAAAAACAAACACAATGGTGGTGTGAAGATGGAAAGATGGCCGATTCCAAGCAGAAAAAATTCGATTGGACCGGGATTCGAACTACGGCCCTTTGGATGTCGGCTTTGGATTTTATGTATATATTACATATATATGTGTGTGTGTGTGTATATATACATATATACACGACCACGCTTTGAAGAAAAGGAGGAGAATGGAAAGGTTGGAGCGCTGTATTTTCGGGGTTGAAGGCTGTGGAAATATTTGGAGATAAAAATGCCTCGTTACGACCCTTTTTTCGGTAAGGAAAAACGCTGGAGTGTATTGGAGATGCTATCTTCTTGCGATGAGACTACTTTACTGTGCGTGTGTGTGTGTGTGGTTCGCTTGTATTCCGTATGATACGTATTGGTGCGTGTGTCTGTCGGGAAAAGAAAAGAACCCTCCCGTTCGTCGAGTGTATTTCTCTTTTCTCGTCTCAATCTTTTTTTCCTTTTTAATATTTTTAGATGGTAAAGAGGTTTGTATGGGTTTTATGAGTTTTGAAAAATAGAATGCTCTGACCCACTCTTTCCTTCGCGGAAAGATATAGTAAGGAGGGAGGGACGTGAATGCTTGGTTTTGGGAGAGGAACTGATATTTATAAGGAACAGTGGAGGCAGATCGGAGGCGATTGCGTGGAGGATAATATCCAGAAGGCTGACTCTTTTCCTGCTATTAATTTACGGTTGTTGGGGGTGGTGGCCAATCTATTTTATGGCGTGGAAATCTATTTTATGTGAGTACGTATTTCATGGAGCTATTATCTACTGCGGTGGTAAGATATGCTTAATTGGCTTTATTGTCTTGTATTGTCGGTATTCGTATCATTTGATTGAGCCCGATATCTTTCCTTGGCTATGTTACAGATTTTTGCGTTGTTTTTAACATCGAAAACTCGTGTTTAAAATGCATTTATTAAGTGTTTTTATCAAAAATATATTTTTAGGAGAGTGTGCAGTTCTATTAAATTTCTACTCACTCTGTACTGCATTATTCCCTCATAAATTGGCATGTATTTAATGTTTAATTTAAAAACTTATGAAACAAGCCAAGGAATAAATAATTGATGTAACGTGTTTGATTCCCTTTTCACAATTTTCTCATCTAGTTTGCTAAATGCTTACCAACTGCTGGTATGTACGTACTTATTTCTAGGAATTTAGAAAACTTTATCCGTATTTCGTATTATTTAAGGTCTTTCAATCTATAAGATTCATCTTCAGTGAACTTATTTTCCAGAAAACATCAAAACTAGAGCTTCATATGGCTCTTTTAATCATCAATCTCCCTTCCAGCTGCATTGATAATTTACCATCTTAAATTAAATAATCTTATCCGTGACAGTTCTTCTCGTAATATTTGTGCAAAGATAAAGTGCAAGAACATAAAAATAATACTGAGAAAATCCCAGCTATGGAGCATACGCTGTTAAATCTTCCATAATAAATTAGTTCTTTATTTAACTTCTGCTCTTAAATTGATTTTGTTCTAAAATGAATGTAATTCATCTATCAGTTGTTGATCCCTTGGAATGCAGAGGCTAAAATACATAGGTTAACTTGAATTACCGATAGTCTTAATGGTCTTCTGCCGAAACAGCAAAACCGCCCATCCTACCAATAATTCAAGAGAAATGCACCCATTATGAAGACCGTAAAAAATCGGATTGCCTTAAAACAGGCCGGTGAGAGATATGATAACACTGTTCCTCTTTAAATAATGGAATAAAATTTATTTGAAACGTACTAGTTTCCTTACTCTTTGAAAATCATGGCTCATATTTCAGCAGCAGTATATATGTTATTTCTTATGAATTATATGTAGGTAATTGTGATAATAGTTTATCACATCTCCTCTTTTTCCTCACCCCTTTGTGATTAATTCTTGAGCTAGCAAATCGTAGGTCGATGAAGCCTGTTGGGTCACTTAAAATAAAACCTTTGGAAAGGTACAACCTCCGAGATAAAACATTCTGTACAGTTTCCTCATAAATACTTCTATAGAATTTCTTAAAAAGTTCTGTAGATATTCCTTAAAGTATTGAAACGCCATTTTATGAAATTTCCAACGACGTTCTGCAGAATACCTGAGGATGTTCTGCAGAAAATCTTAAGAAGTTCTACGGAATTCCTTAGGTCGTTCTGCAGAAGCCCTTCAACGCTCTGTATAACACCTTACAAGCTCAAGAAAACCTCACATATTTCCGTAGAGTTGCTGAAGTTCTACAGAACAGCTGGTAAGGAGTTGTTTTGCTCTGCAGAAAATAACTCTACAGGACATGTGCTCTGTAGAGTCCGGCTCTCATATTTCGTGCAGATCCTTAGAAAAGTAACTAGTTCTGAAGAAAAAGAGTCAATTTCTGTAAAATTCCTTACGTTCTACAGAACAGCTTATGTATTATTTAGATAAGGATTCAGCAAAAATTTTTATCTCTCAAAATCCATGTTTCGTACTGCACGCTATATGATTATAATGTCGTGCACCCATACGACGCAGTTTTCAGAAATGCCATTAGAGAATTTGCAAAAATTATATTCAGTCATTATTTATACACTTTTATTTTTTAATCTCGGAATTGGCGCGTTACCCAGCCTTTTATTGTCAAGAATTTTCCAAGGAGGCTTATGATGTATTTTTAGGGAGAACCACCATTAAATCCAGGGAATAAATGAGAAGTGTAGTGAAGGTTTAAATAAGGTACAGTAATGACAAGGCTACCTTCGTTGCTTTAAATCGAAGTAGCCAATTATTTTGATACTGGATAAAGTTTACTAAAATATCAATACATTTTATTATTGATTAAGCATGTTAACCAAGAAATTAGAATTAAAGTTTTATTCATGGTGCAGTAGAGAAAGCATTTGCATCGTAGCAATGTAAAAAAGCCGACAAGCATTGTACCTCGCAAACGTTTAACTCCCATGTTTTCACCGGAATAAGAACTTATTGAACTATTATATTTTTCGTATCCTTGCTGTTCATGAATAGAGTTGTGGTTACAAAATATTGCTATCATTGCAGGTGCATGAAAACGTTGTATTATTCCTATCCATAATTCTGGGTTAAGTGTAACCCCGACTAAAGGGTTTCGCTTCTATTTCCTCGCTTGCAATTCATGGCGTCAAGTCTCATTAATTTCCCTGTATGACCCAGTTTGTGCTCTTTCTTTCTCTGCAACACTTATAAAATGCGATTCTCGAATTCTGCGGTAACGTTTGCTTATTTGAAGATACAACGAGTAGGATTGCAAATGAAAACTTGAAATTTTAGTCGTATGCCTGATCGAATATAGCTCTCGTTTCTTGAAAGTCGATAGTACACCTATGCCAAAAAGTCTCAAAACAAAAGTGCGACGGTGGCCATGATGAAGGATGATACTTTCTCTAACTATTGTTTTTTCCTGAATACTTTTCTCATTTTCTTAGCCCTTTGTGTTTAAAAATTAAATAAAAAGAGAAGAATATAAGTGCATTTTAATACCAGGTATGCCGGTTTATGATATAGGATTTTTACGCACGCTACCATACAGAGTTAGTTCTCTTTGTAGTTCCTTTGTGGTTATACCATTGTCCATAAATCATTTATTCTCTGCTATTCCACGAAATCTGATACATATATTGCCGCACTTCACATACATGATTTTCAGATGGCAAGGAAAATAATAATTTCAACTTCATATACGTTTATTGGTCTTCCTAAGGAAATAAAGTTCAAGAAATATTTAGAGTTCGTACTTAGAATGCGATCTTAGATCGTATTCTCATATACACGATCCTAGATGTTCTAAGTTCGTTATCAAAAGCATTGAAAGCTGTGGCTGGGGATAATTCATATAAATGGTTATTGGGTGGAAATATCGATGATCCATACAGGTTTTTATGTGTAATCTAGCTGCTGTCAATTAAGAATAATTTTACTCTTATGTCACTGGTGATATCCTCGCATTGTTTCTTGATGTAGTGTTCGGTAACCCTGGGTCAACTCCTGAGTAAAGTGGCTGAAATCATGTAAATAAACTTCCCTGTTTTCAACAGCATAACTGTCATGTAATACCAGGCCGTTATTCGTGGTTTGAATACTCAGGAGCCAAATCAAACTATCATATAGGAGCTTTAAACGTATTCCATAGTGGTAAGCAAAACGAAATTAGATTATAAAATTTTCGGGCGGTTTTCGGCACTTGAGTTTGATAAGTTCCTCGTTCGTCATGTATGCATTTGCTCGTACCTGCCTACTTCAATATGATTGAGAGCAGGGCGAATCACTCTATAGTTATGTTGCTCATCATCATTTTGTTTATGATCAAGTCTGTACATTAAGGTAGTTTGAGGAAAATGTCGTTTTATTTAGAAATCAATGAATTTGGTCTCATTTTAAAGAAACATATCTCACCCTTCTAATGATACAAAAAATTCAACCCTTATTACATAATTTTCGGAGTTATTTGCAAAAAATAACAGCTCTTTTTTATGGGAAATAGTAAGTGCATGCACTCCAGAGAGACATTATTTACAAAATGAGGTATTTATAACACTTCGATGTTGTAAAAAAACTAACAGCGTGTAGTTTGTATGTTTTTTCAGCTATATTTGAAAATTAATAATATTGTCACCGCAGTAGGTTCTCGGGTATCACAAAAATCCTTCCGTTTTGAAAGAGCTTCAAACCATCGCGCGAAAAATATGCGTCAAGTTAAAAACTTATTTAGATATTTTTATTTAATTACTTATAATTTTTGTCATATAAAACTATGCTATTGCACCACTAGTAATGCAATATTTAATTGATGTGTCCTACAACTGGGGAAATTAAAAATTATAATTATAATATGGTCATTATTATGACTAGGGAACTATCTTGCTCGGAGTACCTAAAGCTTAATAGTAGTCCATTATCCTCAAGAGGAGAGGAAACATTTTTTATTTCCGGGGAAACTTTCTGTCATTTCAGCATGTACTCTGAATTGAGAGTAGAGGTATGCCTAAATATTTTTAGGGTGATATCATGATAGAAACTGAGTGCTACAGTTAAACAATCGGGTAAAAAGAATGATTATGAAATAATATAAGATATGGTAAAATGATAGAATACGTTTTCGTAAATATAATGATTGAAACATAGACGGTCTCCTTGTTCTTCTTCTATCACGCCTATGAGCGTGATGTAACCCCAAGATACACCAAGTGCAACATGAAAGAACCTAAGTGACCTTCATTGGCGCCTAATTCTTGAATGTTTCATTCCCTTCCCCAGCTCGAGATGCCTAGTCGAGGTAGTTACGCTTCGTTGTCGATAGTCGAGTTAGCTACGATGAGCAAACATAATGTCGTGTTAGTGATATTGGCTATAGGGATTCCGCTAATAAAATTACGAAAGCGTGATTTTATCAGCGGACCCCATGACGAAATAAGTGGAGGCAGCAGGACTGGAGGGTGGGTAAAGAGGAAGTGGTACCGGACGGAGTAAAGGGAAGATTTCAATACTTGACGGGAAACCTGTGGGTCCTTAAGCTGTCACGCCCGTCCAATCCCTGAGACCCGCCTCACCCACCCTAGCCGCCTCTACCTCTATTCTCGTCACTTCCCCTCGACTCAATTTAATGCGTCGACCTTTCGTCTTGTCCCCGATCTGAAACCGTCTCCCTCCACCCTCCCTCCCCTAAGTCTTCCCAACTGCGAAGATTTTCCACGCAACGTCCTGTCGCTACCATTGATCCGTTTCCCTCCCGACCCTCCACCAGAGATTTTCTGAAACGGAGAGAGTCGGTGTTGCATAGTACGTCAAAAATTGCCTTTTGATGATCATTGAGAGCCCAGTCAATGCCGGGCATCGTGTGTCGTACCTCGAAGCTAATGCATTACGCATTCACATAGTGCAGATGCAGGTGTAGCGACCCACGTCTGATAAAAAATAACGATAGGTATTAACTTTCCCTTAACTCGGGTTTTATATTTCCATACGCCTTTCCTGTTACACTGCATAATTGGTAGCATTGTTCAATATGGATGTGATATGGATGAGATGAAGAAGAAAAGATGATGCGCTGATCGGTAACTGTACAGACATTTCGAACGCCAAGTAACGGGAAAATTTTTTTTCGGGGCTTTCACCATAAAAACGTTTATCCGAGGTAAATCGTTGTATTAATTTGGGACTTATTGCTCGAGGAGTAGAGGATGCAAGCAAATTGCGGCATTTTTAGTTCTATTTGAAGTGGTATAGAAAAATTAAGCTTGTCATTGGGAATTGTAAACGAGCAAAGTTGGCTGTAGTAATTTCGATGATGAAAAATTAGTTAGTGACCTAAAATGAATGTTGGTCAGCTTAATGTTGTGGTGTTAAGAAGATTGTGGGGTAAGATGTAGAGGACGAGACATTCTTACCAGCTGTGATTATTCTTACCAATGATCATTCTTACCAGCTGTAATGAGCGATTGGAATGACGAAATGATTAAAATCAATGGTTGGCGAATTCACTTTGTGGAAATTATGATTCATCGTAAAAATAAAAACACTTAGTTTTTTCCACCAACATATTTAAAACACAAATCAACCGGTTTCAGCCTTTTCAGGTCAATACCAAGATTACAGAGTAAAATACCCAAAGACAGCATAATTTGAGAGTTGATTGGGCAAAACTGCAGGGGAAGGAACAAACAGGTGGTGACGCCAGGCTCAAGGACTACGGGGATGGAGGTGAGGGTACTGGCACAGAGAACAAGGGTGAGGTGGTTGAAGGGATTGTCATTGAGTAGTTTGTCGCCGTGCACATTGTACTATGACAGAATTTCAAAATTTTCAAGGAAGTTCAACTTCCCCCCCCTTGTCATAAACATGTAACAGCTCAGGGGTAAAATTGGATCTGTGACCCTCATCAATTAGATGCTCTGTAAATTTTGAATTTTTGTCACCATTGACACTGGATTTAAAATGTTCCTTTATTCTTATATTCAACCTTTGTCCAGTTTGACTAACATAAAAATAGTTACATTCAGGAGTATCACATTTGAGTTAATATACCCCACTTTTATCATTCATGTCAATTTCATCCTTAGAATTAAATAATAAATTCTTGAGTGTCACAGAATTATACACGGAAATTTTGTATTTATTTTTGGGGAAATATCTATATAGTTTATATGTTAAATTATTAACAAAGGGTAACTTCACCCACTTAGTGCCGGACGGGATTATTAGAGGAAGTGAAGTGGATGTGGCTATGGCACGTTTTCGTCGTAATCGATTTAAAAGGTCGTCTACCAAAGAGTCGTCATAACCATTATTTCGGGCTATACATTTGATGGTTTTTCATTCAACGGAAAATTATGTCTGGGAGAAAGGTATTGAAAGTAGGCGGTGAAGCATGGAATAGAAAGCTGCCATTTTTTGGGCATCGTGGCGGTTCGAATCGTTGGGAATAATGATGTCAGTATAGGTATTCTTACGGTAGATGGAAAATATGTGGCTTGAATCATTTAAGAGATAATTAAATCTAACAAAGTGATTTTGTTTAAGCCTAATTCCATGGCAAAAGAAATCAAAGGGTGCAACGAATTAAATAAAGACAAAAACATGTTTAATTGCCTTTCGCTCCCCGTCCGAAGCAGATGATATCATTAACGTAACGGTAATAATACATTACGTTTTCTAACAGGGGATGTTTCATTTTAAAAATTTTTGCTCTCGGTGATCCATAAAAACTTCAGCTAAGGTCGGAGAAAGCGGCGAACCTATCGATTGGCCATGAATTTTGTGATAAAAATATCCATTAAATAAGAAATAATTTTGACTTACATAAAGGTTTAAAAGCATACTGAATTCCTTAATAACGTGTTCGCCACAGCCAGCATTTTTTAACAGTTCAATGGAGAGGGCACAAGCGTCTTTTGCAGGTATTGTCGTAAACAGATTTTTGACGTCGACCGAAACTAACTTGGCATTGGAGGAAGGAGATATTAAAGATAATTTTTGGGATAATTCAATTGAGTTTTCGATGCCATAGGTGGAGTCAAAATTTGAATAGGAGGGAAATAACGTATTTAACTTCGCGGCTAAAAGGTGGCAAGGGGCAGTAAAATGCGCAACGACAGGCCGAATGGGGAAATTCGGTTTATGTGTCTTTGGTAGACCATATAGTCTGGGGGGGAGCGGGTTAGAGCGGGTGAGGAACACTTTCTCCCGATCCGTCAACAAGTGATTACAAGAACGGAGTGATGATTTTGCTGACAATTAAAACTTCATAGTCGGATCCTTAGTTAAAACAACATATTGATTTACATCTGATAAAAATGTGAGGCACTTATTAAGGTAGCCGAAAGTCTTTGCCAAAACCGGTTGATTTGTGTTTTAAATAAATTGGTGGAAACAACTAAGTGTTTTCATTTTTAAGATGATAAAATGTTGACGAGTGGTGATTATTTTTATTGATTAATGGTTTAATTTGGGAGGATGTACCACGAACTATTATTTTTTAGTTTGAGTTTGGAATTATGAATACTCTTTGATAGACCATGATCTTTTTATTCTAGGTGAAATAAGTAATTGGCAATCGGAAAGAAGCAATACATGACATTAAAAGTATTTTATCTTTGAACACTTATTATTTTACTACCGATCAGTATTGCACTCATGATTTACGAGGGGACTTCCTTTTTAGAGCACTAACAGTTCAAATTCACCATTAAATATCTGTGAGGGATTTAAAGCGTGTATTTTTTTTATTAATCGATGAGAATGAAGATATAACTTGGTGTGAACGCGCTCAATTGTAGTAAGAATAGAGGAATATGAACTGCTCCTCCGAATATTCTAACGGGTTTGAAGGCAGTCCTTCCCCGAAATATGCAATTAGTAATGTTTGTGACGATGTGTTTCGTATGCTTAGATAGCTATTGCGTAACAAAACAAGACGTAATCATCTTCTCTAGTGAGATTCTCAAGGTATCGAGATGGTGTGCACCTCATTTTTCCGCATTAAATACCGATTGTATGATTTACATAGCTTTCCTTGAGGGAAAGAAAGCAATCTCTTGAAATAAAATGAAGCCTGATTTTAAAAAGATGGCAAATTTTGGACAAAAAATTGCACTAACCGACCAAGAATAGATAGAATCAGAAGATAGCGTATATATGATGTACCAAATTCTGCGGTATGAAACTTTTGGCTTAAGTTTTGTTTTGGCTCTAATGCTGATGGATGGAGGTCGAAATGGTTATGTAAAAATGGATATGAAGTAAAAATGGATTTAGATTCAGGAATGAGTTTGCAATTGGGACATAAAATGTCATGAAATTACATATTATACGATGTTACTTGTATTAAGTATATCAGCAATCGTGAATGGTATCAACTATGGCGTATAATATATGTTGTCTTGAATACCTTAGTATCAAGCACATCAGTTCTGTATTTCAAGACACAAAATTTTAACACTAGAAACAATAATCTATTGATTATATTAGCAATTATTGGGCAAAGCAATTGATGGATGAGTTCAATTAGGATATTGAGAATGGAGGAGGGGTGGAATGCTAAGGGAATATTGGTGGCAAGGAAGAGTCCACGGTTGAAGGAAGAAATCAGCTATCCTACATTCTAATGCCTCATGCGGGGAATAAAGTACTGCTCTTTGAAGCGCTATCAGCGTACAATCCAATTATACATACACCAAAATGTCCCTGAGTTTGGTAGATTACTTACCAGGGCCATTAGCATGAGAGAAAACTTCTCTAGCCTCCGTATAAACCCTAGCCCCTGCAGTATACCACTTGTACGGGGTGGAAGTGTGAAGTACCCGGTGACTCGGAGTACTCAAAAGCGAGGCGTTCAAATTTGAAGGATTGGGAGCGCGTTCCTGTGTCTGTCGTGAGCAACTGCCTCTCAATAGGGGGAGGGAAGGCTCTCTAATGAAGAGGTCCGCGGTGGAATAGAAGTCGGTGAGGACCACAGGAGGGTTCCCCTCGTTGTTTAAGGGGTGGAAGGTGTGCGGATAAAGAAAGGGTTGGGGAAGGAAGGGGTTGAATTTCCTGGAAATGCTTTGAATAATGCGTCTCGGTCTTGGAGGGGAGTTTGAGAGATATTGGCCATGACAACACAGTTGGGACTTTGAATGGACAAGGAGGCGTGGATGGGGCAAGATATCCGGTTTTCTACCCTCCTCCTTGAGACATCCTGCCTAAATACGTATTCAGTGGACTTCATTATTAATTGACTTTTACTTCATAAAATCGCAAGAATAGCGTTCCCAATTGAGGCTTTAGGATGGTATTATAGACATGTGTCCTCTGCGCTGGCATGAGATGTGACATCCCACATCAGAACTATTTGCTATATTTCTGTGGAAGTTCCTGCTGGAACATTAATTGAGATCTAAGATGGCCTCAGTAAATTTTTTCCAAATGCAGGTAAATTAAAAATAAATTTATTACACCTTAGGTTTAGAGCTACCTAAATTTTTGTTTATTTTCATAAATGCATTTAGTACGTCACGTTTGTGACATGTAAATACCTCAGTGCAGGCTGTATGATTGTATAAGGTTTTACTTTTGCGAAATTCCCTAGCGGACGTTAAATTACTCTAAATTGTCCAAACATTCATCTTATATATCCAATACCCATTGGAAATATGTTTATCACAAATCATCCGCAATTTTCGTCAGGGCTGGTAAGAATAGACGTTTTACTTTACTGCAGTGTTGCTGCATCCCTGGGCTCGTTTAGGGTCGTGACATAATGTCTTGTACCTAAATGTGTGGCCTTGATTTAGGCCTTTTAGGACCAATGCATAAATAAGTTTTTGCAGTGTGAGCAATCTAACCATATGTATAGAAATTGATTTTGGAGAAGAAGTACTAGCGTGAAAATGGGCTGCTTATCAATATTTTCGTAGTGTAATAGAGAATTCCCATTAAATTCAGGGAAATTAAAAAGCATGGATGTTCGCCTGTGTGAAAATCAACTAGTGTGTTAACTTTTTCATTGGAAGTACTAGTGGCTAATTGCAAATTTATCCCTAATGAGAAATTGTTGGCCTAAGGCTCTTTCTCCAGTGTGGGAAGTTTATCCTTTCCTGGCTACGTATAACTGCAGGTACTTGCCCAAAAGTACTCGAAGCTCATGAGAGTAAATGCGACACCCACTTGGATTTACTCAGTATTTATGTAATCCTACTGATCTAACGAAACTTTTGTCTCATATTTTTCCTTTATCGTGTAACAATTTTATCATTTTCTTATGATGCATAAATAAAAAACTTAGCAATTTTCCACAATATATTTAATTTCTACAGTATATTGTGGAAAATTGCTAAGTTTTTTTATTTATGCACCATGCATAAGTTCCACACAATTTCGCAGGAATCCTCGGATTTTACATTTTCTTAAGGTTATATCTTTGGTATCACTAATAAGTCTAATAGGGTTCAGCAACCGACAAAGTATTTTCTGTACCTCATTTTACATACCCCACAAAACATAAATTATAGCAGTATACTTGATTTTAGGTTATATGTGCTCAAACCAATTCTTACTTGTAGAACTAGGCTACTCTTGTCTTCCATTTTATAATACTTCAAATTCTTCATCAATAGTACTGCTTTCTTATAACTTTTGTACGTTTTTCAGCTATTTTTTCAACTTTCATTAGAGTAATCGATTCACAATCTTCCTTTTAACTATTCTAAAGAATTGGTGAAAAAGTTGCTTGAAAATAAAGAAAAAACGAATTATCAATTCTAATGCGCGTTTCCTATTACAAATTATAAGACAGGTCAACGTTGCAAACGAAGTGCAACGATTTCCACATTGTGCACAGAGGATTTCATTTCTGCAGAAGAAGATTGCAATCACGGATGTATTGAGGGGAGTGAATAAAAAAGCACAAAAAAATCCAACCGGTGCAATCAAGGGGATTGAGTAGTCAATTTTTGCTCATTTAAAAGCGACGCGGGCAAATTGATTCGGCTGTCAAAGCCTGTGCAAGCGAATCCAAATGAAGAGTACGTCAAAAAGAGAAAGTGGTGTATTTTTTCAGCCGTTCAATTTCCTGTGCATGATGGAAAGTACTCGGAGCACGTGATTGGCAACATGACGGAGGACGAGTGCTTTTGGGGGCTTCATCGGGCGGCCGCGTGAATTTGACATATGGGCAGAACGTGAAAAGAGGGATAAAAACTCGCCAAGTGTGAGCTATAAGGTCCTTCAAAATTCAAATATACTCAAAACATAGCCGCAAAGTTGGGAAAAAGTTCTTGAGTTGTATTTTTGAAGAAAAAATAATATTTACTAATGAATCCGACTATTTTCTAATAGGTGAAAGTCTGCCACCATTGGAGGATCAACTTATTTTGATTCGGAATTGTATATAAAGTTTATTTATTGTATTAAGTGTTCGTTTAATTTATCCTTTATTAAATGACAGTATTATAGGTTTATTTCCTTATTTATTTGTAATGACTTCCTCAACCAATACTTCAAAATAAGTTATTATTTACTTAGTTTACTCCCTGCATCTTTCAGGGTAACAAAAGCCAATGAACGCGGCGGAAACGTAAAAATTACGCAAATATCTGATGTATTATTTTCATCAAGAAGCTCAAATTCAAATTTGTAATAAAAATTTGGCATAAAGTTTGTCCTCGAGAGATTTTTGGACAAATAATAAATCAGGATGTAAGTATTTTAAAATTTGATTTTTAGGAAGAAAAATCATACTTTTGGATAGATTTTTTTTAGCATGACTCAATTCGTTCCCAGGAAATTTCAAGAAATAAATCCATTTGGGAAAAGGTCAGAATATTTTTGCGGTTTGCTCCTAGAAGTGGATTTCAAGAGAACAATTCATTAATAATGCTTATTACCTCATCCATGAAATGTAAGAAGTATACATTGAGAGCAATTAATTATGACACCTGAGAAGACCAATTTTTTTAACGAAGTGAGAGTAAAAACAAACGTTCCTATTGTATAGATATGGCTTTTCAAAAGATTCTGTTATAATTCATGAATAAGATATCCAGTTAATGATCTCGAATCCAAACACCGGAATGGATCAGGCTGTCGTAGCATGAGTGTTATTTTCTTATTACGTACTGGCTTATATCAGTTGAAAACATAAGATTGTATAAACGTCAAAATTCAAGCCTAAACGGGTATTTCCACCGCTAATTGTTTAAAACAATGCAAAAATCCGAAAGGCACAGATAGAGCTTTAACCCCCATCCTTCTCATCCGGTATCGGTTTTATTCTGTATTGAAAAAAAGTATTTTGTAAAAGACTACAAATGGAGCCAATTTAGCCTAAGTCTCTGTTTGAATCGATTGCTATTGTTCATGCTACAATGGTGGGCTGGGAGCCCTTGATCGGTAGTCGGTAAATAGAGTTATTTCAGTGGGGAGGAAGTGAGAGGAGACTGTTTCGGAGATAACGACCCTTCAAGTTGATGTGACGCAACTCCTGCAGGAATCACTTTCTCTGTTTACTGATACGGGCATGCATAAATAAGCCATCAAACTTGCTTTGGATAGAGAGCGTTCTTGTTTAGATATCTCCTTGACCAGTGTTTACGCATAAAATGTTCTGTTCCTACGTTTACATTTAGATGGCACATTGAGATGTGCCTCTTACGAATCAAAATTCTCTTGATAGGTCTCTACACTATGCGATACTTTCGGTTCCATAAATCTGTGGAGAAGTGAAGACATATTTTCACAATATTAACTCAACTTTTTGCAACCATAATTACTAACGCCATTAATTTTTAGAATTGATCTTACAATATCACTGTTTATTTATCTTGTAAAACAACGGAATTGCAACGATTTTACCGTTTTCTCTTCTCCTAAGTGTTTGCATAGTGATAATTTAAATTCTGTACACTGCATCACGTATTACGAGCTTGTTTTATGCGTCTTGTTTCTTCCTTGAAATTTCAGCCACCCAAACATTTTTCCGTCGATGTCTTCAGCAGCTATTGCATGTGATCACCTCGAAAAAAGTTAGCTTTCATTTAAGTATTACCAGATATTTTCTTCTATTGTGGTAGTTCTTCAGTATAAGTGTAATTGATGACAGTCTTCAAATACTTCCGCAATGAAAAAATCTTGCATGAAAATGTATGTTTCCTTATCTTGTGACCATTTTACTTTTCTTGATATTTTATTTAAGTGCTTTATACTACCTGAAAGGGACGCCTTCCCGTTAATACAAATAATATATTAAAAAATAAAGTTCGTAAAAATGGTCTTATGTTATTTTGTTAGTAAAATCGATATGGATAGTACGTCTTATTACGGCTGGCGAAAGGGTGTTCGGTGAAGGGTCATTTCCGGTATTAGGGACGGGTAGGCACGGAGGTATAAGTAGGATTACCTAGGTCAGCGGTTACCAGTCTTATTTGTCATGCAACCAACCATTAATTGTTGAACATATTTTGCGACCCATCTACTTATTTATTTGAGTATTTATGCGTGTGTGTATATTTAGTAGGGGAGGAGGTACGGCGATGGTATATCACCCCAAACATCTTAGTTATGTGTCGGATAGTATGACGTGGCTTACATCATTAAAGTTTTTGCATATTTGTTTCGTAACTTACATATTTGTTTGACTGTCCATTCTTTTTGTGACCCACCAGTGGGTTTTGACCCATAGCTAGAGAACCGCTGACTTAGTGACTGAGTGGAAGGTGAGAGAAACCAGACGTCGAAGTTAACATTATGTAAGATAAAGGTGCCCAGGAGTTCACAGTATAACCCTCTATAGACGTGCGAGTCAAATGTTTTACGTTTCAAAATCATTGAAACATCTGCTTTCTAAGAAGCTTTTCCATTTAGTTGCTACGATAGACAAAATGAAAACGCTTCGGGTTAAGTGTGTAGAAAGTTGCGTCTCTTACGACGTTTTGTCAAGGAATTTGAATAGATGGTGTTACGCTATTCACTGACGATGGCGTGCCCGGTGGAGCTCTGAAATAAATATTTTCAGCTGTCATGCGAAGAAAAAAAGGTATAGTTTTAAAAAAGGTACTTTATGAGGTTAATATTGAAATATACCTTGTGCCAATATTATTATTATGAGTATAATTTTAAATTGAAATATACAATGAAAATGCGTCACATTTCAAAATAATTGTTATTATCAAATAAATTGCTATATAAAAGAAATTCTTAAATAGAACTTTTTAAAAAACTAATTTAGTACATACATACATATCAATTACCCCAGAGCTAGTCCAGGCAGAGTCCCTAAGTGTCACTAATAAACACATATTTGTACACCTAACTCTGCTTCAATAATTTCTTCTATACTGACCTATCCTTGCAAACCTCTTTTGCTTTATTTATCCCCATACACTGCTTCATACAGACCCTCCTGCTTTTAAGACTCCTAATATTCCTCCTCCTAAGAATTTCCTCAACCACATTCAACCACAACTTTCTCGGCCTACCTCTACATTTCACACCATTCATTTCACTCTTATATATTTGTTTCGTTATTCGACTCTCATTCATACTCTCAACATGGCCAAACCAACGAAGCACACTCCTTTCATATATGTCCCTTACTGGAGCATCTAATCCACTAATTTAGTAGCAGTAAATTTTTCATGCTGATGTTTCATAATTCCGTCCATAGAGAGATAATACCTCATCCGATGGACGGAGAAATTCAACGCTTAGCTGAAGGACTCATTTCAAGTGCGCAACTTTCGGAAATAAATTCCGGACCTTAGGGATGAAAGACTATTTACAGGAGAACCAATCATTTCTCTTTTTAGAGTCTGGTACTCGCTCGAGACAAATACTTATTAATGTGATGAAAAAGTGGGAAGGAGAAAGCATATACCTATTTTCTGAGATATATTGGTTCATTAGAAACGTTAGTGGAAAGACAGTGAAAAGGACATCAATAAAAGTCATCACCGCTGGAAGTATTGATGGGGCTAGGAATAGATGGTACCATAAAGGATTTTGTTAGGTCATGATACTTAGATGTACGATTTGGTATGAATTGACAATATTATGAAAAAAGAACTCCTTTCATCATGACATTCATGTGAGTTTTAGTATAAGTTGAATGATAATGAATGTATAAATCTAGAAATTGTTTTTGGCTATTCAATTTTACCACTAATTTGTGAAAATCAGAAGAACACAAAATTTATGGAGAATCAAAATAGTTTCAGGCGTTACTTTGCCAATATTTTGGATATTCATGATGAAAAGATACAACTTGGCTAATTCCACTTTAACTTATTAAGTTAAAAGACCCGGGTTTCAACAACTGAGTGCTATTGAAAATGACGCCTTGGAAATGGCCCACCTTGAAAATGGCACTCCGTTCCTGAAACCCAGGTCTTTTAATTTTATAAATTAGTGTGGAATTAACCAAGTTGTATCTATTTATAATGAACAAAAATTATGGTCCGAGGTAAGAAACCAGTGTTCATCTACCGCATTATCAAGTCTCTCAAGTCAAGATTCTCTTCTATTATACTGATGGTATAAAGTGAATTCAATCAAATTGAGATTTTTGAGGGGTGGGACGGTGAGAGGTAAACTATTTTCCCAGCGGCATTATTTGGAACAAGGAGCAGGGGAGGATTGCAACTTAGCTAAGGTATTCGCCTAGTTTAGCCACTTAGCAGAAGGGGCTCATGGTCCCTTTCAGTCCGAATGGAGTACTATGCTCGAGGTGCATTCCACAATGCATCCATGTTTTGATAGGAATTCAAATGAGAAAGCTTTTTTCTGTGCAGGAATTTGAAACCATGCCGTCAAAATGGAGGAATAACCGTTATATTTTTGCGTCGTCTAAAATTGGTCTCTAATAAACGGAGGACTGCACTTAATATCCTCTTTATACGAAACCTTCGTTGAGATAGGCTTTTTACTGAAAAAATCTCTGCTAGTCTGTCAGTACTGAAGGCACCACACTGAACTGATACCCTTTCAATGGCACTATTACGAACGCAAATTAATAAAATTTTAAAACAGGGAACGAGTCGGACGAATCCGGTATGATGGTATGGGGACGATAGAGGAGTGAGGAGGGACTAGGTGCCGACATCAGCCAACCCTAGGTAATAAGTGTAACATATCCCATCCAAAGGGCGTATATTTGAACTGAAGATGTTTTTCTCTTGCATCAAATTATTCTATCAAGATATTTAAAAAATTCTAATTATCTTTTTAAACCACAATCGTAGATGTGGAAAACTCCAGCCACCTCACCAAAGTGATACCTTAAAGATTTAATGGAACCAGCTTTCGCCCTTGGGTAATAAATATGAAATGATAGAGATGCAAAACGAGAGAAAGGAACTATCTGCTGGGTATTGTAATTATTTATAGTATAGAGTCTGGGTGGAAAGACACCCTAGGATGGCAGTGGCTTAAGTTTAAGGGAATAGACTCGGTGAATAAAAAGATGAATAATTTTATCTTCCACAAAAAATGATGACTAACTTAATTTTACACATAATTTGTGGAAATTAAAGTTATTAATCATTTCATGGTAAAGAAATTCCACCAAGTTACTGCCAATATCATTAATTCGATAGAATCGACGTTTAAAAAGGTGTTTTCAGGCTTCTTGGATATTTGATCTCCGCGGTTGCATGCAAATATATAGAAAACATTCTTTTATTGCCATTGGGCGCCAAATATATGCATC
The DNA here is from genome assembly GCA_963169105.1 of Ceriagrion tenellum. Classification (NCBI taxonomy): domain Eukaryota; kingdom Metazoa; phylum Arthropoda; class Insecta; order Odonata; family Coenagrionidae; genus Ceriagrion; species Ceriagrion tenellum. The sequence continues at coordinate 30,486,261 of OY720636.1, read as the reverse complement.
AATTGGAAAAAGTTTGTCTGGTTATTTTAAGTAGGTACTTATCGTATTGGTAAGAAAAAATATCACACATACGAGATTATATGATCATTTTTTATCGAGCGGTACTACTCGAAAACTGACATAAATATGCGAGTCATCTAGAATTTGCGTCTTGCAATGATCTCTAATATTGAATAGTAATTTTTTGAGCGTATAAATTTCATAAAATTTTTCAACTTGTTCTAGTGTTAAGTAGTTCTGTTCTGAAAGTTCCCCGGGTAAGAGGTTTCATGGTTGCCGACGTTTTGATGGCCGAGTCTTCCATCATCTTCAGTGCAGAATATCAATTTTTCAACGTGATTGCTGAAGATGATGACATGAGCATCCCTCTGCGGACTTCCGTGCAAGCAGCACCGTTTTCTCCGCTTATTTGTTGAACGTATTTGGTTTTTTTCGAAATATCATCTGAATTCTCGAGAAGTATCCACTCTGCCTCGTGAAAGGAGTCCATAGCTCCATAGAAAGACATAGATAGTGGTGTTTAAGTTCCTACCAATGAGCTGTTATAGTGATATCGAAGTTAGTTGACAATCACCTGCGCCAGGAGTGATCTCAGCGCCTTTTCAGAAGGGGTCGCTTAGGAAGTAGAAGAATAATGATAGCAGAGGGTAGGCAACGCCACCGATATGAATGCACTTTGTCGGAACAGACGAGTAAATCATCAGCTCGTTTATCATTATTTTCATCGAAGCTACATTGAAATACCTTGGAAGTGGTGGAAACCCATCGGAGAAGGCATTTAATTATTGGCGTGTACAGTCATAGTTAGTTTAAAATTTAATATGAATGAAGAATTATTAGGGATTTGGAAGTTGTGACCAAATGATGGTTTTCGATCTTGGGAACGCTGGTAGTCAAACTCGGAGACTTCCTCACTACCTCTTGCAGACCTAGCTTAGAGGCAGCCCTCCACTAGTAGAAATCCATTAAAAATGGGTTTATGCGCAACCACCGCCATGTTTTACTACCACTCCACCAATGGATTGATATTTCTATCTAAATTCTCAGCCAGTTTTTCCTTCGGTGAATATTTAATAACCAAATTTACAAAAAATGTATTAAATCAATACCTAAAATATAAAAGCAAACACATACAAAAGCAATATCATATAAATCATGTTAAATGTACACTATCCAATCAATTTGACAACGCTCTCGACCTGTTAAGCCATTTGTGGCTTATCAGTATATTTAGTGGCCTATTCGTGGCTTATCAATATCAGGTGTCTTTTATAAATTATCTGTAGTGTTTTTATTATCACTATCAACTTAATTTATGTGTATAACAACTATTTCTTTGTCCTTCTGTTTACTTCCAGTATAGATTCCATATATTTTTTAAATCATCACCCTTTGTTGAACAGTTTTGGAACATAAAAACTTAAATGTCTGCAACCCTTGTGTGTAATATATCTTGGAACTTCCTATTAATTAACTTTTCTAAGTTCAGTATTTTGATAGTGCACTCATTTCTTTTTGTATTTATCACAGAAATAATTTTCAGTGGTTATAATGTACTGAAATAACTTTTCAACCGGTAGAATTTTAAACTATTTAAAATGACCAACATTTGCTGTATCTCCAGTTTCTTGAAATGGATTGCATTTTATTATATCCAATAACCTTTTCCAATTAGCTTTGATCTTTTGTAGATGTGTTACCCCACCTGTCCCTCACACAGTGAGACAGGCAGATTTATTTTGTTGATACAGAATCAAACGTGAATAAAATATTTGATACAGAATCAAAATTCATTGGCTAATGAGAATCCTCAAAGGGAGCATTACGATCACTAAATAGGAATAAATAGTCACTCCAAGACTCTGGAGAGATTGCAGATGATGGTTATTTTAAAGAGTTTAAAATTCTACCGGGTGGTTCGACTGTTGAAGGCTCTACTTTGTAAACTAACATTATGGTGGGAGAAAATAAAATACGTTGTAATATTCCACTGTGATTTATTCTTTTCCGACCGGTTTTAACGCTAGTGCGTCATTTTTAATGGGAGAATGTACCCTTGAAAATGACGCACTAGCGTTGAAACCGGTCGGGGAAGAATAAATTACCGTGGAATATTACGACGTATTTCATTTTCTTCTACCGGATGATAAGTTATTGTAGTACATTATAATCAGTGGTAATTGTTTCAGTGATAAATACTAAATAGCTTATATAACCCTGATTCGGCCAACACTACAGTAAGCATCTCTTGTATGGGACCCACGCAAGAAAGGAGAGGTGATGAACTCGAAGAAGGTGCAAAGAAAAACGGCTAGGTATGTGATAGGGAAACGCAATAAAACAGTGTGTGTTAGAGGTATGCTTAGAGTACTGGAATGGGAGAGTTTACTGGTTAAGGGGAAAAGGAACTGGCTATGTGGGATGCATAAAATGGTGAGTGAGGAAAAATATGGGATGAATTTGGGAAGGGCATAGTAAAGCCAAACTTTGTGGGGAAAAATGATTGCCAGTTCAAAATGATGTGCCGATCACAAAGAACAAATGAAAAATGTTCTCCTTCTTGAATAGGGATGGAACTGAAACAACCTACCAGTAAAACTATTTCAGCCCTTTCTAAAAAATCAATAATAAAAAAACAGATTAAAGAAGTAGAAATCAATCAAAGTTTATTCTTTTTACTCGGCTTATTTTACTGTCACCACCTGGCCAATGACCTACTCGTAACTGTTTAATTACAGTTATAAAAAAACTCGTGCCTATAATGATAGTATTAAAAGGTGTTATCAAAAGACTCGCAGACAAGTATTCTGTCCAGTGTACCAACGTAATACCCTTGTAATTTGAGTGTAACTAGTAATTGTGTGAAGTGGGGTACATCATTGGTTAAGAGAGATAGAGAAATGATTTCCCAGGACAGTGCAGGGGAGGGGGCGAGCGGCGAGGCAGGGAGGGGGGGTGAAGCGGAAATGCGGAATGGAGGGATGAAAAAGGCTTGGCTAATCAAGTGGACGTAGCGTGTGCTCAGGATGATCCGCCTACATTTCCCCCTCCAACCAATCCCCTGTCCTCCGCAGGCCTTCGGGAAAAAAAGGGTGAGGGCTCAACCCCCCCTCATCGCCCCCTCCTCACTCCAAACCACCCGCCCGCTGTTCAAACTGGATTCGTACCACTACTGCGCCAGCACTGAGCGGCCCATCTCCCCTTTCGCGCACCCACCTCTCTCCCCCTTGACTACCTCCCATCCATCTCATCCTCTCGGGACTAAATCCCAACCCGAACCGTCCAATGGACTCATCAGGGTCCTCGGAATTAATTAACAGAAACAAAAGCGAATTGGGGAGGGTTGGAGGAGAGGATTCTGGAGAGTGCCACGCCAAGGTTCTTCTTTCCAGTGATGCCTCCGACAACCATGGTGCCTCATCCCACTCTTATAGGCCAGTAGGACCGGAAGAACTTCGGAAAGGGACATGTAAGGGATCTGAAAGATATATATTTAAGGCTAGGGTATAATATTTATGGTATGATGTTGGAAGTTAGGGGTAATGTACTGGCTACAGTAAGGACTTCATCCCAAGAGCGTCATAGTTCAAATTTCGGTTGTCGTTTGTCTCTCAGTTTTGAATTTCTTCTGGTTCTCATCAATAAACATAGAGCTATGTCCGTAGTTACTAAAATGTGCCTTTGAAACTTTTGGTTTCCCATCACTTTTACTTTCGTGTAGAAGCATTTTCGGATCACGGAACAGCCTTAACTCACGGCCGCGTTTTCAGTGCTTTACCGTCATCATAAACAAATAAATAATTTCTTAGCCATTCCCTTTTGACTAAAAAGTAAATGGTGGAGAGGGAAAATAGAGAAGAAAAGTAGCTTGGGTGAGAAAGAGTCGGAGAAAGCTATAGAATAGTTCGAAAATTTATGCTGATATCGTGACCCTAGAATTAATCTCTCAATGGGTGTATGTTCCCATCCAACGGGAATTACACATTAAGGAAACTTATATTAAGAAAAGTGAAGGTCTTGAATTATATCGGAATAAAATATTGCAGTCTCAAATTACTGCAGCAGTGGGTAAAGTCTGAGCATCCCAACATGAACATCTTTGTTCTAACCTCAGGAGAGGGTGATGTTTTTATCTGAATTCTTCTCTAGATGATTTTTATCAATTCAAGTGTAGTACTTCTTTTTTTAGAAGGAATGTTAAGATGCGTACCCCAATCCTACTAATATTATGAATGTGAAAGTTTGTATGTTTGCATGTTAGGATGTTTTTTACTCAATCACGCAACAACTAGTGGATCGATGGAGCTAAAATTTGGCATATAGATAGAAAATATATCTGTGGGTAATATAGGCTATATAAAAAAGCCCTCAGGGTCCCCTAAGATCCCCCAAAGGCCCATGTGGTGGTCCATGCTAATCATTGGGTTCGGTGCAGTGGTTTTATTTTTTGCTTTTTAAAAGTACTTTCACTCAAGATAGAGGGCTGGAATTTTTTTTATCGGATGGCTGAATAAATAAAAATTCTAATTCTTCTTATCAATTTTCTATTACGTTTGGTATTCGTGTGAAAGTCATGTTTTTAGCTGAAAAATCTCACATTTTCCCTGAAATCAACAATATCATATTTCCTTGGCAACCAGAGATTAAGATGCATCTGCCATTTAAATATCATGTTTTCCAGGCCCATGATAGCATGTAGATATAAAATCTGTAAAAGAAGGGCCCGCAGTCCCAAGATATAGATAGTCCCATGATAGATTGCTTTGAGGGATAATCGATAAAATCTATGTATATTTACGACAAGTATACTCTTCAATGTCTATTCTCAAAGTCCTCTCCTCTCAAATACCTCTCATAGGGGCAATGAATTGTATATGAAAGATCATTACGTAATAACGAAGTAAACGATACATATAAAGTTATTAAATAGACTATACACGCGATTAAATGTGCAAGAATACTTACGCGCAGCGAATAGTAATGAAGGACATCCGTGCATGAAAATTGGCAATTGCTCTAAGAAACATCATAGATTTTTAATTCAGAAACCAAAACCAATGATTATGGCTACCCTTTACGCTGAAGGTGCCGTCCAGGTGACGTAGGTTTCATGGGTCAAATAAACATGACTGCTGCAGAAAATGCTCCTTTTGACGTTGTAAACCGCTGGATTGTACCCTACTCTCCGATGCTGATAAAAATACTCAACGCACATATCAACGTTAAATTATGCAACTCAATTAGGTCATTGAATTTCAATATATGTATGTACACGAGGAAAGCAATCGATGCGTCATTCACTCAGAAGACGGCGCAATAGAACCGGGGAACGAGGTGACGATCTATGAACCTGGGTGCTATTTAAGTAGTAATGAGTCTCCTTGGCCCATTTTTTTGTTTTACGTGCATGAAAGAGGACCAGCAGTCTCTCTTCTCTGCGTGCACCTGAAAAACAGTCAGCGTGTCTACTACAACGAACACGATATGATACGAACTCCTTAAATGACCACGATGACTGTATCCTTCATGGTTTGTGGTTTTCTTATAAAATAAGTTCAATTTTTTTCACACCCGTTGAATTTCAACGGGCATCTTTGGCTAGTATGATATAATTTTAAAATAGGCAAATGGTTACCCCGAGTTTCATTCCTCCCCTTCTATATTTCCCATGCAATCCAGCCATCATAATCTCTGCATTAGTCCTAAATGGCGCAAAAGACCTTAGTTGTCGGCTTCAGTTTACCTCCGCCTAATTTCCAATAAACCATCGGATAAAATGTAAGGGGCAGTAGAAAAAGATAATCCCTGTGCTGATGGATAATGATTGGTGACATTATGGAAAATATCGATATCACATGTCACATGTGCGCGATACAATGGTCCTCAGATGGAAAAGTGCATGTCTTCTTTCTCGATCATGACATAATGGGTTGTATCATACGTTCTTCGAGACCCATTGCTTCCCATTCGAAATTTTTTTATCGATACTCGAGTGAGCTTGGAAGACCTAATCAATTGGCTATCACACGGTCGATTTCACTCGATTTCCTGGATGATGAACGACCTTCGTTAATAAAAGGGAGCTTAAGAAGGGTTTTCCACCGAAATGGACGCGAAATCTCTGTGTCTAATAAATTTTCTGATGGGCTATCATTGTTAAAAGTTGCATCATGGGGCGTCGTTATTCATCCCTTCCGAGCTTCTGAGTCCTCATCTTTATCTTCTTTCCATAATGGGACTTATGAAATCAACATTTCAATGTCACAAGAGAGAACTATCACAGTCACAGCAAGAACTTACATTTATTTCCGAACAGACAATTGCTTCTATTATTGATGACCATAGGCAACTTTAAATAATTTAGTGAAAGTAATACCGGTGGAAATTCATTAATTTCTGCCTTTTGAGTTTTTTTAAGCGAAGTTTTATTTGACTTTGGAACCTAGGCAATGCTTACTTTTATAGATCAACCGTTACGTGATGGAATGGTTGCGTATTAAAAGTGATACATTTAAATTCATAACCACTTCATAACCACTGAATTTTTCTGGCAGCTATGAATATGTTTGGATGACAGCAGGAAATCACTAGCTATAAGGTTAGGTATCATATCCTGCTATTTAGGCAAAACATCACTTTAGCTTGTTGAATGAGCCTAGCGTTGGGTCGGTTAATCCCGCGTTAATTTTTTAATTTTTTTATTTGGCGTTCGCAAGAGTCGATCGTGCAATATTTCATTCCATGTCAGGAACTGAGATTTCCTTCAGCCATCATGGTGACGGGTCACATGAATGAGCACATGCTGTGAATAATCACAATGTTTCTCACCAATCATTTCTTTTGAAACAGACACTGTCTTAAAATGCTATGTCTACTGATTAATGCAGTTGAGCGGAGACATTCACCGTTGAGTATAGGTCTGTTGGTACTGAGGAAACTAGGAATTTTCTTATGACTGCGTGTTTCAATGGAATTGACTTGTTTCCTTGTATGTCCATCAGTGACGGATTTAACGGCAATTCGTCTGGATGGATGCTTGGGCCAAAAATCAGAAGGGACTCACAGAATCTCAAGCAAAGATATTAAGACATTGATCGAAAACAAATTTTTAAATCGTACAAGTGTTAGTCTACCGAGCGTATTTAAATGGTGAAATTGCAATACTTGTATGTTGTATTGCACATCTCATTTTATTGTGTTTTTTTAGTCTTGTAATATTTTTCACGCTACTAAAAAAAAAGAGTTGAAATGTAGTGTTGTTTAAATTATTACTCTTATTAATTCATTAAATGCTGCGTTCAATAAAAGAGTAAAACTAATCAATATGGTAATCATGTAAGTCAATAATTGGTATTCCTATATTTATATACTTACCTGCTATATTCGTCAAATTATTTCAATTGAGGGACTTTTAAGTTCTGCCTCCCTGGTCCCTCAAACACTGAAATCCGCCGCCGAGTAATTATTTCCAGAATCTTTTCACATCTCTATGCATACTTGGGGATAAAATTGGCTTCACTGTTCTCTCATCTCAATATCCAGATGTTAATACGGCTGGAACGGTGACTGCGCGAGACAAAGTGATGGAGGCATGTGTGTATTCACACTGCTAAAGAATTTTCCTTGTGCGTTTTATAAATTTCCAACGTTGGTATTTACAATGTTTGTACGTAGAGTAACGAAGAAGTGTTGAATGTAGCGGGAGAGAGAATAATATTGGTGGCGAAGGTTTAGAGAAGGCAGAAAAGTTGGATGGAGGACATGCTTAGAGGTTAGGGCATGCTGTAGAGGGTTTGTGAGGGGAGACCTCTGAGTAAGCTTAGGTTAAAGTCAATAGGTGCGGATAAAAGAAAGGCTGAAATGTAAGATCTGATCCTTTCCCGGCGTATGAGTTTCTCAAAGTTTTCTCGCGCTTCCGCCCAGATGAGTGGGTCCATGTTGGCCGACATTTTGGCCTGTTCGAGGAGATTCACCTCTGCCCTGAGGTTGATGCTGGAGTCGAGCATCGAAACGTCGACCCACTCACCCGAATGAAAGACCGAAAAACTTTAAATAAGAGAGGCAGAGAATGTGAAGAACACCCTAGAGTACGAGAGATCCAATAGAGAGCGAGTAATATGATGGAGGGTGAAACAAAAATTCAAAAAGAGGAAGTTTATAATGAGGAATGTCCAAAAGCCAACAATCAGCTGGTAGAATACCCAACAATGAGACAGAAGAGGGCAAGAGACACTTTCTCGGCTTTGCCCGGGGGAGGCAGACAGGAAAAAAGAAAGGAAAGGTTGGACGATGAGGGATTTAGGGAGAGGGGTGTAGGTAGGGATTGGTCGAAGTAGTGGGCAAGGTCGATGGAGCGTGATACGAGTGCCCTAAATTGATGATTTCGCGTCAAAAAACATCGTGGAGGGAAAGAAGGGAGAGCGAAGGACTTGACGCAGGCGGAGCTGTGGGTGGGCGGGCATGGAGGCAAGGTTCGGGGAAGCGGAAAGTGTTTCGGACTAGTTCTCGATACTGGCGAAGAGTTAAATGCCACGAATGGGACTCGTTAAATGGTTCGAGGCAATCTGCTGTCCCGACGTTCCAAGTACTCCAGAGTGGCGGAATTCCGTTTAAAATTTAATTGGCGTCCGCGGTTTAATTCTCCGGCAGGGCGCCACCGGCAATTCCCGTGTACCACCGTATCTCGCGAAGCGGAGGATGACAAGACGGTAGATGAAGTATTAATGTGCGTTCCATATTTTTTACATAAATATTTGATGGATCTTTTAACTATTGAATTCATAATAGATACTTTAAGCTGGTGAGTGATATGCTTATTCTGAAAATTCGGTGTTCAGTGAACCATTCGACGAGGAAACCAATTTCTTAGGCGGTATAATGATTTCCTGAGATACATTTTTTTCTAATTTAATCAATTTGACAGAGTATTTTCTTTCATTATATGGTGAAAATTATATAAAATGTGTGGCATAGGAAGTTGTGTTATTTGCGAACAAGGTTTGATCCGTAACTGCGTAGCTTTTTCCCCAAAATAACTCTATAAGCAATTTCTATACCATAATGACAACCTAAAATAGTTGCTTAGCAGTAAAGTTTTGATGTTTTACTCTCTTTTGCCCTCCAACATTTCTTAGCATTGTTTATCATTACCGGCGAAATCGTTCTAACCTTTTGAATTTAGAACTGCATTAGGTATGATATGGTTCAGTGGTTGAGAGAACCTGTTAATATTCTTTTTAGAGTTCAATAACGTAGTACATCCTTTTTTTCTTAATAAAATAATAAATTTATACTATATAAAATCAGTTTTAATGCATGATTTTTTATTTTTATGTGTCTTCACTTGTGTTAGCTCAATCCATTATTTTATTTAATCATATTCAACCCGCCCACAAAGGGACTGAAAGTCATGAATAGGTCTTATGTTACTGTTGGCAGATAAAATTTTCAAAAGCTTTAACTAAATTTCCGTTTCAATCATCGTTTTTGGTAAATATTTGAACTATGTTACATAAAGCACGCTTTTACTTCTGATTTTCTAACCAGCAGCGTGTTTTTTAAAATTTTACATAATATAATACTCGTATATTCTTCTAATATCTTAGGCAGAAGGTTGAGTAGTGATGCGTGAAGACGATATTAGCTCTGTAATCGACAAACATTTTATTTTCCGAGTGCAGACAACTGAGCAGTGAGCATTGATGAGCTCTACTCTGCTCAGTTGATTTAAAAATATCGTATATAACTTTCATATCTCTTTCATAGCTCAATGACGCATTTAATAACGGATGAACTGCCAAAATGAGAAATAATCTTTTGTTTTCACTGACTCAGCTTGGCTTTCTTGAACATTTAATCCGTATTATTTCTTCATTCTTAATGTATAAATTCCTTTCCTCTGGTGTTTATAACCAGTTTAACTACTGCTGGTGCCACCATCACCTCGTATTTAATGTAGCGTAGCGTTAAAATCACCGAAATATATTTTATAAAAGGGGAAAAAATCTCATTTTTGAAAGCATACAAAGGCATTGGAAGAAAAATATTAATTATTTATCTGAAAAATTTGCCGTTTTTGCCACGGGAAATGAATGATTACCAAAACTATGAAGTTCACTCAGCCATGACAACTCATGACTCCCGTAACAACGTAAATATGGCTGCCCACCATTTCAAGCTAGAGTGATAATTTCGAACGCGTATCTTGAACTTCACCCTTAATTTTTAAAAATTCATTTCTTCTCGAGCAATTATCTAGCTCGTTGTATGACACACTTGTATTTTGAAATTTAAGTTCATCATTTCATTTAGACATGACATTTATCAGCAGGCGAACTATTATTACAGGGGTCTTCGCAGATTAAATAGTTTTACGAAGAGAAAGGTAATAAAAATGAACTCTTGTCTACTTTACGAATTAATAATGCTATTCGATATTCGTTTTCAGGTTTTTTTTATTCGAATCGTACCATTTTTTCAAGTAGGAAAGAATTGCTCTTCAGCCTCCTTTCTCCTTTTGGTGACTGAGTTGGCTAATTGATGGTGAGTTGTAGGAATTCTTTGGGTTTATCGGAGGATATGGGTCCTGAACAATGAAGGGGAGGGTGAAAGGTGGGAAATGAATCGGGGAGAGAAATGGAGGAGGCTCTGAAGTGTATTAGGAGGCGGGCGGATGGTGGTGGGTCCTGCGTTCCAAGTCTCCGGAAAAAGGGATCCGTGGGACCATGCGGAGGAAAAGAGCGAAAGGAGGGAGGTCGAGGAAGAAATGGAGGAGAAAGAAGATGGGGGTTTAAGCCGAGCCAATATCGTCAGGTCTCGCGCTTGTTAGTACGGTTCAAGTGCGTCCATTTCCTCCTGGACCCATTTCACCATCCTCCTCCCTTGCTTTCTTCCCTTCTCCTGCACTCGTGCGATAGCTCCTCTCTCCGTTCTATTCTCACGGTCGCATTTACTTTGACTAACCATTTCCTTCCTGGTTTTTCTGTTCCTTATTAGGGGCAGAAACCCCTCTCCCTTGCGCCCAATTCGTCATTCGACCGACTCTACCTCTGCTCCGCTTAGCCCCGGACGAAGAGACCTAAACAATTGGGTCTTTCCCTCTCCCTCTCTCTCTCTCACTCTCTCTATCCTGTTTCCCTCACATCGCCATCCAGAGATCGGTTCCTTTCCTGAGTCATTCCGACGAAATGGAACTGATGGCCGAACCGTAGTTTCAGTCTTTTGTCTCCTTCTCTTTCTTCCAATCAGAAGTCGACTTTCGTGTGTTGCGAGAATGGGTTTTACTGTAAAACACTATAAGGGTTGCTATCTTGCAGTAGATTGAGCTAAATACGGTACTAAGGAGAAATTAACGCAAACGGATGAGCTCTGAAAATTTTTAGGAAACGTCTTAATGCCGCTTTACGCGATACATTTTATTGTACAAACGAATGTACGAATTCCTTCATGAAGGAAATTGTACCGCGTAAAGCGACACATTGTATGATTGTCTGAATGACTTAACAGGAAATAGATCCGGCTCTAATTCCATTTAGTTGTTTGTGCATTTTATGATACATTCGTTTGTACAATAAACTGTACCGTGTAAGCGGCCTATAGGGATGATAGATGTTGTCCCAGTCTTAACTATTTGTAACTGATTGACTATGAAGGAACTTAGAGGAATAAAAATACCAGTGTTGCGTGTTAACGTAATTCACACAACAATAGTCTCTCTGCGGCGCGCCGCGGCGCAGCATCTTCAGAAAATAACCAAAAAAATCAACACAACACATGTACATAGATGGGTAGACCAAAGGCTTTGGGCGACATTGTGACTGCTAACGAGGACGTTGGAAGAGGAAACACGGCATTTAAAATTTTCAAGTGGACATTGGCACTTTATGTGTCAGACACCTTATCCTTTGGAAAAACAGAAGAGGAAATATAAGGAGCTTTTGAAACCTAGTGCTGTAGGTGGATGCTAAAGATCAAGCGGAATAAGGAAATTAGCAATAAGTATTGCGAGAGATAAGGTAGGTTTGGTAGGCGAGAAGATGAGCCGGGGGATCTAGTAAGTTTAGCTTGGAAAATTTCTTTGAGAAGCTGTAAGGAATGAAGGAAAAGTTTGAACGAATACTGAGAGTTAGGATGCCGTTAAAGTCTGCAACAATGGGCTTGTGGAATGGAATTTGAGAGAGAGGTGAGAAAATTGATAAATCGTGATGATGTAATAAGAAAACACATGATTAAGTATGAACATAATTTATGAGATACCGGAATATCTGGGTGTTTACCAATTTTGATTACAGTCCCATTATATCGTAAATGAAAAATGAAAAACTTTGTAATATTCCACCAATTTCTTTTTACGGTACAACTAGTTTCGTCGCAGCGGCGACATCTTCAGGTACCTGAAGTACCTGAAGATGTCGCCGCTGCGACGAAACTAGTTGTACCGTAAAATAAATTGGTGGAATATTACAAAGTTTTTCATTTTTCATTTCCGATAAAATGAACTTCCACAAAGTTAAGCCTGAGACTTAGAGATAATACAGTCCCATTATTTGGGAGCGAATGCTAGATGCCCTGAAGTAAATCCTGCGAATATTGGTTAAACGCATATTCTATATTGTCACTGAAAAATAACGAGCCCACTCGCTATTTTCTGAAATCGCAGGAAATCAAATACCTGAGATGTTTTTTTATCGAATCACCCCTTTTTCTCACTTCCATTGTTCATCAGTGAATATAACGGATAACCGCCGCAGGGACTAGTAGATGCCAAGCTAGAGTATGGGAAGCAATATGTAGAATTAAAAAAAATAAGGAATGTTTTTACATATCAGTTCGACAGTATATATATCTCTTGCAGTCGATTTCATAAATTCTATTAATTAATGAGAGGTTATAAAAAATACTCCACACCACCCTGAAACTCTCGTGAATAGGTATTTTCGAGTCCTGAAATTGCTTCAATCACGTGGTGCCTTCCTGCTGACAGATTCATCTCTGGGCTTTGATTCCTTTCCGCATTGTCGCTCGCAACAGACCTACACTACACGCGATCACACCTGCTTTGTAACGGCGGATTGATACAAAACGAAAACCGCGCAGCGCTTCGCTCTGAAAGGTTCTGCATGGACCCCATCTCTTCTTTTGGTTCATTTTCGTCCAACCTCGCTTGCCGTCAAAGACTTTGAAAGGTCGTCGGTGTGCACTTCCTGGGTCGAGTGCATTCCAGCTACTCCGTTCTGATTCTTCATTTTCGGGCACAATTGAATCTTTGCGGAAGCGTGGTGGGTTCGAATTTTCCGCGAACATTGTGTGGACCGTCCGGCTCAGGAAATTAGGCTGAACTGTGTAGTGTGGGTCGGGTGGGTGAGGGGGTCTCCGAGGGGAGGGAGGTGATAGGGTCTCGTCGTGGAGGTGCGCTGGCGGGCGAAGCTTTCGCGTGCCGCATTTCCCCTACCGAGTGCTGGGGAGAATGGGTTCGTTTTCCATTCACGTCCACTTGCGGCATTCAACTGTGCCTCACATATTCCCGTCCTTCTCTGTCTCTCCTCTTCCTCGATCCCCGTATTCTCGTTCCTCCACTTCCCTCCCATTTCCTCCTTCCTCTCTGGCGAGTGCCTCCACAAGCTCGGCACGATCGAGTGGTAGACGGGGCTGGTCGTTTGAACAGCGAATTCCCTACCAAAGTCCTTGTCTCTTTGCCAGTTATTACCTACTCGGGAACAAAATGAGGATAGTAGATAGTCGTGGGTAGACAAATGTTGGAGTCAAACCCATTTAGAAAACTCAAGTAATCCATTTTCATTTTTGTACCAAAGTTAAAAAAGCAATATGCTAATCGCCCTGACAAGAGCTTGCGATGGCTGATGAAAACTTCGAGGATGAAACTGCCTTTCGCTACCATATCTCTGTACCACTTTATTTCCTATTTTATACTATTTCGGTTAAAAATAAGAACTGTAGAGGGCCATACCCTCGGCAATAGTGGGGAGTGAATCAATGTGGGAAAACCGAAGTGATCCCTAATACATGCTTTATGATGATTTTCTGGTTAAATATTACATTTAAAAATGTTTAAAGATCACGTCCCACTGGCGGTTTATGGAGTTCAATTGAAGGGGATAAATAGTTTATATTAATATTTTTTCTTCATTACTCGATATCTGATCATTATGATGATTATCTGATCACGTTCATAGGTGATATTTAGACGTGAGTAACTAGCCTAGAGGGCAACATTATCGACATATATGAGGAGGAACTGAGGCTAGAGCAGTAAAAGCAGTTAGTTCTAATTTATTTTTCCTATAAAGGAAAGCAAAAAAATAGAATGACACAGGAAATTGTGTCCATCACAAATTATCCATCCGCAAAAAATATAACCTCCAACTAAGGGAGAATATGGTTGTAAAGGTGATGATCAGTAGTGTAGAAATATTGGAAGACTAAGCACATGATCTGAAACAAGATCTAAAGTAGAAGTAAATATTTGTAGGTGTAATCGTAATATCTCATTTGTTTGAGGTTGATTTCAACAAGTAATAAAATAATATTGGTTTGGAAGATGATATCGGCATTAAAGAAGTTGGAAAAATTAAAACAATAATTTCTCAATCATTTCATTAGGACATTTATCGTAATCCCTTTTCCACTTAGACGTAATCCACGTAGACGTGAAAAGGCCACTTTTTGACCCCCTCACCTCCATCGTGGACACTCGCAGTCTTCATTCGGACCCCCCTGTCCGATTCTATTGTCCACTTAGACTTTTCTTTTATTGCGGAAAAAGCTGTAAAAAGGGTTATTTAATTGATTGTCATGGACTATCTTAAATTTAAGGCTGATTTAAAGGAAAGGTAAGTAAAAGAAAAACTACTCTTGTAGCTATGATAATCTGTCATTTACTATGACAATTGTCTACGTAGACATCCCTCCAACCCCCCCCCCCCCAACACCCAACGTGGACCTTCGTTGACAACCCTCGCACCCCCACCACCCCTGGTTGGTGTCTACGTCAATTATGGACAGCCCCTTATGAATTATTTATTTCTTCATATCTACCCCCTAACACTCTGGGTGATTTCAGTTCATTAAAAAGCGTCAAAATTGAAACGGCTAAAATCTTTGAACCTAACCATTGAGTGACTAAAACATTTGAGGCGTAATCCATTTACTTTTCTATGTGCTTCGTAAATAAATATAAAAACGATTGTAGGATTGAACTAATTTAAATAATTTTCAAAGACCGAAATCTACTACTTCATTGCCATCAAGAGCAAAGAGTTCTCACAATAAGTGAAGACATTTTTCTGAACTTGATACGCACGTGAAGACCTTCGTGAAGATTTTAAATTACCAATTACTCATTATTTATACATCTAATATATTTAAATCTCAATTTTTCATTTAGTTGGTGACTACTCCCTTTTTTTACTCAATCGCGCCATGTTGCTGGAGATAGGCACTCGTTCTAGCGGCGTTAAGACCCGTGAATTCGGACATCACGGTCACCACTCCCCGACGCAGCGCCGGTCGTGCATGCGGTGGAACGAGAGTCTCGCGGTGGAATTCCTTTCAGTTAACTCGCTCTCAGTGAACTCGTTTCACGTCCACTAATGTTTCCCCTCCATCCGACGACTACTCTCTGCGAAAAAGGATACATTTTCCCGAATGCAGCCTCAAATAGAGTCGTTTATCCGGCCCTTCCCTCCCCACTTCATTTCTTCCCTCTTTCTCCTCTTCCTCAACCTCACTCTTTTCTTCCCTTTCTACAATGTACCCAATCACCTCTTTCCATTACGTCCAGGGTCCCATTCTGCCGGCGGAAAACTCTCCCTGTCCGAGAGAATGTTACGAAACACTCGTAGCAAACAGGGTACAAGTTCGTGGACGAGGGATGGGGGTGGAGAAGGGGATGTTTAAGGGTTGATGGGTGGCTATGGAGAGAGAGAGAGAGATAGAGAGATGGGAGAAGGGGTGGGAACAGACAGTTTCCCACGTCTTTACTCGCTCTACTTTCGTTTTTCCGAATGTATGTGGTGGAGTAGGAGAAGGACCAAGAGGGGGGGGGCGGCGGGGGCGATCCCACGATTACTCTCCCCTTAAAAAGATATCTCCACCACTCCACTTTGCAGCGAGACCGTCCATCCATCCATTCTCCTCCGTCCGCCTTCCGACTTGGGACACGTTCTTACTTCCCCCCTCTCCCCCCGCGTCCTCCCCAACCCTCTCTTCTTTTCTCCTCTCTTTTTTTCCCCTCTCTGCCCACTGTCCTCCCCTTCAAGCACTTCCAAGCGCACACGAGGCCTTCATCCATGCCGTGGCGCATTCCTTCCTTTTCCTCCTTTTTCCAGCCTTATCCCTTGCTAGAACGTTGGGAAAATTGGTGCTGCGTGCTTCCCTGCACTTATTGGGACGCAACCGCATCCAGCCGCTCACCTCAGTTCACTCTTTAAAAGAGCTAAAGAGCATCTTTTTATCTTCTCTACTTTGTTAAATCTTCGCCTTAATTACCTTCCGTTTTCACCTTTTACTTAGAATTACTGTCAAAAGTGCATCTACGGCTTACGTTATTTCGCATATACCGTCAGCGTCTCGCTGCAGGGGAAAAAGCCCTCAGAAACTTAGAAGGACAACCACTCGAAATTCGAGCCGATCCCAGCGATACTTAAATTCGGTTACAGAGAGGAAACAGGTGTTTTCGTTCTCATCGTGGCACTTTTGTATTTTACTTGCAATCATTGATCGTCACTTTGGTGGAATATTTTCTCACCAATTGTATCTGTAATCTTCTAGGTATTTAATGATAAACTCCTTGAGGTGAAAATAACTGCTGCGTAACGGAGACCTTGGCCTTGGTTACCTATTCATTAGTGGAGTAATCACCCCTTTTAAGGTAATATATTTCAGTTTATCGTTCGCATCGTCTTTGTTTCTACTGTTTTTTATTCTCCATTGTCCGTCGTTTTCTTAATTAATCCTCATCTTTGAACCTCTTTCCCTCAGCGTCCTTGATTTATATGTTCCTATTGATATTCTGTTCTCATATTTCTCTTTTGTAGAAATCCTTCTCCTTCCTTTCCTTTTTTGCTGATACACTTGTTTTCCCACACATAGACTTCTGCTGAGTGGTATACTCTGGCCTTACAAATGAACTGAATCTAAAACTCCAAACTGTGAGGTACATATTTGACATCACATATTATGAAATCGTGGCGCCATATTGTGAAAAACTCAGATGGCTAAAAATACAAAATAGGCATTACTTTGATAAGGCATCATTCATGTTCATGTTACTAACGACAGAACTTGTCACATATATACTCCGGAATGTACAATAAAGTGCTTGAACAAATAAACGTCCAACACGCCGCATGGAAGAACTTTATATACCACACTATCGAACACATGCATACGCTAGGTCTTTCATGTCAGCTCTTGCAAAGTATGGAATCCTTGTAGCCGTAAAAAAATCTGAAAATGCAAATAAATTAAAAAAGGAATATCATGAAATATTACTTCAAGTGAGCTTATTATCGTTAGTGAACTAATTATTGGGCTACACTATACATAATGTATATTTATAATTTTGCCTTTTGTTAAATATTATGTCGGATTCTGTGATATTATATTTGGTTTTTATACGTTTTTATATTGGATATTTGTTTATTTTTCTATTGTAATATTTGTTTGACTCTAAAGGTGTGTATAATCACATATGTTTCTAAGGATACACTTATCCCGTAATATTATATTTAACTTTCTATTCTATTCTGTTCTATTCTTTTTCTCCTCCTTTTTATTTGCTTTCCTCTTCTGTTTTTGCTTTTACCTTTCTCTCCTTCTGTGTCACATATGCCTTTCTTTGTCATTACCTTCATGGTTATCCTTCTATATCTTCTCTTTTCTACCATCTTCTTTTTTGTTTCAGCATTTTTATCTCTCACTCGTTCTATATTTGTCCTACTTCATTTAAATATCTACAATTGGCTCTCTGACGTACTGCTTTTTTCATCTCAATCGAGGCATTTTTCTTTATATCACAACATCTTTTTCCATATTTTTTCCCGTTGTCCTTTTTTGTGTTCCAATCTTTTTCTTAGTCTGCTTTCAATGCTTCAGGGTGCCACCTTAAAAATCTCATCTCGAGCAGTTCTTCCAACATTTTTTTCTTTCTTATTCTCGTTTAAAATTTCCCTTTCTTTTTTCCTTCCTTTTTTGTCCTTGCCTCCGAATTTTGAGCTTGTAAATGTTTATTTATAGACTGCTCGTGGTGAAGTTCTTTTTTATTCTTGCTGTTTTATCAATTTTCAAGGATATTGTGATCCTCAATTAGAAAGTACGGTTTCTTGGACTTACATCAAATGTAGTGCTTTTTTATTTCACTATTTCCAATGGAATCTTTCTCGTATGATCTCAGTACCATAACTGTGAAAACAAGTCTTGAATGTCGGTGCCAAATTTCTGTTTAAGTCTCCTTCTAAATAAAATAATTTCGGTGTTTCTTGTTGCTGCGTTTGAGAGTATGGCAGAAGTAAATATTCAATATGTATCTTATGCTTGCCTTATTAATACGTGTCAGTAATGTGACACACATACTTTCTTACCTTTCTGAAATAAATCGAATGCTGGATAGTAAACCGGTAACAGAAAATAGCTCCGTCGCGACGCGTCGTCAGCGTTCCTCATGATATTTTTCGGATAGGCATTCCTCTTACGTTTGGTCTCTATCGGCTCTTAAGGTCGTATATCTTACTTTGTATAAGCTTTGTTTATTGTAGCAGCACAGTTGGGTATTTTAACCATTGGGTACCGATTAGCTCATATCTTACGGTTAGGCAGACAGTTCAGCGGTTGAATTAAGCTGCATTTGTGACGTTAAATGAAAGAATACCCTTCCGAAAGCCAATTGTAGCTCTCGTCCGCCTTGAACATGGTAATTATCGTTAAGACATTAGGTACGTCTTTTCAGATACACATACATCTTGAGCGATATTGCCATACAAGGATTTGCCTGCTATTCAACCCTGGTTTTGTGTGACCGGAATATTTTGTTTCTTCTTTTTCTGCTTTTCTTCTACGGGATTTGGCTATCATCTGAGAATTCGTTAAAATTATATCAAGTTGGCAACGTACTCTGTGAAGAATTTCTTCATTTGTCGCATAATCTACTCAATAAATCTGTAAAATGCGTTTCTGGTGCATAATTTTGAAATTGCGCTATTCTCTCTCTGAAAATACAATACGAGTATATTAAATTTTTACTCGGTATTCGCATAGCATCCCACTAGTGCCACTATTTCCATCCATCGAATAGCCATGAGGTGGAAATACTATCCTGCTCTCTGTTTCCCAGATTTCCTATACTTCCTCTCGACGAATCAATCTTGACTCATTTGTCTACCGCTCCTTAGCCGCATAACAATTTTAAGTTCGCCCGAGATAATGAATGGCGAACTTCGTTTTCACCTCCTCTCATCAAAGCCTTCCCCCTCTCCTTGAGGGGCTCATTCTCTTCCTCCTCATTCTTTGGAGGCTGATTACGCCGGTGTGGGGCCGGCGTCCTCCCACCTCACCTCCTTCCCTTCTCCTTGACCATGAAGTCTCAATTACCACAATAACTGGGAGAGAGGGGTGACGAAGAGAGTGGGGAGGAATGGGGAGGGTGGGTTTTGCGGCGTGGGAGGAGGGAGTGGAGAAGTGATAGTGGCCTGGGCCAAAGTTGGCAGAGCATTGTGTTCCTTACTCGGTGGCGATTAGGAGCGAAGGAATTGAAATGGTGAGAAGATG
Source organism: Ceriagrion tenellum (assembly GCA_963169105.1). Taxonomy (NCBI): domain Eukaryota; kingdom Metazoa; phylum Arthropoda; class Insecta; order Odonata; family Coenagrionidae; genus Ceriagrion; species Ceriagrion tenellum. Next base: position 30,466,479 of record OY720636.1, on the reverse strand, counting down.
TAGTGAAGGGAGAGAGGCGTAGGTGAGGGGGGGGGAGATATATATATATATATATATATATAAATATATATACACACACACACACACCATATATGTATGTATGTATGTGTGTGTGTGTGGTGGAGAGGAGGGTCGTTTTGTACCAGGGCTTCCGGACTCTCCGGAGAGAGAGGAAAGCGGGGTGAAATATAGTGGGGAGTCGGGTGGACAAGTTGAGCAGCTTGTTGAAGGAATTATATTGGCATTGTTCCATGCAATTTTCTCTTTCCAATGAAATTTCTGACCCACCCCCGTTCCACCATGACGCCATATTATTCGTCCAACTCCTTCCCCCCTATCCCCACTCTCTTCCTCCCCCCACTACTGAGCAATTGCCCAACCCCCACACATTAATTCCCTCAACCATTTTCATCGTCATCTTCTCTTTCTTTTCTTCATTCACTTATATCACTTTCCCTTTCCCTCCCCGAGAGCGTCTTTTTTCTCCTAATTTCCTTTCTCTGCCTCTTTCTTTCTGCTCCCGTCGTATTTCTGCGGACTCGGTTTGTTTCCTTCGTTATTGTTGGCACTTCTTTCTCAATCCGCATTCCTCTGCGATGAACCTTCTGCGTTGACCAATAATTTGTGGGAACAGTTGGAAGAATGTGTAACGTTACCTACCGTCGACGTAAGCTAAATGAAGATCTCTATGCGATAGACCTTAACGTATTCTCCTGAAGTATCAGCATAATCGTCAATGCAAAGATTGGTTCGCTCTCCATTCCTCCAACCACTTGAACCCAGCATTTATATTCACTTTGATGTCCTTCATTATTTATCTGATGCATTTAATTCGTCTTCTTCAGAAATTTCGTACCGTTACCTGATTACTTCTTTTGTAATTATCCAATAAACCATCTATATTGTATGCTCTAGCGTCTAGCTCTTTAAAAACTATTTATTCAAATTAACGTTCATAGGTGGCAACACCTAACAATTTCTTGTTTGGACTATGATCTGGAGAATTTCCTCTGCGTATTCATTTCAAAAGTTGATTTTTTTGGTTACTTCTTTAAATTAAAATTTAAAATTAGTGATTACCAATAATTTTTTCAGGGACGTCTATTGAAATGTTTCCTAAAAGTGAGAGACAATTAGTGTGTCGGGCCAATTTAATGTTAACTTCTATTTGCTTTAAATAATTTACTGGGATACCCACTACTCCCAGTAATGAGTCCTTAATAGTCTTATTGGCGATCCATTTTACTTCTTGACCTAGGAAGTAGAGGTGGGAATTTCGGTTCATTTTGTGGATTTGGTTCATGGGATTTGATTCGTGGCAATGATTCGGTTCTTTAAATCGTTCATAATGAACCGAAAGAACCAAATCCACAGTGAATCTCGAATCCGTGTGAACCTCGAATCCAAGTGAATCTCGAATCCATGTGAATCTTGAACTCATGTGAATCTCGAATCCATATGAACCTCGAATCCAAGTGAATCTCGAATCCATGTAAATCTTTAATCCATGTGAATCAGTTGACTTACTGCAAAACAAAAAAGTGAAGTGTGATGCTCCAATTACGAAACACAAGACAAGGTGTTTCAAGGGTATTTACAGGGTTCTTATTGAACGATTTGGATTTGGCGGATTCGGAGAATTGCTAGCAGAATCTTCCACACAAATCGTTCAATATGAACGATTTGGATTCAGCGAATTTGAATGTTCCACACAAATCGTTCATATTGAACGATTTGGATTCGGCGGATTTGAATCTTCCATCAAATCGTTCATTTTGAACGAGTGAGTGGAAAACGTAGATTCGATTCATTCGGTTCATGCCATTGAATCGTTCATTCTGAACGATTCATTCATGAACGACACAGCTCTACTGGGAAGAAACATAAACGTTGATGTAAATATATGCCTTCCAAAAACACCCATTGAGTCTCAACGGGAGGGGTATAAATAAGAGAGATGGCTGTACATCTGTTTATGCAGAAGTGAATCTGACTTGCCATTTCTGGTCTTAGTATTATCTACAAACAATAAGTTAACAAACTTTTATTTAATTATGGACAAAGTCATTGAGGAAGAAACATATTTTGGTCCATAATACAGGATAGGTGAAAAACTCATAATTATTATGTGCTACGTTGATGATACAATCATACTTGCAGAAACAGAGGACGATCTGAAACCAATGGCGTACTGGTTCCATCTAGCTTTTGAGGTGTATTATATAGCAATCTCAGTTAAAATAATGAAATACCTCATAATATAGACAATCCTGTAGGTGTAAATTGTTCATTGATGATAGGCCTATAGAAATACTTATGAAATTGAAATATCTGCGTGTGAAAATATCAGGCTGTAGTGGTCTATATATAAAATGAGTTCAAAGAGCGAACATATAGAGCGGCGGCTATCTCTGGATGCCTTAGAGATACAGTCAGGAGTAATAGAAACATGCCGGTGAAAAGCAAAGTCAAACTTATTAAACATGCATCCGACCCATCATGGCTCACGGAATCGAATCCGAAGCAGAGACCACCTGAGAGATAAACCATTGTAGAACTGCTGAGATGAAGATACTACGACCAACGGTAGAAAAACACTACAGGACAGAATACAGGTTGAAGATATCCATAAAACCTACAACGAGGAGAATATTGTAAGCGAGGGCAGAAAGAGGAGATGCTTTTGGAGAGACCATGTGGAAAGTAGAGAAGACCCAAGGATTCCTAAGGTTGGGTTTCGCAGAAATTAAGAGGGTCACCGTCTGATAGGAGGACCAGCTAAGAGATGGAGAGATAGCTAGACCTCTCCACAAAATGACCAGGTGTACGAGAATGTATTTCTGAAAGAAAACAGATGTAAGGTCTTATAATAAGAAGATAAATTTTCTCATCTGGTTAAATTGCTGTTAAATATTACCATATTGTTGTTGATTCCAGCAAAAGATATTCACATTGATTTCTTAGAGTTCTTTTAGCCCCATGGGGCTACAAGCCGAATATTGGCAAGGTCAAAAATGTGTGTTGTCCGCAGTGGGATTCTGTTGTTAAAAATGAATGATGTTACAAGAAATCTTCACATTCAATCGAAGTGTTTGCACTTTTGATCCGATATTTGTATTAATTGGGAATAATAAGAATCTAAATGGAATTTCTTCGGCTGTCGTTCATCTCAAGTTTGTGCGATGTGATTTATGCATAGTTGTTTTTTAAATGAATAATTTTGAAATCGGCTCAAACGAAGTTTGCGTGTATTTCTCATGAAAACTGTTACTTGCCTGAAGTCAAACTGGAGACTATTAATCACATGAAAAGTAACCCATTTTCTCGGCAGGGAAGACTCAACTTTGAATGATGCAATTTCTTCTTTTGTTCGCTTGGTGACGACTTTTCTGTGATGCTCGACTACTCTTAACAAGAATTTTTTTGTTGTTCGTCCCTGACCGATTCGGTAAAAGTTTGTATCAGAGCAACTCCACTTTCTGCGGTATCATTGACCACCTTAAGAGCGTTCACATGGCTTCTTAGAGAATCGCTGCAGTACTCTGTCACGTTGTGAATCCCAAACAACTCAAAAAACATCTTTGTTGTATTAGTAACAAAATGGCTGAGGTCTTTTCCTTCAAAAACTAGGTTTTTACCGTCTAATCGTTTAATTTCCTTTTTCTTTGCGGGTTTGGTTTCTAAATTTTTAGCCATATTTTTCTTATCAGCCTGAGTAATACGCTCGTCCAAGAAAGCCAATACTACGTTTATTTCTGACTGATACCAACGGTGTCTCTTAGCAACTGTGAGAGCACTGTTTTTGACGTCTGCATCTGGGTAAATGCTCAGAAGCTGTAGCATATCCAAATCATTCTTTGGAGCTCATCGACTTACAGCTGCCTCATGCCAAAAGCGAACATATATGAGGCTGACAAAATGTGCAACCCGTTTCATTCCTTTCAATTCTCCTTGAGGAATATTTAACTGTTTAGTGAAGGGGACAATTTTAAGTGCATATATTGCCTTTACCATCCACATTGCTTGATTCAGAGCCTCAGGTTCCTGAAAACGAACTCATTTTTAGACCAACCTCCTAAGTACAGGAGTGAGAGTTGTAATAATTCTTTGCAGTCTTCTCTTATATGACTTCCGTCTTTTAGGACATTTTGGATGTAGTTAACCATTTTCACTCATTGTTCTTCTAGAAAGCCTTGAACGTCTTTATTGAACGGCTAAAGCCTTTCTTCATCCAGCAATGTCGTATATGACTTCTTATCAAGTGAAGCCCACGGACTTTGGAACTTCCGAAAAATCTAGATGTCAGGACCACTTGATGGAATGCCACAACACTCTTCAAACACTCCTTTCAATATTAATTCGTGGGTGTGATGACGGAATGCCAACCACTACAATGTTCGTCCGAATTCCCTTTCAATTCTGGTACATGCCCCTTGGATCAGTCCCGTATTAGATGCCGTGGTATCAAAAGACATACCGATGATATTGTCACGTAGCTCAAATCGATCCAACTCCTGAATAACTACTTCAGCCATTTGCTCACCAGTGCCTTTCAGGGCAATAGGTACGCCAAGCAATGCTCAAACTCTTTGCCAGTCACTAGAACTGCAACTCTATCTTCCAAAGTTTTGACACTCCCGTGGGCAACTGAGGGAAACAGCTTACTATCCCAATGTAAGATCAAATGAGGAGGATTTTCAAAGAGTGACTCTTCGATTTTCTGAGCTCTTTTACTTTTATTCATCATCCGAGCTCGGTAAACGGTTGCTGGAGATACGGAAATTTTTTAAATATCGTGGCCAAGGCTCTTTGCAGTTGCTATAAATGAAGTACTTGCTTGTCAAATAAAGAGCTGTTCTCAATTCCAAGTAGACGTGAGTGTCTGATGAAGAAGATTTAATCTAGGACTTGAGCATATTTTTTTCATTGTTGGAGGCGAAAACTCGGCCTCTTCGTCGCTAGGTGCTGATGATGATGGATATGAATCTTCCAGCATAACTGTCTTATTGATTTCAGTGATAGATGCGTAATGTTTATTCTTATATGAATATTTTTTCTTCTTTTGTACACTACGTTCTTACTTTCCAGGCGAAAACTTTGTCTACTCCATTCATTGACGAACTCATACGATCTTGTCTTTGTGTCCCAAGAAATTCTTTATCTTCTTGTGATACGCTAGACATGTCCATCACATTTTGTCGGGAAATGTCAAATAACTCGATGAGATCACCTTTCCAAATATGCTGTTTCATATTTGCTTTATCAATGTTTCTTGATTTCTATTTACCCAGATTTTGGTATTCTTTAAACTGCATCTGTATATTAGCACGAATATTATTCTTCTCATTAACAGAGATATTTGATTTCCACCACTTTTCACGTAGTTTAGTGCTGGTAGATTTAGCAGCATTTGAAAGTGTTTCTTTCATTTCCTCCCGAGGTAAAATGGCAACCGTAGTCCTTCGGAATTTTTCAGTATTCGGTGTTATTTATATTCCAAGAGTATTTCCACTGAGAGGGAGAAATACTACCTAGGAGTATTTATTGGTATACATAACGAATTTATGAGAATTACATTGGAAGTATTTATTGGTATTTACCTAGTATTTAAATATATGCAATCCATGTATTCATTCCGATTTATCAGTATTCTATCCGTATTTACAGGTATTTATTAATGTTCCTTTAGTACTTATCGGTATTCCGAGGACGTGACATCGACAAAACATCATGTAGAGAAAAAATCCACTTTTTCGTCTTATGAAATGAATACCCGTCAAAAGAGGAGATAAATAAAAAAATTAATACTCCAAAGTAGTGAAATTTACTTTATTATGCATCATTAGACATACATAGCATGAGATCGCAGATATATTTATCATTTCATTGGTATATGAAACCAAACAACACACTTCTCACACCAATACGGTTATTTAATCCACTTTATCATCAATATCATCGTGAAGACGATGGTTTAAATAAAGTGCTAATGATGAATGGATAAGATACTTAAGTACAAACGCAAAATCCGTCTTCGTTCACAAGAAATTAACATGCGTATTCACAAGTAAGGCACAATTTTCACAATCACAAACATTCGCGATGCCTTTTCTCATAAATATATTTACTTAATCCGAGATATACTTCTTGACTAAAGTATTTAAGTGATGCCATAAGTGATATCATGCGGCAACAAAGCGTTCAAATTAAATGTTCACCATCGTAGACCTTTAGCATATACTGTAAACAAGCCGTGATTGAAGACACACTCGGAAACATGTACAGTGGCGGAAAAAATTAACGCAAAACTCATTGGCGTCTGAATGCGGCGTACACGGGAACTAATTGAAATCGCTTTTCCTTCGACAACTTGACAACATTGAGACAGCATATGGAAACCGGGAATATTCAAACTCTCTATGAATTGATATCGATTTTACTCGTCATGTAAATAGTCCCAATACTAATAAGATTTACGTTCGCGAGATCGTCTGGGAGTTATAAACGTGATGAGCTTGCTTCGACCCGCACCTAGTCGAGGTTCCGAATTCGTAGTTGATTATATAGAGATGCTTACCATATTTTTTTAGGGCTTAGGACCGTTAAAACAAATTTCTTGGTTGAAACTTAAGAAACAATACGATGAAAGCATTATTTGTTGGGACATAAAAATTTTTCATCCTCCAGTTCAAATTCTCTAACAATAAAATGTATTTCCGCGTGCAGGGAATAGCTGTGGATGAACATCGTTTTAATAGGCCTCAAACTACTTCCGAGAAATATGATGCATTACAATTAACATTTTGGCGTAATATCCTGTGAATTTCAAGTTAAAGTATGGGAAATCTGGTAGAATAGAATGGTTTCCATGAGGAGAAAATTTTTCTTTACAAACATTTCAAATACCTTAATACCCTACGTAAATTTCCGCCCTTGTGCATTCAGGTCATCCCAAACACTTAAATTTCTTAATTCCTCCAAATGTAATATTATTTACTTTCTGAAAACTACTTTTAAAAATCCAGAGCATTTTATTTGGTCCAGTTTTTAAAGGAAACATTAGAATTCCCATTTTTCGTTGTATAGTAAGAACCACTGGACGCTGTTTTCTCTTGATCGATGAAGTAGCCTAGAGGGAGAGCGTTCGTCTGCGGTTAAGAATGCCTGGGGTTCAAATCCTGGCGTGGCCTCTTTTAGTGCCTTTATAATTAATCTACGCGATGTGACTTTATTGCAGCCGAAACTTCGCAGGAATCCGCGGAAGGCTCAGGAAATGGATATTGACCTCAACCATGAGTGTGTGATTTTACGCATATTCGGGCTTTGTAAAAGAATCAGAGCGGTCTCCTTGGTCGTCGAATGAGATGTTTACTTCCCATTCTCGGGTACTCGACCCCACTTGATTTCTACGTCCTGCCTGTCGTATGGTGCTCATATCCACACATTTGCCAATTTACCACTCAATGAAAAGCTATTCATGAAGGAGGGAACAGACCGGATCTCTGATTGTGTCAGTTACTCGATTTAGTGATCTTACGTGATGCTACATTCACCTTAAAATTACTTTGAAATGATTTAGTAAAGAGGGCAATTATTTTCATTAGGAATGAGAGTTTGTTTCTATCTGCCGAACTTGTAAATACCGATTACTTATTTGAGTGAGAGACCAAACAAGTGTGGAATTCTCTTCAAAATATCTTTAAAACGGTTTTTGAAGCTTTCCCAGCATTGTTTTCTAGGTTTGCTATGAACAATATATTAGCCGTGTAGTTCAACAGTTCAAATTATAGGATGGAGAATAATATTTAGAGGATAAGTTAAAATATCACTTATATACCTTTTGACATATTCGGAGTGAAAAATGTTTGGCTAAAATTACGCAGTTAAATTTTATGAGGAGCATTTTTATACCCACGCGTAAGTAATACTCCGACAAAAATGCATCGCGTATTTCCCCTTATGAAAGTGATAAAATACTAAAAATAATCTTTTTCCATGTAGCGACTAAGCAGTAATTAGATATTTTCCCTATGGTTATTTGTATACTTCTCATAAATCCGCAGAGTAGTCAATGGAGTACAAATTAGGAATGTGCACCATCAAATATTATACGATTGCTACGTTCCTAATGAATCTATTCCTCTTCAAATGTGTCGTAATATTACTGCTTCAATGGAAGTTAAAGTTGTGAGTGCCGCCACATGAAGATATTAAAAGACTTTTTACAGGGTCATAAATTTCATCTCTTAGTGGTAATGTATTTTAACGGATGTTGAAAAGGGACACTATAATGCAACGAGTGGAAAAGGGTAAAATGTATGCGTAATTCTCTAAATTTGAGTTACGTGTGCACATAATCACAGCAATTGATCATCAAGAAATATGCTGGTATTTACATAAAGAATATGGATGTTTATTAGCCTTATAATCAATCCATCCCCCTCCATTCTCGATTTCCTGACCAAGTCTTTGTGACATGGAGTTGTCCACATTTTGGTATCCTTATACTGGCTTCATTTCCCATTCTTCCTCCACGATTTTCCTCATTGCATCTTAATTTTGGGTTGTTCCGTTTGAGGGGGTCGAAAAACGTTTTTTTTCTCGCATTGCCCTCATAATAAACGCAGCGCTCCGTGCAGCCCGCTGTTACATGATTTGTTTTGAACCATCTCCTAAAATTTTGACATTTGTGAGCTCGTAAGTATTCCTAGTTGCGGACGAAAAATGAATATTGATAAACATTTGAATAAACATAGTTCTTATTCTAGCGGACATAAATTTAATGATTTTCGTTTGATAGTAGTGAGAAATAGGTTTTTTTACTTTTAAACACCATATAAAAGTTCAGTGGGTGAAAGTCGAAGGCGCAACACCTCTTCGGGTAATTTTTCGACGGATGTTTTTGCCTTTTACAAACCTACTATCCGATTTCTCCACCTGGGAGAAAAATTAGGCATACTTAAAGGCTAATAAGATCTTTTTTCCCCCAAGAATTTAGGGAGAGGCCGCTAAAACTTTGAACAATATCTCTGCTTGCGCTGTCCGCTCTGCTTGTTCGTATACCTTAGCCAAGTTCCGGGTAGTGATGGTCGGGGTGGTTTGTTGTTGTGAATAAGGCACAGGTTTCAAATTCTCGCTGCCCCAGAAAGAAAAGGCTCGTCGCGCTTCGAAAAAATCGGAAGCACCCGTAAAATATTTGAAAGGGCGTAAGAGAAGTCAAATACCACTTCTTTCCTGTGAGTTAAACGACTGGCATCCGAAACATTATCTATGGCAGAAAAGGTATCGCCCGCAACACAAGGGGAAAGTAAACTCTTATTAAAGGCATACTATTTCCCAAATCAATATAATGCGGCCTTCATACATTCCAATTTTGAATGCATAAGTATTGGTGGAGCTTTGTATCGACACAAGGGAACCTCTAGGGATCCTCAAAAGTCCTTCAAGATTGCTCTTTGCTTTAACTCAGACTTATGGTAGTTGGCCTCCAAACCAATGCATGAGGGGAACTGATGGCGTTTGATTGGAATGGTCTGGGCTGATGAGGTGTAATCCGAGAACTACTTCTTTCTGTTTGTATTCCCAGGAGAGTAGTATGCTTTTTCCTATCCTTATAGTTATTTTAAACGTTCGTATACAATACCACCACTCATTTCAAAAGTAACTTAGTTCACAGTAACGCATACTGACGCAAATAAATTCACCGCAAGGATACGGAATATCATCTTAAATTCACCTTGACGTAAGAAAGTTCAGTAGTTGTTACTGGGTTGCAAACCTGAATCACAATCATGGTTCCTCATGATAATATTGTTCGAGTACGCTTATGATTTCGAAAACGTTATCGTCATCAAGAAAGATCGGGTGTTACATAGCAGTGGAGTGCGCTCCAAGGATCTTGAGCATTGCCCTACCAATGCGGCTTGCCTTTTGGATGACGATAACGACCATAAAAAGAAAAGAACTGTGACCTCACCCCTGGTCGAGACATTGTTGAGTTTTTCATTCAATTTCTGGTCAAGTAAATTGATGTTTATTAGGCAAATTTTATCTCTTTTGTATTTAAAAAAATCTATATTATCTGCCAGTCATTGCAGCTACACATTACATTCAGTCATATCGCCAATATGAGAAAATGTATATACAAACTCATTTGTGTTCATTAAAAATCCAACACGGACCACTCTTTAGCTAGCCAAATACATCTGACAGCTACAACATTAACCGTTACCTATTAATTTATTTCATTAATGACATTTTACTCCAAACTGAAGTCTTTTAAAAGGCTTTTCTGTTAATTTTAAATGTGCGGCGAATTTATAGCTAAGCGTGTAAGATATTATGCAGTCAGACGTAATAGAGTTGTTTATCCATAACTGCACCTAATTTCAGTAAACTTTTCGGAATGTTTATTCGTATATCCTGCAGTTACGAGATAAAGCTTAACAGAGGACAGCTCGTCACCAAGCTTCCTGTGATAAAATGAAAGAAATATCGGGAAAATATGCCTAGATTATTCGGTATCGATGCGAACACATTTATTTTTATTTCTTGAAATTATATATATTTACGTATGTTTTCATAGTTTAATCCCATTCTGACGAACTAAAAACGGATTTATATTGGGTCAAGAACGATTCATTAATAAATATCCGTTTTGAAGTTAATAAATATCCGTCTAAGGAACTTCGTCAATCTACAAATGGAAAATCGTGAAAAATTTCGTCACGTAGACTATACTTATTTTAATTAAATCTTTTTTGTATCGACATTTGGTGCGGATAAATCTCGATTTATATCATTTCGGTGAAAAAGACACAGTACACGTAATTCAAAAAGATCCTCGGAAAGTCGACCACAATAAATATCCCTTGGTGGTAGAAGATGAAGATTTCAGCATATAGTATACCGAATTGAGTGGGATAGTGAATGTTTTTTCATGATCAGTCTTTCTGTATAAATGATATCATTCGACGTAAGAACCATGCTGAAATAAACACAGCGATTCACCGCGACTGAATGTGCGAATAATATGAGAAGAAAGCTCGAAAATGAGGCGATTGATGACTAAGTTCTAGGCTCCGACAAATGTGAGTTCCATTGCGGATTTCAAATGTTTGCGGTAGACGATGTTTTCCTCAGTGTTGCCAGTCTTTCGAGTGTGTACTGCTCCTAGAAGTTCCCAAAAATGCCGCATTCTGGCGCGCGAAAAATTTTGCGTTAATTTCTTCCGCCACTGTACCGCTACAATATTTAAACATATTTGGCTACTATTTACGATAGAAATCGAATATTAATACGTCTGAAGAAATATGTAGCACATAATATCCTCTTCAAGCCGATATTTCTCACAATAAAAGATAAACTTAGCACCAAAACAAGTCTTTTGTCGGTAAATGTTGAAGTGCAGAGTTGCCAGAAGTCACGAGGGACCCGAGATACGATCGCGTTAAGTACGAGACATGCCTATATAGTTCCATTAAAAACGACTGGTTGAGGAGGTTGGGCTAATGTACTAAATGATATAATTAAGTAAGGAAATAAAAAAGCCGCCAAGACGACAGAGTTTGTAAGTAATTGGAGTTGGTCTATAAAGTCCAAGTACACGATTTCCCTGTTATTAATTACATATTTCTTAGGAAATACGATGGAATATTCCAGGAATACTGTACCAACCCAAATACCGATAAATACGACACTCTTCCATAGGAATACTTCTGGGCGTCGTTGTTCGCATTCCTCATATTCCATGGAATACTGAAGCAATTCTGACATATACTGACCCCTGGACGAGGAATATGATGGAATACCGCGGAATACCCTAGAAATGAGGAAGGAATACGGATAAATACCTATAAATAGAAGAGAAATACAAATAAATAGGTACTGTTGCCTTTTACCTCGGGCTTGTGATGGTAAATAAAAACTAAAAGTACTCGTTCCTTGGAAGGGAGACGTGCTCCTAAAAACTCACTACTAGGCACCTTTTCTAAGAGCCAAATTCCTCTTTTGGTTCCCATTTTAAAGTTCAACTACCTGCAAAAGAAAAATAAGTACTTGAGAAGCCCGTTAGTGCTAAGCACTTTGAGTACAAAGTCCGTTAGTACAATTTTACAAGTTTGAGATAAAAGTGATCAAAGTGTGTAACCTCTAAATAGTAACCAATCTTGTTGAAATTTGATATATACACCTTTTACATCACTGAGACTCGCGGCGTATGCGTTCTCACATAAAAATCACATCTTTAGGAAAATGAAACACCCTAGCGTACATGCACTATTTTTTTGGTGTTTTCATGTCAGGTGAGCATACTTATATACACCAGTGGGAGCGGAGGGTTCTAGAAGATCAGGGAATCACAAAACGTTCTGACGTTATTTGGTGATTGCTTACGTGGGGGGACAGGAAGAGGGAGTGATGGCAAGCTAATATTTAGGAGGGGTGAATGGGTTTCAAGTACATGGGTTAGATTACGCTGGCGTGTTGAAAATTTCAAATTGCTCGAGAAAAGCTAACTTTCTTCCCTTGTTAGTGCAACGTAAAACAATCTGGTCAAAAGCACGCTTGCGGTGGTTGTTACACAAATGTTCAGCAAAACTGTATTGTAATTAACTAAAAAATCGTTTGTTGATATTATAGAATGGATAAATATTTTCTCAAATATTAACCAATGGCCTTTGCTCATTCAGGAAAAGAGAAAACTATCCATTGTTTTTACTATAAGTCCTAATTTTTCAATGTAATTGGATTGTCATTTATAGATGACACATTTTTTCCACCTCTTTCAGTCGGTGTCAAAATGATGAGCCACTATAATTTACAAATTTATATATGGGTCCGTGTATATGCTTGTGCAATAATTTGTAAACAGTTTTTAAGGTAATTTCATTCCAATTCCAGTCCTAATTTTTATCATATGACATACTCAATGTTGCAAACACCCAAATGATTGACTCCGCGCAACGTATCTTCAATAGCTTTGTCAACTACATTAACTATGATACATTATTCTTAAGATGAATGAGTGATCTACAGTATTATTTTACAACCAAGCCTGCGAGAATATATTAAAATGCAATAAATGACAAACGTACAATTTTAAAGCAGATTTTGTTTGTAATTAAAGAAAATGTTTGAACTTTATCTACTCCTTCAAATAACTTCTATTAAAAAATTGAAGTTATTTGAACTTTTTGAAGTTATTTTAAGCCCATAATCTGTAAAAATCTATTTTTTTCTAAATTAATTATATCAAGTTGCAAAACTGGGCGGCACCGCACTGTGAGCTGAAATATAAAAAAGCTGGACAAAATTCCAAAAATTCATTTTTTTTCAGTGTGGAAGTAAAAATTTGGCAGTGACTCTCCTTTTAACGAGGTATATCATGTAAGATTTCACTTTTCATGTTTCTTGCGCATTAATAATATGCAAGGGCTTAAAGCTGAATAAAATGTGCCAAAAAACCGCTTTTCAGTTTTCGCAGAAATCTCAAAAATTAAGAGTTAGCGGAAGGGTTCGCAGATTCTTAATGAAAGAAATTATATCATTTCAAGTAACAAACCTTTGGTCTTAAAAAAGTCCTAGTTTTAAATTTAAAAGATTGATATTTGCTCATTTAATAAGACAAAGTGGTGGATCCTATTTCACGCTGATTTTATACATAAAACTAGGAAAATAGTTAAGAAGGACATGGAAAACCATAAGCAACTTACATTACAAAATCAACTGAAGCTTCTAGAATGTGAATAGTTGGGAAAAATTGCAACCGTCTGCAACGCCGATATTAAACTCGATTTTTCGATCACACGGCGGAATTCAGCCTTGCGCACCAGCAAATGGGAATACAGTGAGCTGTAATAACCAAGCTTTTCACAGTAAACACCTTCAAGTTTGATCACCATTATCTTTAAATAATTCGGAGAAAAGTTTGTCATTGATCAGCTACTCGTGTATTTTCCAATAAAACGGGCATTTTTTTAATTTGCGGATGACAACCCCAACCTTTTTAGCTAACTCGGAATTGAACTGAATTTACCTCCAGAATATCCTTTAGGCCCGGCTTCAAGTCATCCAGTGTTTTAATTATTGTAGGAAACTCTTTTCCGTGATTAAATACATGCACTTTTGAGCGAATAATTCCTTCATAATTATTCTCAAAGAAGATACCTCACTATTGGCAATTTTTATCCTTTCTTTAATGACATAACGGACTTTTTTCTTGCCTACATCTACACAAATTGCTGCGTTTACACCTCGTTATTAGTGTCAATTACCAAATCACCTGTCTTGGCACTGTCAAAGAACTCATGTATGTTGGTGATAATATCCTGATCGCGTCTTCTCAAATTCGTTGGTCTTCTTCTTTCACGGTTTTCTTAATCAGAACTTATCGTACTCAGATTTCGTAGTCTAGGAACACTTTTTTATCGGAAACATCTTGCTCGCGCTGAAGTTAGAGCTGAACTAAAGTAAACGGCAGGCAGAAATATCTTTTCCTCAGCAACAATACTCACATTGTGAGAGAGTAGGGTAAGGGATGTCAAAGACAATGGTTGGAATTTCCGAGATTTATGCTCGTAGTTGGAAACAGCAAAGGAGCATGAAAACATGTGGGGACAGCAGATAGGAGCATGCGGCTTGAATAGCCATACCTGGGGCATCTTGGGACGGGAGGGGAGTGGCTCAAAGGGGGGTTGATGAGTCCGAATCATCAGCCTCGTGCGTAAGGGATTTCATGGAGGCAAGGGATGTATATTGCACCCCTTCTAAAGCATTTTGAGGAGAGTTTCGCTCTCTTAGTCACATACATTGTTCAGACCCCGGCTAAACTTGTTTTTCTTAACGCACTTGTTATGAGTTCTTTAAGTTAAATGGAGTCCCATGCGTAATGACGAGCGGAGGGATACCTATCAGTTCGTTTGCTGAAGTTTTCCTCAGCCTAGACGTCTACTTCTGGACTATTTGATGCCTGTTCATGTATACCTATATACATCTACTTGCGATATCGCTACTGATACTGCTACTGCACGCTTTGACTCAGAGGTGTGTGATCAGGTGATTTTGCTATATTCTGTTAAATATACAATTTCCCTAAGTGGCTCAGTTCTACCTTTATTAATACTCGACGCTCCGAAGAATTACCCTGACGTCTAGCATACCTCGGAAGGCTTGGAAAGCCAGGTGGTGGAATGGATGGGGTTCATGGGTCTCAATCATCAAAGCTGTACACATGGGTTTGAATGGAGGCAAGACTTAGCATTTTTAAGCTCCTCAAAGGATTTTAAAAGATGATTTTCAGTCGTCATTTACATTCATCCTATTACACGGGTCAAGCTCAATTGGCGAGTGAAATTCTTCAACTGATTCGTAAATAACTGATAAGTGTTTATGAATGGTTGACTTGAAATTGCGACTTATCGAGCATGTCTTCAGCTTTCTTATGCTCGGTTGAAAATGATTCAGTCGCAGTACACCTCGATCGCCCAAATTTTCGTACGCAAGAAGTGGTAACACAGCAATCGTTCACTCATTTTTTTATATATTTTAACAACATTTTCAGAATTCCCTCATAAAATTCAAAGTACCCATAAATCATGTATTTTCTGTTTGTAGAAAAATTATGAATAAATTAAAAAATTTTCTCATTACTTTAGCTTTTTGATTCAGGGCTAATTGTAGGACTAGATAATGTTTAAATATTTTCGTTTTTTAACAATAATATATGCATTTTCAAAATTACGTTTGCCATTACCTATATGGTTTTTTTATGAATGCGTTCTTCTTTTGTTCAAAAGTAAATGCTGTGGATTACGTAGTTTTCCCTAAGATGAGTTACAAATTTCATTAAGTTGACATAACTTTTGAAGTATCGTTGCGCGGAGTAGATGATTGCATTGGTGTGTTTACGATTTTGATTATATTATTGGGTAAAAAATTAGACTGAAATTGAAATAAAATAACCTTTTAAATGGTGCGCATGGTATTGCACAAGCATCGTCACGGACTTGAATATTAATTTTCAAAACACAGTGACACACTATTTTGACGCCGACAGTTGTCGTGGTTGCAATAGTTGTATAAATGTATTTACTGCACATATTAATTTTTTAAACCAATGGAAAAGTCGTTTATCAAAATTATGTACCACTACTATTGAATGCCATATTGTCCACAAAATTATTTAATTCGAGTGCTGTTGGATTTTATTAGGATAAAATTTGGTGTCGTCGTCTCTTTGGGTTAATGTGGATAAGTAATTTACTCATACCATTGAAATTAGTTATTCTTCAGTATATATTCTCACTGGTAGCTTTAAGGCTGAATGGAACTTCAGAGAAACCAATGGAATATACATAAAATTTGTTTCAGGAAATACATCGTAGATTATCTAAAGGAATGATAATTGTTACTTGTATAATGTTATTAAATGGAAATATCACACCTCCGCTATCCTCTAGAATCTTGTAACAGGCCTTCAATAATTGGAACAGAGACCTTTGAGAAAATCAATAACTGCTCTGTACTCTTAAGAGTTTATCAATAATAGGAAGTTTAAAGGACTTCTCCTATCTAAGTTCCATAAAGCCACATAAGACTCTAGAAGTCATGGAGCTAACACACTTGCAAAATGAAAGTACTTTCTAATTATTCATGCTTTTAAAAGAATTGTATCATGGTCAATTTTCATAAATCTGAACGGAATTAAAACCTTGTAAACCTTGTGAATTGGCTATATGCGGAAGTATGTGCATAAATTATGTCACAGGAAATCAATTATTTTACAAGAAGTCAAAAGATCGTATAGTCCTATATTCTGAGAATAATCAGTTTCTCGAAAACAATAGTTGAAGGTCAAATTTTTGTGGATAATTTTCTATGTAGACCAAGGATAGACTACATGTAGCAATTTGCATAGAAGGATGTCAAAATGAGTAAGTATGAAGATTGTAAGGCGAGTATAAATGGATGCGTGCTCTTATAGCTTGGCAACCCTCGGATGAACAGATGCAATTCACCTTGCACCCAACACGAGCTGCTGAACCCCAGGCAAGACTTCGTGCTCACATCCACTCGATGACCCCAACCGCCGCAGTCCTTTCGTGTAGCCGGTCAGCCTCCCCTTGGTGGAGGCCAAGACGAATAGCTCGGGCGAGGAAGACGCGCTGTAATTGCACCTGGCTGACACGCCCTTGTCCTCAGGGGAAGCGATGCTCCTCCGCTTGGTCCGGTCTAGGGGACCGACCGCCTGAAAGACCTCCCTGACTCAGAGACCAGCTCTTTCACCTCCGGCTCCTCTTCAGAGGAATGTGACCATTTATGAGCATCATGGAACAGCTCTTGAGCATGGACGACCAGACCGCGCCACCAGACCTCCCAGAAAACATTCAGGACATCAAGGAGGTCGACATCCGACATCCCCGCCGAAAGAGAACCAGGAGAAATTAAATTCGAGACTAAGTACCGCTGATTTTATCACGCCCCTAGGTCGCATCGATTAATATCCCAAGCGGGTTAATGACGCAATTTCACGTGTCGGCGCCTCCATACCCAGGCCCGAAACTGCCCCTTTTCCTAATCGCATGACAACGCAAAGTGAAAGGTTTCGGTCTTCGAAGAGTGAAAGGCTCGTCTGGCTGTGCTCGCTTGCTGGAAAGAGGCGAAAGTGGTGCGTAGACTCGGAATTTTGTGGTAAAGGCTCTCCACGTCCACTGATGTGCAAGGATTCCTTTCTCTCGACCGGATTTTGGAATGGCTGGAGCCTGATTCTCCGTCACCCAGGCAACGCAGCCGACCTTAAATGAGGAAATAATCTTTTTCATATTTGGAGTGAGACCCCGAGCTTATCGCGAATCGATATGAGTATTTCAAAACGATTTTGATTGCTTACACAACGTCCACCGTCCCATAGCGTATATAAGTGCTGCAAGTTTAGCCCTCATAAAGTCGATTTTTCGGTGTATGTATGTTAATTTTAGTATGCTAATTTGATCAAATTCCAAATTGGTACTTAAAATACGCTGTTGAGCACAGAAGACTGAATTAGCTGAATTATGAATGACTGATTCTGTTTTAATGGCTGATTCCCATCGCAGGCTTTTCCTTGATTTTCAGTTTCACTTAATTTTGATTGCTTTGACAAAATTAGCGCTTTAACATCGTTTTAATGAACTTGAAACTGATAAGTTACGCAAAATCTCTCTCAAGAAGTTTTATTGAGGTGAGAAGCACATCAGAATTAAAAAGAATTGATTATATCGACCTCGTGTCATGATATTTGCCAACTCGTATTCTTACGACAAGGGAACTTCAGGAATTCCTGAGGGAGGTAACATGGCATGTCACAGAAAATAAAACTGATTAAAACTTTGCAATGTCCACTGGATTTTTTAATGGTACGACGCGTTTCGACTCGTATGCGCCATCATCAGGTACATACATCAGGTACAAACTTCGTTTGTACCTGATGATGGCGCATAAGCGTCGAAACGCGTCGTACCATTAAAGAATTCAGTGGACATTGCAAAGTTTTAATCAGTATTATTCTCTTTAACAAAAATGTTCCACAACATCTCGCCGGACTTCGTCGAGTTTAATGGCATATCACCTTTCTTAGGAGTATTTTAGTCTTCACGTAACCGTTATCGATTCCCATTAAGCTAAAGCTCTGTATGGAATACGTTCGTGATGAACATGGTGATTAAATTCCTTTTTATATAATTGATGATCCTATAAATAAGGTCTTTTTTTAGGTTTCGTAGTTCCTTCTTGTTCCTAGTTGGGCTTAAAAGCTCGTTCAATAAATCTTTCCAAATCATCAATTCCAGTTCAATTTACAGCAAAAGAGAGGTTAAGCTACACTTGAAAAGAATTCTCAGAGTGTGGTCAATTCGTCTTATGAATTCCATAAATCCCTGGGAAAATCTTATGAATCCCATAAAATACAGTTTACACGGCATAGAATTATGTAATAAACTTGAACACGAGAACGCTAATCCAACGTCGGACCTATGTTTGGTGAAACATTCATAAAGGAGAAAGTTTATTGGTCATCATAATTTGTATAATCACACACAGATATTCTATCTACTCTCCTGTATTCCACATATTGTAGTTTTCTGGGATTAAGCATAATAAAATCCTTCTAATCGCAATTCATGTCAAACATGTTGCAAGCTTGCTTGGAAACTATTCTGAATGCATGGGGACTCATTGCTTAGTACCTACGCTACCTAGTTTCCTGAGATTCAAATGTCACGCTATCCAGTTTTCCCTTAAATATATTTACCATTAATCATCGTGATATAGTAAAGTAATAAAATTTCATCGTTCCAAAATTCTAATGTGCTAAAACTAAAATACTTCATTAAAATCTATCTACTGAAGCCTAATATTGACTTTTACTAGCTCTCAGAAAAATTTCTTAATATTTTTTCATAAACGTTGAATTTATTTAGAATATATTACGGCAGTTTTGTGTACACATGCGCACCTCCTAAAAATACCAGTTTTTAATCGACGAGTGTTTTTAAAAACTACTTATACCAGACAGGTATTACCGACGCAATTTTATTGGTTAACCGGAATTCCGGAGAAGTTGGAAGAGGCTGATAGACAACACCCGGGAAACTGGAGTTGCTACTTGATGATGATGAACTGGAATTCTGACGGTATATTTCCATAAATTAGTAGGTAAATGTGACTTAATTAGTCCACTATTTGGTATTGTAAACTGGTATTTGTAGAATCCAATGCTGTAGAAAATTATCTGGAAATTATTACCATTTATTTTAAATTAACATTTAGTGTTAAGTAATCTGTGAGTAGTCACGAGTAACTTTCTTCAAAAATTGCAAAATAACTTGTTTCGTGATGAATAATGTTGTTTAATGAATTTTAGCTTGAATAATACCATTTGTAACTATTTAAAGTCATTAGCGAAAGGAACACATCACTATCCATCTTTGTTGGTTATGCGCCCTATAATTATCAGCAACACCTCTCTCAGCAACTCTCAGGTCGATGGATATAGCCGCGCTTAATAAAGCTATGGATAATTATGCATGTGTTCACTCTTCTTATCTAATAAAATGTAATGTTTCGTTGATAACTAATTCAGAGCAATATAGGTGATGTAAATCGGTGACGATGCCGCGGAATAATCCGAAGTTTCTACCAAACTATGGTCGTAATCTGACACAACCTTCTAGCTTATCATGCTCAGCTTTTGTATGAACATTTTTTGGATATGCATGGTCATGTTTTTCATTTCCATAAAGATAAGATTTGGTGTAATTTAAAAATAATTTATTATCGTGGCAATAGACTGTACTAGTCAGTTATGGGTTTGTTCCACACTTTGCTGAATTCATGTTGCGATTGCAAAATTATCTCACAATAATCTATTCATCGAAAAATATTTTAATTCACCCACATTATATAACATAAAAAGACTTTCATCTGACATTTTGCAACAGTTGCTTCTCTACATAAAAATGAATTCTCAGGCACAACTATCTATTGCATAAATCTAACGTGAAAAAACTCGTAAGTTCGCTTTGGATTCAAATGCCACGCTATCCAGTTTTCCTTTAAATGTATTTACCATTAATTATCATGATATAGTAAAGTAATAAAATTTCATCGTTCAAAAATTTCAATGTGCTAAAACTAAAATACTTCATTAAAATCTATCTACCGAAGCTTAATATTGACTTTTACTAGCTCATAACCTGACATTTTCATTTCCATAAAGATAAGATTTTAGCTTGAATAATGCCGCGGTCATTACCTTCACGTTTACCACACGTGCCAACGTTTCCGATCCAGCGGAAGAACAACTCTCGGTTTCGGAGAATAGGAGCATTACTGGATTAGGATTACTGGATAGGAGCATTACTGACTGACTGGTGCGCAGTAATCAAGTGTATTTAATTATTTACCACCATATCTTACCAAAATGTGAGCCCAAGTCGAAATCGAAAATATTCTGAATGCCGGAAAGTCTCGTTAGACGGCCTCTGTGTCGCATAGCTTCCCTTTATTTTGTCAAATGTGGCGCAGTAAGTGCCAAATTATTTAAAAATTTTCTCATTGTAGAAATGTTTTCCATTAAGACAGACAAATATTTCGCGAACCTCGTGTTCAAATTCATGCCGTGAGCTCAAAAAGTATATAAGTTATAGCGAGCTTGATTCCGTCGATACGATATCGGACGATATTGCAGCCTTGTCGGCTAATATGAAAGGCAATAATAGTATTAACCACGAAACTCATTGATTAAGAAAACTCATCTTGGGTGATATCGTGCGACCGGACATAGAACAAAGCAAATAAGGACCATAGTTAACTCGCTATGATAATTTAAATTGATCGAAAGGGAATACTTCCCCAACTCACTTTTAAGCTCACAATACCTTTTCACTTCCACAGCAAAAGAAGGAATTGATGGAACGTTTCGTTGAATTTGATTAGTTTTTTGCCAACAACTGCCACATATATTTACTTTACTTTTATGTTTAGCGCGCTTCGGTGTATTATACATTGGAATTTTTACTTAGGAATGAATTGTTAATATACTATCCTTGTCATCAAGACCATGTCGATTTCACCGCCTACCCATTTTGGCTCTTCTTTTGTCTCTATCTCGTCACAGTTGTCACCAAAGTGCCTTTGTTTTCAATTTTAGTCACTCATACGCAATATTCTCTCGATTAAAGACAAATTTTATCTTTCAATATCATTATGAGATCTATATATGCGTCTTCAACCACCACTTCCGTTTAGTTCCATGGTATTACCATAGGTTATCTCCTATTAAGATAAGTTCCCTAACCGCCACACAGGAAAATGAAAATGGTTGGCAATTTATGATTCACGCTATTATGTAATTTTTATATCTTCTTTGACTTAGGTCACACATCGATTGACGCATTTGTGAAAAATGACCGGAGATGTGCGATAAGCTGGTGACGAAAGAGGTAACGCACGACTTTTTTGCCAGTGCTGTATCGATATAAAATCAAAAATACACAATAAAAAAGTAATACCAGCCTATTCCTGAACTGGAAACCAATATTAGAAGAGGATCTCCACCATTCAGAAAGCTTTGCATGTTGAAGATCATACAAAAACTATTTAATTTATAAAATTTACACTTTAAAGAGTTTTTTCTTTTCCTTTCAAATCACGAATATTTATTTTTTCCTGCTCTTTTCATAATCGCTACTTCTATAGAAGTTGTCAGCGTCAGTGAAAAGTATATTGCCGTCTATTGCAGACCTTGAATGAAAACAAACGAATTCCTTTAATTTAAATCCATCGCCCAATCCGATTTACTCAAAAGCATCATCCTACTTCCTCTTTCGTAAATAAATCCAATATGAGATTAATTGTCCATTTACACAGTCCTTAAAGAGTGTTTCTACTTTTTTTACCTATTAATCACGCATTCAGTCGCCGCTTTCGTCGGCAACCTTTAACTCACTTGGGAGTCCCGTCAGGCAACCATCAGGCGAGGGTTGTGGTAAGAGGGCCTTTGAATGGAAAGCGGTGGATATTCGAGGGTGAGGGAAAAAATGAGCTTATCAATTGAAAACAATGATGCCATTTACCTTGCTCGAGAGATTGCCAAAAAGTGCGCGGATGGTAAGCGAGTGAGGGTTGGTTAGACGTTTGTTCACGGCGAGAGTGAATCAGCAGGAAACCACTATTTGCCAAGAGAGGGAAGGAATGACGAGGGACTCATCGTTTTGCGTACATCCATTTCAATTAAAACGCTCTCTCGCAGGTCTCCGGACCCTTTTTCAATCCATCAACACGCGTACACCCCCTGCCCAACTCTCCTCTCTCTCTCTCCTCCCGCTACTCTATCTCCCCATGCTCAACCACTTTCGTAAACCACTTTCCCCTCATAACTCATCCCTCATGCATTTATTTCTGCACATACCCCTTCACAACTCCCATACACAAGGCTCTGCCCCATGTCAACGAACGATTTGCCACCGGTTCTTCTTTCCTCAAACTTCCATTCTCCCAACAACGCCGGTGGAAGGCGCACACGGTTACGCACAAAGTTGTACACTCCTTTGCATTCATGTACGAGGCCTGTTCAAAAAGTTCCAGGACTAGTTGAGATGCGCGACTTTCAGTTGTGGCAATTTCGAGTGGTTGGTGGCAATGCATTGAAAAAACTTCTTGAGTATTCCTCAATGGTATTTAATGTATTTCTGTAATAAAAAGGCATTTTCTATGATTCCAGAAGAGAAGATTGGAGAAATGTTCAATTAGAAAAAGATAGCAATTTTTGGGGGACAATGGACAAATTATTACTAATTTTTTATACTAATGGTAAAATCATTACTAACTTTTTCAATATTAAAATCTAAAAACTAATTTTTGAATTGAAATCCATACATATATCACCTAAATCCATGGTGAGGACTTCTGGCTGGAAGTGACAGATCACCAACCATTGAAATCCGAGGGAAAGAAGGGATAAAGGAAGTAAATGCGTGAAAAGAGGAACATAATATAAATTAATACAGCCTTATCCATTGCTATCATATTTCCTCGGGGTTTGGGAAGATTTAATATTTGGAAGACTTTATTTGTTCCATACCCAAGCAAAATTTAAAATGCCTAATCGTGTCATAGGACCTAATTGCTTATATTGCCCAAGTATGTAAACACTCAATTGACGAATCGACGCCAAGAATACTAGTTTAACAGAGTAATTGGGTGGATTTCCTCTCAAATACCACAGACCTGGTCTTGTAATACTTATGATTTGGACACATTTTGGTCTTTTTCTTTGATATTTTTAGTGTTTACGCACGATGTATGTGAAAAAAGGAGTCTTTTTACTACAGTTCAATGCCTATAGTTCAACAAGCTTGTTGCCTGCGTATTTTTCTATTATTAGACCATGAATTTTATCCATTTGTCTTTAAAGTACTTGGCGACAAACTTTGTCAATTAACAAATATGTTGGCACAAGGTACGCGATTTTGCTCTTAATATTAGATGTACGCCCAACTGGGCAGGAGAAATACGCATGGAAATATGTCATGAATATGGATATTGCCAAAACTCAGCAAAGGACATTACCTTTGCTTATTTGACCTTTAGAGCAATATAAATTTCACTAACATGGACGAGGACATCCACCTCGAATGTCTATGGCCTAAGGATAGAATATACGAACATGTCATTCCCTTTGACTGACTGCCGGAAACCTAACCTCTGGGGGACCGCGACCGACTTCTGTATCCGCTCGTGGTGAAACGGCAAACACGGCGGCACGGTCCGAAAGAAAGAATGAATCCCTGTCGAATGATTGATGAAATGGCCTTCGCCTTGCGTCACAGACGTTGCAGAATACTTACCTTAATCCAGTGTGGACAGTAAAGCCTGAAAAGCGTCTGTTAATATGATATTGATAGATCACGTGAGCTTCCAGCGTTGGCGTATTATTTTTTTATAATTCTGTGAAAATACATTGCATGATACGGACAAAAGTAGAAGTTGCATAATACCTCGCTTTATTAATTTGATTTTGAAGAACCCAGATACTCAGTGATGTATATTTACTGGTATGTATCTGAATGTCATTACATCAAGTTCTTGCATATTCATATTTTGGAATGTCTTTGTTTAATATCCTGACATACTTATTGCATCTAGGGTGCACTTAGCCATTTTATTTGAAGTAGAAGTAGAGTCAATATGAATCAAAAGAAAAACCTTTACTAAATTTGCATCGTAGATATATAATAACTAAACATTTAGAACTTCCATATGATTATCATGACGCCTCACTGCATCTCTAGGTCTGACAGATGCGAGAAAATAAGAGAGAATCACTGCCGAACAGATAGGTACAAAAACTCGTTTTTTCCGCTAATAATAAGCGACCACGATAAAAACTGAGCTCCACTTAATACACTCCCATAATACACCTCACCGTTTCACCTCCCAAAACCTTATATCTTTACGAAGCTGTTGTCCTAACACCCCCTGCCACACGCTCATGCGGCGGCTCGCAGGGTAGTATGTAGATGTAGAAGGTTTTAAAACAAATAGAGGGAATGAAGAAAATTACTGAGCACTTTTGTTGATTCTCGCTAATTTCTTTATTTTAAGGTGACTCTGACGTCTTCAACGGCCTAAATGAAGCATCGAGCCAGTGTGTAGCTGGTAGAGATAGGTAATTCTTCTTTCTTTCTATTACTAACTCTTCTTCTCATCCTTAAGGTTACGCATCTATAGTTATTTTTTGTTGAGACCCATTTTCATTTGAATTAAGGAATATCTTACTAAAAATAGCCATTCTTTCCGGAAGGTTAAGTTGCAATAGATAAATTAAGATGGCATAATCTTAAGTAACATCGAGGGGCCACGCCGACAATTGAGTAAATAGATATGAGTGTGCACATTTAAATAATTTTAATAAATAAGCGAGTTAGCTGTCATAAGATGTGGCAGCATAACTGTACGCTCTCATACTCGAATCATCGTTTGATATGGATGTAAACTTTCCTGGTGTGCCTCCGTGCTAAACTTTTCACAGTCGACATTTCGATGTGCCACGTGCTCATATTCCTCAGGGCTAAGAACTAAGTGCTGAGTATTGGTAATGACCCCGTATTAATACGATATAATAGTTTCACGATCTGTCATCGATGGGCTAGTTTTACATTGGTATATACAATTGAGGCAGATGGAGAGGGCGCTTGCCATTCTGGCAAATACTGGAAGCTGAATCCAGTCCGCCATCTTCATTAACCCTCATTTCCCTGTTGTACTGTCCTTTTTTTGTTTATTACATGGAATTAAGAAAAATGTTCAAACTCACTACCGAAAATATGAAAGCAAACTCATATATGGGCAATATAATATAAATCTGGTAAAATTGTAAAAAAAACTTCCGGGTAAACCCGCAAATTTTGCCATTTTTTCAATCAATGAATTACCATGAAACAGCATGCCCTTACTTCTTAAATATGCATACTTCTTACATGTATTGTTTATTAAATTTTAATCAATAATCATTCGTATTCCAGATGAAAACTAAGGTAAACTTGATTAGAATTCATTGCACTAAACAGCCAGTATATGTTTCCAGAGTTACATGCCTTAAATTTTTAAGAGATAGTTGATATTCTTAGACAGTACTGGCCTTACCTGTCTAAGAAAGCGAAAATCGCCGTGTACAAAAGTGTACTTCTCCCGATTTTATTGCATGGTAGTGAAACCTGGGTATGTCAGGATTGACAAAAGAGTAGAGTAAACGCCGTGGGTATGAGTTATGTGGATTAGATGCTCCAGTAATGGACATATATGAAAGGAGTGTGCTTCGTTGGTTTGGCCATGTTGAGAGAATAGATGAGAGTCGAATAACGAAACATATATAAGAGTGAAATGAATAGTGCGAGAGGTAGAGTTAGGTTGATTGTGGTTGAATGTGGTTGAGGAAATTTTTAGGAGGAGGAATATTAGGAGTGTTAAAAACAGGAGGGCGTGTATGAAGCAGTGTATGGGGGTAAATGAGACAAAAGAGGTTTGCAAGTATAGGTCAGCATGGAGGAAATTATTGAAGCAGAGTTAGGTGTGCAAATGTGTATTTATGAGTGAAACTTTGTGACTGTGTCTACCCCAGAAGGTAACGACGTGATTGGTATGTATATATGTATGTAGTTGATATTCTTGCTTTACATCCGATGGTTTGTTTGCTCGTTTATTAATTCGTCCATTCCGTCATGCTATTCATAGGAAGGTAAGGAGAGAGCAGGGTTAAACAATATGGTTTCTTCTAGTAAACGAGATTTCGCAAGATTAAATCATGAACTGCGAAAATTTACGAGAAAATATGGTTTCTTTTTCAGTTTTCAGGCTTCAGTTTGATGACGTAGTGCCCTCTCCATGCACCTCAATGGTATATACAACTGGAGCTTTGAAACAGGTAGAGGGGAACTTTACCTCGGAGTAAGCTTAATCTGAACGAATAGCACCGAAGGATTCACTATTTAACACCTTAGCCAGCAAGAGGAGCGCAACAACTCAAGTGTGCTCTAGTGAAACTCAAGTAAGGGTAAGACACAATTCGAACAACCTACGCATTTAGTGGTTCAAATAACTTTTTTCAGCATTCAGTCGGCAGTCCGGCTTTCTAACAATATTTCCTTGTCAGGATACAAATACAAAGGTTGTTTACTTTGAAGACAATCCCAGTTAAGTTACATCCCAGATATTCCGCTTTAGATTAAAATAAAGCTTACTGTGTGAGTAAATATTTATCTTTACTTTTGCGCTTTTTCATGCGCGTGGGTCTGATTCCCTCCTTTATTTGTTTCCCTTCCCATCCGAAAACTTTAATTAAAAATTCGTTTTTTCCCTGTATGGGGGTTTAAATCACAAACATTCCCCTTGGATACCCTACAGCCAGGAAGGCCAAGATAAAACGTGCAAAAAAGTGTAACTCGGTGCCATGAATATGATGCATTACTTAATATTCGACTTCGTCATACAGAATAAACCTATTTTTTCATAATTATGAACATACTATTAATGGGCGGTTAAAAACGCCCAATGCCGAACGTATAATGAGTTCTACTCAGTCAAAAAGAATTTTCATTCGCATTCAAGTATCACTGGCATTAATGGATGGTATTATGCTTACATATCTTTTTTCGAAGTCGCGTTTCAATTTCCACATAAGCATTGGATAAATATTCCCGCAAATTATAAATTAATCCTATGGTATTAAATCGTGGTATATGAGCAGCATTTTAAAGTAACTCAATAAATTGAAAGGTAAAGTAGGTATATTGGTAGCTCAGTAATTTGATGGAAATAGACCTCTGAGATACGTATCATAGTTGATTTTTCCTTGCTCGTCAACTGGTAGTAGAATGGCAAAAATAAGTATATTTTAAGGGTAATCAAAAGTCCTCTGATAAAAGTATAGATCAAAAATCTTTCTTTTCATCATGACTGGTGGCATATGAGGACATATGAGGAGTATTTTACAATATTTTTTTTAAGATAGAACATCTTAAGAAATGAAATCAAAAACGCCTCCTTTTCTTAACTGAATAGTTTCTAATATCAACCAACTACCATGGCATGCTATTCTTTCTCTAACCAATTGACGCATGTTTCTCGTATATGTACCATAATTGGTATCAGTCCTTACCAATACTTTTCGTAATTAATAATAGTAAAATTCATTCTACAACTACGTATATATTTTGCATTGACATTTTTCCTAAATATAAGGAATATAGGTACGCCTTTGGAGGAAATCCGTTTCGGGGTTACCGACTCGTTCTTAATTAATAAAAATAATTTGAATGTGTTGCTACATAAGAAACAATAACATTGTGTTCGTGCTGCTATAGTTAAAAAACTACTGGTAAACGAAAAAGTAAAGAGAATTTAACTTAGTATGAATTTTCATATCAATAATAAAACATATGCCATACAATTTTGTAGTTTTCCCCCGAAAAATCCTTTTTGTCATCAGGTTGGTGTGTGCTAATGATTTATTGATGAAGATTTTGCCCACTCATGAATAATTCAGGAGATAATAAAACGAGTATTTACCTTCCTGCTGCGGGCTTGTTTTTCTCCAAAAATAGAAGTTCTGGTAATTAGGACGAAACGTATGTAATCGGGCTGAATTTTGACGAGAAATTATTTCAGCAGTGAAAAAGGTAAACTTTGCCGCTATGGACGGAAGGAATATGTTTCCCCCTCCCTCCATATCCTGTATTTGAGTTTTTCCTCCCGCTTTTACATTAGCACGAGCATTTCATATTATTTCCATATAAAATTCCTTCATTGTGTCGGACAACGAATCAGCCAAGCGATGAATGAATGTCGTCGCTCTTATATGGTTTAACGTTGGACCAAAATATTCACATATCTGTCGGAAGCCATGTTAATCCACCATAAGTGGCCAGCATGGAGCTCGAAACACATATTATCTCTCCAATCTCCTACAATTTCCCTCAATTTAGTATACTTGTTTTATATATTAGATATGAAGAGTGGCTGAATGAATGTCTTTGGTTTCATCCTGAAAGTCAAGGTTGGCATACATCGGTCCAGCAATTTCCCATATGGCTTTGGGTGCTAGAATTTCATCCAAAAAAAGAGAGAAGAAAGGGTTAGATAAAGTAAAGTATGTTTTGATGGATCACTTTCTTGCCCTGCTCAAATGTAGTCATTAGGAGTGCGTTCGAAGATTCGACTAATGCCTCGTTTATTTGGTTCCAAGGTTGTTATATATTCCCTTAGCCGTCTATTTATCACAATGAAGACTCCTTATTTTGTTCTAATTTCCTTTGGTGCCCCGCGGTAAAAGTGGTCGTATTTATATTAAATTTTCTGATCTCTGGTCCTTCTTTTCCGTTTTAGTAAGCACAGCTAAGTCTGTCTTTAACCTTACTAGTTCACCTGTTACCTCATTTTTTATTCTCGAGAGGCCCTGTATGTACCATGCGCCAAAAATCATTGTCTGTTTTCTTAGCTTATGCCGTTGTTCATTTTCCACCCTATTCCGAGACTTTGATTGGCTTTTTTAAAACTTGGTTTTTTCCAGGTATCGGGGAGTTAGACCGATACCTGAACCCCCAACTTGGAGGACCAGGGTTTTGAGTTCAAAGTGTTCCTTCTCATAGATGGGTTGCCTTCGCCACAGCAAGGAGCCTCACCTGCCCTGCCTGTTTGTCCGCGGATGGTATTTTATTTCTCTCATACACGTCGACTTAGACCGGTTAGGGCGTTACTGTATCAGTCAACCCCCCTGGACGCGCCCCCTGGGGGTTACAGGCTCCGCAGAGGGATATATTTTGTAATAAGTGCAATTCTATGAGTTCCCAAAAGCCTAGCGAAAATTGATCCAAATTTGGATCCAATTTGATGGATAGCCATATTCTTCTATGAGGAAATTTGCGTCAGTATCTTTCCGCAATATTTTATTTGGGTCGATTAGTTTCAACATAATAACACAATTCTTAGACATCTGACAAACTTTTATTGTTGTATCAAACTTTAAGTGTAGTTTATTCCGAAATTCTCCTCTGGAATCGGGTTCTTGGGATGAATTAGCTTTTCATCTTATTTATCCGACTTTAAATCCCGACAGTTGCCGAGATGTTCTTCAATGGCTTCTTAATCTATTTCGTTTCGGAAAAATGTTTAACATGTTAAGTGCAATTCTCTGTACGTCGGATATTACGTAAAACTGCAGACGCCTCGGTGCTTTTCATTTAGAACAGGCTGATACGGAAGCCGTAATTTTCTCCATCCTTCCTCCATTGCTAATAATCTGTCCCTTAACTGATATATTATAATGCTTAATTAATATTGCCGATATTGATGCAGTTAGGCGTTACTTTTTGGGAATTCTCAACGTTATAAGTCATTGGTGACACACATTGTCTGCTTCCGAAATCAGTGTTCCTTTATAACGACGCAACGGACATTGAAATCAATCGGGTTAATATAAAACGTGGAATCGTAAAAATTGTCATATCAGTAACGCTTAATATTTCCTTAGCAACCTACCCTCTTGCGAATAATCACATTCTTAAAGGAGATATCTTAAAGGTTGTACTCATAAATCTCCACAGAATATTTATTTAACTGGCCTACGTTTAGGTGAATTTTGGGATTATCAAGGGATGGTTTTAATAAATATTCTGAGAAACAATATAAGTATGCTCTATAAATGATATCTTTATACATATGCTATATCTAATGCCACGAGCTTACGCCTAATACAGTGAAAGTTGATGTTCCCTTTAATTATATCTATTTATTCACACTATACGCATTATAACCCAGCTAACCTTAGCTGTCGGAATCATCTCCATAAATCCGAGCTGCCAATCAGTTTTTCCTTTCGAAGTAAACAGTAAGTTTGGCCTTTCCCTCTCATACCGTCGTTTCACTCGTTAGAGACCGATCATCATCTCATTCAACACCGCCGTGGTGTAAATTCGTTTTACCGCAAGCCCCAGCGCAACCTCCGGTGTCCTGCCACTGTGGACGATGAATGGCAGAGGGTGCCACTCCACGCCCTTGTCACTCTCTTCTCCTCTCTCTCCCCCTCAATCACCCTTCCCTGCCTTTCCCCCTTCCCCCTCTTAACACTCCTTAAACACCAGAGCATCCCTTCCCCCACCCCGTCCCATGGCCAAACTCTCGACCGTCATCCCCGAAAAACCATCCACTTTTCAAACAAACCTCGTCCCCCGTCCTCGGCACCCACCCAGCAGCGCCTGAAACAGCCTTTCTCCACTTTGCATATCGCGTACACATTGTTGAGTTCATTTTTGACGCACCGCGTCTGTCATGCATCTCTCATGGCGGAAGGATGTGCATAGAAGGGTGTGAGAGGCCACAATGCCGCTTGGAAATATGAAACGACAATTGATCGTCCATCATAAGAGATGGGAAGGGAAGAAACTTATGCATGAATGCGTCAAACAATTTGCTAAGTACAATAAAGCGTACCCTCGAAGATGCCTTTCATAGTTTAGTTACGATGCCAATTCCTTGAAACTTCCGTGTTAGTAAAACAAACTGTGTAATTTCAAAAAAATAGCGTGAAATAAATTCAGGAGAACCTACATTTTTATTTTTATAAATAAGTTAGGTCGATACTGATTATATTTTTTTCTCTTGCGAAAATTACTTTCTTGAATATTCATTGCATTATAGGTATTTGTTAGTTTATTCAAGAGCCAAGAATGTGGTTGAAATTTAGAATGCAAACATTGTGAAAGACATTAAATATCGCTTGGATATGGAAGATATGATCAGCTAAAATTTTTGATTGCTTTTGAAAGTTGCGAAAGCTTCCATACAGTGCTTTATTTTTTGACGTCGTTTACTGACTGGCATTAATTGATCTAGATGTTTTAATGGCAAGGTTGACGAGGGGTTGGATGGTTGAAAGAGTCCTTAAGGCTCATGATTAAACCCGAAATAAAACTAATTCTAAGGTTATCAGATCAAAAAATATGGCTTGGAAATGAAAACTATTCTCTTGTTCTCAAAAATATATATCATATCTAATGCCTGAATCACACGATCATTTTTTTCGTCCCTTTTAAGGGATAGCTCCAATGATAGCTCAAATGATTGCTGGAAAATGATCGTGTGACTCGACTAAAGTCAGGGATGGCTCCAGCGATAGGGATCCCTATAGCTTTTTCCATCCCTGGGCACGTCCCTTTTTCCGTCCCTGGAGGCATCGCTGACTACACCATTTAGCCAATCAGAGTGCTCGGCCGCAAAGAGCGACTCTAACGCCACGTTCGAATTTCAATGAAATGAGATTAGTAAACAGAAATGATGCGATAAGGGACGGAAAAAATGATAGAAAAAGGGACGGCCAAAATGACCGTGTGATTCAGAAAATGATAGCTCGAGCTATCATTGTCACGGTCCCTGAAAAGCTATCATTGGAGCTATCCCTTAAAAGGGACGGAAAAAATGATCGTGTGATTCAGGCTTAATTATGTAAATTTTGGGATAGATGGTGCAATCAAAATAATTTCTATTCGTCTTAAGGTTTTGCATATTTTTATGAGGTTAAAGCTCTAAAATTAGCGCAGAGTGAGCTGAATTGGCATCCCTGAAGAGACGTTTCATTTGGAGACGTGTGCAAAAATTTTTCCGTAGTAGGGGGCTGGGGCGGTATGATGGATTTGAGTCTCTCCCTTTGGTTCCCCGTATATCCTCTTCTCCGACACTGCGAATGGCATGGTCCGATTGAAACAAGGCGGGTCGGGGGATGGGAGAAGAGCGGGGTCCAGGGTCAGAGATGATCTAAAACTGGCCCATGTGCTTTATGCAGGATCACTTTGGAACCCTTTTCACTCCCGTAGTGGGGTGAAATCGCGTGGAGGACCGGACGGTTGCTGTCACTCAGTGGTTTCCATTGTGGGTTGGTTGAGTCGCTCGCTGCGAGTTTTCGAACGGAAAATAATTGCTGGGAATCGGGATGGAGGAGAGATTGGATTGGTCCAGTCGGCAGCTATGAGTTTCGTCGCATGGCCCAACTCGCCTACGACAGCCACCAAGGGAATGCTACCGTGTGATTGGTGGATTTGGTCCACTCTTTTAATATCTCTCTTAAGATATGCACTCACTTGCCAAAAATCATTGCACTGCTGGACCTGAATTGTAGCTTTTAAAGTCTAGCTGGCAGAATATTCCTTTTTGCATGTATTTTTATTATTGTGCGTAACCTTCAACATCATCCGTGGAATAATGTAGCGGATGGGTACTACTCTATACACAATTATGATGCAATCTATCACGTTTGTAACTAAACCCAAGATTTGTTACTTTATTCGCGAGAATTTTACAATGTTAAACATGATGAAAAGAAAAATAATTCATAAAATCGCTAATCAACTTTTTACTGATCGATCGATTTTGACAACTATATTTTTTGCAGTCAATTAATGAGTTGGTTCTGAAAAGCTGGGACATTTTTCACCATACTAACGTGAGAAATTCGCCCGTAATAGTGTTAGGGGAGTCCATACTTCGTGCCACCATGAATTTCTTACGAAAGCGAAAGTATCCAGGAAATAGTGCTGTTTCAATTCCAGGTGACTCTAGGAAAAAGTAAGGATTTGCCAAATTTAACCCTTAATACGTGTGTGTAAATTTCTCGGGCTCACCACCGGGTAAGATATTCATAGGCAGCCGACGTTTCGGGTTCCGACTCGTTACACATTCTCAAGGCTACTCGTTACTCATTCTCAGTTGCCTTGAGAATGGGGAACGAGTCGGAACCCGAAACGTCTGCCTCCTATGAATATCTTACCCGGTGGCGAGCCCGAGAAATTCACACAAATGTCATTCGCCGGGAAAGTGTAAAATCATACCTCAATACGTGATTAACAATGAAAAACTTTCTTCTCTTTTTAAGTAGGAACTTAATCTTTCATTGAATGTCGAGATTTTGGCTGTTATACAAGGTATGTTGAAGTTATTGGTTATCAAGGTATAATTCTCACGTTGGTGCTAATGCCATATTAAATAATTCTTATATCTCAGAGTTTAAGCTATCCGGGACTAGCCACGGAGTTCCACTTTTATAGAGTCACCCGTAATGCACAATTGTGCGAAATTCCACAAAGAAAAAAATCATGCGCCTTGACCGGGATTCAAACCCGGATCCCTCAATTTCCGGCTTTAACCAGTTAAGCTACCGAGGCGTCCTCTTTTCCTGTGGATTTTAGTGACCTTTACGGGACTAGATGTTCTCGACTGCCGGACAAACACTATATCAACCAGTCACAATTGTGCAAAATTTCGCACAATTGTGCATTGCAGGTGACTCCGTAAAAGTGGAACGCCGTGGCTAGTCCCGGATATCTTAAAATCTGTCAAATAGAGTGAGCGCCTCTCTGTGTTCAAAGTACGATCTTTCCTCGCGGGCAGTGGCGCTCAGCGCGCTGTAGTGAATCTACAAAATTATTTCCAGCTTATAAAAATCGTGACCTATGGTGGGACAGTGCTCGCGATTTGCTGACTTCTCTTGGCGTAATGTTTGATAGCACCTCAAAATTCATTTTAAAAATATAATTTATAAAACTTAAGTTGTACATTTACTTAACAATTACCTCAAAAAATGCAGTTGTGGTGTGGTTTTTTGGTTTCTGTCCAAGCACAAGTATGTATTAGCGTTTAAAACAAATGAAACTATGGGAAACTTCACAATCCTAAACATGATGTAAAGGAAAATATTTGGTCATGCTAAAAACATATTTTTTACCGACCGTTCGATTTTAACCACGGTACTTTTTGTAATTCACGTTATTTTATACATATCTACGATCTAAGTGTAGTCAAAGCTACCTTGAAAATGAAGCCAAAACCACCGAAGCAGATCAATTGATAAAACTTTTGGGTTGAACTATGCAAAGTATTATTCTTATAACAATATTGAACATTTATTTATAACATTTGCCTTCAAATTACCTTGGGCACAAAATGAATCCACGCCATTTTTACGACAAAGTAGTAGGAGGAATGAAAAACAAACTATTTTCAAGAAGTAAATATCAGTCCCCCTCAGTTTGTAAGCTATACCAAATCACAGAAGTAATTTCAAGTGGGGTAAAAACTTTATTCTCATTTCCCTAACTAGATAAAAGATATTCCTGAAAAAATTATCTGTACACGGATAGCAATATTATTTTACCGTCCCCCTCAGGTTTACCAGAAACTGGAAGAAGGTTTTGAAGTGGGTATGGCATCACCGTAATCACCATAAACGCCGCCTTTACCTTCTCACCCCTGAACACTTCTGATCAAAGTTATGTAATGGTCGTGCACTTTTTTGTGGAATCCATTGACATAACGCAGTTAACCATTCAATTTGTGCGAGAAGGAATTGCGTAGAATATTACCTTGTACTTTTTTCTTGCCAAAATTGTGAAAGCAATAAATTTTTATCCAGTATAATTTAATTCAGTTTCTAAGCATAATTTTACACTTGCATCTGTGACTTACAGGAAAATATATATTTGTTAGATAATGTGCACAGTGAGCTCCAAATTTTGAGTATCAACTGACTTTATTTGTTAACAATGGAAATTTTGTTAATGGTATCCGTAAGAATGTGAAATTACCTATTTGGTTCTAAATAAGCAGTCGTGAGCCGTCCTTCTTGAGCGACACGCCGTCTTGCGAAAGCGACCAGCCGAATAGGATGCGCAAATGGACGGCCTATCTCATGGGGGAGGCGAAAAGGATCAGCATATGGGTCCCCGCACCCAAAATGGGAGAGCATTAGGAGCTGGTATTAAGGGGTGTGACGAACTGGCAGAGAAATGGAGGAAAGGGAACGCAGATAGTGAGAATGTTGGATGGTTCGACGAATGGGAAGAGAGAAACGGAGAGTGTGTGTAAGAGAAGAGGATTGAGAGGAGACAGACAGATGGTAGAAGAAATATGGGCAAAAGCGAGATGGAATTGAGACAAGAGCATACACACAAACAGAGAATGGAAGGAGAAAGACGAGACCGATACGAAGAAACAGAAACTGACTGAATAGCGGAGTTCGGATGAAGAAGAGAGCATCGGGGAAAATAGGGAAAGATGGGAAAACGAAAGGGGATTGAGAGTGAGACAGAAGAGATGCAAATCGGAGATCAGAGGGAGTAGATAGAACTGAAATGAAGTCTTATTTGAGACGAAGGAGATACTAGAAAAATGGAAGTAAGATGCCCTAGAGTGACGAAATGGAGATGGAGAAAAGACGAAAAGACAGACAAAAATGGGATGAAAGGGATAAGGGAGAGATATAAGGCTGAGATGGGAGTGAGTGAATGAAGACTAAATGGAAACCAATTCGTAATGAACGAGAGATGAGAATAAGAAAAAGGAGATGGGGAAGGAAGGCTAGTAACGCAAAACAAAACTGAATGACGTTGGTAAGAGGTTGGAGATATACGAATATGAGACGAATGGCAAATAAGATAAGGACGGAAGAACAATGCGGGGAACGATTGAAAGAAAAAGTTTACAATGAAAAACGATATGTAGACGAAAAAGACGGAAAGAGTATTATCATGGAGAGAGAGAATGGAGACGAAAGAGAGAAGATTGAGAGATCAAAGAGAGAGTAAAATAAGACGGTAGGTGATAGAGAGATGAACGGGAGGTGAGAGGGAGAAATATGAAAGACGAAACAGGAATTAAAGGGACAGAATAGAAATGAGAAAGAGAGAGACTAGAGGTCTACGAAACTATATCAGGAACTAGAGAATAGGGAAGTGGAGAGCTATTTCTAACGATAAGGAGATTAGATTGACGAGAAGGAGACAGGCAAAAGTGGTGAGTTGAAAGGGAGACGGAAGAGAGGTAAATAAGAGACGAAAGGGAGGCGAGGGAGAAACGAAAGGTATCACTAAAATGGGAGAGTGAGGGACAGAAAGGGTTAGGACGAAGGGATTTTGACGAGAGGGGTGCGTAACGACCCTTTATCTTTAATAGGGTGATGGTCATCAGTTTTCCCCGCTCGGATGGTGACATGGTGGGTGCGGTGGCAGGGGAAAGAGGATCATGCATATTCAAGCGATACATTGAATGTCCATCGCGTGGCTTTGAGGACGGTCGCGTTTGGAGTGTCCGAAACTAGTTACCCGCGGACTGTGACGGGCGGCCCGAGTATTAGTGGCACGACGAAGGGGAGTCAAGGGTGGGAGGGTTAATACGCGTGACGTTTTTTGCCCGCTCAAATTGAATTGTAGGATTGGATGTGAGCGGTGGGGGAGTGGAAGTATGAAAAGTGGAAAAATTGTTTGCCTTCTACATTCCGGTTGGAGTACCGAGGGCAAAAAAATCGTAAAGAGCACTTTGCGTTTGACTGACGACGCTGAATAGTTTTTTTCGGCCAATCGAAACGATTGCTTCATTGAAATGAACGGTGGCTTTATTCAAGTGATGGATGTCGAGTTAGATTTAAATTTGTCAATTCGTTCTCCGTTGTTGGCCGTGTTCTATCTTGATATCAAAGAAAAAACATTGAGCCGAAGAAATATTAATGCTTTGAACGAGACACGATAAGTCAAGTACATTGCATTTGAAACTGAAGTTGTCATCATCCTTTACTTCATTCTGCTAAGAATTCTATCTCCCTATTCAGCAT
This sequence comes from Ceriagrion tenellum, assembly GCA_963169105.1. Taxonomy (NCBI): domain Eukaryota; kingdom Metazoa; phylum Arthropoda; class Insecta; order Odonata; family Coenagrionidae; genus Ceriagrion; species Ceriagrion tenellum. The sequence continues at coordinate 30,428,795 of OY720636.1, read as the reverse complement.
AAATTATTTGAGTACTGATGTTGTCTCAGTTGTGTTTAGGAAAGGACATTGGGAAAGTTGCAGTTAATCGAGACCTAATTTCCAACATATTTCTATTTTCTTAGCATTATTGGAATGAACATGAGTTGCAGGTTTTCTGTATTAACGGACTTTGTAATTCAGTGTATATCGAGCCCTCGTAACTTCTTATTGCGTCTCTACTACAAATAAGGCAAATGTGCATATATGTATTGAAGGGTGTGGATTTTCATGAAACTATCACGTTGATTGTTTTTCGGTTTACTCGTATACCCCTGAAAAAGTCTACCACTGCCTGCGCCGTGTCGTCTTCTACTTTGGTATTTTTTTTCTAGGAAATATTCTTAATTTAACTCATTCGGTATTCCTCAATCTGCGACTTATTAGTGCAAAGCACTAACGCTTTGTCATATTTTTCTTTTCTCTGATGCAAAACGTTTGATAAATACAATTGCTTGACCAAACCATGCTTGATAAATAAGGTTTTAAAGATGCACTTTTTTGCCTTATATTTCTCAGCACCGTTGGAACTGGCTGCTGCCTGATTCTTAATTTTTAATACTATTTAAACCTTAGTTATAGCCTACTTTTTGAAATTAACTGATGCTTATTAGGTACTTAATTTGAAGATGCAACATCAAAACCTAGGTTGTAATTAAAGTTAAATTTATTTGTGGAAATGGAAATTCTTTATTTGATAAATATGTTGAGATCCCTCTCGTTTTCGCCGGAATATACTCAAAATGAGGAAAGGTAATGTATACTTTGCAGAAAAACTGAGTGCGTCATGTTTCAGGCGCTCAGTAAACAGCTCTAAGTATAGAAAGAGAAAATATTCGCGCAATAAACAACGGAAGATATAATTTATTCAGCTTTAATCGTGTTCCGCTCCAAATCCCCCTTTGATATGAAATTACCGTCAAGCAAGAGTACAGAGATACATTCATGTCCACTGGATGTCAGAGTACAGCCTCAAACCAGAAACGTCGGATGATACTTAGGTATATATATACGAACGATCTCGGATAATAATCGCCGCGTATGGGAATAGGGTGGCGTTTCCCCGAATGATTTCCACGTGCGAATGGGATGCGGGCTCATTGACGGAGGCTAAGGTGGAATGGTCGCTTTCACGCTGGACGGAGAGAGATTGAGTCGGAGGATAAGTGCGACCGGCAAAGTGTCACGCGCAATTCTGCCCCCAAGGGTCGACGGGAAGGCGCGCAGCGAGAGTCTCTCGCTGATGTGATTCCGTGGAAAATGGTTGGGAGTGCAAGTGGTGGGCGGAAAAGGAGAAGAAGCTGTCGGTGACAGAGAGGTGTGAGTCGGAGAGAATAGATAAAACCATTACAGAGAGGGGAAAAGGGAGAGAGAGAGAGAGACGGATTCGGCCAGTTTGTGTCTCTGAAGCAACCAACAACGCTTTTCCATCAACAGACTGACGTTTCTCTCTCCGCGGGAATCGAAAGCTTACCTCCTCTCTTTGTTAGAGGCTGTCTTAAATGGGCTCGACTTTATCAACAGCTTTCGAGTGAAATACGCATAGCCTAGTGTGTGTATACTAGTGTACATTTGCAGTCAAAAATTCTAGACGGTATACGGTACTTGTGCGTGTGTACAGGGTCATAGTGTTAACTTCACATTTTTAAAAAGGATTAGACATAAAAATACTATTTTCATCGTAGTAATAAGAAATTTTAGACGTTTATTCTGTGATCTAGTGTTACGAAGAGAAAAGCCATTTCATTTTTTATGAATGAGGATAAAAATTGTCGGAGTACTAGAGAGGATATCTATGACGCGTAAAGGGACTTTACTATTGCAGGAAATTCTTTTGAATAATATTCGATGATGTTTTCTCACCAGACAAAAGCTACGTTTTCAGAGTCTCAGCAATATTTTATGAATAATTTCTGATGAGCACGCTTAGGTGCCTTGTGCTGCATACATGTATGATGCATAACTTTTTCAATTGGATAAAACATACATTACGATAACTTTGATTACATAAACTCTATTCATGCCATTGAGTAAGTGATACGAAATGAACTCCTTTTGAACACTGTAATCAAGACCCGTTGTTGAATAATATAAATTGTATAATCTCATATCCTGATTTTGGTTTCTAAGACGTTAGTTATTACGTGTCAGTGGCCTCCTTTTGACTTGAATCTCGTCAGTGAATTATTTTATACTTTTCCTATCGCAGTCTGCAATGAATGGAGGTATTTCTTCGATGGTCATTCTTTATTACTATCCACTTCCCACCTGGTAAAACCTCCATCATTAGCGTGGCAACTTTGATTCATCGACCGATAATGCCAGCCAGATTGCTGTGGAAAACCCGAAAAGCCGTAGGTTGTGGAGATGAGTTATTACAAGGGCATAGGCGTTCGGTACATCTGAAGATTTAAAACTTTAGCAAGACGATATCTTGTAGCCTTATCAGTTGTAACTTTTGTCTTCTGATGTCAGTTATATCAAATGCACATCACACTTCCCTCGGCTTTGAATGAAGCTTCCTTTGGCCATAGCGTTGGTTGTTTTCTCCTTTAAATTATCTGCTGAAAAATTATCTATTTTTAGAGGATGCCTCAGTACTTCGACCGCACGGTTTGTGAATCTTACGATTGTTTTAATTTGATATGTATTGCCTCCCTTATTTCTAGCACCACACCTGCAGTAGTCCATATCTATACCTCCCATTTTTCTCTTGATGGAATTGCAGACCCAACCTACGTAGACTCAGCACATTTATTGTACTATGTTCAAGTAGTGTCATTCCTCTTTTCTGGTGATCATTTCTATCATGAGTTTAGCTTCATTCCTCCAATTTTCAGTTGCTACTTATTTCCCCATCTTTCCTACTCTTCGTCCATCATCAACGTTCATTTAGCGAAAGGCGGTTTTTATGAGTCGCCCACGCTTCCGTTTTCTCCGCCCGCTTTACGTGTCCTACTCTCACCGGCAAACCCCTCGTCCCATGTCACCACGGGCAGAAAGGATGACCACCGTGAAGTTTTTTTTTTTAATACGGTCCCTGATTACGTCGCAGACGCACGTCGGTGGACCGACGGGTAACGGACAAGGACAGTCTAAGCCGCAGAAGGTTCGAGATTAATGAGATTAAAAAGGGGGATTGATGAGCATATTTGGTAAGGTGCAATGTGCCGTCGTCGATGGCGGTAAAAAATGTGGAGATGAAACTGATTGGAAACTCTTTTTCCATATTTCTCACCTCCCTAGAATTTGAGATACCTATAAAATTCACTGAAGTAAGAATTACTCCTTATATACTTGGTTTAAAAAGGTAATCCTGAGAGGATTCACAATTGTTATCCAAAGCAATTAGAACTAAACCAAGAATTTTACCTATTTTAGTCGCAACTTATGCCCTCGTTAATTAACTGGCATCCTAGGTCGTCTCATATCAATTTTCTTTAGTGATTATACATCATCATTGGCTATTTATCAGCTGAAAGGTTGGTTTAAGGATAGTTCTTACCCTAGTAATTCTAAAGTACCTAGGACTATTAAACGTTCATACGCATTATTTCCTCGCGATCAAAATTCTCTGAAGTTTCTCTAATCTCTTGCCTCTCCTTCAGACAGCCAAAGTTCCTACCCGTTAACCCTTTGAGTGCGGCATGACGTGATATCACGTCATGGTTGTCTTTGAGCTGGCGCTGATGACGTGATATCACGTCAAGTGTACCGTGAGTGATACAGCTTTCACGAGGGGTCCTAGTGAAAGTTCCGTAGTGAAAGCTGCAACACTCACGGTACACTTGACGTGATATCATGTCATCAGTACCAGTGTAAAGACAACCATGACGTGATATTACGTCATGCCGCTCTCAAAGGGTTAAGCAAAAAAGAAGTATGCTTACAGAAAAGATGTTGCCATCTATTTTCAGCCCGAATTTATAGCCGCACACTGAGTGGGTATGCTTATTTATCCAATTGTGAATTCTCTGACAAACTCGAACGTGACGATGGTTATACAGTCACCTCCGGAGTTTTTTTAATTTTTTTTAACGGAACTCATTGATGCTTGGACTAAATGCGGTGAGAAAGTTAGAATTTTATTTTCAGCTGCCCTTTAACGTACTTTTATATAGATTTAGACATTATTAAGATTAAACTAAGTTTAAGTATTTTTTTGCCATATTCAAGATGAGTGCAACGATTTGAGCCGTTGTTGCTTTTTCATTTACTAATAAGTTTTAATTTAATCCAATTTTCCAGAACCAATCAAAATATTGGTACTCAAATTCTCCCAGATAATCTCATTGGATTCCCATGGAAAATCAAATGGAGTTGAGATGGAGGTAAAGAGATATTTGCTCCATCGAGATAGTATTATTCGCTGCAGTCCCAATTCCGAAAATTTATCGGTATCGATATCTGAGGCTTTTCTCAAAGTCTCGTTACTTTCGTTTCAATATATAATCAGAATCACAGTACATAATGTTGCAATGTTTAACGATCAACAAAGTAATGGTATAAATCGGAAAAAGAAGTGTCTTGGGTGAATTCTGAGGCTTAAATGAGGCTGAATAAATTCAGGGCTACTTATACATGTGTGTATTTTTCTCTTTTCCACCATCCAAAAAACTGAAAAAATAAAATTATTTTTGACCTGCCTCCACTCCCTTTTTAAAAGTTGCTCTCTAGTGCTATAAAGGTGTTCTTTCAGGATATTATTTTTGTGTTCTCTCCGAGAGAGTTTTCAAATTCCTTATTTTGGGCTGGAATCTGAGGCCCTGTTGATTTGCGCATAAGTTTCTGTTTGCAGCCCCCGTTTTCTCACGTCTAACGTTTTTCGATAGATGGCATGGTCCTTCAATTAACTAAGAGTAAGGGGTTCAGTACATCTACATATTACCCTGCGGCAGCCGCATGAACGTGACCGGGGGTGTTAGGTCACCAGCCGTGTAAAGATGTCAAGTTTCGGGAGATGAAATGCTGACGTGTATAATGGGAGTATATTTTGTGGAGCTCAGTTTCATTGTAATCTCCTATTGTGCGCGGAAAGAACGAGTTTTTATACCTATCTGTTCGGCAATGTATCTCTCTATTTTATCGCTTCTGTCAGACCTACTAGATGTAGTGAGACGTCATGATAATATTCTCTGCGTCGCTCTAAAACACACCAGTTCTGAATTTCTCAAGCAAGCTAAGCGTAGCGTGTAGCCTCAGAGTCTCTCGGGGCTCCCACCTAAATCCCTCTAAAAGTTGTGAGACACTATATGTTTGCTCGTAGCAGCTTTAAACAAAGCATGCTGCTTTTCTTTGTAATTTATTAAAGTTTTTGGTCAAATCTTTATGACCAGGGTGGGCTCTCGGTCAGTTAATGTGAACGTTACCTATGGTAGAATGAATTAGCATCGGTAATCTTATCGAGAAGAAACTCAAATCATATATCAAAGAACCAAGCCTTAAGTGTGTCTTAGTAGTTGGGTGTAATCTGGTATTAGACTTGTTATGCAATTGTGAAATATAGAAAAATACACTTCCGAAGATGAATCTTGACCTGATCGTCGAGAGTAGTGCATAGGCTTACCATCGTCTTTTAATACGGCTCTTTCGTCCTGTTCCTTGGCTAAACGCGATGTACAATTGATCACTAGATTCTTATCCACAAGTTGTTTCCATGAAATCGCAGGTAAGTGGGAGATTGGCGTCGCTGCGTCACAGGCTTATACTCCGAGGAATTTTTTCGATTGTGACTATGAGTGGGAAAATTATTGGAAACTGCTTGTAAAACTTATATGATACTCTTGCAGTAGTATGTACATATAAAAAAATGTACATCGAAATATATCAAATGATTTTAAGGAGAAAACATATCTTGAGGGTTACAGTACGAGAAATTCAATGATCTGGGTCTTATTTCCGGGAAAATTTGTTATGTGTCCAAGGCTGAGCCCAGAAAATATTTTCGAACTAAATATGGGAAGCATAGGAATAAGTGAGGACTTTAAACTGAAATATTTAAGTTTACGACTTAAACACATGATAAAATATATTTAACGTAACACGTTGTTACTTGGACTACAGGCCGTGAGAGAGTTATAGTTTTTTTAAAGTTGCCCTGTAACCTACTTATAGATAGAATTAGACAATATTAAGATTAAACACCCAGTTTTAGTGATTTTCGTGCCCTATTCAAGATGAGCGCAATGGAATGCGCCTAGCATCATTCGTGATGCCATTAACCATGAAATCACAGAGTACAGTGAAATCCGGCGACATATTTAGCATGATGAATCAATTTCAAGGGAATTCCAAGTTTTTCTGGATTATATATTTTTCAGTGGGTCAATAGTGAAATTTAGGACTTTGGTTGCATTAGTCATTAAATTCCTGACCAAATGACATAAAAATCATCGCTTCAACTGAATTTTCAACTAATTAGGAGTTTTCCAGGAAATCTCCAGGTTTTCCTGGATAACTTCGTTATCCCAGTCAGGAGCTCTTGGGACTTTTTTGAGAGTCATCCTGGGAAGTTCCCGAAGACAGTGGAAAAGGTTTCACTCGGTAATTATTATTGTCCAGGTTTGCCGACAAATTCAACCAATTTTACCGGACTAAGTAGTGACATTTTTCGTTTTGTGAACTTCTCAACCGACTAACTACTGCGATTCTAAATACTACGATAAATGATTTTTATGCTCGGTAATATTGATAGCAGGAAGCAGGTAGTTCCTTGAGAAAATCATTATAGATCTAAGCAGTTAGAAACCTTGGAATATGATGGTTCATTGATTTTTTTTAGATCATAGACTCTCTCTCTCATAGAATTTCTCTTATCATCTTTGGTCGTTCAGTCCTAAGATTGTTTGGCTGCTGCCCTCCACCCTTGCCTATTTTATGCTAGGTCCCTTACCTCGTGGTATCTCTTCCTATGAACTCTCCTCTTTATTAGGTCCCTGAACTTATTCCTGGATCTTCCTCTGAGGACTTTTTCCTCTCTTTTACCTTCAATTATGTTTTTCACAAACCAATTGTGTCTTAGGGTGTGTCCAATGCACCTTGTTCTTCTTTTCTGTATGACGTTCCATATGGTCCTCTTTTCTTCTATTCTTCTTTAAACTTCATAATTTCTTGTTTTGTCTGTCCATTTTATCTTCAACATCCTCCTGCGACACCAGGATTTGAAGGCTATAGAAGTCCCTATAACATCTTACTATGTGATACTAGTGTAAGAAAAGACGCCGATTGTTGAGACCTTTGGACAGACAGACCCATATGCGTTCTTCTAGTGTATTCTACATTCAGTCGTACTTTTAATGTATTAGGTTTTTCTGAGGAAGGCTGAGTACAGAACTTGCATAAAAAATAATGGGATTTACATTATTTGTCAATTCTTGAGATCCGTCTCTCACAGTAATACTTTGTGACTTGATATGCGTGCCTACTTTTACTTTGTCGAAACCTTTGTTTCTTTAATAAATTTCCATAGTTCGTTATCGTTAAGTCCTGTGTCCGCTACTGGCTCCTAGCAGATTTGTTTCCCCCTTATGTTCCAATTTAATCCTCCTGCGGGCCGCGTGTCGCTTTTCAACCGAATGTCACGCCAAAAGCGAGGACTTAAGAAATCAGCCCCCCGCTCGTCGCATATCCGTACCTTCGAGAAATCTCCAGGGGGCTTCGGTACAGGGGGGAGGATGGCCTGTATGAGGAAATGGGCTCGGGAGGGTGGAACAGCCTTTGGAGGTAAAAAGTGAAAGAGAGAAATGGGAGTGATAGGATTGAGGCAGTGAGCGAGGTGGCGCCTATCCGCCGCCGACTCTGGATTATGTCCAGCAGACCGCTCCGCACCGCGCGTCGCCGGCAGCCAGAGCAGGCAGTGGGCCGATTAAGTGGACCGCTGACGGACAAGGATTACATCAGCCCACGGCGGGCGGCGTCCCGTGGGGCAGAGGGAGAGGCTTTCGAATGCGATTACACACATAGCGCTCCCCCCCACGTCCAGATTTGACACCGCTATGAGCGCAATCTCTCGCCTGCCTCCTCTCCCCACCTCCTCCCGCGTTCTAGTATATCTCTCGTGCCGCTGATTGCAAATCTCTTCCCCAGTGGACTCCTACTCTCTTCGTTTCACGTGTGTGCTCTCCCCCTCTCTCTCTCTCTCTCTCTCTCTCTCTCTCTCTCTCTCTCCCTCTCTCTCTCTCTCTCTCCCCATCACTACAGTCGGCCCTGCTGCCTGTCCCGTTGCGAAACGAAGGGGTTCGGTCGGTCACCCCTTTCGTTACGGCTGTGTTTGTGATATTGCAATTTGAAAATCGCCATGCGATGTGGAGAGCGTATAGCAAGTGAGGTATCGGGTTTAGAGGGTTTGGTTTTGGAGCGGTGGCTAGAGTTGCTCCGAGCTAATCGCAAAAATGTCCCTAGTCGGCACTAGCCTAGTTGTTCAGGGGAATTTAATATCTTTATAATTTATTCTCTATTGCCGGGGTCTTTTTGGAGTGCTTTCAATTAAAGAATATCCCGCATAAACATATTGCAGCTCTTGAGTTCAAATATCCTTCGTTTATTATTTCAAGTATTGTAAATCTGAATCGTAATTAACCTCAGGTTACATTCATAATAAATTGTTTATTTCTGCTCAGATAATCGGCAGTCTGGGCATTGATTAAGAATATTGAATGACAAGTCAGTATTTTCGTATCTTACATTTTTATTCTCCTGGTGAAAAATAGTTTACGTAGTTAAAACTGGGTTTGAGGTTTAGTCATTAAGAGGTTATTGATGACCTAAGTCCTGGAAACTCACTTTGTTTGTCTCTTTTTGAAAATTAAATTTACATTCTTTTAGGGAAGGTTTTGTGGAGGCCAACGATCTTGAGTAGTTGGCTCATACTGTTGTTGTTTTGCTATTTCGAATCGCATCAGCATAGTATATGAAAGTTGTAGCTTCTAGCGTAAGGGAATAAAGTTTCAATACCAATGATGGCCTAAACGTGCTCACCAGCATACCGATCCCTGCTTGAGTGCGAGTAGGAAATTATTAATAAAATATTACCCTCTTCAAAGAGTTATACGTCGAACCGCATCTCCTTGTAGTATTTCAGTAATGCAGGCGTCTGCCATCCATTCTAATTTTGTATTCTTATACGTTTTCCCCTGGCCTAAAGCACTGATGTAGTTTGAAGCCGATTAAAAAGCCGTCATATATCAGTAAGGAAAAGCATTTTCAAATTTCCTCAGAGATATACATAGCGCTACCTGTTTCGATACAAGTCTCATCATCATCATCCTTGTTACTAAACCGGTCGAACCAAAAATTCTCGTTGGAGCTTTGCAAGTGCATTTTCCATATTGATCAATTGTCAAGGAGTTCCATCATGTTTCCCTTGATACTAATGAATCTAAAATTCCATTGATACCTGTCAGTGCAATAATGTCATACGCCGATTACATCCGTGGTGAATGATATAAATACTAAACAGAAATGCACAAAAGTTAGAAAATTTATTGAGAATGAATGACTTAGCGTGAAGGGCTGATTTTCCAATACCGATGATGGCCGAAAATTGCTCACCATTATTTTCTACAAAAATTCTGCATTTTAACACCTTGATGCAGTTTGGTTGTCCACAAAATGAAAATTATGTGAAGAGGTTTTTGATGGTTGTGATTCTAAAATCTGAAAAGGGCGTTAAGGTGATGTCGCTTAGTATTTTCTTTGATTGTAATCTTTGATTACTGTATTCGGTGCTAACGAAAAGCTTCATGTAGCATTCACTCTTGTGAGGCGCAATTTCATCGATATTGCGTAGTATCGCCATCGATTCCTCGCAAAATGGCTCCTCCCTTCTCTTCTAGGGGAAGATGTTGGAGTTGGGGTGGGGGTTGATTTGAGGGATAGCATTGGGATTGCGATGCACACCGGATCCGGCGAGGGGCGTGGAACCATTTTGTGGGATTAAAAGGGGGGGCGCTCGCCCCAGGAGACCTCGTCGCCCCGAATTCCGTTTCTCTTTCGCGGAAATGGCTTCTGCTTCGATTGAGCTGAATTACGTCCGTCTTTGATGGTCTGCACAGCCCTCCTTACCAATCCACCGCTGCACTGTGACGCTGAAAACGGAAATGGCTGCCCAGATTTCCGATAACGTCGACTCTCAACCAACATTTTAAAACTTTGCTTAGCCAATCGAAGGTGATTACTGCGTGAGATTTCTCTTGCCATTTCCATTGTTTTTGCAGACTTACCTCTGGAATAGATTAAAGTTTTCAGTTTATCTATATAACTCGCCAGTAACCGAGCTGTCTCAGAACCCCTTTTGAGTTGTGAAATAAATTCTGTGTAATTGCTAGGAAGCGTTTTCTATGCATCAGCATCCATTGGAAAATTTCAACAATTCATCTTTGGGAATAAAATACTTGGGTTTGCTATGTAGCAAAAGTATCGAATTATTTAGTCAACATTGTGCCCTTAAACGGAGCATTATGGTGGAGACCCTTAGCCACTGAGGACAAATTAATTTAATCTTCAAAAAGTGCATTTAATTGGTTACGGCCGTTTGTGGCTGTAAATAAATCCTATCTTCGATGATTGGAGAAGCCTCTTCTCTGCTGTATTAACGGTGTGTCGGCTAATACGAGAAATTCGTTAACCCGTTTCTAGAAAATAAACTTCTCTCAAGAGCTAAAAAGGGTCTCACCCACTATGTATGGTAGTTTCAGCGAAATATAATTTCACTTAGAATTCAAAGAACTTGATCTCATTTTAAATAAATATATTTCACCCTTCCAAACATTTTAACAATCATCCCCTTACCTAACTACTTTTCGTGGTTTTAGATGAAAAACACCAGCCCTTTTACATTGGTAACGCACTCCAGAGAGATCTTATTAAAAAAATGAGGAATTTTTAACGCCTAGATCACGTCTAACAATTAACTTTGTGTAGCTCATATATTATCTAAACTATTTTTAAAAAGTAAATTCTACTGTCACCGCATTAATTTTTTTTATAATCGCAAAAAACTTTCCATTGTAAAGGAGTTTTGAACGTACCGCGTGAAAAAGAGTCAAATTTGAGACTTATATAGATATTTTTATAATATTTTTTAGAATTTCAGTCATATAAAAGTATATCATTGCACCATTAATAATGAAATACGAAATTCATGCTTCCTGCAGCTCCTGAAATTAAAACGTATAATTCGAATATGGTGTTTATTATGACTAGAGAACTATCTCGCTCAAACTCCCTTCAATTAGAAACATAAGAGAGATTTAAATACCCATTTGCTTAACAGTGTAGTATCACCAGTGATATCTAAGCTGCCATCTTTGAACGCAATGCAAAAGTATATGTTAACTTAAGCTGACGCTTCACGCTTATATTTGGGACTTCAGATTAATGTATAGCTTTTTCAGGTTGGTTCGCGCTTGATTCTGGAGTTTCTGAACATCAGACAAAGCTGTTCATCCTACTTAACCTCCTTTTATATGTAATGTATCTATCCATACCCTGGAAACCTAATTAGATAGTCATTTAGTCAAAAATATTTCTCCCCTTTTATTGCCATAGTTTCGAGTCCTCTCAGTTGTTATAGGCTGTCAGAAATGATAAAAAAGAAAGAATAGAAGATAGGTGGTAAGAGGGTCGCTGGATGCATCGCAAAGGGTTTATTACGAGCTTTCTCTGACATCGCAAGTTACTACAGCTCTCTATTTCCCCGTTGAAACTAATGTTCATCGTAATCATCAAACCTACATCCCAATCATGGCCGGCGAGCGAGCTTAATGGTGTTTGTCTGGGCATATTAGGACTAGACGCTTTATTTCAATTCGGTGAATAAAATTGGTTGCCATATATGATAGCATAGGCTGAATCTTGATAACCTATTAATGTTTTCATGTGCTACTCTTGTGGTTTCAAATTGTAAGAGGGAAAGAATAGTGATTGAACTCTCATCAGTTTTAATGTCGTTCTCAGCTATTTTAGCTTAGTGGTCGAATCTCCATTTGTGTCGAGGTAGTGTGATAATAACCTCTGGCGTCAGTAGTAAATTAAGGTTCCCTGAAACATATTTGGACGCTTTTTTTCTCATCTGTCAAAAAAGTGTTCATTAAACGACCCTTCTTCTTCTTCTTCGGTTATCAACCCATGGGTTGGTTGGCAATAGCACGCTATTCTGCTCTTTGCTGAGCTTTCCTCTTCATTTCACCATATGAGACGCATCCAGAGTCATTGATGATCTGCTTCATATAGCTTCATCTAGGTCGTCCTCTATGAGTTGTCCCTTCAATACACGACCCTGTAGCTTCTAAAAATATCAGTAGCAGGAAAAGATCCCGCCGAGTGGTCTTGGCATTTTTTCACTCTCGAGGTAGATTCCGCGTTATGTCAATTTTGACACAAATTAGCGAATTGGAACGCTCGCGATACTGTCATTTTAATAAATGATTCAGCGCGGAAGTTACTTCGAAAGCCATCAAGTAACACAAAAAATAACAGTGGTAATGCACATTTATAATCCTTGATTGATTACTTTTACTTCACCCTGGGTGATACTGTGAACTTTCCCTTCGCGTTAGAGCGCTTGCTCACTCCACTGATTAGCGATTAAGTTGCTTATCATTCGTTTCAGACTCTGTTCCTTGTGTGATGAACTAAAAAACAGATTTGAAGCATTGTTTATGTGCCCCTAAGAAAAGAAATGACTTTGGCGGAAAAAGCGTTCCTATCTTTCAATACATAATAGTTTGGAATATTTCAATGTTTTCCGGCTATTAGGTTTATTAATTGCAATAATACTGTCAAAACTTCTTTCATTTTTGCCAAACGAGGCCAAAATAAATCTCGTTCTTGTCAAATCGATTTACACTCACAAAAAAATACTTCGTGTAAATTTATCGTCACATAAAAACAGTGCGGAAGTTATGAGAGTCATTAATACCAAAGTGCTCATTCCCCACCCGGATGTACAACAATTTCAAAACTGTTTTTAAAAATACTCTGTTGTGACTGCGTACCTTGAGAATAGTTCCTACAGGCAGATAACTGAACATTTAGTTTTAACGGTAATTGTTATGCCTTTTCTTTTCCATTGATGTTTCATATGTCTACCCAATTTATTATATTATTCTATTAGCTTTACTAAATAAAAATGTTTGTGAATGCAGTACAATGGAAGCTGTTAATTCCTTTTATTTAGTATATCCTTGCCTCCATATATGATTTCATGCCCATGAAGGGTACCATTTTTATATAACTAAGCGAGTTGAAAAAAGACTGAGCGCGTTCGCTAGAGACGCTATTTTCCTCAGCGACCGCGTAGCTTGACAATCAAGATTTTTGAAACCCCTGAAATGTCAAGAAATAAAGCGCTCCACGAAGGGAATTCAGTACTGCTCCTCATTCAAGAGCTAGGATGAAAAAAAAACCTTTTCTCAGTCGACACATTAACGAAAACTTCAGCCCTTTCCCCGATAATGAGTCCAATTTATTCCTCTTGAGGAGGGCTGCTCCCCCCCCACTCTCCTTCTAACGCTTTCCCCTCTTCCCCACCCTCTCCTCTCTTCTTCCCTTCATCAAGCCTCAACTGCCTGAGTTGTGATAAAATCTCCACCGGTGCTGCCTTCTTTGAGCCTGTGTGTGTGTCCTTTTATCGCGCTTCCATTGTTTTCACGGCGAAGCGCTACAAGCCTCTCCCCTCCCCACATCTCTTCCCCAGGTTTTGTCTCCCCGTTTTTTTTCAATTTCTTCTTTTTTCGCCCGTTAGCTACCACTTTTTTCGCGCCAATGCATTTGTCTACTCTTCTCTCGCTCCAGTCGGTACGGTCCCTTTCCATCAACCCCCTCCTCACCCATTCTCTCTTGTTTTTTCGTCTCCCGTGCCGTGACGTCAAATGCCGCGAATATAACCCGTTTCCCTTCTCCACGTAAGAAAAAAAGGAGCCTCATTCAAACATTTCCCGACTATTTCGGTCAATCAAAATCCTCCCTCAGCGCTTTCATTGGAAGCCTTCATTTTCAGCGTTCACTCTTCTTCCCCACTCCTCACCCACCTGGGTCGTTATTATAGTTTTTACTTGGGGGGAAAGGGGCACGGTTTTCTTGGGAAGAGGGATTTAATTTTGTGGGAGTTTCAGGCTGCATATTCAATCCCAAAATTCCCCCTTTTGTGCCTCGAGTATGAAGTTGGAATATTTTAGCATTACTGCCGCGGTTTTCTCAGTTTTCTTTACTAAGCTACGTGGTAATTTGGAGAGATGACCTTTTGAGGCCATTGCCGCATATGAGCGTCTGAATTGTTTATTTGCAGAATCATATTATCATTTCAAATTGGACTTTACTATCTTTATTGCAGTAATTACTCCCAGTGCATCGCTGGGATTGTATGGGCTTGTATATGCGATTTACAAATAAGTCGGCAATTTCAAACCGATACTCGTGCATATGGAGTCGTCGCGAGAACTCAATATGTAGACAGTTTGTTGCACACCCGCTATGCTTTCATACAACCACGCAATACTACTAGCCTTATTATGGCTTGATAAGATTTTTAAATCTTTTAATGATGTAATAAGAGTATAAAAGGAGTAGAAATCAACCCAAATATACGTTAACCGACTATTACCGAACAACTCAACCTTTTCACTACGACTTACAGAAAAATATGAATGAATATTTTAGTCCGCTGACTTCGATGTTGAACCTTATTCCACATCCTTATCATCCCTTCATTTATCCTTTATCGTCCTACTGCGGAAATCTAGTACCCAGGGTATGAATCGTAGTCTATCTTTTGTGGGAAATATACTGTCAGAAAACAACAGCTTACTATAGTGTTGCAGTTTATGGATAAAGCAATGGGAATGTCATTTTTTATGCAAGAAAATCTACATAAAATAGAGTTGACTGAAGAATGGAAACACATTATGAGTGAAACCCGAAATCATTTGAAAGTGTAAGCGTCGGAGAGGTTCTCTTTTTTTTAGTGCGCCAGCCGATGAGTGAAGTACTGCACACCTCCGCCACTTCCCGGACTCAATTCCGCACCTTCAAATCGGGATGTGCTTTAGCTACCTTGTCAATCTGTTTGCCTTTAATAGATTTGAGCGTGTCCAAGTAGCCTCTTCTGTTTTTAACTACAGAAAATTTTTCCTTTGGCATGTGTCTAGTTTCATCATGAGTCGCGGTAAATCCGGTGATCAATTTCTAGATCCACTCGCTACCTTATTGAAGAGAGGCACGTATATTTTAGAGATAGAGAGAAATTTAAAGAAATTGGACTGTTATGGAATAATATAGTTAACATATTTAACTCCTCCCGATGAAATGTAGAATAGTATAAACATTTCTTGATATAGGTGAATTCGAAGCAATCCTGTATCGAGCTTTCCTTCTGATGTAGGTTAATGGAGGCAGACATTGGCACGTATACATTTTTGACAGCTGTGTTTTTATGATACAAATCAGGTAAAAATCATGCGTGTACTTAATGAGACAAAAAGTATTTTTTTACAATTTTTTTATTCTGCTTTTCCTTATAAATCAGGCATCGTTTCCTTAGTCGTTCATTCGTTCATTGCTTGTTCAATCCTTGAATTGGTCGACTGCAGCCTTCCCTATCTAATGCTAGTTCCCTTACCTCCTGGTATCTCTTCCTAAGTGCTTATCTCTTTATCTGATCCATGAACTTCTTCCTGGGTCTTCCCCTGGGGACTTTTCTCTCTATTTTTTCATCATTTATGTTCTTCATGAACCCGTTTTCTCTCAGAGTGTGTCCAATTCATCTTATTCTTTTTTTCTGCATGGTGTTTCTCCACATGGTCCTTTCCTCATCTAATATTCTGTACACTTCATCATCTTATTTTGTCCGTCCATTTTATCTTCAGCATCCTCCAGCACCAGGTTTCGAAGCTTTCTAGTCTTTTCTGGTCAGCTTTTCCAATGGTCTTCGTTCGTCATACAAATTGAATATTGGAGTTTATGTTTGGTTTATCCACTGGGAGATAACGGAGAAACTTTTGTGTTCCATACGTTGGGTGTTGCATGCACATTGATGTAGATGGAGAGGCTGGATGATGACTTATGCTACAAGCTGTGGGCGTGTCCTGTCCGCCATCTTTGTAAACCCAGATTTTCCTTTCATGCTTGCAGACTGATGCAATAATTTGGCAATTTTATGATATGGGATATAACACTAGAAATTTATCTAGCGAAGGAAGATTACATCAAATATTGGAAGCAATTAACTATTGTTTGATAAGTTCTGAAACCCGAATATTTTTATGAGTTTCGTAACTTCATGAAAACATTCGATAAATTTATTGGTTTTACAAATGGCTTCATTACTAATGGAATGGAATTATGAGTTCCTTGATAATTTAAGTAGCTGACGCGCAATGATCCGCTTGGACTTTAAATTACTTGATAAAATGGTTGTTTTGAGACGAAGGGCCGGTCGATTGATTACTAGCAACCAGCCTGTACTTACTCATTAAACATTCATTCTCCGTAAGTACATTGTTTGTTTATTTAAACTTATCATAATCCATATTTCCAGTAGTAACTATGGTAAAGTGGGCTAGAATATGTTTCTGTAGTTCCTTGCCTTAAATTTCAAACAGACGGTAGATATTCATGCTTCACATCCGCTGTAGGCCAGTTGCAGGAACGACATATTCCATTGAGTTATGGGACCCATAAGCCATGACAACCATTCAGGTAGCGCTGCAGAAACATTCGATAAGTGTATTGGTTTTTTTTGCAAATGGCTTCATAACTTATGAAATGAAATTATGAGCTCCTTGATTAGCCAAGATGGCGGACGCAGCGATGTTCCGCTTGGAGTTTTAATGACTTGATAAAATAGTTCTTTTAAGACGAAAGGTCTGTTTGTTTACTCTGACTGAATAATTATTATATGCATTCGTAATTGGAGGTAGGATAAAACAATATAAATAAAAAATAACACAATTAATAGCGAAGGAAGATTGGATCAAATATTGGAAGCAATTAACTTGTGGCAATACTCCGTCACTACACCTGCCGCGTTGGCTCAGTGGATCCGCTCTCGCCTCCCATGCCGGCAAACATTTTTTCTCTAGCTTCGCAGATAGTGAGGGTTACTGCTGGTAATCCCGATGTTGGTTGATAAACTATGAAAGTGGTAGATGTGTTCCTGCAACCCGAATAATTTTATGAGGTCCATAACTTCATCGATCCCATAACTATTGATTTCGCAATTAAGCGTTCTTGCAAGTGGCCATACATCGTCCATTCCGTCGTGATATCCAAAGGAAAGTAAGGGGAGAGTAGAAATAACCAGTTTGGTTGTTATTTCGGTTTTCCAGCTACAGTTTGATGGCGTAATTCCGTCTCCATCTACTTTAATGAGCATGCACATTACTTGAACGGCTCATTATAGGATCTAAGTATTCCCGGAGAATGCTTAGGATGAAGAGTTCTCGGGTTTCCAGCCAGGTTATGGTGTTCAACTGCATCGACGAATCAATATTATAGTCTATCAGAGGGTGAATGATTTTTGCCAGCATTGTCACTTATTTTTAGGGTCACATATACGAAAGGTTCGTTCTGTTAGCAAAGGTCTACAAACCTGAAAACAGTATGTGAAAACATTCGTTTGGAGCGTAGCACTCTACGGATCGGAAGCATGGACCATTGGATAAGCTGACCAGAAAAGAATAGAAACCTTCGAAACATGGTTCCAAAGGAGACTGCTGAAGATAAAATGGACGGAAAAAATAAGAAGTGATGAAGTGTACAAAGGGTAGAAGAGGAAATGACCATATGAACATTGTTCAGATAAGAAGAACAAGAAGGATTGGACACACTCTGAGACACAATGGATTTATGAAGAACATAGTTGAAGGTAAAATAGAGGAAAAAGTCCCCAGAAGAAGACCAAGGAATAATTTCGTGGACCAAATAAAAAGAAAAGTACATAGGAAGAGATACCAGGAGGTAAGGGAACTAGCATTAGATAGGGAAGGGTCGAGGGCAGCAGTCAACCAATCCTAGGATTGAACGACCAATATTGATGATACTAAAGGTACATCAGGATCTTCCATCTGGAAAAGTCTGCGGTGGTGGAACAGCCGGGAAAATGGCCATAGGATCGGCTTTCCAACACCAGAGTGCTTTGTAAAACAAGGGATTATTGAGATCGGATTGTGAAGGAAGCTGTGGAGATCAAGCTGGAAAACAATAACTTGATCCAAGACAAAGGTTTCTAACTCAGTAGGGCTTGGAAGCCGGCTCAGAGAATGCTTAAACAATTTGGCGGGAAAAACTGATCAATCAGAGAAAACCTGACCAAAAATGTGACCCAGTAATGTGTGACACTTCTGGCGAGAGTCATTTACCCTGAAAACGATGGCAGACTACATCAGCGAAACGTCAGTACAGTTCAATGACATAACTAGTCTTGAAATCCAAGAACTCTTCATCTTTGAACGGCTCATGATTTGTCTTGGAAGAAAATGTTGCGGAGTTATGCTCTTTTTGCCAGCTTCGAAGGCAACATTCAGCTCTGGGGCTTCAAATAACTTCTTCTTAAGAGATAACTATACTTTCCTAACGCTAATCAGGCACCAGATTTTAGTCGCCTTCCTCCCCCTTAGCGCTCCTGTAATCTCACTACCGTGCACATTTAAAAGGGGGAGCCTGTCGAGAGACGGGGAGGAAGGTGAGTACGGGTGGGGAAGAGGGAGGGGGGAAGAAGACTTAGAAGGGTTAGGCAAGGGGTGTGGACTCTCAAGAAGTAAGCGGGGAAGGAAAAGAGGAAATTAATAATTAATAGGGCTTCAAGTGCACGTCCTCGGAACCATTTTGGGAACGTTTTGGGAGAGTTTAAACTTAATGAATCGGCCCACCCGCCTCACGCGCGGTATAAAATGAGGGAACGGTTTTTCCCTCAAAGGAATGCCAAAGGGAGGGATGGGAATCGGTGTGGAAGGTTTGGTAGGCAGAAGAAAGGGGTTTGAGAGAGGGAGAAAGATAGAGGAAGGTGGCGCGTACTATATTTGAGTGGCGGATAGAGAACAAAAGGAAGCAGGAGGATGCGCCCTTATTAAAAAAGGGGTAAGAGGGGTTTGGGGTTTGGTTTTAGAATGCCTGCGGAGGGCGGAAATATTGACGATGGAGTGCGTGTCGGGTTTTGGTTATAAAGAGTGGAATGGATGAGTTAAGGATGCTTGTAAGAAGATATTGAGAAACCGTTTAGATAGGGTAGAAGAGGGCTATTTTTATTACTCTTTCAGTAGTTTTCGTACCTCTCTGGTAAAAATTATGTTTAGGAGGCTTTACTTACGGATTCATTATTCATCTATTTAATGATTCAATTTCTACGTAGTAATTAGTACTTCCGGTGGCAAAAACAAAACTGAGCTTATTACATGAAATGCGTTCGTATGCAATTTATTAAAGTAACATTGAACAACTTAGATTATTTGTCGGAGTTTATGATTGATTAAAAAAGAACCAATTGGATCGTAAAATAACTTGCACCAGTGTCTTTCTTGGTTAGTTAAGCGTTTTTTTATAGAAGATTTTTTTATTTTTAGGCTCCATAATAATTTTGTGCGGTCATAGTGAAAAGTTCCCCGGTTTTCTCCCTTAATAAAAATTAATAACTGGAAATTTTTTATTCTGATGGTAGTGAAATATTTGTTAATAATATAAATGTATGTTTGTACTTTAATATTTATGTAACAATTTTTTTCGATTATTTAAAGAATATATATTGACATTTTTCTATAGTAACTTTTTCTCTGCCCAGGATAGCGGTACTACTAGAAACTTGGGCTTACTCTTAAGTTCTCAATCATGGTATTCGGAAACTATAAAACTGTAAGGTTATCTTCTGATAACGATTATATTAACAATTATGGTAATGTAGAGCTGTGTACTGGAATGGGTGCGAGCTTTGGCAACGGGTGCGGTAGCGACGTTGCCAACTTCCCGTGGCAGTTCTCGCAATAAAATTGTATTCTAATGCTTAATAGTAATAAATGACTGGTCATACAAGTTTCAATATATAACGAGAGCGAAGCTAAATGAAATGATGCGTTGAATCAGAGAGTGTCTTGTTATGATCTCCTGGAAAGTAAGAGCGACGTTACCGCGTTATTCTTTATCCCCCTACTAACAAGATCTGGAACTCAGAGTCATATTCTATCTTTTGTGGAAAGTATACTGTCAGAAAACAACGGCTTACTATAAGCTCATAAATGTCGTTACCGCGCCCGTTGCGAGTCCTTTCACTGACGCTAGGTTTATTAAATCCGGTGGAACCAATAAGAATGGTATGAAATATGACATAATAATGTTCTTTTCGTTCCTTTTACTATAATTTCCGCATTTAACGTTGAAAATTGAATAACTGCAGTAAAATGAGCTTCCCGAGTGTATTGTAGCTTCAAGGTTTCATTCTGTCAATACGCATTAATTTTTTTACTTTTATTCTTCAAATTACGAAACGGGGATTTACTAAGTTGTTTGTTCAATGGCCAGCAGAGAGCAATACGTGGCTTTCTATTAAACTGATATCTGATGGAAGTTTTTCAGATTTTTTCCCCTTGCTTTGTTGGTTCGTGAGCGATGAATCAGTCGCTCAACTGCTGGAGAGAGCGTCTCGACGACACCCCATCCGAGTACGACCTTGCAGAGAAGACGACTGTGGGTAAGTCACACGCTGCACGAGACCAGAAATTAATTTAAATACAACCCACTATTTTTTGCTTCCGGCAATTACACTACCCAATTTAAAAAATTCTGTCTGTTTCCTGATTCTAAAGAGCCAATTATTACTAACTTCGGGTCGAAAAAAACGAATATGTAAATGACATTTTTTTATTAGCTCTTGTTTTATAGATACACAACAGCCCACTGGAGAAAGATACACAACAGCCCACCCATCGATTTAAAGGTAAATTGAAGAAGAAAACAATTCCTGTGTAACAAACATAATACAGTAGGTCATTTTTCATCAAACAATTCATTTTCAGAAGTCCGCGGTTGAGTTTAGCCTATTCCTGTAAACGTTTCCTTTTGCATTGCCTCTTGTACGTCAAAGCCGGAGCATCTCTTGTAACACAGTTCAGCAGTAGTCGGCGAGTATTGACTCATCCCAACGACCCTGATATCTGCGTTCCATTGCAGAGATATCTTGGTGAAACCTATCTCCGTGCTCATAGCTTACTGCTCCACAGTTTTTAGGGAAAAAATCAAGAGGGAAGTGGAGGAAATAGAGTTTCAGAGACCCATTGTACTCAAGGTCGCGGAACTTTTGTAAAAGTTCTTTCACCAACTGTCAGTAGTTCTCATCTTTCCTGTTGCTTATAAATCCTCGTGCCACACCTTTAAAGGCTTCTCAGGCTGCTTTCTCTTTCCTCTCCAAAATGTTATCAAAAGCAGAGTCCTTCATAATTGTGCGTATTTGAGGGCCCACAAAGATTCCCTCCTTAACCTTTGCTTCACTCAATCTTGGGAATTTCGCTCTAAGCTATTGGAAAGCCTCTCCATTCTTGTTCATGGCTTTCACAAAGTTCTTCATCATTCCCAGCTAAATGTGCAGGGATGGATGCAGTATGTTATTTGGATCTACTAAAGGCTCGTTTTGGACATTTCTCTCCCTGGAATTCAGATATTTCTTGAAAGCCATTTTCTTTTATGTAGTGATATTTTCTATCTCGACCGTCCCACAAATACAGAAAACAGCAGCATTTGGTATAGCCTAACTGCATTCCCAGGAGAAAAGCAATAACTTTCAAGTCACAACAGATCCTCCATTTACGATCCTCGTATTTGATTGACTCTTGAAGTAATTTTACATTCCCGTAAGTTTCTTTCATGAGAACGGAATAATGGAATGTCCAATGGGAATGGAAGGAAGAAGGTTGCCATTGTGTAGTAAGACTGCTTTCAAACTTAGCTTGGAAGAGTCTATAAACAACCTTCACTTACTTGCATCATGAGTTATATCCAGGGAATTCATCAAGCCGTTGACATCAATAGAAGCAACCACATGTTCTTTCTTCACAAATAAATGGAGGAAATTCTTTTGACGAGTCTTGTGCTCTGTGATCTTGACTTCTGGTTGGATTAGACGCCATTGCTTCAGTCTTGATACCAGAAGCTCTGCCTTCTCCTTTGGCAAGTCAAGATCTCTTACGAGATCATTCAATTATGTCTGATTTAGCCTGTGGGCCACATTCAAATCTTCTGCCTTGAAATCTGGGTCATGGTTAGTCCTAGGTCTAATGACTTCTTCTTCTTCGTCAGCATCATCCTTTTCAATCTCATAATTTTGTGGTGATTCAGGAATTGGCAGATTAGCCGAGTGAAGAACTGGCCAAATGGCTGGTGGAACGTAGGGATACTGTACCGATTCTTTCTTCTTTGTTGACCAACCTCGCTTCATAGGGGGCGTCATGTAGAAATGGCAATTTTCGACATGGTTTGTTGGCTCACGCCAAACCATGGATACAGCAAAACTTCATTGCTTGTTTCTTCCCCCTTAGCCACTCTCGCAGTCTCACTGAGCAAGAGTTACAACAAATATGTGGAGCCCACGGTTTATCCTGGTCACCTACCTTTACCACTGAAGTAATGGAAGTAAGTTGTCTTTACAACTGGACTGATTGGTCGCTTCTGGGCTACAGAAATCATTTCACCACAGACGTAACAAAATTTGTCGGCGTCATTAACTCACTTCCATGCCATTCTGATCGGAAAGCAGAAAATTGAAAATTTTAATAATCTGTTTCAGTAATTAATCTGTTCTGATAATCAAATAACAGGTATTTTTTTAATAATACCCCCAGACTCCAGAGAGGAATACGGTCCAAAAAATCTAGACCCAAAAGTGTTAAGTCGTCAATTCATTTATTTATTTTTCCATTTTTGTATTTGAAAGCCCATATTTTTCAGAAAAAAAAACGATACCAAGATTGTTAATATTCATCCGCTACACCCGGATAAAATTGCAAGCGATTATGATCAAATTGTCAGAAATCGTAATTGAAATCTAGCCTCAAAACAGCATTTTTCACTGGTTTAAAACTCCAAAGTGGCCTTAAATATTTGAAACGATTCAAATAGTCAAACAGAGATATGAGTGCCGTCGATTGGACTGACACAGTTAATATAGTTGAATTGCGTACCTTCAGTTGTAAGGCGAATAACAGAGAATGTCACTTGAATCGTGCACTGTTGTCTTTTCTTCGTTCTACTGACGCTCTCACCCCAAACCCGTTGTCCAAGTTCAAAAGACGGTCTCAGAGGAGGTGCTTCTACCTTCCGGGGAAAAATAAGGTCAAAAATATTCTACATAGAGAGTAAAGCTGAGGGGAATTACAGCTATTAGGAGTACCAACTTTCGAACATTCGATTTCCCACAAACCAGCCGTAGTGAGTGATTATTACCCAAGATGGTTCTGTATCTTGATAAAAAGAGCTAATATCAACTTTTTATGGTAATTTTCGTGTTTAACGAGACAAAATACTTCGGAAAAAACTATTTTTGAGCCAGAAACATTTTTAGTGTCGGGTAGTGTTATCAATCACTTCTATGTTTCGGCCAATTCAGGGCGGAAAGAGAGAACAAGCTCATTTTAGCTACATTGAAAAGGAATCCATTTCATTTTATTGTCGATGGTAATGGAAGCGGATGTTTGTAAAGGTACATTTGACTATTATCAACGAGAAAATGTGGCCCTGTGAAATACGAAGATATTTTTCTCTGGGAGAAGTACGCAATAGATTTATTGACCACTTAGTGCCGAGGACATGTACGTATTGTTGACTTCTCAAGCGTTTCTCCACGAGTGTTGAGGCAAATTTGCTGCCCACTTTCTCGCTTTTAAGCGCGGTGGAAGGAAAAGCAATATATTGGTGTGGTCTCGATGTGGATATGATGGAAGCCTGGCAATTTATCTATCTCGTGTAACTGTGGAGCCACTTCGCACATTAAGGAGTGGTTAGAAGTTCCGGAGAGTGTGAGGTGCCAGTATAAATATACAGCCATTCTTCCGTAGGCCTGTACCTCGAGGATTTACATTAGCGTTGACGATAGTGCAATTTCTGTAAACAGTGTTGAAAATTCACAAAATAATCTGAAACATGTCCAATGATAATTAAATAGAATTATTTTTGGAAATTTTTACTATCTCTGTAATTTGAACCAAGCGGGATCTTCGACCTGAAATTTGACTGCTCATTTCGAGAAAATTCATGGTTGTGACGCAAATGCCATTATTTCGTGCGAGTAACTGACTATGGGAAACCTAAGGCTAAGGCTTTAATTGTACAAGAATTTGTTTATGCTGAGGTCACGGCGAGATGATAACTAAATGAGCCAATAAGTTTACTTAAGTGCTGCAAATGCTAAAACAATCGCGTTCGTAATATGATTGCTGATTTAGTTGATCAGTACTGGGCATTCGCCTTATTATCTACTTGTATTTGAAAATTTTTAATTTGCAAACAGTATTTTTTCTACCTGTTCACTGCTCCAATTGTTTTTGTAAGACAAAATGAAATTATGTCGTTTTGTCGTCTTTATTGAGCGATATTAGGACCGTCTAGTCCTCTCTTACATACAACTCATTTACACAAACTCCCATGTCCTGGGCAGATAATTTTCTACCTAGGCGGGACTCGAACCCGCGACCCTCGGGTTAGCATGCGGGGACTTCAACCCACCGCCGCCGGGGCCGATATTAATTATCTGGCATTCATTTAAGATATTATATCATTGAATGTAAAATGAGAGTAATATGATGTTAACATTTTACCTTTTTCCGAGAAAAGTATACCTGATTAATTTTCAGCTGTTTCTTCTCTTTTGGTTTAGGAATATCAACTTATTATAGCCTCAATAATTGCATATTTTAAAAAACTTGTCAACTAATTAAATAATTTCATCGAAACCTAGGTCATGTTTTTATGATAAATCTATGTGGAAAAACTAAGTTACTTATCATTTACAATGCTTAGCATATCACGATTCCACGAAGCTAAGCCCGAGACAACGGATTATAATTAAATAATGTCCTTTTGACCAAATTTGAACTTTTGACCAGATTCTCATTCCCCCAATCTAAGTTAGTCGTGTATAATTGTTGCAGGATGTCAGTTTTTATGCCGTATTAGTTTCATGTTCTACTCCACTGAGAATGATGTGATTATTTATCGGTAATATCCGCAGCGAGAAAACGAGACCATTGGAAAATCATTTTGGTTGCCTGTTCTGCTGCATAAGATATACTTTTTTATTAATTAAAATGCTTATGTTGGTAGAAGGAGGGTTACTGAGGTAAGTCTTTTGCAAATGTTACACAAAATTCTGCATTTCAGAGGACGCATGAACCCCCGTAAACAACTGTCTGAGCTAAATAAACGCTTTATGGATACTAATACAAATATCTCCACAGCACCGCCTCCGAAGCTTATGTTTACACAGTAAAATAACTTAAACATTTCTTTTCCTACCCGTGAAATGTGTTCAAATGCCTTGGTAATGGTAAGGGTATCGCAAGGATATTTCCATGAACTTCACCTTCACGGAAAATACCTTGAGCAGAAATATCCAAATAAATATATAAATACGTACTCCCTTCATCTCCAAACTGTTTTTGATCGTTTATCATATATTCTAGAATATCTGACGTCATTATAGAATTCCGGAGCTTCCTAGATCCCTTGTGCGTTCGCCACCGTCCCGAATCCTGATGCTCCTATTGGGATAGGAAACGTGAAGTTCACATTTTTAACGACCTGCGAATGCCGTTCTCTTTTCCTTTTTTTCCGACGCTAACCCATTTCATGTTTCTCGGATAGTATATTTACTCAGAACCTTGAGCTGCTTCTGCTTCGATTTTTTCTGATTCCTTTGCGTCTTCCCATCTGTATATTTTTCTACGAGTTCTCTGCGATGATACCCTCTTAGCATCCCTTTGGTGGTTTCTCTTAGGTATTAATTTGCCCATTAGTAGGTAGAGGGAAGTCGTCTTGTTTAAGCTCCGAGGGTGTTTGTCAAGGAGCCCTTAATAAAAAAACTTGTTCAAATAGCTGGCTTTGTTTACTGTTCCTTGAAGCGATTCGGCCGTATTTTTCTTCATTTTAGTGAGTCTCCTGGAAGGCTGCTTTCCATAAAATGTTATCCTACCATGCGTGACGACATTACCTTTGGGATTTCCGCACCACTGATAACTCTGGAGTCCTTTTTGGAGTCGTCTGACACGGGTCGAGTGCCTGTTTTTCCTTTATTGTGACCTTTTACTAGCTTAAGCGCGTAGAAAACTAGTGGCGAGGGATCAAGCTGGTGTGATTGCCAGAGTACCGGCTTCCCGTTTCGAGTGTCTGGGTGCGAATCCTGGCGGTGGCGTGTATTTTAAATGGAACCCATATCCCTACTTGGGAAAGCACTTGAAGTGCAGTAATTTTCCATCGGAAGAGGCGTTAAAAATCTAATAGCGTCGGCCAACACCGAATTAACGGCTTCTGCATTCTCAATTAATTCCTCCTTCACTAAACTCACTTCCTTGATGGAGCAAATCACTACAGTTGTTGGTAGCCTCCTACCTTTAGTCAAAATAGAGCGTGTCTAATATTCCTAGAGGTATCTATCTAGTGTTACAAATCGATAGAGCTCACTATAATTCGAATATTCTTCATGGGAAATATTTTGAATGTCAAACCCTTGATCCCAAGGAAATGAAGTTAACTTGGTGGCCAGATTACTGGCTTCTAGTCCCACCAGTCCAGGTTCTAATCCGAGCAATCGCAAAGATTTTTCACTCGAAGCTCCATCCCTACTTCGGTGCTGTGCACGGAGCATTTCAAGTGCAGAACTCCGCACGTCAAATTGGACGTTGAACTTTGGCCTTCTCGGTACCTTCCGTTAATAGTAGACAAATTCCGACGTCGGGGTACTCTCCGCCATTCCTTCATACCAAAATTATTTGGTGTGTGGCATTTTGAACTTAACTTTTCTCGCTCGTTCTGTTAGAGACTTCGCCCCTCATGACGCTCGCTGCTGCGTAAGAGAAACCTCGAACAATTGTGCTTATAATGCATCAAACTCTAAGCTGCCTAAGAATCAATAATTTAAGTAGTTCCCCCCTTTTTTCCTAATAGTGTTTTTGACGTAACCTGAGAAACTACCTAATTTGATCCATACGTTTTTCCGCTGTCACTTCATTAAGGTCACAGACGCTGTGCGCACCACCATTCGACTGGCTCTGCCTGACATATTCAGTTCCATTAAAAATATTTAATATCGTGGCCCATTCTGGCTCATAGATATTTTACATTGATATTACATTGTTATATATTACAAAAAGGAGATAAGTAAATAAGGAAAGTTTAAAAATAAAAAAGAGAATAAAGAAAGTATTAATAAGAAAATAAGGAAAGATTAAAAATTAAATAAAAAGAAATAAATTAAAAAATTAAAAAAATATACATTTAAATCCCATTAAGTCTGAATTCGCCAGTATTTAGCTTCAAAATGTATATACATATCACGCATATCGAAAAAATCTTTCTTACGTACATATTTGCACAATATTTTCCAAGTTAGGTGGAACAGTAACTCATAACTATAGTAAGTATCACTGTTCGAAAATTTATCAAAAATTAAAATTACATATATGTGTATACATTCTTTTCCACTTCACGTAAATTATTAGAGCAGCATTATTAGTTACACAGGGGACTACCATCCATAATTAAGAAGTATATTGTGTAGTTTGGACTTAAACACATATTGATTGTAAGTTTCTTATTTCTGACGTTAATGAATTCCATATATTCTAGTAGCTGTCACTATAAAAGATTAATTGAGGTGAGGAGTTCTGTGTTGATGGAGATGAATGTAAACAGAGTGATTCCTGGTAGATATTGAATTAATATTTATTTTCCAAGTGAATCTTTTGAACAGATAAGTTAGGCAAACAGAGGATAGTATTTTAAAAGTAATGCAAGTGAGATGATACAGGCGGCGTTATTTATATTTCAACCAGTTAAGCGGACATATGAACTAATAATCCGATTCCTTTTTTTCAAGTAAAAAAATAAAGCGTATGGTAGAGTTCATAGTCACTTGCAGTTTTTTGTTGTTTTCCTCGTCGAGATTTGTTAGCAGTGAAGAGAAGTGATCATGGGGGGTTATTTTGTAATTCCACCTCGGTGGGAGATCCGTTTAGCTCACTGAATGGCTCACTGAATGGCTCAATGAATGGCTCACATTCAGTTCAATTAATGGATCACATTGAACGACTCGTGAATTTTTTCAACATCATTTACGGGAGCACCATGTATTTTATGCTATTATTCAATCATATAATTATAGTTTAATGTAACAAACACTTTTAAACAAAAGCACCGTTGTGCTTAAAATTGTCAAAGGTGTACGTAAGATGTAAGATGCTTACTTACTTACTCCTCGGCGCTACAGCCCTTGTAGGGCCTTGGCTTCTCCGACGATGTTAGCCCAGACATCACGATTCCCGGCATGCGTTCTCCATCTTTTAATTCCCATATTTCTCGGATTAACCTCTACATCATCCAACCATCTTTTCCGGGGTCTTCCTCTCAATCTTCTACTACCAGGATGACCACGAAATATCTTTTTCACCATCCTATCCTCAGGCATTCTCTCGACATGTCCTAACCACCTTAATCTGTTGTTCTTAATTTCTGTCACTATGTTAGGATGTTTGTGGAGTTCCTCGAGTTCTCTGTTTCTCCGTATTTTCCTCTGTCCACCTTCCTTTGTAGCACCATAAATCTTTCTTAGTATTTTCCTTTCCCATCTTTTAAGTAGCTCTTCTTCTGCCGTGATCATGGTCCACGTTTCTGAACCATATATGACCACAGGTCTAATCACTGTTCGGTAAATCTTTTTTTTCAAGTTCCGACTGAGGTTGCATGACTTGTGCACTTTCAATAAAGCTCGATAAGCCCTATTGCCTGCTGCAATCCTGGCTTTTATTTCTTCATGTTTCATTATTTTTTGTCACCAGCACTGCCAAATACTCGAAGTTGTTACATCTCTCATACTAATTCCCATTTAATATTATAGATTTATCTCGAACAGTAGTACTTTTCCTGAAAGAGAACAAGTACTGTGTTTTGGCAGAGTTCACTTTTAGCCCAACTTTTCCTGCCTCCATCTCCAATCTCTCCAGTCCTTCCTCGAGATCTTTTAGTCTTCTTGATATCATATAGACATCATCAGCATAGGCTATATTTTGCGATATACGGTTGAACAATGTACCACCTGGATTGATGACTTCTGTTTTCCTCATCACCCGTTCCAGTACCACATTGAAGTGAATGGTGGATAGCATGTCGCCTTGTCGCAAGCCCTGATTAATTTCAAATTCCCTGGTGAGGTTCCCTTCTATTTTGACCTAACAAAGATGTAAGATGCATTACATTCTATATTAATGATAAATAATTTCAAGTTAAGGAAGGAAAGAAAACGTACTTTGGAATAAATTTCTATAGCGTATATTGGCTTACTGGAATGATATATTCATTTATATAAATTTTTGGTACAGTGCTGAATATTTAGGATGGGTTAATTGTTGGCACAATAAGAATTTGATGGACAAATTTCAGTCGAAGTCTCTCCATGCGAGTAGGGACACTGTCGAAGTATTTACGATAACTTACAATTTATGTACAAGTTTCCTTCCAAAATATAAAGCATGAGGCGACATATGACAATAATAACTCTGTTTGCGGGCAAATAAAACCCTTACATGGAGTAAAAAGTACAGATTTCCGCAAAAAATTATTGGAACCGGTGACTGGAAGCTAATGGAGGTCATGATAAAAATAAGGAAAACATCATTTTTCTTGCTCGGTTACTAGGTTCCAATAGCCAGTAGCTAGCTAGCGTCTTTGTCTACGCATGTGAAGCATGAGTTTCCCTCGAATCAAATCTGCTAGTGGACATATTTTTTTTCCTAAATTGTTTAGCCAAATAATTTCTTTAACTCATTATTGAAAGTATATTCAGTGATATTTCCAGTGAGTCTCATCCAAAACGAAATTAAACAATTGTTTAGGCATCTGGTTTCAGATTTTTCTGAAGGTGAACATTATTTCGGCGACTGTAAGCGTAGGATTCGAGATCATTCGTCTGTACTACGGGATAGAACCGAAGTATATGTGCTTGATGAAACCGGTTGTCATCGCCATCCCCGTTTCCCTTTCTGTGATGATTTTCCTTTGTAGATTTTGACTGCAGCACTTCAACGTTTCAATGAAAATACAACTTCAGCAACATTTAGTCCATTTATGCATTTTTCGTCTCCAAAACTGAATATTTGCGACCACTTTGCTATCGAAATGAATATTAATTTCGTAAACAACCCTCGAGGAAGTACATAGTTGTGGCTTGAAGCAAATTGATAGGTACTTAATCGATAATATCCAACTAGTGGGTATGACTTGTATCTATCTAGGCTTTGAAGTACTCTGCGATAGTCGTTGATTTTCTTGGAAATCGCTTAGAAGTTTTTTCTAGCTTTATGTGGTACTGTGAAAGACTGTTCATGTTCCTTCAAGTATTCCTGAACAATTGTCATTGAATGGCCGTCTCTTATGGGTTTGAATAGGTATTAAACGTTTAAGACGCCTTGTTCAACGTCCTTTGTTCGAGACTTCTCGAATTGTGTGAGGAGGGCTAAAACAATACTTCTGTCTTAACTTTTGGTCGGAGGTTTTCTCTGTGGCTGACCTCTACATTATGACGAAGACTTGAAGTGACTAATATAAAAGCGAGTTCCGCTCAAAATGGTGTGAACTATTACGCTGAGGAACATATTATGCATATTTCGAACGCAAGAGCCTCACCCAAAGCCAGAAGTTAAAATCAGTCAAGTGGAAAGTTTCAGAGGCTTCAATCAATATGAATGGTAATCGTTAGAAAAATGTAAATTTTATGGATCCTATCTTAATATTGGTTAATTTCTTTCAATAGCAGTTTCTACGTCTTTACTTGAATTATTAATTTTCTAAAAATATTTACCCTCTTTAGAGACAACAATAGCAACCCGAAGACTGAAGCATTAAAGGTAATGTGAATATATACTTCGGAAATCACAACAGTCTTTAAATAAGTGAAGGCAACCACGATGAATGTAAATTGACATTGTCTGTAACGGTTAACACTATGAAATAAATAGCAAGGTCATGTGCGGTTGTGGCAGTGAGAAGACATTTTCAACAGCGAAATGACTGAAAGTGACGCACAAGTATATCCCCTCAAATACTGTTAGCTTTCAGCGTTGGCCTTTGGAATGAAACAATTGCGTTGACAAAGTATTGTGTAATCCTCTTATGTAGAAAAGACGTTGACAGATCGCAGGTAGCTTCGCAAATGACCCAAAGGCTTACGTTACTTGCAAAATTTGGTCCTCCTGTGGTTCATTACTGGGCCTATATCACTTCGGACACAATGGTAGTGTTTTTAAAGATGCAAAATTTGTAGTAACAAATCCTGCAGGTAAAGAGTTTTCTTCTTTTGGGCTATTTAGAATAACGCGGCAAAGATATCAGCGTCACTCACTGAAGAAACAACACGAAATGTGAGCAACCATTCAATAGTTTTAATGGAAACAGACCCTTAACAGTGTTCGGTGAATTACCAAGGGAAATGGCTAACAAGCACGTATAGTACTTGTTAAGCTCACGACTAAAATGATGATATCAATACCCAAAAGCATTTTCCCATGCTCTAAGAATACATAGGCATACATAAACATAAATAATATGACCTTTTAAAACAAAAAATACCTGCCAGTGGCAAATATATCCGGGCTTTTTAAGAACTTCACGTGTGTATTGCAGTCGTTTGTATGTTTATATGAACAAAATTCCCGCGCTTCCGCGGTTTTCTCCTCTAGCATAGTGGAGTGATAGTGGCGACAGCTCACGAGGCCAATGTTTGGTGTAATGGAACTAACGAAAAGGTGAGATGAAGACACGGATCTAGAGTCACAAGATACGGATCAAGGAGGCAGATTTCATAACTTGGCTTACGTTCAAACGGTAGGGATCCGCTCACCTTCAATCGAGCTCACTTCATTCGAGTGAAGTCTTTCGAGCGATTTTATGTGGGCAATCGTACAGAAGACCGTCGAAGGTTAGGCCGGCTTTATAGGTCGGCGGCGGAAGTGGTGGTACTCAGCCAATGAGGACACTTCTTTAGAAATAATGACGTCAGACCGATGAGCTGTGCTATGATAGCTAGCGGGGGCCGCAAATATTCACACTGACTGAATCTGGACTGAATTCTGTGGCGGCGGAAGCTGGCCGAGTAGCGGGAAAACCCACTGCCTTTCAAAAATGAATCCTCTCCGGATGATTAGCGAGCCCTTCTGTTTCAGTAAAAGATTCTTTAAGCGATGCGTATAATGTTTACGATATATTTAAGATGTTAAGAGTATAATTTATAATGGCCTTAGAAAATATGGTCTGGAATCCAACGAAAATAGCCTTTCTTAAGGTTATATAGCATCATTAATCAACTAGCGTTAATCAGAGAGTGGCTTAAATCAGCCAATTGAAAAATATTTAGGCAAAATATTTGTTATCCTTTCTTGATGCTGCAAACACGGGGAGAAAATTTACAGGTCGTGGCTATTGTTCATTGCATTTTTCGGACAGTGGAGCTGATCACGCATAAATGCTGATATGATATTGCCTAAAGAGTTAAACAACGACCGAATTATTTCACTCGCTCGAATGTAAGGATCAATGCATAATAAAATTCTTGAATTGAGTGGCAAGGCTTTTTCTCGACTTATTGCAATAAACATGTGATTCAGATTGAGGCGTTGCACGTTAGCTTTGCGGATATGGTTATAGTGAAACTACTGTCATCAAATAAGCATTAATAAATAATTACTTACTTATTTTTAACCAATGCATTCATTAAATCGCACGAATCATACTCATGAATCAAAAAATGTTGGTTTTTTCCGATGACATGTAAATACTGCAGTGTCAATGTTATTGTACACCTACCACCTTTCATTTGTTTTCTCGCCGCCGACCTATGAAGGGTCCACCGCTACCGTCCGCGACGAAATCCATCGTGATCCCCGCTGCCGCCCAAGGTGTATAGACTATAGAGATACACCTTGGCTGCCGCCGACCTATGAAGCCGGCCTTACGCTGTTGTCAGATTTTGAGCATATTTCTCACTTGTTTCTCTTGAACGCACGCGCAATGAGCCTAGTTTTGAATCATGGCACTTGTTTTGAATCCATTTGAATAGCCATTAAGAAGAATTTGAAAATTGTCAATGCATACGAAGTCGAATTATACTTTCTCGCGAGAGTCATAAATTTCCCTCAATGCCTTCATTTAATAATTTCAGTCCTAATGCTTTGCCATCCTAAGTCTTCAGCGGATAAAACTATTTTACCGGTTCCAATTGCCTATTTGCAATGTTTCATTAAAACTATAATATTTTTGCAAAAGCTAAAAGGATAAAAATATGATACATCAGAGTGTTGCTGTATCTTAACCTTCTTTAATGAATAATGATAGACTTAATTGATCAAACCGGCGAACATAATTTACGAAGTCCTCACCAGTAACAGTCAATGAAGATTATGTATTCGAATATTCTCATCCCGTTCATATTACATCGTATTCCACGCATTTTTCCCGAATGCAGTATTCTGCGCATATAGAGATCAATAACACTCTTCCGAATAAAAAAATAGTTACTGAAAATGACCAATGAAACTATACTCATTGCGAGAACAAATTTTTTCTCATAAATACGCGATATCCCCACATCCTTCTCGATATTTTTCTTTGTCTAACTACAGCTTAAGTTTGACGGTTCTCCTAAAATGTCAATGTCCAAATCTTACACTCGATTGAGTACATTAAAATTATCTTTGACATAATATGAAATGTAATTTCCGACATCAATTGATTAGGACATTCATCGATACTCAATGATTATCCTTACCCCATTGCATTAATGTACTAACCCACCTACATAGATATATTCAAGGATGACCAGCGTATCATCAAGTGAAATTGAAATGAGCTTGGCAGAAATGGCAGATAACCTTCACAAGTCTATTTCTTGCAGCATATATCATACCTTCCGCTACATTTTTAGGGCACCTTTATCATAATAAGTGCCACAGTTACAAAAAGCTCACATACCAACATTAAATTGAGCTTTATTCAAATATTGGAACAATCTTTGCTAATAATATTAAGGCAAATGAATCCAAAAAAACACCTTGTTGAGGAGGCACAATTTAATCAATGTTAAATAATGAAACATCTTGCATCGCATACAGACATATTATCAAGCTTTTATTGGCGAAAATCAGCTGACTTCCAACGAAAAAAAATTTAATTATGTCACTAATTTTCTGCCCTGAATTTTCCATTCCATCACCAAGCTCCTTTTTGTAGTCAGTAATCGCTGTCTTCCACGATATTTGCAGATTTCTATCAATACTTCAAACACACTGACTAATGTAACGCATGTTAAGCCCAAATTGCAAATAACTACACACTTATTACAGAAATATCACCATAGAATAATTTCTATCACTGAAAGTCTTTTGAACACCATTCAACATTCGTCTCAGCCGCTTAAGGATACGATTGTATTAAATACTATTTCAAACCAGATTGAAACAACGATAAGTTGACAAAATTATCATCATCCTTTCACTTGGACAAAAACGATCACACAATTTACCCTCAAACAAAAGAATAAGCTTTGTCATGGCCAAATATTCAATTACCTATGGCTAATTAATTAAATATCACTTGCCTTAAACGTAGATGGGTTCATTATTGTGGCAAAAACCCATTTCGTACACAAAATTGCTATGTAATACAAATGTGACTCTTTGTATGGCATGTTATTAAATTAACATTAAGAAACACTTCAATATTTATTCTTTATCAAGGACGTAAAAAAACCACATTAGCTAGTCAAAATGAATCCTAAGTCACCAACATCATTTCAATTGACATAGAATGCAGATATCAAGTAAGACATTTGATGGATGAACGTAATAGTTGCTGCTATCAGTCATCTTCGACATTTGTTACGCATTTTTTACGCATTTGTAAGTCTTAAAGCACAATACCTGTCACAACACACAAGCTCAAGAGATGAAGCATAGCTCTTATCAACCTTAATATGCTAACACATCACCACGAGCACACACGCAATCCATTACAGCGCATAAGTAAGATTTGTAAGCTCTGGGTATGCCACATTGAACACTGCCGCTTAAACACACGATAAACCTTTTCACTATCCTCACCAATAATGACACCCATGTCCTTGCAGAAATGATATTTAGATCTTCCAACTGCAATAAAAAGTGAAAAGAATGCGCTACAATAGGATAGTTGGATACTGAATTAATAAAAACAATACGCGTTTTTGAAATACTTTTCCAATACATTACTGAACAGAAATCTAGGCCACCAATTGTAATTGAATCAAAAATGGTGTGCTATATTTCATTTATAATACGTAAAATATTCCAAACGACGATAGCTCTTCAAATATAAATTAATTAAGAAACCAAAACAAACTCTTCTTCGATCGGGAATGGCCGCTTCGACAGGCATTTTGTTGTCGAAGCCGAGGATTCGAGCGTGAGGCAAAATACGTTCGAACGTGAGTTACAAAATAGGCATCGGCGATTGTTTTCAAAATATTACCCACAATTCAGCGGATATGACTCTTTTACGCTCAAACGTAAAGTTCCCAAGGCCCCAAGAGTCGAAGGAGCTAGCGGGTACCGGAAAGAGTCGGTGAGTCAAGTGAAAGAGCCGTTGACTCTTGGAAAAGACCCGAAAATTCACCGCGAGGAGATCCGAAGATGGTCTCGCCGCCCTGGATTTTTGAAGTTGAACTACGAAAAATGGCGTATATTCCACGATTATGACGTCAATCTCACGGAAGTGGAATTACAAAATAACCCCCAGGAGTTGGAAAATTAGTGTTTGTACGAGGGTGGTTCGCATTTTAGGGGGTACAATATTCTTTGGACTATAGAGTTGGTGATATATACCTAGGGTTTTCTGTTTAGTATTTTGTACTTGTTGCTTCCAACTAAGATGTTTACCAAATGTTATACCAAGATTTTTTTGATCGTTTCATCGTATGTCAACAGAGTGTTTCCTGGGAGCGAGGTAGTGATCGCCTGCGATCGCCTCGAGCGATTATCATACTATTGCTACTGCCTCTGTTGTGGTCATACGAACATGCGAGCCCTTTTTCCAAATCATACTTTTAACCCTTACATTGTCGTCAAATTCTCGGATAGCATAGTGTTCTGCGCTTACGCCCATGGTTCCACGAAAAGTGTCCCTAGAATCAGTTTCCGACGCATAGCTTGAGTCGTTGTTAAAAATTCTTCATTCTTATGACTATCGTCATGTGCAGTGAAGTAAGGTAAGGAAGCGCAATATCTTTGGCCGAGGTGCGAGAAGTATGGTGAAAGCTGGATTGGATGGATACATGATAGTTCTTTATATTGTGAAAGAGTAAAGGTACTCGTTGAGAGTAATGTATATGAGGCAGGTTTAAGTAACATATCATTATCAACAGTCATTAATCTGAAGGTTAGTTTATTTCAGCTCTCCACTCTACTCTTCGTGCACCGTTTCATTACTGCATAATTATTCACTTTAACGTATCTCTTAACATGCCGTCCCTGGACTTCTTCGATGATATATTCTATTTATTTTTCCTTCCACGGGTGTTTTCACGACGCTATTCAGATACAGAATGTGCCTTATATGTCTGTTTCTTCTTCTTTACAGAAAATTCATTGAGCCTCTTTTTTCTAGTTATTCGTAGGACTTCTTCGTAACTCATTCCCTTCGTCCATTTGATAATTATCTAAAGTACCTTTCGAAGATAAGATTTTTAAGACCACTCACTACACCAGGCTAGGTAACTCAACGTCTTCATTCAAATCGTCTGGGAAACCATGGGAAACTAGGCATTTTAATAATTTCAAACTATACCATGTTAACGTTGCCCCGTTGCAGGCAATCGCACACTTTCCACACGCCTAAAATCTCATGTTTGGTTTTAATGTATTTCCAGTGCAGGTTGATTTGAATTATTTTAAGTTATATCATCATCACCGCAGATTTGATTTCTTTTAATTAATTGAATTATTGCAGTGTGGACGTAGAATAAATTCCCATGAGAAGGATATCTCATGGATATTTATATTATTTAGAATTGATAGATCGATTTGAAATTGTGAGAACTACGATATTGTGTTCCAAGCATTTTAGAAAATTCAGGTATATTTGCAAAGCGTTTTCTTTTTAACCTGCCAATGTTGAAGCGCTTATATTATATTTTATGAGTGTATGTGAGGAATTGTTGAAATAGAATTGTCAAAAATAAGGAATTTGTTAAATCATGGGCAATTATAAGTAGTACTTTGAAATACCGACTCGGAGAGAGGAAATTTTGATTATTTAAAGATTATTTAAAATTTATTTGAAAATTATGAGATTATTAATTTAATGAATAAATTGTTTGGAAATGAATCCTACAAAAGAAGTACAGTCTAGTATTAAATAAGCGTTTTTTAATAATTTTGTATTGACAAGGTAGTGGAGCGAGCAATGTGCCTGTAAAACTCAAAAGGAAAAATGCCGGCCTCTTAGTAAGGCGTCTGAGGGCCCAGGGAAAGAATCCTTGGTGGACAATGTATGTTTGATACCTCACCGAGGACAATGGAGTATCCTTTCCCTTCACCTCCACTCCAGAGACGATTTTCACGCTGGATTTTGCGGAGTATAAAAATCAAATGCCTGTCCCCAATCGCGAGACTCTCTTCCGGGACTAGGCGACACGGAATTCGCAAAAGCGTTGATCTCCCGCGGAAACGCGAAAAATCTCAACATGCGCAAAATGGCGACGGGCGTGACTGTCGGCACGTGACTTGGTGGCGCGCTTGAAGAGAGAATCCCCATCGCCAAGCAATCCCCTAGAGGCGGAAGAGTAGAGCGTCAGAATCGTCCGTGAGAATGGAGGATACTTTTGGGAAAAGGTTTGACGGGAGTTCCTCTCACGCGTTACTCTTGGCTTCCACGAACAACTCAAAAGGCAGTCACGTTACGACTATGAGGTGAGCTGTCTTCTTCATCTCCGCCCAGGGATTTTTCTCGCACCGCCTGCGGCTGGATCAGCACTGAGAAAAGTCATTGCTTAGGAGGAAAAATTCGCAACCAATGGTTGTACACTTTTATGATACATTTGTAAAATGTTTAAAATGATGAGATGTGAAGGAATGAAGACGTTCTTGAGAAGATATTTTGAAAATTATTACACCAGTTTTCAAAGTTATTTAAATTCTTATTTAATAAGTTAATTTAATTATAATTTCAAAATTATTTTAAATTCTCGCAAGAATTAGTAAAAAGGATCATTTTCCACTGGTTAAGTAGAGCAAAGTAATTTTTGTTATTTATATCTATGTTATTTTATGAAAATCACTAACAAATTCAATGGCTGAATGGAGTGATTCTGTCTAAGTATTTCATAGTTATGAAAAGAGTAACTATGTTTTAAATAGTTACCATCTTCATAAGACCTGAAGATATTGATACGCGACAAAACCCGTGCCGTTTCAAATATAATCACTATGCCAAACATAGTTGCTCTTTTGAGTCCAGTGATCGGTTTACTTTAATTTTAGTCGTTTTCTGCCCTGACAAATTATTTTAGATAATAATTCCATTATGCAAATTGAAATATGGCCACTATCTCCATCTCGCCGTTTTGTACTTCCCGGTGCAAGCTTTTCATATTTGGCCAATTTAAATAAGCGTTGAATTGGTTTTAAACATTAATACATTTTTTAAACACTTCTTTTGGAGAGATTTAATAAAAACAGTTGCTCAAAAGCAGGAAAATTACGCCGTAAATGATCGGAGAGGTGTTTCACCACTCCATTGGCACTTGATGCTGAGGCAGTATGGATGTCCTTCGTGAATGAAAGCTTTCCATCACCAAAATATCAGCCAGCAAGAAATGAAAACTTTTTTCCTTTAAATTGGAAAAAAGTTTTTCAGAAATTGAAATACATATATAGTTTTCAAAGGTATATTTCATTTTTGAATTAAGGCATACCACAGCTGATGTAAAATTGTCAACTATGAAGTACTTCGCGTCTTAACGCCTTCAGATGTTACAATGCCAATTGTTAGGTACCTCCTGTCTTCGTTCATGCGGCTATGTACCAGGGGATGGATATCAATTTTCATCCCTTATTTCGTGACTTTTGTTGAGAAAAATTGATCAAGAATAACTCGATCCATAATTTGTAGCTGTGCTACGACATGTTGAAAACATAATTGAGTGTCCACGTGGAGGCTTTGTGAAACAAAATCGTGCCGTCAGACGAACAGAAAACTCTGGAAATTGGAAAACGTATGCTGTGCATACTTTCACGGGCAGCTACATTAATGAAAGAATGGATCAAAATGAGAGAAAGGTGACGTGTGTTATATAGCGTATTTTCACCTCTCGCGAAAGCATTTTAAAACATCAACTCTGCTCGTAATAAACGCAATTTTTGAATAATTAAGATGTAACGAGGAACCCTTTGCCGCTAATTAAATGAAAATAAACTATCGGATAAAAGAAAAGAAAGAACACCTTCACTCGTGTTTGTTTTGATTCTGATGTCACAGCCAACAACTGGGTATCGCGCGAGCATGTACCTATCTAATTAATTTACAAATTGAAGCCACCAGGCTTAAGATACATTTATGATTTTTAATGTTGTATAACTACATTTTTAATGAATCCGTGTTCAAACATCATTACTGCTCATTAATGCACGCCAAAAGTTCAGAATTTTCGAAATAGAGGTGAATTTCCTAAAGCGGTCGCTAATGAGTTGGTGGGGAAACATTTAGCCCATGTCGTGATGGCATGTCATGTGAAAGTGAACGCTGCTATCATGGGAGATAGAACTGGGGCACGAAGGGAAAAATGAAAAAGGGTAGACTCGGTAAAGTTTATTTCCCCACAAAACGTTATGCGTAAACAAATAAGAATGATGCATACCGAAACAATCACGCTTAGGGATGTTAGGTGCACCTGTGGTATGTACCGAATTAAGCTTGGAAAGTATTTATAGGTGACGACCAAGCTCAGCTCATGGAACTCTTAGAGAATTAGTTACCGGCATTGAATTTTTTCATAAGTGTTTCCTTTGGCACAATAAAAATTAAGGTATACCTTCACATGAGATAGGCAACGCAGTTTTCACCTCCCACGGCAGAAATAGTTGAAACTAGAGTAGGCTTAGTGAGGAATATGTAAAAATGTAAGTGATGGAAGTGAAAAAAACACTGATGTTTTACCAGATTTCCTCTATACGTTTTATTCTGCAAGCTGTTCCTCCAGCTTGCCTTGAAAAATTTAGGCCGGTCATCTAACAGTGAGAACATGCATTATTATCTAGAACAAGGGTCACCACACTTCCTCATTCATACGGACATGTCCGTATTTTCGACTTTTAATTTAGCGTCCGCGTACATTTTTACGATTTCTGCTAATGTCCGCATTTTTTATTTTTGAGAAGTAAGATCTTTTGATTTTTGTTTTCATCTCGTATCACTAACTACCATGGGTTGGAAATAGTTCATAGTTTGGCTACCAGATCTCTAAAATATAGGTAATAGCGGAGTGTGTAATACCTTTTATTTTGTTTGTTTTAATTATGTAAAATAGCTATTTGACAGTATATAATTGAACGAATAATGTTTCATTTGGCAACCCTAAGAGCGTGTTGATCCATCCCGTTGAGGGTGTCCTCATTTTTGGGTTTCAAAATATGGTAACCCTATCTAGACCTGTTGACGTTATATTTACGTAACCTTTTAAGAGTAGGTACTCGTGAAAACACTCTTACATATAGACAACATTTTTCTCTAAGTAATGCATCATTTACTCTTGGTGTATAGTGTCCGATTGGCTTTGAGTGCTGTGACGAGTAGATAATTGGCAACTCAATATTTAACTTACATGTACTTGATTTTTCCTCTGATGCTCGGGAACCTTAAATGATTACTGAAAAACCATGCTATAATATACGATTCGAACCTTTTGCTCTTGATCTCATTTCAGGACAGTTCATATATAACCAATTGCTACCATTATTTTTCCGAAACTTGAAGAAGCTTTGACTCTAATTTGTGATGTGAGCGCCCCTACCTGCGGCAAAGGTTTGCAAACTTACTTGCTATGTCTTGCAAATTTTAAGATAGCGTTTATTTCTCAATCACTGGCTGTAAATAAAAGTTTATCGGAAAATCAATGCCAAATTCACGCAAGCGTAAACCCATTGTGAGTTTGCTGGGACTTTCCGGCAATGACGGGCTTCATAGAAGGAGAAACCCGGAGAAAGCTACGGAAAATTTTGAAGTAGAAATCGGTAGAACGTAAATACCGGTTTTTGTTGGTCACGAAATTAATTTTTTGCGCACATTGCCACTGACAAACATGATGAAATGAAAGAAAAATACTGTGTTGAAAATCTCTTAACGAGCAACCTATATTCAGAACAACGCGAACGATAAATGTATACCATTAAATGTTAGCTCATTTAATGCGAGAGAATGGTTTGCAAGCAATGTGAATCA
This sequence comes from Ceriagrion tenellum, assembly GCA_963169105.1. Lineage (NCBI taxonomy): Eukaryota > Metazoa > Arthropoda > Insecta > Odonata > Coenagrionidae > Ceriagrion > Ceriagrion tenellum. Next base: position 30,387,077 of record OY720636.1, on the reverse strand, counting down.
ATGCTAGTGTAGGGGAGAGTGGAAAATGCCATTTAACTGGAGCCTGTTTCTTTGATCAAACCCAAAGTTAGAAGGTGGTTGGAGCTCGAATCGTGAGTCATTGAGTACACTTTATTGTAACTTTTCAAGTAAGTCGAAAATATGTTCTTGGGCATTTTTCACTCTTGTATATACATTTATTTATACGTTGGAATTAACCATAGATATTGTAATTTCAATGATAGAGGAATTATATTTTAAACTATTTGTCTCAAATAAAATATGACCTGGTTTTACGGCATGGAATTCGAAATTTGGGCCAAAATCGCATGTTAATGCAAGTTGTTTAATCGGTGGGATGCCTAGTTATTTATTAAGAACCATTTTAAGAATATAAAACGTATGTTTCTGTATTTAGGAGGAAATTTGTGCATATGTCACCGAAAAATGTCGAAATATGTGTCAAGTGCCCAAAGGCTACGTGATAAAAAACAGCATTGAATTGCCACGGAACGGAATCAGTGATTCGTAATTTGTTTCACTTTCATTTACCCGAATTATTTTATCACAAACATAAGTGCTGATGATAAAATAGTATCCATTTGGCAGTTTCTTCACTTCTATTTGCCATAGGCACCCATATCTCATCCCGAATTCAAACTTGATATATTGTGAGCATAATTCGATTGCTTTTTTATTTACTCGTTTTTTTGCAATGCATGTAGACAATATGGCGTCAGCAGTCTCGTGAATTTGACGTCATTTCCGCTCAATGAGTTCTAGGTACCTAGGGAAGATACCTCGATTTGCCAAGTTTGAAAATGGCCTAAGTACAAGCATGCAAAGCTTCACGCGTATCTGTGCATAAACAAAAAACACTCCAACCACCTTATATTGATTACACCGATCCGCAATAAGTGAGTAAATTTCACGATATTTTTACAATATAAATCAGTCTCATTCTTTCTCGAACCTCGCTTCAAACTGGATTGCGCCCATTATTTTAATATCTGCGTGAAGTCAGCTGAGAGATTGGGAGAATAACTGTCCGGCTTGGATCTCAGATTTTTGGAAGAGAAGATATCTTGAAGACACGATGCATGGGAGTCCATGCCTTGAGTAATCTTATTCCCTCCGCTCCTAGTTTTCGGTAACCGTAAAATCCCTTTTTACCCTTCGAAAGGGTTTACCCTTCGAAAGTGGTACTCTAAATTTTTAACTTAATGATAGTGAACTTAAATGAATGTGGTAATGATGATGAATGAGTGACTTAAATGAATGTGGTAATCGTAATAATAGCTATCTCGGAATTCGACCATCCACTTGACTTAGAAAGACGATTTTTAAAGGACAAGATTTATCCGGTGTTTTGCCTTCAACATTTTCTTTATCTTATGTCATATGAGCTCATATAGAATTATAATTAGTAGAGGCTTAATATATTTCACATATTCAACCTTACTTATAATCGGAAAGGTAGTCAATTTTTCATGAATATGTGTTTTCTTTCTTTATGTGGCTACGCCAAAAGGCAAATTTCAAGCTATCCGGGACTAGCCACGGAGTTCTACTTTTACGGAGTCACCCGCAATGCACACATGTGCAAATTTCCACAGGGAAAAAATCATCCCGGTCAAGGCAGATGATTTTTTCCCTGTGGAAATTCGCATACGCCAAAAGGACTTTGTCTTTGCAAATCAAATAGTAGTCAGTATGTGGCTGGTACTCAGAAAAACTGAATAGAAACTATCATAAAAGAATCAACAATTACACTTTTTCACAGGATATTTTAATAAGCTCTACGCACTTTAGCTCATATAGCCATCAGCAGGTTCCTACAAGTCTCTTGTACTTGATGATGGCTCGCGCGAACGAGCTGAAACGCGTCGTAATCGTCAAAATATCCTGTGGAAAAATGCAATTGTTGATTCTGTTATAACATAGCGAACTTCCACGATATCTCGCCTGAGTCTGTTGAAATTATTTTGAATAGAACCTATTTGTTTATCAGCCTCATCACAGTATAAACTATCCACAATACACAACCAGGCAAGGCATATACCCTTTAAACAGAATTTCGTAGTAGCCTTTCGTAGATGTCAGATCAATAGGTCAAAGTCCGATCGTAACATCGGAAAAATGAAATATATCACTTCAAATCACCGGTGTCAGCCGAGTAAAGTAGTAATTTTCCTTAGCGATAGTTTTACTTTTTTCGAAATTAGTTACGCAGTCAGGTGCTGATCAGGCGTGTTCAGCTGAAACGGAAGGCGATCAAAATCTCAACGAACCCAAATAACTTTGACAGGGAAGATAACTATCCGCTCTCCTCGACTTTTAATGGATTTTCAACCGTTCAATAATGTCTCACTCCGCAGCCAATTAGCCTAACGGATATTTAACGGACCAGAGCCCTATATATCGCGACCAACAAACTTCTTGAACATTCGGACCTGGTGATGCCGACTGGAATCTCAGCGAAACGGTTGTCCACAAGTATCCAACAACGCGGGAAGAACCCGAAAAATTGTAAATTATCGTGACATTCTTTATTTGTAAAAACTCAAAACAAAATTACCAGTAAGTAAAAAAGGATCCTAAATATTCAAAAGTGGAGTCAGAGTTATTGTACTCCTTAAGTATCAGCGTTTTGTGCGAGATAAAATGCAGATAACTGCGCCTTCCAAAGCGAGGTGAGAGAGTAATTGAAAGGAAGGGAAACTGCCCGGGCGCAGGCCTCCGTTAATGGTGTCCAATGGTGCATTCCCCTTCGAGATGGCCATAAAAATATTCCAGAGATTTATTGGGTGATAAACCTTCTTTCTGGTGGCCGTAAAATGCACCAGATTAGCCTCTTAGCCCCTGGAGATAATTTCTTTATAAATTTTCCTGCTTTCAAAAGGGGACTAATAATCTTTAAAGCTTGCATCATTACTAATGCGCCAGGAGGTAATTGAAACTCATCTCCGCCATGGGTCGCTTACTTTTCCTAGAACTCTCATAAACTTGATGTCAATCTTTTACCGATAGCAGCCGACTCCTATCATATCATAGTTCTTCTCGACTTTTATTTATATTTCGAGTGACTTTTCAATATTATGTCCCATAATGATTCATCATTTTACGTCAGGGATTCTTCAATTGCTTGGTCCTTAAATCAATTTTATGGCTTTCCCCGTCTTTATTCTCTCTCTCCTCTTTTCTAGTCCATCTTATCTTGTGGATGGAAATATTCTTCTTCGTCAAAATTGGCTGAATGAGAAAACAAGAGAAGTGAAATAACAGAAATAGTGCTGTTTAAGCAACCTTTTAAAATATAAGGGGGCTGAATCTGTAATGGCTATTAGATCAAATTCATAATTCGGTATGGAACACTTTATTCCGTGGTCAAATTATTCAGTAAATCAAAGTCTGTTCCGTGTCCGCAACTGGGTCTTCTGCAAATGTTATCCACTTTTCCTCTTCCAATGTTTAAAATGTCCCAAAGTTAAGTCAAATTTGAGTGTCCTAAAGACTTTTGCTGGCCACTGCTGCTGAAGAGGTGTTGATTTAACTGTGGAAGAGAAGATCTTGATTTGGGCAATTTGATGATCATAAAACAAGGGGCAAGTTTAGAGGAAGTCGTGTTTGGAAGAATTCTAAGATCATGTCTCTCTAGCGAAAGTGAGTGATAAAATTATGTGTCGTTGAAGTAGGCAATCAAAAACGGTGAAGTTAAAAACATGGTGTCAACGTTTGGAAGTATCCCAGGAATCCCTCAGGAATTAAACTTCTATTCAGAAATATTTTAGACCTACCTTTTGCCATATAAAAATTTTTTTTAAATGCATCAAAAGATGTTTTTCCTAGGGGATCACCCTTCAACACAACCATCTACGAACCTCGCACTAAATTCATTCCCAAGACGAAACTATTATATGCTATATATGATGGGCTATGAAGTATCGCTGAAAAAAATGTCCCGTTTTCTCCAACGACTAAAACCAACGCGTTTAGCTCGCAACATGGCCTTCCACTGAGCCAATTGCGTTTCAGACGCGTATTTATCGCCCTGCGCTCCCGATTGTGGGTTGTGGTGAGCTAATATTGCGCCGAATAAAAGCATTCACGTCACGAGACGAGAGAGAAAAAGAGAGAGAGAGAGACACGCAGGCAGTGGAAGCGACCGCCGATACATGTATATGGCTCAGGATGAGGGAAAGCGGGATGAAAATAATGAGTGTCACCGGGAATATATACGCGCAGGGTGCTGGAGGATCAGCGAGGGATGACGAGGTTATGGGGTGGTGGAGAGGGGGAAGGAAGCTTGCGAAGGGCTCGTGGGGTCGGGGGGCATGAAGGTGAAGGATACGCCGGGAGTGGGAGGAGATTGCCGGGCCAGGGGACCACGGGGGCGGGGGAGGGCTTCGTCTGGTGCTTCGGCAGGATTGGAGGTGCGGGTAAAGCCTCCCTTCGGGGATGGAAAGAGGACTGGTTTTTAGTGGCACTAAACTTCCTTCTCATCGGGCTATAAACTAGAGCGAGCGAAAGAGGCAGGGCTGGAGCCGGAGGGGAGGGGGGGTGTGATACAGGGTTTGCTGGAATGGACCCTGAGGGGTAGGCAAGTGGGGAAGGCATGGGAGAGGGTTTCCGGGAAGGATATGGACAAAGAATGGAGGGAAAGAAGGAGAAGAGGGAACTGGATATTCGGGCGCGCTAAGACCCAGCGTCCAACGGGACACTGCTCTATACCGTGCATTCGCTTCGGTGTTATTATTAAAAACAATGAGTCTTACAAGTTGGCTGTTTGCTAACTAGCTTAAGGTAGTGCGAGCGACATAGTTCCCTAATCATAATAGAGACCATATTTGAATTATACGTTTAAATTTAACCGACTGTGAAACACACGACTTAAATATTGCATTCTACATCTACATACCACCCGCGAGCCGCCGCATGGGCGTGTGGCAGGGGGTGGTAGTTCACCAGCCGTGTAAAGATGTAAAAGTGTCCCATGAAAGTGTGTTTGAAGGAGCTCAGTTTCTATTGTGGTTGCTTATTGTGCGCGGAATTAACGAGTTTTTGTACCTATCTGTTCGGCAGAGTATATCTCTTTTTTTGTCCCTTCTGTAAGACCTAGAAATATAGTGAGGCGTCATGATAATATTCTCTGTGTCGCTCTGAAACACACCAGTTCTGAATATCTCAAGCCACCTAAGCCTAGCGTGCAGCCTCCGAGTCTCTAGGGGCTCCCACCTTAATCCCTCAAATATTGTGTAACTCTCTATGTACGCTCGTAGCAGTTTTTAACGAAGCGCGCTGCTTTCCTTTGTATTTTGTTAATTTTTTTGGTTAATCTATTTGACCAGGGTCCCAAATGCTCCCGGCGTATTCGAGGTGTGGCGTAACCAGAACAAAGTAGCATCTCTCTTTTACTTTTTCATCTGAGGACCTTCCTATATACGCTTAACAAAACCTAGTTTCTTTAATGCTATGCCACATATGTTTTGTATGTGTGCTCCCCACGACATATCTGAAGCCTAGGTAACTCAAAGATATTTTACTGTGCTTGAAGATTTTTATGTTTACTCCACCCACGGTGTAGGTATGGCATTTGTGTGATGACCTTTGCAGGAAGTCAAGTGTGAAGCATTTACTAATATTCAGTTCTAAACCCCACTCCTGGCACCACGAATGAACGTTGTTAAGGTCAGATGACAGAACTTCAAAGTCCGCGTCTTCGCTTATTTCACGGTAGATTACTGGATCCTCTACAAATTATCTTAATTTACTGCTAATTCGAGAACTTTGGTCATTAGTATAAATAATGATAAAAGAGGGCCAATCACGCTTCCTTGAGGAACACCGGATGCGACTTCAATCATATCAGAGCTAAAACCGTCAATAACTAATAACCGCTAATAGCGTCAATTTTTTTATTAACTTCGCGTGAATACAATTTATAAATGAGTTTTTCAGGAACCTTGTCGAATGCCTTCTGAAAATCAAGGAATATCGCGTCGGTTTGCTTGTTCGATTCAACTGATTTTAGGATATCATGAAGGAAGAGCGCAAGCTGTGTTTCGCAGGACCTTCCCTTTCGGAAGCCATGCCGACTACTGTGTAAGAGGTTAAGATTATCCAGGAATGCCATAATATTGCTAACGACAATCTGTTCGAGGATCTTGCATAAAAGTGATGTTAACGATATAGGCCTATATTTTCCATGGTCACTTCCATTTCTTTTTTTAAATATCGGTGTGACATTGGCTATTTTCCAGTCTTGAGGCACCCTGCCTTCGGATAATGATTTGCTAAAATAAATTTTCTATGAATGGTGCAATCTGTGGCGCTAACTCCTTGAGAATTATTAATGGTTCAATAAAATAGTTTTACATGGCACAAATTGTGAGTAGTCAAATGAAAATATGTTAATAAGTCTTTAACTTGACTCGTTTTTTTCACGCGGCACGTTTGAAAATCTATCAAAATGGAAGGTTTATTGTGATCCCGAAGAATTTACTGCGTTAACAAAATGATTGATTTTCAAATATAGTTGAAAAACATTAAAACTACACGCTTGATTTTTTCACGAGATCTAAGTGTAGAAAATGCCTCGCTTTTAATATAAAGTCTCTCTGGAATGCATAGACGTACCATTTCCCATATAAAAGGGCTGGTATTTTTTGTTCAATACCTTGGAAATTAATGTGGTAAGGTTGAATTTTTTATGTAAATGGAAGGGTGATATATTTTTCCTTAAAGTGATACCAAATTCATTGATTTCTAGGTAAAATGCTATTTCGCTCAAACAACTTAAGCTCTAACCTTCGGTGGCAGTAAAGCCCATGTTTGTATTCCACTTTCACAAGAACTGTCCTAAACACTCGCAAACACGCACCAAAATATTTTAAATGATTCGGCAACAAAATTGGAAGAAACACGCGAATATCTCATTCAAATTCTAAGATATTGCATTTGCTCTTTTTTAATCAAAGTGAAAGTTGAAATGAAGTATTTAAACCGCTAGTTGCTTTTCTTTTAATAATTAGTTTGTAAAAGGTCGAATTTCCTCGTTTTAACGTCTGAAAATCGAACACATCAACACTTTAAATTTTACTCACAATACATAATCTTTACCTTTGAAATACTAAAAAAACAGGCCAAACCCATATCCTGAACCTCGACAGTCAAAAGCAATCGGTCGGGGATCGAATCCTCGATGCACATGCTCCAGCGCAATTACACTAACCACTCTGCCGCCCATGCTTTGGCCACTAAACTTCCTTCTCACCGCACTCTTCCTCGACTTCTAATTCCCTATGCATAAATCAGGTGTTGCTAGATATCGGTCACCTGCAACTTTGTTGGTGAAATTCCAATAATCTTCCACCCTGCTGCTCAAAACTAACTCATCTATAAAAAAAATCACTATTAACATCGACTAATTCGCTACATCTCAAGTCTGCGCACAGACAACGCCCAAATATTATAATTGAAGGTACAGTGCTGACATTTGAATGGTCAATCACCAACAAAACAGAATGAAAGAAATAAATAAAAATGAAAATAAATGAACAATTAATCGAAAATAAAATATCGACCCCATATATTAAAAACATTTATGTTTTCAGGAAAGACCTCGAACATTTTTGAGGGAAAACTGTTCCTGTCCACGATGGTCATGTTGATGAATAAAAAAATTTACTTTGGCCCTTGGAGACTGACATTTCACCTTGTAATTTTGGTCATTCCTACGTACTAACTTGCAGTTTTCCACTTTCTGTATCAGTGCACCCCATGCTTTCACTCCCTGTAGTATGCGGAACAGCACGTTGTACTGTACAGTACAGTTGTCCATTTATTTTTTTGTCCTTCCAAAAGAGTCCCATCCTTGCACTTGGAGCAGTTTAGTACCGCTCTCCGTCCTCGTATGCTTCCCCATAACCTGGCTGCCTACCTTTGTACTTTTTCAATGGATTTTATTGGCGCTTCTTCATATGGATCCCAACTACTAACGCATATTACCAAATTAGTCTTCTCTTCACCCTGGTATTGTGTCAGCTTGATCTTTGCTGTGTGCTACTCCGCGAGAACTGTGTCAGACGGTTCTTACCTTAGCTGTGTAAGCATAGGCGATCTATTTTGCCAACTACTAAGCTTATAAACGCTTGTCTTAATTTTCCAATTAACTGCATTCCATCGATTTTTTGATGCGAAATCTTTTACCGATACTTCTGCTCGCTTCACTGATGCAATGATTTTTTTCTACCTCAGGTCTCTAAATAAAAGAAGATATATTCGGCAGTTGCGACAATGGATGCCAGTAACCGTAGCCATTTGGATGTTTTATCACTCTTTTCATGCGTGTAATAGTAGATATCCAATGCCCCTGTTGAGATTTCTTGCTTTTTAGGGTAAATATTTGTCTGAAGAAATCGATATCTTCCCTAAAATAATCAATGAAGGGAATTTAATATTAAAAATACTAGCCAATCCATACGGGGACAATGAGTACCAACTTCCCGTACGCATAGGCAGGGGTGGTAGAAAATTCCAGATATAACGGCTCGTTGTTACCAATGCTTCAATAACCAAATATATGTTTTAATTCATTAAGACTAGTCGGTGAAGCACTTCATTAGGTATTGTTTGCATGACGCAGCCACAGGGGTGTCGGCGAAAACACTCGTTAAAAAATCACAATGAGTGTTTACGGAAAGTGGTCTAGTCGATGATCTCTGATGATAATATTATGCATTATTATAGATGTGTGCTAGCTAGCTGTGTGCTAGTTAGCTAGCTCCTTCACATCAATTTAAGTCCAACAAGTTAGAGAAACAAGCAGTCTTATTCCAGGTATTTTTCTCTATCACTCGATGCAATGGAAGGAAATTTTCAAAGTACCGGTTGCAGCGGTCAACACGGTGTGGTATAAATAACGCCATTTACAATTCAGTATCCCCTAATGAAGGTCCTGAATGGTGTGATTGGATGGATTCTTGCCCCGGAGTTGGAGGAGATTTTTTCATAGAATTCCAATCCCTACTTGGGTTCCACGGGGAACTTTTCATGTGCAATACTCCGCCCGTCGGATGGGATGTTAAACTGTCCCCTTAGCGCTTTCCGTCCAAGAGTAGGCTCATCTCGGCGCCAGGTTTCTCTCGAACCTTTTCCCGTTTCTTGAATATACCTTTCCTTGTCGTCTTGCCCATTATTAATGACACAAATCACATAAGTTGTGGGACGCCTCCGTTAATTACCAACAAACATTTTTACAAATCACATGAAAAGAAAATGGGGTCTCGCTTCTCGAGTGACAGAAAAATCGCACTAGTTCCATGTTGGAAAACTGATGGGTTTCCTGGAAACAGAACGCATAGCAGAGTCCAAGGTTGAACCCAGGGGCGGTCTGGCTAGGTCGGCAGGTCGGCGATCGCCGAGGGCCCCCGGCCCGAGGCGGCTTAGAGGGGCCCCCGACAGGGGGTGTCAACAATATTAGCAAGGATAGAAGTTAGTCTAACATCACGGCTCACGACAGCTGACTCACTTGACAGCTAATTGCCTTGCAATTAGACTAAACCTAGCGTAAGTAGTTGAAAAGTAAAGTTTATCGTATTTGGATTGCTACGCTCCTCATAATAATTTAACTGCAGGGCCCCAATATAGTTTAAATTACTAATTTAAAAAATAAAGAAACCTAATTTTGGTCTGCGCTCTCGATATTTATATAACATTAACGGTTAAAGAAATTTCCGTTTCGGTTTTTACCGGAAGGTGATGACAAAATTTTGGTACCGAGAGATACCGAGCGCTAGGCAAATCAGTTACTATTACCATTATGTAAGATGTTGTCGCTTGCAATTAAAAGGTGTACTGTTCTGTGGATTCCGAAAATTACCTTAAAAGTCCTATATCACCTCCGGTTTTTCCACAAATCACGGAAACGTGAATATTAGAAAAGGCAATTTTTTAATGGTATTGCATAAGATAAATCTTTATAGCGGGTAAAAATGTTCTCTACGTGGACATAATTTGTTTAAGATTTTTTATAAATTAGTAAAATTAAATAGTTAAAAACAATACTAGATTTCCAAAAAGGATGGCCTCAAGGTTTTCTACGTGCTCAAATGCGGGGAATGAGTGGGAAGTATACTAGCAAAGCAAGAAAAAATTTAATTTGTTGTTTATTTTAAATAAAGTAGGTATGAATTAGAATAGTGTACAGCATATTAAAAAAACATTCAGAAACAGAAACATTCAGAAACAAAACAACAGAAAAGTCCGGATCACGTCATCACATTTTTACATAAATCGCAAAAATGGGAAAATTAAAAGATAAAATCTTTTTTTCAGTGGCATTATATGGAAGCAGTAGTAAAAAAGGAACGTTCCCCTGAGGGATGAAATCAATTTATAAGGAATGCATACATAAATACGTAGTCAATAATGAACATGGAACTATGTTTATGTAAGACCCCACGGTTGAGGCGCAGAAATCCCATATATTGCTTGGTGGCAATTGGAGCATCTAGGCTCACTTTCTTCATGATCATTTGATGCGATAACTTGCAAGTATAATTATATTATTTTCGTTATTTACTATGTATATGTGTCTTCAACTATGCATATTCTGTATTTTCAATATTTAGTTCAAAATGTGTGGAAAAAATCCATTTCAATTCATTACTTTTTTACACCATAAATAAGTGCCATTCAGCATTCCGCATTTGCGCACGGGAAAAATCATGACTTTATGAGGATAAGATATTATACTTACCAATTACCTATGTAATTGCGTGAATCAATCCTTAAAAATTCATTCTGTCCCCCAAAAACATTTTCACAAGTTATGAACATTGATATTATGCATTGACATTGACATTACGACGCTTTGACCTTAAAAATTGACATTGAATTTACGACACTTTGACCTTAAAAATTGACATTGACATTACGAGCTGAATTTGCAAAATTATCTAAGAAAATGCATTGAAGAGAGCAAACTGCATACAATGTAAACAAAGAAAAAAAGAAAAGCTGCTGGAAAATCGACTAAAATACAGATTGGTTGCGGCTCTCTCTTAACATTTTTGTCGAAATTTTTCGTTAATAACCAAATCAACGTGATTGGTACTTTGGGACGTGATATCGATCTGAAAGACTTGAGTAATAGCATAGTGTTTAGCTTAATGGTTGATAGCACACCAGATGTTGCTGTGATAGATCAGTTGGCAATTTGCGTCCGCTATGTAGTCGAAGGGAAGATCTATGACAAACTTTTCTGTTCAATAGTAGTTGACGATTCCAGAGGACTTGCTTTGTTAAATCTCGTAAAATCGGAGCTAGCAAAGAGTGGGGTTTCAACGTCAAGCATTATTGCTAGCTCGTTTGATGGAGCTAATAACATGAGAGGTTGTTACAACGGCCTACAAGCCCACTTTAAAAGAGAAAATCCTGATTTTATTTACATCCACTGTATGGGGCATGTATTAAATTTGGTGGTAGCCGATTCAACTACAAATTTGGTGCAAGCAGGAAACTTATTTGGTTTATTAGAAGAATCAGGTGTTTTCCTATGCTCGTCCTTCAAGAGAAAATCTGTGTTGGAGACGGAAACTAGAAGGAAACATCCTGCTCACGATAAACTCAGCAGAATCCAAAATATTGGTGCTACAAGGTGGTGGAGTAAGGATAGGGCACTTTCATCGGTTGTAGATGAAGAATATTTAAAATTAAATTTCATTTGTGTTGTGGGATATATCTACTGGAAATTTTGACTGCAAATTAAAAATCACGGCCAAAAATGTAGTTTGCCACTGGTCAGCATTTTAAAACATTTTGTCTTTTGTTTCTTTGGGTATATTTTTTGTTACCACTCCTGTGTCTAAATACCTTCAGAGTAAGAATATAAACTACGATACGGCGTGGAATATGGTGGATTGTTTGTTTCAGCAACTCAATTCTAAAAGTTGTGATGAGAACTGTGAATTTCTTTAAGAAAGAACGAAAAAGTATGCTGGAAGAGTGAAAATTGATCTATATGACTCAATTTACGTGGAAGTGGAATTGGATTTGAAAACACCAAGGACTTCACGAAAGAAAACAATGTCAAGAGAAAAAGACAACGAAGAAGCACCTGAAATTGCTGTAACTCAAAAGTGTAAATGGATCAACTTTTAAATTATTGATCGCGCCAGATCAAGTAATGAAGACACTTTCGAAACCCAATCGAGACATTTTAAAAGATTGCTTTTGACTTGTCCTAAAAACTTTCCCGAAAGGCAAAGGATACTTTTCCTCCCGACATTATGTGCGCCATTCCAAATTTATGTAAAGTAGAAAGAAGTTCTTTACTTATATGACTGAAAAAGATTGCAGATCAGTACGAAAGTTTTACCAAGACAAAAACATTTGAATATGATGAAGGAGAAGACATGCGTAATCTGAGAAAAATTTGAAAAGACAGTGAAGATGATGAAGTTAACTTTGAAGAAGAGGAGGAAAAGGAGTGCATTCATTGCACCCGAAATAGAAAATGCTACAAATGTTTGGCCTGTGCTTTCCCCATTGTCTATGAACTGTCTCAATCTGGGCTTTTTATTAACGTGTACACAGCATATAATTTTGTTGTTACCCTTCCTTGCACTCAGGCAACATGTGAAAGAGTATTTTCTAAATTAAAAATCATCAAGGACAGACTTAGATCAACACTTACTCAAGATACTGTGTCCAATTTACTTCCAATGAATGTGAAACGAGATTTGTTTTTCAATTTATATAAAGATATTATCATTAATAAATTAGCTAATACTATTGAGGAGCTAAGGAAAAAGTTATTGATTTAATTTTTAATTGGTGCACAAGATATTTTTCCAGGACGATAATTCAAAAAATATTTTTTCCAACTAAATGCTGTCGTTAATTAATTTTTGGTAATCATTTAGGTTATGCAGAATAAACATTATTATTTATATAACAATGTATAAGTTTTGTGATTTGGCGATTTTTCAGAACGACGAGTTTGTTTAAAAAATGAAATTCAGGGAATCAAAATCAAGTGCTTTTGAAATTTTTTTACTTATATTAATGTCTGTTTTTTTACTGTAATCTATGACGAAATGTACTGTAAGTACAGTTCATATAATAGTTAAATTATTATATCTAGTTGTAGAACTATTTATTAGGGCCTTTTCTACCTGATGTGCATGAAGAATTAGGTTGTAAAGGTTTTCATAATGAACATAACGTCCGCGTTTTGATAAAAATTCCTACTTTACGCCAGGCCCGCAATTACAAGTAGGCTATTGGCCTGCCTACCTGCACTGCAAAAAAATTCTGATGTTCCAGAATTGTGGTACGGGCGCATAATAAAATAATATTTTTCGTGGATGTTTAATACGATCGTGGACACAGTTGATTGGTGCGCACTAATTTGGAAAAACTCAAGCAGCGGCAGCAAGATAGAGGGCGTGGCGCATGTGCCACAACTTGCGAGATCGTTTTGCTATTTGAACTGTCTCCACCCTCTCAACGCAGCACTATTTACACCCGCTCGATCGATGTTTGATACTTATTAGTAAAATAGTCTCCATATTGTGCAATTATAAATATTTAAATTCATTTATCGAGGGAACGGTAGACGCGCCGGTATTTGGAAACCAGTTTGTTGCGCTGTCTCTTACAGACCCATATTAAATAATTATAAATGCATATTTGTATATTTTGTACCTGGTTTATTTCGTAATCGAAGAAACATATTTTGTTTGGGAGTTCTTCTGGTGTCCAATTAGCATGGTCCATACAGCGCTTCCTTTCTTGCAACAACATCACCTCCAAATGTAACCACCCAAACATTTTTCTAGCTACGGCCTTGCCATTCACCACTAAAATAAGGGGCCCCAAATTCGTTTCCAGCCGAGGGTCCCCGATGATGCCAGACCGCCCCTGGTTGAACCCTTGGTGTAACGCATTGAATAGCAGAGGAAAGAAACTTCCTGGGCGAAGCGTTGAGAAGCTTCCCGAATGGAGTGAAGATCTTGACAAAATGTGATGATGACGTGGAGGGCTATATGGCACCTAATCAACTAGATCCATTAAAATGTGCGGGCGATTACATGCTTCTTAGAATACTAGTTTTTCTCTTTGGGATACATGTGTAGGTTTTTCGTGAATAAATCAGCAGATAAAATATTTGAAGAAGGAAGTTCCCTCGAAAGCCGCTCCCATCTGCTCTCGTAACATCACATCTAAGTACTCCGGATTCTGATTGTGATTCCGGTGGAATTCAACTGAGCTAGAATCCAAACGCAAACAGTGTTAACAAATAACGTAGAAATAAAACAGCACCTGTGCTAACGGTGCCGGAAGCCCTTGTGCGGTAGACACAGGAAAACTGCTCCTACTCCTTTAGGCAAATTCTTATAGGACAAGGCTCCAAAATGAAGCCTTCACCTCGTAATAAAAATAGCAATTATACTGACTCCAGCCTCCATTGCTGTATCGGCAGGATATCTTGATTTTATATCTTGTTTTGTTAACAAACTGTGGGAAGGGTATAATTACCTTCATGAAATTTTAGTGTAGACCTGTGCCACAAAGGCAAACGAAATCACCAAATCCTTAAATAAATAGTCCTGACTAAGTAAGTGTTCCATGTATTCGAAAAATCTCATTCCCGCTTATTTTTCGAAAATAGTGTGCTTAACCTTTTTCCAGATTGCACCAGATTTCGCTCTTATGTACTTATCATCTTCATCCACGTGTCGTCTAGGCAATGCTTTATTTCGAAACTTACCGCGCGTTCCTGCAAGATCCGGTGGACCCAACTGAAGCCCTGTTCAAACGGTACGGAGAACTCCACGCCATCTAGGTTTTATGAATGTCACTACTTGGTTTCCTGCTCCGAACACCGATATTGAACCAGAGAGGGACTCGATACTTCATATTAGATATACTATATCAAAAAATATAAAGCCTCTAGTTCAATCTTATTTAACTACCTAGCTATAATCATGTTGTTTCCAACTTTCTCTAGTAACGGAGGTTCGCATAAATGTATCATTTCTTAGATGTTAAGGAGGATATTCACTCAGAAAATATTTTAAATAAGATTGCAGGGAGAAATTTCCTAGCTGCCAAATAAATTATCTAGGTGAGTAAATTGGTTAGAATTATTTTCACGCTTGTTAAAGCTTAGAATATAATGGCTTGTATTAGCACGAGTATTGAACGGTTATAGTTTATTGTTTAAATTAAAATTTATTTTTAATATCAAATACGAACATTCAAAACTTCATTTTTAGACCTTGTGGAAATCGCTCCGATATACGCCTGTATATGGAAACTTTGCTATTTAAAAATGGAAAAACTTCCCTCATTACTCAAAAATTTCTTTCGTTGCGTTATTTTTTTAATAATGCTTATAGTCATCTAAATTTAGTAAAATTACTTACATGACCATACTTTTCAGATCAATTTTATAATAATGTTACATTTTCTCTCCATACAAGAGGCCCTTGCTTAATATTATTCACACCCATAATGGAATTCTGACTCTTCTGGTGCGGTGTCAAAAATAAAAGAGAAAAAGATACTCAACTATATATGGCCTCAAATCTTGCGTTCAAGCCTGTGCTCAAGACTTGCAATCAACTCGTCATGAATACTTCTCCTTGTAATTTGCGAAGAACTTCCTTCCTTCCGAAGAAGCTTCTTACTCCGTGTTCCCGCTGTTCCGTCTGACTCGCTGCCAGTCGACATTTGGATCATCGCAATAATTGAATCGAATATGAAATCGCTGCCAAAACAAGTGAAACGCGATAACCTTTAAGCGGTCCTAGGCCTTCTCCCCAACGAGGTGAGCCGGTGTGTTATTTCTTTTGCTATTTTGATGTATGAAACTCATGACATTGCTATCAGGAGAAGTTCTTTTATATAAAAAAGAGCACATTTTATATCCTGATTGTCTATTTTTTAGGAATATGTCGTCACTTCTCCGAACTTCGAGGTTCATAAAGCTTTTCACCGGCATTTCTAGGAATGTCACGCTTAACTCTGCGAGGAGAGGTATTCTAATCAAGGCAGAGTGTAATCAAAAGCTCGACAGAGTCTATAGGTGGTTAAATACATTAAAATTGTAAATTAAATGCGTATTGTTTAAAGTCGCATTGGGAATGACTCGTTACTTATTTTTCTGCAGAGCTCTAGCTACTCAAAGAGTAGAACGCAGAAGCCAAAATGAAAGCCCTCTGGAAAGAAGTCTACGTCGCCTGGATATGGATGTCCGTCGATCGGGTCGAATATCTAGAAAAGAACTTGAGGAAGTCCTTGAGGAAATGAAGCAGTCAAGTATGAAGGTTTCTCATAATTCGTTCCTTAGAACCAGTTCTATGTCTTTACGATTGTGGTTTTACTTTTTCTAGCATCCGCGACGAGTTCGCAGTCCCTGTTACTTATTCGTTGCTGTGGAAATTTAGTACCTGAAGAAAAGCCTGAAGTTAGAACTAAGCTTGTTCAAGACATATGGAAAACTATTGAGGCTCTTGGTTAGTAGTGCTCATGTTCTCCTAATCCTTTGTAATCTAGTGCTGCAATTAACAGTTTTTCCTGCCAATTCATCCAGTAATTAAGTGTGTACACAGTCATCAATGTGTTTGGACTTATTGCATCAGGTTTTCTCTATCATGGTTTGTACAGCTAAATTGACCTAAGCTCTACCATGAAACTTTAATTGCTAGGTATAATTTTTTTCATTTTTTGCCCTGGACAATTTCATTTCATTGTGATAGAACCATATTGTTATTTATGTGAAGCTTTGGTTTTGCAATAATTTTATTTTGATGGGCATAACTTGATTATCACTTTTTAAATGGAAGGACTGAGTGTAAAGTTAATGAGAAATGCCCATTTCAATGGACGCAAATTAAATTACTTTACGGTGACATCGTTATATAAATCCTCGCCCCTATTATTGTGAATATTTATACCTGAGAATACTTCTCAGCGTTACATAATTTCATCCTTTGATAAAATGCAGTTCTATTTGTATGCTATTCATGTCTCTTTCGTAGGAATACCAATGGATATAAGTCATTATAATGCACTTCTGAGGGTTTATCTTGAAAACCAACATGAATTTTCGCCGGCTGAGTTCTTGGTAAATCTTGAAAAGAAAGGAGTTGAACCTAATCGTGTAACATACCAAAGACTAATCGCCCATTACTGTCAGAAAGGTGATATAGAAGGAGCTACTCGAATTCTGCAACACATGAAAGAAAAGCAGTTACCTGTTAATGAGGGGGTGTTTAATTCCCTCATAATGGGACATGCTCAGAGTGGGTAAGTGTTCAAAGTGATTTGGTTATATATAACCCTATTTTTCATGCTTATTTTATTGTTCTTGCATTTCATTTAGTTTCATCTCAATCTGACATACTTACCAAATTATTATTTTGTACTTTTGACCTATTGTTTTCTGGTGCATAAGGCTTTATTGCTTTAAGGAATCTGCTTTTTTGTTAATATTAAATTTGAATCTTAATACATGTGTACATTTTATATGTACAGGGATATGGAAAGTGCTAAAGGAATGCTGGGAGTGATGGAACAAGCAGGATTGCCTCCAAGTGCTGAGACTTATGCCACCCTCTTATGTGGTTTTGCTAAGACGGGTGATGTGGAGTCGATCAAAAGCATATTGAAAGACTGTGATGCGAAGCAAATAGATATAATTGATAGAGATTACATGGATGTTCTTTATGTTGCGGTGATGAATAATCATCCTGAGCTGGCTGATGAGGTATATATCCCTCAGTACATAACTTAGCATACTCTTTATGTGTATTAACTAATGTAAATTCTTCACGTGTTGGTATTGAGAGGGTGAATACTGCTCCCAGAAAAGAAAGAAAAGCTGGTTTTAGTTGTCACATTTGCATGCTGGTAGGTGTAAAGAATCTTCTTTTCTCTGTTCTGTGCTTAAAAAGTTGAGTAATGGTGGCAAAAATTCATGAAGATGATGCCAGGCTTATCAGAAATTAAGAAACAATAGTAGCCTTCTCCAAAGTTTGACCCATTTTTAATGAAGCAGCCCTTAGTAAGATGGAGTGATGTGAAAACAAATCATCTCCTACATTATGCAGCAATTCATTATCTTAGAATTTTGTCATTTTTGGAGTGTGTTGGTGTAGTAGATTTTTTGCTAATGATGATATTCCATGAGGATGTCATGTGCCTTTGAGAAATTATTGTGCTGTATGTGTTAAGAGTATTTCAGTCCACCTGATTGGATTCCTCTCTCTTGCATCTTGAGCTCCAATGTGAAATCCTTTTGCAGTTTTGGAAAATGTGTGCTTTCTTTAACCCTCATATGGATTTACGAATTTAGTTACGTCGTTGGATTTACGGCGCCGCAGCGGCGCTTCGTCATATTTTGTCATTTTCTTTCAAACTTGGCCTTTCTTGGTATGTTTTCTGATTGATAATGCTAGTGACTTCTATTATATTTATTTTTAACCGTGTTTTGCAAGATTTAACCCATTATTACAGAAGTTATAGCTAAAATTCTTTAACACTGCATTTTTTCCGTTTGTTGTCGTAATACTCTCTTTTTTTGGTCCGTTAGACGGTTATTTTCAAATGAAGGTTTTAACTTCGTGTGTAATGGTTGTTTTAAATATTTTTTCTGATAAAACTCCGCTTTATCATGTCCTCATTGTTTTACTTTTTCTTCATCCAAATACTAAAAATGAGGAGTGAATAAAAGTCATATGGGTCCATGTAAAATAATTTTGCTTCACTACATCCACCCACATGTTATATCTTTGTAGTGTGCGCAGAAGCCTGAGTTCTTAAACGTTAATAATTGAAAAATTGCAGCTGGAGTGAGAAGAGACGAGTGATACCGTTGTGATTTTTAAGGGCTATATTCTGACGATCAAGGCAAATGTAACGGACATTATGGGAGTTTATATCCTGCAATTTCTAAAAAAATTTCTAAAGGATTAAAGTCAGATGAGTTGTGAAATATGAGGAATGTGGGGCAATCAGCGACGCGTCAAAGAGTTCAGTGCCGTATTGGAGGGTGGGCTAGAAGAGCCGGTATTTTAGGCCTAGAGTGGAGCCCATTCCCTCACTGAGGATGTCTCCATAGAGATGGACAGGTAAATGTGATGCGGGGGAGTGTGCCAGATGAGGTTTTGCTTCTGGATTGGTGGGAAAGGCAAAAATAATTATTTCTAAGAAGTTTGGGTTTAGGTGGTAAGGAAGAAGGAGCAGGAAATGGAAAAAACATAGAATACGATGGCGTGTTGTTTCTTTGGTCCGGCGCTGCGTGAGGGACCGATGGAAGAGGAGCTAGTGTTCTGAGGTGACCAAAATACCCTCATGCTGGGGGGACCCCCATCACATTTTCTTTCCATAGCATTACACTGACCCAAACATTGAGACCATCCGTACTTTCCCATTATGCTTCCTTATTTGTCATCCTCCGCCTACTTTCTTCCCCCCACAAAAACAGAATGAACTTCTCCCCTCCTCCAACGACCCACCCGAACTAGGAATGGAGGGAGGGCCACCCCGGGGCGCTTTGCGATAAGGCGCGGATTTCCTGTCCCTCACGCAGCGATGGATGGATGAAGAAAGGGTAGCCTATTGTGTCTAATTGCCTCCTTGCACTCTCAACCTTTCTTCATGATACGGATTTTATACGCTTACCTGGCCTAACCATCCCGGTATTCCCTGATCCTTGGCAGTCGACCCACCACCATGTATCTCCTCCACCCCTTCACCTCAAAAAAACCTCCATGGAACTACCCACCTTTCTCCTCCTCACTCATCCCTTCACGTTGATAAACTTTGGAGGACTATAACCCCAGTGTATTTGTGTATACAAAGTAACGAGAAATATATTTACAAATTTTCACTGCGAGGTAATTCGTCTATGCATTTGTTCATCATGAACAGATTTTTACCATGTAGGTACTGTCAATATCAATCCATAGGTAAACAGTAACGTCCTGGGAAATAATATTATCGCCAGCATTTTGTGAAGACTCGAAGCCGCAAAGTAATATTTTCAAATGGGAGGGACAAGACATATAACACCAACCGTGCGATGTGTTCTTCACGGTGGTCAGTCTAACTTCTGAATCGTCTCCCGAGCCTCAGCAACTCATTCACCGGGAAATTTCCACACGTAGGTAAAGAGGCATTATTGCATTAATTCTGAAAATACATTGTGGTTAAATTTTCTTGGGATTACTGCTTGGTATAATTCTATACATAGTAACCCTGGGATGTCCCCAAAGGTAACCATCACCACAGTAAGTACGCGGATGAGGGGGAGGGACGCGGAGCGGAGAAGATACCCAAAAAAATAATGCTGGAGGCCATGGAAAAAACACCCTTAGGCTAGTCATGAGTTTCTAAGAATTATTCTTGAAAATAGATGAAGTTTTGTCAATGAAAATTATAAACAGGCAAAAATTATGATTATTAGATAAAAACCGAAGCAAAATTGGCATAGTAAAATTTTCCCTTTGTTAAACAATTAAATTTTGTTTATACAGTTTAAACATTTAAATATTATGATTATAAATAAAAGATACCATTTCATACGAAACATTATAACTTTTAAATTAGTATTGAGAGTGCAGTCCCCGACATTGCGACGAGGAAACTCTCGGCGCCGCAGCAGCGCCGTAAATCCAACGACGTTACTTTTTTCATTAGAGGCTAATAAAATGAAAACTATGCGCACTATACATACAAAAATATATTTTTAGCCGAAGAATGCAGAAAAAGTAGACTACTGAACGTTTCAGAAAGATCCATGCGAATGGAAAAGTTTAAAATCATTTTTAAAAGCACGAGCGCCGCTAAGGCACCGAGAATCCATATGAGGGTTAAATGAGCACTGTGGTCAAAATGGTAAAAAGGTCGAAGTAAACTGACTACTGCCAACTATTTGGAATTTCTCTGCTCTCCCACAATGCAGCTGAAATTAGTAGTCAAATGATTGCAGTCTACTGTCACTTGATTATCTGTCAACTGCAAAAATCAATCTCATAGTTTTTTTGTCACTGATCAAGTTTTTGCTGATTCGTTGGTAGGCTTGTATTTCATATTTAAGTATTACATTGATTTAATTCATTGATGGGTCACCTACAAACTTTTCACGCAAATGCACATATTTCCCTTTCTTTATATCTGGTCAAAAAATTATAATAAATCTTGAGGTACTAGAACAAGCAATTTTTAATTGATGAGTAGGAGATCTTACATAACTGCATTTGAATACAAGTGGGAGCATTGTGGTTTTATTTTGATATTTATTATTAAACTTTTTTCTGTTGATGAAAGAAAATCTGTTTGGAGGAAAGATCTATAATATTTGAAGAAGTGAGCTCTTAATATTCCCAGAGATCATAGGGGGTTAGCCACCAGTGCTGAAGTGTGACTCTCTTCAATGCAAGTAAAAGCTTGTTATAAATTTCAATTGCCTTTTCATGTTGATGAGAGGGCTAGTTACCTTAATGTTACAATTATATTGATAATATCTCATCATTTTTCCCTTTGCCTCAGATATCTGCCATGGAAACGAACGCCAAACGTTCATTCTGCTTTTGTTATAAATATGTGTCCTTAATTATACTAGAACTTTACATGCTGGCATCCCTCATGAAACTGATAAATTTTAATTTTTTGATTTTATTCATATTATTTTATGACGATTGGTGAGCTTAATGAATCAAAATATGTAAAACTGTAATCTTGCCCTCAAGGTCTAAGTTTTGTATATTAAGTGTACTATGTAGAATTTTTTCTTTCTTATTAGCTTCTTGGACGAATGCGACGTGTTGCTGGTTATAACCAAGATGCTGTGAATCTGACTTTAAAGTTGATTAATAATGGTAGAGAAGATATTGCCTACAAGGTTTTGCTAACGATGCCCCGACCTGTCCGTACAGATGGTGAGGAACTTCCAATTGGTAACTTCTTCATCCGCCAGCTAGTTAAAGCTGAAAGGGTGAGTGACAGCTCTTTTTAAATTGTGATTTGGCCGAATCCATTTTGATAAGAATTGATAAATTCCATATTTCAGGACAATCCAATGGTTTTTTTTAGATATGGTTGATCATGTTAAGTCCTTTATATTTTGCTCATAGAATCACTTTGTTTAGGTTCTTGCTGATTCCTTTAATTTGTGTGATTTCATTAATACTAATAACTAGGGATGGGCAGATCCAGGTTTTTTTTCGGATCCCAATCTGGATCCGGATGCTTCATTTCGGATCCCGGATCTCTGTTCTTATTTTCGGATCCTTGGATGTATTCAAGGGTATATACAATTCACAAATGATAATAGAATTTAAGCCTTGGAGACTTTATTGAAAATAAACAACATCAAGTTTAAAAATGTTAAACTTAAATATTAAAATAAAGACAATGTCGATGCCACAATAATACTAATCCTTGATTGTTGTGACGTTTATGCAATGACTGTTGTCATACCACATCTTGAGATTTGATTCTTGAGAATAATGAGATGGATAATAAAGGGTGAATTTGATTTAAATTCAGCAAAAGCCGGTTGTCGAATGAAGTACATCAACAGCATTCTATTTGTTCGGCAGAAAGCCGCCGATAGCCGACGACAGTCGGCACTTAAATCGCTTAAAACTCTCTGATGCATATCTGATTTACTGTAGTATTTGGATCCGATATCAGTATCTCATCCCATGTAAAGATCTGCAGATCTTTGGATCCGCAGATCCGATCCGACCATCCCTACTAATAACTAATATTTGATCTTAATAATGTAAACTCTCGAGAGCAAAGTTATGTTAGCTTTTTTATAATGTTCTAGTTTTGGGTGCTGATGTGTATAGATCATTGTGTTGTCCTCAACTTCTAAGTTCTGTTTTATGCATGAATGGTCTATCTTTTTGATTTTTCACTTGATAAAAGCATTTTTTTTTAAACTGTTTGAGTTTCATTTTGCAAGAAGTGACATATTTACCTTTAGGGTCAACCTGAGTGAAATTGTCCTCTGGTTCAAAAATGTTGCACAAAATTTTTTATTTTCCTGATAGTTTTCTATTTAGTATGCCAATATATTTGGAGCCTAAAATTATGTGTGAAGAAATTTTAACTCCTTGCGTATTCTTTAGAAGACATTTTTATGTAGGGCCATGATCAAATTAATAATTTAGGGAAAACCTTATGACCATTTTATTTTCGGAGATAGCAAAATGATTTTAAAACCATTGTAATTAACTTTAACCAGTTTATATTTGTTAAAGGTATATTTCAGCTAATTGTTGAAATAATTCCTTAAAATTATTGCCAAAAGGCATGCTTCGCTGTATCAAAAGCCATATATATTTAGCATAAGATTTCTGTAGGAGGGAGTTATCGTGGATTTTATAATATTTTCTCATACAGCTGTGTTTAAGATTTATCCTTTGTAAAAGTAATAAGTTG
Organism: Ceriagrion tenellum; assembly: GCA_963169105.1. Classification (NCBI taxonomy): domain Eukaryota; kingdom Metazoa; phylum Arthropoda; class Insecta; order Odonata; family Coenagrionidae; genus Ceriagrion; species Ceriagrion tenellum. Next base: position 30,363,632 of record OY720636.1, on the reverse strand, counting down.
GAGCTGAAAAATACTTACAGTGAAACCTCACCTTTACATTCCTCAAACTTATGTTTTCCCTAAATTATGACATCTTCTTGAGGACCCATGAATTTACGTATCCTTGTAATGTGATCTTATCCCTCTAATTACTTTGCTTATTGTAAAATTTCCCACTATTTACAACAATTGACAAGGAGCAAGGTGAAGGCTGGCAAAATTTGTATGCCAACTGACGACCTATGAAGATGCAACAGATATGCATCCACGAGTTTGAAGCTGAAAATAAGGAGAATGCCTGGGTTGATTTTAATGAAATTAATGTCCACATGTAGCCTGTTTTGTTTCTGCTGCATAGTTTTTTTTTAATAAAATACTATTTTCACTGTCAAAATTCTGTGCCTTGCACGATAAAAAAAGCCCATCTTTCAAGCCCTTAGCAGAAATTCCTAAATTTGTGGGATTGCTGCATAATTACTCTTGGCTCAATTGCCATCAGGAATATACCCAACATTTCCACCACAATGATTATTATTTTTTTGGAAAATTTTGATTTTTCTGCTTTATTTTTTATAGAGCTGTTTTTTCTTTTATCAACTTAATTTCCATTCATACAGGTTATATTGACCTGATCGTGACACTATTGCCTTCATCATGAATTCATTATTATGATCCCAGTACTCCTGGGAACAGGAAGTCCATGGAATAATTGGTAGCAATTTTTATTAAATCACATTTCGGCATTAATAGTGCTCTTTGCGAAGTGCACTCTGCAAGTCTTCAGTATACTGATTAGTTTTGTTTTGTTGAAAGAAAAGGTGTTTTATACAGCAGCATGACTAGGTATTGATGACTTCAATGCATCAAATTGCCTTTTATTGTTTAAAATGCAATGTAATAATGTGTAAAACAGGATCTGTGGTGAATCTGAAAGTGTGGATCTGGAGCAGTTTCTCCCTGGGAGTGCCCAACTTTGGATATTCATGTTGATGACTATATGCTATTCAAGAGAATTTTACTGCGAGCAAAACAGGTTTTATTTTATATATAGTGTCATGCAAGACCCTAGACATCAAAGGGTACTCTTATCATGGGGACAAACACAGCTAAGCTCGCTTCACTGTTTCGTAAAGAACCAATGCAGATGGCAGTAGGAGGCAGAAGCCCTTTGTTATAGGAGAATCTAAAAATCCCAATTTTTTATAAAACATATGGACCTTGTTGCCTACAACTTATACAGCCAACATGATGGCATGGATGACATCTTTTATTTGTGAAGGACAATTGCTTGCCCTAGGTGCAAAGAATTGGGATCAAAACAGAAAAATTCTTTTGCTCTTGGATCAATGCTCTGCGCACCCTGTTAACTTGAAATTAAGAATTAATCAATATTTGTCCCTGCCTATTGAACCAGCCAGTTGTAGCCACTAGATTTAGGTATAATCCACTCAAATCAGATAAAATTATAAAACTTATGATTTTGCTTCAGTGTCCTGCAAATTAAGATTTCTCTTGATTTATATCCTCCTGCATTTCACTCTTTCTTCCTTTGACTCCCTCAACAGATTACAAGATGGGTTTCTTTCAATAGCAAAAACTTTAAGATAAATATATGATTTAAAATACAATGGTTTTCAATATTCAATCAATCATTTTGTAATCTCCAAATTATAAAAGTTATTAGGTTTTCCATAAATTGACAATTGATCAAAAAGACTCGTAGTGCTATATAGAAATGGGCTACCAAAAAATTTGCTCTGAAATTATTTTCATTTTGGTTTCCCAATCTATTTGCAAACTGAGAGGCTAAATATCAGAAAATCAAAAATGTTGAGCAACATAGCCTTGATAATTTAATATGGATTGACCCTATACCATTCTTGCTATCTATGCCATGCATATCTGTAAGTGAATGATAATGAGATGAACATAGATTGAGGACATTATAGCTTTATTTGAAGGGTTTAAAGAAATATTAAGTTTCATAATTCTTAAGGCCACTTTACTCAGTATATTTTATTGTACAAATGAATGTATCAGAGAGTGTACAAGAAACTGAATGGAAATAGAGCAGGTTCTATTTCCTGTTAAGTCATTCAGATAATCTCAGAATTTGCTGCTTTACACGATACAATTTTCCTCATGCAAGAGTTCATACGTTCATTTGTACAATAAATTGTACCTTGTAAAGCGGCCTTTATAGATAGATATGGATTTGATTGCTATATTTTACCAATTATTGTGTGATGTACATATTTAGGTGTCCAACCAATGTATATTTGTAAAATTGAGTCCTGATTTTTTTGTCTTCATATTTTGTGCTGAGTTGACATCTTATTTGTTCTGAAATGAGTGAAAGAGGATAAAGCTGATTACATTTGTTTTTTTCAATGCAGTTTTCTGAGCACTGGCTGCATTACTTTGAGGCTGTGACACAATGCCTTATCAAAATATGTGGCTATGTTTAACTACAATTTGATAGCTTTATGAGGATTTTTATTTTTAATCTGATTATAATTTCACTTAAAACAATATCTTTACCCCTTTTGTTAGATTTGTGGAAATTTTCCTTTTTAAGCACCTCAACTCACTAGCTGATAGAAGGGGGTGTACTGGATAACTTCATTTAACTCTTATAGTCGTGATTAGCCATATTCATATATTTCCTTGTAACATGCTTAGTTAATGACTAAGTAAGTTACTGTCTCAGAGTATAGGTAGTACACTAAGCACGATTCTCATGAATCCTTATGAGTAAGTCACCATAAAATTGCTCTAAATGCTGGCCATGCATAGATTTTATCATTAGAAACTCTATGCATGTTAAAAATTTACATTGAAATTTAACTATCAGAAAAATTAATAATCCTCCAGAAAAGACATTGATAAAAGTAAGTTATTGTAAGTCTTGCATACTAAAATATTTATTCTTCAAGATAATATATACTCTGGATGAGTATAAAATTTTACTTTTTAATATCTGTATCTTTTTGTTTCAGCCCATTGAAAAAATTTTATATTACTGTAATGAATTTGAGAAGAATTCCTATAACTCCAAGGCACATCTTATTGCTTTGGAAGCATCCCTAACCTTGTCCAAACTTCCAGAGCAAGCATTTCCACTGATGGAGACCTTGATGGAACGTGGGAAATCTCCAAGGACTCACTATTTCTGGCCTCTCTTAGCATCCTTGGGGAAAAAAGGCGACATAAATGGTATCAACCTTTCAGTCTTCTTTGTAGCTGTTTCATTTTTATAATGTTGCTGATGCTGTTTTATTTGAATTTTTCAAATTCAAAGAAATGTTTGATTGTGGTGGATGACTGACAGGAGAGGTCATTTTTATTTATTTAAACAAAATAGCCCACATACAGCAAAAACAAAAAAAGTCTGCGATCTGGAGATGGCATCCAAGTCTGTTATTTTCTAGATCTGCTATTTATTTAAGGAAAGATGTGTTGAGTCCAAGTTGGTGAAGTTTTTTTGCGATAGAGAAAAGGGATCGATACCAGTAGGAAGTGACTTTATTAGGTGAGGAGAGACAGTAGAAGAGCGAACGTTTAATTAGTTATAATTTTGGAATCATGATGTGGAGTAATGAGTTAGATTTGGTAGGATGCTAAAGGGTGCCGCACACCGTAAGACACACCACTCTATACCATGCCTCTCCGCGTGTTTCCCCGGATCGGTTGTCTCCAAAAGCCCGTTAAGAACAATGTAAACTACAATGTATGCCCCACACCGAATGCGAGCCCACAGGGCGGACGTCGCGGAGCATGGCGAGCGATTTTCCTTGATGTGTCTTGGGTGGCACATGTGCAGTTGGCTCCTTCGGGTGACAGAAGCGGGAAGTGTAATGCACTATTTCATTTGGTGGGAAAGAGACTTTGGAGTTAACGTGCGTCCCATCGATAATGGAAAGCCTAATCGAATAAGTGAAGAAGTATCCTTGCCTGTACGATACTCGGTGTTCCCAATACAGGGATAATATAAAAAAGGAAGTTTCTTGGGAGAATACAGCCCGGAAGCCTGAGCAGACAGGTAAATACTTAAGCACATATTCTCACAATGTAGACTCTCGTTGGTTGCGTTTAACTGACACAAACCGGGGCAAATTTTCTGCTGAGCACTGTATGACTACTCACCAGTCAGTCACTGTTGTAATTTTTATTGGGGATACGGGACTGTTTTCATTTAGGGAATATCAACTGAACGCGACCATTGTCATCAGCACCGCATTTTTTCACCACCAAACAGAGGTTGTTTCTAAATTTTGGGAAATAAGTATTTCTCAGTATTACATAATCGTTCTCCTTTTCAGAATAACGAAATTTAAATTCGAAGCTTATCCCAAAATATAATCACTAGATGGTGGGTTAACTTGGTGGAATCCCATAATTTAAATTTAATTAACTTTTATGCACATTTCTACACTGAGTAGTATTGGTTCCGACTTTTTAGTTACTTTCAAACAACAAAATTCAATTGTTTGCAAATGGATTAAATGTCAAAACTGGCATAACTCAACAGTAGGAGAGAGGAAAAGTACAAGTTTATTGGGATTTCGTAAATAATAGATTTCATTTAGTAGGTACATGATCATATTGCATTTTATTTTTAACTATGTTTACAAAAATTTTGTTATGCAAAGTTTTTGGCCCCTATGAACTGGTTAGCAATATTACACATTCCTTGATGCTATATATTCATATGGAGCGAAGGACTTACCCAGAATTAAAAAAATATATTTCTAAGTAGTTTCTAACGATAAATGAAGGGTTTAGGAACATTTTCAAATAATCAATTTATTTGTGCCATTTGCCATGGAACACTGCCTTCCAGGCTTTGAAGATAGTTAACAAATTTTTCTCTCTCATCGAATGCCATGTGGAAAGGATTTAATCCATCTCTTTACAGTGGTTGCATGCCATTAGTTACAGTTGAGGTCAATTGCTGGTTATTAATTTCTATTTCTCCCTTATCACTACTATTTCTAAAAAAATTGTGCAGCACGCATGCTATTTTAATGATGTCATCCACCAACTCCACACTACATTGAAGAGGCCTTTGAAAGCACCTCCATTGAGCCGATAATATTCTGAAGGCATTCTCAACAACACGCCGAGCTGTACAAAGTCTGTAGTTAAACACCCTTTTACCCACGTCGTTGTTTTGGCTTCTGGGAAAAGGACACATCAAGTACTTTTTTAACGGGAATGCTTCATCTCCAACAATAACAAATGGTAGCACAGTGTCAATTAGTAACTGATCTGGTGGTATGTGAGCTCCATTTCCCTCTAGACATTTTTCTTAAACTGCTGTTCATGAATATGCCCCCATTACTGTATTACTGTTGCGTCCTTAAGAACCCGTATCAATGGCAATACATTAAAATCATCATCCTCTAGGGCTAGTAGTACTACAGAAAATTGTTTTTTATAATTAAAATATTTTGAACCTGAATTTGCAGTGCATGGATGTTTATGTTTTCCATCGATGGCACCTACACAATGAGGGAAATTCCACCTCCTCCTGAATTTTCTTTCAATTGCCTGCCACGTTTCTTCTGTTGGCTGCGGCATTATTGTTGGCTGCTCTTGGTTGATGAATTATTTACGGGATGATAGCCAGGTGAGAATTTTTCCTGCTTTTCCGTTGACTTTTCGGTAGCTGTCTCTGCCATCGTTATCAAGGACAAGACATTATACCCTCATTCATATGATATCCTAGATAACGATGGCAGAGCAAATCACTAAAGCATCAGTTTCCAAAATTCTCACCCGGCTGTCATCCCGTGAATAATTCTACAATTCCAATTGCTGGAAAGGCAACAGGTAGGTAGTAGTGACATTTTTAACATAATTTTTTGGCAAATATTTATTGCTAACGATATCGAGGATTTGATAATACCTTGATACCAAGTTTCGATAATTTTCAATTAATGTAATATTTATCCTTAGGTCCGCCTCTTCGTCATTTTTTGGAAATATTAGGGAGAGGGCAAACTATTCGCTAGACAGTTCGAAAATTACCCAATAAGAAATGGCTGTCGCGTCGTCGGCATTGGGCGGATCGACTATTGGTGAGGGCTCGCTCCTAAGGGAGTGTGCTCTTGTCCGCATGCCATGGGGGTTGAACAACAAAATAAAGAAGCACTAACTGGTAAAATGGATTTATAAAAAAAGAATTGTGGTAACATCATCATCAGAGGTAACATCAAAGGGGGGGGGGGTAATAATGGCTGGAGGCTGCGCGGTTTAAGTCGCTCTTCCGGGGTGAGGGGCCGAAGAGGTTTCGGATGACCCGTGGATCCCTGGGTCAGGGCGGGAACACTGGGACTTGCTGGTACGGCATCAGTGGGCTGTCCAGGGGCTGCAGGCGATAGATGAGAGGCGTCCGGTGTCTCCGGAGGGAGCAGGCTTGGTGGCGTGGTGGATGTGCCTGGGAGTGCCGAGGCATGGGTGTGCTGGCCGTTGGGCAGGAGGCCGGGGGTCACCGACAGGGTTGGTGTAGCTCCTCCAACAGTGGAGAGTCGAGGGTCCTGTGTATCTCCTCTGACTCCCACCTCCGCACTGCTCTTAGGGGTCTTCCGAGTCCCTTTTTATATCGTCCAGGGGCCCTTCGCGGGCCAATAAGAACGCTCCGCTAGGAGCGGAGGAGGGGAAAAGTGAAAGGCAAACTTGTTCACCGGGTGAGTGGAGCGGGGGGTGAGGGGAAGGGCCTCGTTCAGAGGGAAAGCGTGCGGGATAATTCAAATGTCCTGGGAGCATGCGTTTTGGCCAGGAGTTTTACCCGCAACATGGCATCTATTCCTCTATCGTGTACCCTGATTAAAGCAAAGGTTTCTAAAACATGTGTATATTTAATACCTATGTCTAAGGGTTAATATAAGCAAAATTAATTTTGTTGAAAGAGCCAGAAGACGAGCGCGTCCACAGCGCCCGGTTGGACAAGGTGAGGCACATGGCTAGTGGTCGACGCACGGATAGTGGCTTCATAGTTTAGCCTCATACCCAATAAGTATTGGTCATAAGAGGCTAGAACGCACCCAAAAACTTATTTATATATTGAGGAACATTTCACTCGCAAATAGTACCCATGTATCTCTCATAGTACAAGACATGCCAACATACTGAAAATTTGGTCTCACTAGCTCAAAATTTCGGGACATGTATCTCTTTAAACTATGCTGGCAAACATATATGACTATTAATTACACTTTAAATGATACAGTCTACACCTGCAGGCTTTAGTAAAATATTTATGCAAATTTTGTTCAGTTTGAATAATAATTAACTAATAAACGGCAGTTTTAGATTTTAAGTCCGTTTTTCGGTCAAAAGTACAATTTTTCTGAATTCACCAGAAACCCTGAAGTACAAATTAAAAAACATTTTGAATTATGATTCGGTAAAATTAGGCGTATCAGAAAGGCTTATGCTGTTACATTAGGACCAACTTGAAATTTGACCCTACCACACTTTGTGGCATGGTGTGTCTTTCGGTCTGTGATCTCACGTAGCTGGGCGATGTGTGTGTTTAGTTGCATGGTGTGTCTTTCGATGTGTGGTGGCCTTAAGGCACTGATTTAATGAATGAGGTAAGTTCAGGACTGTCAATGCAAGAATTAAGGATGTTGTAAATGAATTTAAAGGTATTGTAAGTCAGATTTAAGTCTGTAATGGGAGAGACTACAAATGGAGGGGGAAGATAGTATTTTGTCTGTGGATGCATCGTGGAAATTTATAATTCTGTATTTCACTATTTTTTTGAAGAAAGTTGTGACACCGTTAAGGGTCGCAAGATTTGATAAATAAGGCTGCCGACATAGACCATATTGGGGAGGAATAAGTAAGTATTGGACAAGCAATGGATGAGAAGAGATATTAGGCTGGGGAATGATTGCATAGTGAGTTGAAGGAGAGTGGAGAGAAATCTGGTATCCAGAGATGGACTATTCTGAAAATTTCGAGTAATTTACAAATGGTAATGTTCGTAAATTACTCATGAAAATTTCCATGGATTACGGTCATTTTCAGGATAATTCAACTCTATTTCAGAAAATTTTCTTATGGATGTATTCCAAACATATTCTTTTAAGCCAAGTCCATGTTGATTTCATACAGGATTAATTTTAAATTAAGGCTTGTACAACTGTGTGGAATTTTTTTCTTGTGGAATATTTGTGGGGCTAACGTTAAAACACGTTTGAACAAAAATTTCTCTTACTATTAAAAAAGAAAGCCAAATTGCGTGTATGCTGTCATAATAGTTTTTACTAAGGATGAGTCTAATCCAAATGTCGATTCTCGATTCCACTGATTCTGAGCATTAGAATCGGTATCGAGAATCGATCACCTAAAGTCGACTCCGATTCCATCAATTCCAGATAGATAAATATTCTAATCAAATTTCATTTATCACATCATTTTTGTGTGTAATTTTGGGTGCAGGCTATCAATTTTTAATTTTTAACCACCTCAATAAGCTGGGGATATATGTGCAATTTGTTAATAAATATACTTTTTGAGAGTGTTAGTTGTCTTTGTTATTTTATTTCAGCCAATACTTGAATCTAAATAATAGTCATACGCTACTGGTATATCAATATCCCACATATTTGTTAGGAATAAGAATCGACGGAATCAAGAATCAGGAATCGATTTGAAAGAATCGAAATTGGAATCAGAATTGAAAAAAAATGGAATCGGCTCATCCCTAGTTTTTGCATATTTTTATTTTCTAATACATTTATGTAGCAATGGTTTTGATACAATTAATCCTTCACTATTGGTTATAACTCTCCTTTTAAATCTGTCTTTAGCTTTTAATAGCTGGAAACTAAAAATGATAGTAATTTTAAAAAATTACCGTAATTGACCACGAAAGAAAATTACCATAATTTCTCCATCTTTACAGGTATTAGTACATATTAGCTTATTCTCTATGACTGATGTCAAGTCATCCACAATTGGAGTATGAATTTCTATAGTTCCAGTAAATGCTTTCTGCTCTGTGTGGTGGATGATTTTGGGATATGGGCTTCAGAACTTTAGAAAGCCTAATCTATGTGAGAGGAAGGTTGTCAAGTGTTAAGGCCAGCAAGTCAGTGAGATTGTTGCTCTAATAACACAACCACTTCTAAGAAGTGGTTTTGTTATTAGAGCAACTTACCTCTACTTGCCATCCGATTTTGACTTCTCTAAATGAAACTTTCAGAAAGGATCCCCGGTGAATTTCTAACAATGGGTTATTTTAACCACAGCCTCATGTGTGTGTACCTTGTGCCTCAGCCTGTTGCATTTTGGTATTTTTGTGATAGCTGTGATTACCTGCTATAATTCTTATGGGAGCTCTCTTCATTTATTTACATACGTACCCATCACGCCGTTCCCTTCCGGGGTAGGCACAGTCAAAATGTTTCACTCATTAAGACGTAAATGTACACCTAACTCTGCTTCAATAATTTCCTCCATACTGACCTATCCTTGCAACCTCTTTTGCCTCATTTACCCCCATCCGCTGTTTTATACACGCCCTCCTGTTTTTAAAACTCCTAATATTCTTCCTCCTAAGAATTTCCTCAACCACAACTTTCTCGGCCTACCTCTACCTCTCACACCATTCATTCTACTCTCATATATCTGTTTCGTTATTCGACTCTCATCAATTCTCTCAACATGGCCAAACCAACGAAGCACGCTCCTTTCATACACGTCAATTACAGGAGCGTTTAACCCTCATTCATTCATGACCCACTCATTCCTGTCCCTATCCATCCTACTTTTGCTGCAAATACTCCTCAGATAACTCATATCCGTAGCATTTAATCTATTCTTATTTCTATCCTGACATACCCATGTTTCACTACCATATAGCAAAGTGGGAAGAAGTACACTTTTGTACATGGCAATTTTTTTCGCTTCCTTAGACAAGCACTCATTTCTTGATATGCTCCACATGCTACCTACCACTTTCCTTCCAGCATTCCCATGTCTCTTTATCTCCTCATCTATTCTTCCGTCTTTCCCATACATCTTACCTAAGTACATAAAAATCATCCACCTGTTCAATTACTTCACCATTCACCCTCATCATACAGTTATTCTCCCAATTCTCCTTATCAAAAACCACTACTTTAGTCTTGCATGCATTTACCTTCAATTCCATCCTCTCTGTTGGTTCACAAAACTTATCTAGGAGCTTCTGTAATCCCTGTTGACTGTCTGAGATCAAAACAGCATCATCCGCATATAGAAGAACTCGCAAGTTTACATTTCCAATCAAAACACCGTCGTTTTCACTACATGCGTCTCTAATACATTTATCCATAAATACATTAACCAGGCATGGAGACATTACGCATCCTTGCTTTACACCTTGATTTATTACAAACCAATCACTCAGAGCTCCGTTAACTCTTACATTTGCCTTACTATTGTCATACATCGCCATCATAACATTCAATAACTACCCATTCACGCCATAGTCTCTCAAAACCTTCCACAACTTCTTTCTATTTACTCTGTCATATGCCTTCTCTAAATCGACAAACACACAGTACACTTTCTTTCGGACACTCATACATTTTTCTATCACTTGCTGAAGTGGAAAAAGCAGGTCACTACATCCTCTCCCAGGCATAAACCCACACTGCACACCCCATATTCTGTCGGAGGTAATATTCCTTACTCTTTCGATTAATATTTTACCGAACACTTTTCCTGGGATACTCAATAAAGTAATGGCCCGATAATTATTACATTCGGTCTTTCCTCCCTTCCCTTTGTACAACGGAATGATGATAACATTTCTTCCAATCCGCTGGAACAACAGAAACCTGTAAGAATAGATTATATAGTTCAGGCAGCCTACAAATTAGTGATTTACACCCACACTTCAACATTTCACTGGATATCCCATCTATGCCTACAGCCTTCCCATTTTTCAATATTCTCACAGCCACTGTGACCTCCTTCTCACTGATATCCTTTTCAATCCTCACATTCTCACATACCACTTCACAAGGCTCATCCTCAATGCCTGCAATATTATGGTACAATTCTTCAAAATACTCCCTCCAGCAGTCCCTAATATTGCTCTTGTCCCACATGATCTCTCCACTTTTGTTCTTTACCGCATTCATTCCCCTACCTTCACCAATGTTAGACCTTTTTACCCACTTCCAAAACAGCTTTTATTACCTTCAAAATCACTCTGCATTTTGTTAGCTTCATCCACACGCATTCCTTCTTTGCTCTCTTTCACAATGATTTTGCATTCATTCTTTTTCTTTCTGTAAATCTCACATGCCTTAGTACGCTCTTCCTCAGATTTGGCAGCAATCATATTCCTTGTGTGCCTCTTTCTTTTTTCGGACTGCAATTTTCACTTCTTCATTCCACCCAGCATCACCTTTCGTTCTTCCTTCCACTCCTTTTCCACATACACTTTCGGCACATTCTACAGTCACTTCTTTTAAACACTCCCACGCATCATTTACATTCTTGTTTCTTATATGCTTGTCCCATTCTCTCTGCTTCAACAATAGAGCATCCTCAAGCATGCAACCATACCACATTCTTACCTCACTGTCTAACAACCTTTCCACTTTTACCCTCAACTGCTTACGCGCAACATTCTTCTTTGGTACCCACTTTCTGCCCAGATTCACTTTGGAGAGTACCAAATAGTGATCTGTTCCACATTCCGCACCCCTCATCACTCGTGTCCCACACTTAACTCCCTCAATCTCTCATCATACAGTACAAAATCAATCATGCTTTTACAATCGCCCCTTTGCCAAGTATACATATGTATTTTCTTATGTTTAAACTATGTATTCGACACAATCCTTTTTCCAAGCACACACTCACCAAGTTTTCACCATTATCATTCACTCGGGGGTCACCAAAAGGCCCAACCACTCTCTCAGATTCATCCCGCCTCACACCAACCCACCCATTCATGTCACCTAGTAAAATTATTCTCTCACCAGGATCACATTCATTCAAAACCTCTCTCAGTTTTTCCCAAAACTTATCTTTCACACTGTCACTCTCTCCATCCACTGGTGCATAGCACGCCACAATCACAACTCTCCTTATACCTACTTTCATGCGAACCCAGAGCAATCTAGGGGATACTAACTCATACTTCCTTACTTCATTTATTTGCATTTAGGTAATATTTTTAGATTCATTTTCTGCACATGTTAGCGATAGCCAATGCTCTGGGAAGATAATTTGATATCTCTGTCGAAATACTATTTCTTGGGTAGATGTAGGTATGTACATCAGTTAAAGAGTTTTTTTTTGCGAGTATTCATCCCATACCACACATCCCAATGGAGGCTTGTAGAAAGCTATGTTGATGCGCATGAAGAGTACGTTACTGAAGGATTTCTATGTTGTGTAGTGGAATAATCCCACTACATATTCCTATTCACATGTCACTCTTGGTATTGGTTAAGTAGAATCTGAATGCAGAAGTCACACTGATGGGAGAGAAACTAGAGCAAGTCCTTCTACCTTAGAGACACCATTGCGTGGGATGGAACAAGTACAATGGACATCAAGTGAAGAATAGCTGAAGCTATGAAAGTGTTTGTTAGAGTATTAAACTCTGTACAGAAAAGAAGAACCTGATGGATTAGGCACACCCATAGGCACAATGGGTTTGTGAAGAATAGAAGGAAAGAAAAAGAGGGAAAAAAACCAAAGAGGAAAGCCTTGGGATGGATGCAAGAGATAAAGAAGAAATTGCATTAGAAGACCTATCAGGAAGTAAGGTAGCTATCATTATATAGAGATGGAGGGCTGCAGTAAACTAATATTAGAACTGAACAACCAATGAAGATGAGTTATTAAGGAAGTTGTTGCTTTTTTCGTGAAATAATTTGGTTCCTGAGTCCCACTCTCTTGTTGCCTCCTCTTCTACTCTGTCCTTTCCGTTCACCCCCTCGACTTCCTCCTCACCTTCTTGCTGTGCATATCTAAGTGTAGAAGCTATGCTTGTTCTCTCTACTAAGCACCCAAGGAAAGTTTGGAATTTCTTCTCCAAATGTCTCCCACTGGTGGGATTATAACTGGGGCTCATGAGGTGGGAAGTCGGTACTGTAGCCACCTTACCAATCTGATCACAAGATTTATTGCATTTCAGATGCATATAATGCATGGAGTTTAGCTACTACAGCCTTAATATATGTGTAGAAATGGGAAAATTACCCAAATTGATGTAAAATTACTTTCCATTGAACAGTAGACCGTTTATTAGAACTGTCTGTATTGGAATCGTCAAATTTGACATTTTTCTACATACATCCATCAACTCTACAGCTTTGCATCAAGCATTTCCTTAATAATATTGACATAAGTATGTCAATTCTTTCAACCATGAGGGTTGAGCCCAAATATTAATTTTAACATCCATTTTAGTAATTTTCCTAATATTGGGCATTATACTTCAATTAAATTTTTTGTTGTTCACTGCCTCATATGTACTGTTTCTGTATTAAGTACCACATGGCCCTTGTTTTCCCCTTCTTTGGGGGATCCAGGTAAAATATGACCAATATAAATGGTTATATGTATATAAATGATGTGCCTTAAGTTAGAACTATGCAATTATTGCTATAATGTTTAATGATGCTTGTTCTGAAATTTTTGTACCCATCAAGAGTAGCTCTCATATATTGTTGTTTTTATCAGTTATTGAGATATAATTTGAGGACAAAATTATATCTTTTCAGGGGTTATCCTCAGTCTTTCCTATGTCTCCCAGCCTAGTCCTTGACTGAGCAACTGATTATTATTTTGATGTGCAATTTTCCTATTTTTTATGTATGTCTCTCCTTCCTATTTTTCTGTAGGTGTAGGGGAGGTGATGATGAAGATGTTTGAAATGAAGGTTACTCCTGGTGCTGAAACACTGAGAGATTATGTGGTTCCACATTTATTGGACAAGGTTAACGATGAGAAAAAAGATTTCAAGGCTGATTCCATCATCTCAACTTTGCGTGGCTGGGGTTGTTCCTCTGCATCATCAGCAAATGGCCTCGTTGCTGTGCTGATTTCCCAAATGAAATTGAAGGAAGCAGTTGATGTTGGTATGTCATTTCATATTTTTTTGACCCATCTCATGTCCCCTTAATGTTGGAGATGTATCATAGGTGAGTAAACACCTTTCAGTCCCTCCTTAGCTTGAGGACAAATTGCTGCATTGCATGAAAAGTATCCTGTCTAAAAGTCTTGCTTAAAATCATAAAAACGGTCGTATCTCAGAATCTGGCTGAATACCATCCTATTTGAAGAGTTTTATTAGCAAACCATACTATGGCCCTTGGTAGTGATTAATAACATATATAGACATCATCCCCAGCCAATGCATATAGCGAAGAGTTTCCCCCTACTGTATTGTTATTTACAGATTGGGTTGATGTTAATTAACAAACTATTCATCTGCATGTAAGGTGCCATGTAATAGTGTTAAAGCTTTGGTAGGTGAAATGGTTGAAGTGAATTATTGGAGTGTTATGAGTGGAGGATAGTTTTTATTATGGTCACTTATTGTACATGGAAAGAATGAATTTTAGTCCCTGTCTGTTCAGCAATGTATCTCTCTTATTATATCACTTCTGTCCGACCTAGAGATATGGTGTGGCGTCATGATAATTTTCTCTGTGTCGCTCTGAAGGATACCAGTTCTTAATTACTCAAGCAAACTAAGCCTAGCATGAAGCCTCCCAAGTCTCAAGCAGCTCCTAACCTAATCCATCTTAAAGCTGTGAAACACTATATGTTCATTAGTAGAAGTTTTTTAATTAAGCATGCAGTTTTCTGTTGAATTTTATTAATTTTTTTGGTTACATCTTTCTGTCCAGGGTCACAAATGCTCACAAAATATTTGAGGTGTGGCCTAACCTGAGCGAAATAGCACCTATCTTATAATTTTTCATTCAAAGACTTCGGGCAATTGTTTGAGGAAAATAGCATTAACTGTCCCAGAGTAAATTATAATTTCAGAAAAAAATCTCCATGTAAGAAAGCTATGGGGACTAGAAAAATGAGGAGTTCATTGTGTGGAAGCTTGCAACATGGAGATTTGATGCTGGTTGCATGATGGCAGGAGAAACTGTAGGTTATTTCATGTTCAGGACTTAACTTTGTGACTCAGTGCAAATAAATATACAGCAAGCAAGTTATATATAGCAAATACATCAATGCAATTATGACCTTAATGACGCCCACGAACTAAGCCTTGAAAAAAATTGAATTCATGTGTTGACCTTAGCATCCATTTAATCGATAACTTTGTATGTATAATGAAGTAATTTTGTTGCATTGTTTACTTTTCAATCCAAATGCTCTGCAATTTTATCTAAAATGTGTTTGTTAATGCAAACCTGTGTTTTTTATATTATTTAAGGCAATTTCTTAAAACTAACAATTACATTCAAACTATTTTTAGTGTAATTCACTTTCTCTAAAATAATGTTGGTTCTTCTACCATCTGTTAATAAAATTGAAATACTTTAGTCTGACATGCTTCATCTTCAAGAAGGGGAAGCTGAATGCAGTGCAGTGAATGGTTTTCTTTCAGCCGTGGAATATGTATATGAGATTTGATTCTGTGTTGATCCCTTTTTTGGTATTAATAAAATATAATTGCTTCTCTGACATCTCTTTTTCCACTCTCTTGCAGCTAGACGTTATCGGTCACGATACTCACCATTAGCCATAATGAGACCTTTGAATACAGCCCTTGAATCTACCAAGGATTATGAATCTTATGCCATGATTTTGTGCCAAATTGTTCATGGATTAAGTAGAGCTAGAACCTTGCCTAACCAGGAAGAAGATGATGCTGAGATTGAAACAGAAGTGGCCCAGGTTGTGGAGAATGCAGGTAAAACTTCAAATTTTTCATTCATTCATTCATTGTGTCATATCATATGATTTCTTTCATTTGTTATGTCTATGATCACTTCAACTTCTGTTTTCACTATAAATTGGTCTTTAATTTTATTTTTTAAATTACAGTAGAGTTCTGCCAGTCCAAGCCCCGCTAGTCCATAAATCTGCCTAATCCAAGCAGCGCTAGGAAAAATTTTATATGTAGCAGGAAAAAATAAAGATTAAGATTAAACTAGTTTTTCCAAGTAAAAATGTAAATTTATAAGCACACAAAAACTTTAAATAAATTCTACAGGAGTGTACAGTAAATCTATCTTAGACACAAAAACAAAAAAAAAACGCAAGGCCTAGGCCTACTAAAAATATGCATGAAAAGGCTTGAATGCAATTTTTTAATTTAACCACAAGATACAAAATGGTAAATACAAACCAACATTTAAGAAGTGAAGTCTGTGATCTTCTTTTGATGCAACGCACTGAAACGACTTGAAGATGCAATGTTTCGCCAATGTTGCATAAACATTGCATCACTAGGAGTTGCAGAGGCATGTTGCTCGACGTTGGCTGCTAAATCGAAGTGACATTGGGTGGCAGAAAAATGGCTTTAATATCACCGCAAACAAGTTGAATTTCTTCTGGATGTGATGGGTCTATCAGTAACAAAGCTCAAGGGGGGAGTTCATTTTCTTTGTTAAATGCTTTCACTTTTGGCACAAATTGTTTTCCAAGCCAGACTTGGAATAAGGTGCGATCCATCCAAGCCTTTTTTTGATTTTTTAATAAACAGGGAGGGAGTTCATGTTCATGTTTTTGAAACACCATGGTTTTGCCGCTTTTCTGATTACAATCATTGGAAGCTTATTTGTCCCAGAGGCATTGCTGCAAGCTAACACAGTTATGCGTTGTTTGGTTATTTTATACCCCGGAGCAGATTTTTCTACTTGTGATGCAAGGCTTTTGGTAGGCAACGCTTTAAAATTAAGTCCCGTCTCACCTGTGTTGTACATTTGCTGCGGTAAGTACAATTAAGAAATTACATCCTTAAATTCCTCAAGGTATTTAGTAGCTGAGTTCTTGTCTGCTGACAGTTTCTCACCAGTTATCGTAAACTGTCTAATTCCATGCCTCTTCTTCCATCAGTGTAGAAAACTGCAACTAGCGGTAAATGACAGATCGCCCTCCATAAGCTTGTTCAGTTGAAGCACCTTTTCTTTTATTAGAGAGCCAATGATAAGGGTACCTTTCTGTCTTTCTTGCGTAAACCACAAAAAAGTGCTTCGCCTAGTTTATCGTATGAGGACACTGTCGTTGTTTGCCATTTTTCTAGAGTTTTTTCTCTCATAGCAGAACAAAACTGCTCAATCTTAGCACGATTCTTTTTCCAATCACTAGTGGTTGCTTTGCCAACACCAAATTCGATGGATAATTTAGTGGCACTTTCGCCATTGTCTAGTCTTTTTAACACTGCAAGTTTTTCTTTTAATGTACACGAGTTGTGTCTACGTTTGCTTGCCATGATAATAGACAGCAGGAACCAAACACAGAGTGTAGAACAAACTCAAAACTCACAAAACAAAGCTCACTCTCATATTACAATAGGGGTCAACAGTCAGGAAGATTCTGCTAGACACACTGACCTGAGGTGTGAGAAGGCGTGAAAGGGGGAGAAGTGAGAAGGTGTCCTTTTAAGCCACAGCGATCCCCAAAAACAGTTACTTTGAATTCTTTGAGCACCTTCTGGAATTCATTCAAGTCTTCTATACCCTCACCACCTGCCCCAATGACAACCCCTGCTTCTCTACAAAGTTGCAAGGCCCTTTCTTTCAATAGATTTTTATTTTTCTGCAGTGCTTTGAAGGTGTTCCTTGTTTCTGACTCCTGAGAAGCGCCTCTAAAGCAATCCTTTAAAGCCTTTCCTAAAGCCTTTTAATACTTAACACATAAACACTTAATACTCGTTTTTAAGTCAATATCTTGTTGTATTTGACGAAAAGCCGCCTAATTCTAATTTTCACCAATCTGAACAGGGTTCTGTCCTAATTAGTTCGGATCAGTGGGATTCTACTGTACTCTTTTGGCTCAACTTTTTAGAGGTTAAATAGGAAATAATTTCAACGGTGTACCTTTTTGATGAGTGTATGTACTACTATAACTTAAGGAGACTGACTCAAAGTATGATTAATTCAATCAAATAGTATTTACTTCTGTGTACTGAAGGATATTCTTTAAGCCATCTTTGGTGTGCCCCACAATTTTTTTATCTCCATAGATTTGCTTATTTTTTGTCTTAAATTCAGTGCATGTAAATGTTTTTACACTCGTCTTGTTATTGTACCATATAAGATTCGATAATTTATCAATAAATATTGCTCCAAGCATCTTTCCAAGGACATGTAGGGAATTCTTGTCAGTTGTTTGGGCGGAGGCTATTTTTGAACCTTAAATTCTTTTGAACTCTGCATCGTTGTGAGGAATATATGTGCATGGATCTTTGTTATTCTGCACATTTGTCTTATGTAACTCATGTTTCTTTTTGTTTCTCAAATGGCCATAGGAACAAATAGTGAGCTGCAACGAAAAGTTGTTGGAAGTTATGTACTTGATTTCTGCTTTAATGTCCGCCAAGACCGTAGTCAAGTCTTATCATTATTGTTTCCTGTGAGTATATATTTTCATTTACCTACTCCAATTTTCATGAATTCTCTTAGTTTGGTTGAAAGTAAGAACCCTAAAATGTTGAATATTACCAGGATGTGTGATGAAGTAATGACAATAGTGGAGGAATTTGATCTTAAATTCATGACAGTGCTCATCTAAGATCTTTGTATGTTGTGTTAATTCTTTAAAGAATTCAAGGTATGTGCCATTAGTCAGCCATTTGTTACTTTATAAACAATTTGTTGGTAATCTTTGAGCTACCTTTTTAAAAACCCATGACTGATGGATTTGGGTTGTATCTTTGAGCATGTTTTGGAAAGTAAAATTGTCATTATCATTAGAGATAAAATATATGAATTTATTATCAGTAGCATTAAATATTAATATATTATTTTGCATTCTATAAATAATTTTCATGAAATATTGTCTCATATAAGTTTTTAGTGATGTTTCACTGATCTCATTGTGGCATGGATTGTCAATAATGTGGTTGCATATGAATTGACCAAGATCATATTATAACTCACTTTGGTCAATTGTAAATAAATGTTTGAAAAATTAAATATCTTTCTTAAAATCCTAGTCATAACGTTGCTCAGCTGGGAGAAAGTGGAATTTTCAAGATGACTGGATTCTATCCTTTTGATTGCTAATGCTCAAAAGGTATTATTGCCTTAATGATGCCATCTTAAAGAACAATATTTTTTCAGGCTCTTCACAACTGTGGTCTTGGCATTTCCAATGTTCATGCTGAGGCTCTCCGGGAGCGATTTGGAAATGAGCTAAGTCCAGAAGTGTTGGATCTCCTTGAGAAGCTCAAATCAGACAAGCTTACTCCAGTTGATCTATCAGTTGATCAGGATTTCCGTCCTATGGGACTGGTAAGCAAATAAATGTAC
This sequence comes from Ceriagrion tenellum, assembly GCA_963169105.1. Classification (NCBI taxonomy): domain Eukaryota; kingdom Metazoa; phylum Arthropoda; class Insecta; order Odonata; family Coenagrionidae; genus Ceriagrion; species Ceriagrion tenellum. Next base: position 30,344,181 of record OY720636.1, on the reverse strand, counting down.
TAGTAATTTCTCTAGATTTCCAAATACAGCCTTTGACTGAATGTATTTAGCAGGCTCCTCCCTCCTAAATTTTATCTCCATTTTTTTAAAAGATCACATATTCACTAAATTTATTCTATTGTTTTCTTAATTCATTTTCAGAGCCTATCACAGTAAATATAGTAGGAAACTCAAATTTAACCATTTAATCTGAATTTTTGAATGCATAAACTAATGGCTAGTCAATAACTATGAGATGGGATCACAATGAGATCAATAACTATTGTTGGGTCTTCAGGTAAAACCTTCGAGCTGTTAGTGAAGGGCTTGTTAATTTAAGCTCCATGGGGTTGAAGCTAGCTTGTCATCTACCTGGGGGGCTATGCTCGAAACTATATGAACTCGCATACCTAACAATTCCGTTTCGTATGGTTGATACGTATGGGGCGAGTTCGTATGGGAATTTGGTATGCTCGAGGCGTGTGCAGGTTCGACCGTGCGAGTGGAATCGATCTACGTATAGAAAATGTGGCAACAATGGTATACGAATCCGCATGTGATACCTAAACCAATCACAGCCTTTCTTCGACGCGGTTTCAATAATCTCGGCGGGAATTTGACAATGGCTACTATAATTAATAATGGCGAAGCAAATTCTTTGCTAGCAAAAAGCGCTTTGGTAATTAAGAAGAACACAGTGAGAACTGATTCAGAGCGCCGAAATCAATCAAAGCTAAATATCAATGCTAAATTAAAGAATTACAAATAACATCTTAAAGTCACACGCAACATGAAAGGGTTTTTAACACTTTCAGGACCACCCCATATATGCACATCTTTCCTCAGGGGCCAGCATAAAATTTTTTAATATGGTATACATATACACTTCTACTGTACGTTAGTTGCCATTTTTAGACATTTGACGCAAATCTGAAATGATTGGACAAAAAAAAAAGTTGGACGCATACGCTGCGTCGTCGGGTAGCAGCGCCTTCTTTCTTCATCCGTGACGTCATCACTCGCGCCTCAATAATGGGTTCGGATGTTCTTTACTCGGAAACTACTAGGTTTTAATATTTATTTTAACTTATAATCCAAAAGGATTAATGTCCCTACTTATATATGTATAGACGAGCACGATAGACACTCAAAAAAGCGAGAGACGCACATTTACATCGCGAATATTTCGATGTTTTCAGCAGTCTTCAGCGGCGACTATGGTAGGTATGCCTTTGTCGTCTGCGCTAGTGAAAACAGAGCGGGGGATGGAGAGACGACACAGTCTGTCCCTTTTACGACAGGGCAGGTCGGAGGATTAGCCTATAGGAGGGACAATTGGGTGTGGGGGGGGGGGGGGAGTTTTGTCTCGGCGGAAGGAAGAGTAAATGAAATAGAGGGAAATTCCAGAGACCGGCGGGGGAGGGCAAATTTTGAAGGCTAGTGAACTTTTTTCAAACCTTGGGCCACGTGTGTGCCCAGAGCAAATATCTTTTTTTTTTTCTGACCTGTAGAGTGATGGCGTTGGGTAGGTGGGGAGGGGAGGGGGGAGGGGAGAGTGCAAAATGGAGAGTAAGAAGCGGTCGTCAAATTTGGTTTCGTGTTCTCGTGCGTGAGTGGGGACTGGGAGGGGGAAGAAGAAGAGTCATTGCATGTACACCAGTGGCTATAATCCTAATATTGAGAGATGTTGCGCATTTACCGATATTAAATGCGGGACAAAGGTTGCATTGAAGGACGTTGATAATATTTGGAAATATTTTTGGAGTAAAACATGAATATAAATACATAATTTCATAAAATAGATTGCTTTGTAAGAGTATATAATAATATTCATAGTTATTTCATTTATTAAAATTTAAAAACTATAATATACTATATAAATAAACAAACTTGTCATGGAATAGTAAACAATTTATTTTTTCGAAGTATAAAAATATTTAAAAACCTGTAAATAATCTTTATAATACATAAAAGTTGTGCATGAAAATTTGATGCAATAATAAGCACTAAATAAAAAAATCCTCTAATATTTGTGATGAAGGCGGAAGCAATCTTCCAGGCAGAGGCCGGGTTGTTTCGGGCAGTCTGGGCAAAAATAATTTGTGTCCTTCCTCAACCCTTTTTGGATGCAGAATACACATTTTTTTCTGAGCGCTCGTTTTGAGTCAGAGTTTCTTGGTACCATGGATGGGAGGTGGATTTTTGATTTTCGAGGTGGTGGTGGTGGTGGAAGTGAAGTTTGGAGACGGGAAGCTAAGAGGGATTTTATAATTTCTAAACGAAAGTCGTAGTAGCTGGTTTTATGATCACGGTTGTACAAATTATACGAGTTTAAAAGAATCAAATGAAAAATATGAATGCCTACCTTATTGTACCACCGGAGAGTTTATCTTTCTATTGGGTAATAGGCCAAGATTTGGTCTTGTTGATCTATTCCCCCCATCGACTTATTGTACTCGACAACGATTTTCGGTTTTGTTGTTTTTTCACCCCTGCGGTTTTCGACTTCTACCATGGAAGCACCGTGTTTAGAAGATATAATCAAAACTTCCCTTCGATCCTTCCATTTCATAACACAAAGACCTTCTTCAGAATACCTATGCACTTCTTCCCCCTTCTTCAACTTCTTAGTTATAACCTCCGCCGGGTTATTCCTCCGGGTTGAACGAAGGGTTCCAGTGCAATAGGTATACTGGGAAAGGAGGTATTTGGCCAGGTCCACCGAGTTGTAAATGTTGTCCATGTGGACTGAATGCCCTACTCCCAGTTTTTCCGTCATCAACTTCTTGATGACACTGGTGACATGACCAGGCCCCCCAATATCCTTATCTCCGCTCCCTGCATACAACATGAATTTTAGGACCAAACCATTGGGCCCAGTCAACATATACAGCTTTATGCCATATTTGTGACGTTTGCCTTGGATGTACTGCCTAAAAATCAATCGAATCCGCCATAAAATCATCGACTCATCGATTGATAATTCTCTAATCGGAGAATAAATTCTTTCCATTGTTCCGTTGAAGAAATCAATGATAGGATTTACTCTCCGGAGTCTATCACTCGACTCGTCTTCATTTACTTTGGAGAAATGTAGGGCTCTCAAAATACGTATAAAGCGGTTACGGGACATACAATGACTGAAGAGTGGAATGTTGAAGAGGACATCTTTCCTCCAGTAGTCCTTCAGTCTATTCAGTCGGATGGTACCCATATGGAACAGAAGGCCGAGAAAAATTTTGATTTCCTCCTCTGTCACAGGGTTCCACGGCAAAACTCTTTTTCCCTTACGGGATTCGAAAACAACGCTACCGTACTCATTCGTCAAGGACACAACAAGGTCGAAAAACTCCACGGTGGCAATCATAAAAAAAGCTTATGGGATTGGCAGTTTTGGGTGCATGCTGAAGGCCAGGGAATCATCGGAAAGGATATTGTGGTCGGGGTGGGAATGGGGGTTGCTCCGACCAGATGGGTGGAAATGAGGGTGCAGGATGTGGGAGGGGTTGAGAAAGGCCGGGGTGAGAAGTAAAGGGTTGGGAAGGACCCGGTGAATTTTCCCGTCTAACCGCGCCAGCCTCTGCCTGATCATCTCCTTCGTCGCTTCCTTCTTCTCCGGACTCGCCATCGCTAGAATCGGAGTAGGCCAGTTCCTCGTACTCCTCATCCGACGACCACTCTTCCATCACCTTTGATATGTCCTCCGGCAAAAGTTTTTCGTTGGCTGCTTTCCGCGGCCTCTTTATGCCAGAAGGGCCAGCTCCAGGGTCAGACATATCTCTGAAAAATGTTCGAGATATTACTATGTGTACACAAAGCATTGGTAAACGTACAGAATTTCATGATTCACGACGGCAAAATTATTTGTCTGAAATTTACTGTTACTTCCACATCAAAAATAGTTGTATACAAAATGCATACAGTGCAGCAGCAGAAAATTACCGAAAGTTTATGTGAGCAACACGCATTTAGTGTAGCCGGTAATAGACGAGAGAAAAAAAGACGTACAAACGACCCCGAAAGCTTCAACAATGCGTATCGTCTGTTATTGTACATTTTGAGTAATTTAGAAAAAAAAATATTTAGGCACTTTCGGACGCGCAAAGGACACTCAAGAATTATTATAGTCACTAAAATACTCTCACACCGAAGTAAAATTTTTTTCGACAAATTTTAAGCTATCCGGGACTGTTTCCAGTTCAAAGTTCAAAAGTTCCACTTTTACGGAGTCATCCGCAATGCACAAATGTGCGAATTTCCATAGAGAAAATATCATCCGCCTATCAAGGCGGTCCCGGTCAAGGCGGATGATTTTTTCTCTGTGGAAATTCGCACAAAATTTTTTTCGTCGAAATCTCTCTAAAGGACAATAAATCTCTATAAATTTCCACAAATTCTATGGATCAAAGCGGAACTAATCCTTTGAAATAAATCACCCGCTTTTGTTACATTTTTGTTACCGTGCAGATAGTCATCATCACTCATCTAAATACGTCAAATTTAGCATCTAATAATCATCGAGTTGTTTAAATATATATAAAAGTACACTTACATTAGGCGTGATGTATATTCTTCGGAATGAAGGTCCTTAGGTTCGGAAGGTTCTTTGGAATGAAGAAGGTATGAAGAGAGCAGACTGCAACACGAGGAAAATATGTTAGCGTGGAGGAGAAGTTAGCGATGGAATATTATAATGCATTCTACAAAATATTAAAATTATTTAAGACATTACCTTGATTATCCAAATTTTTTCGCCTAAAAAGCTTTCTTCGAAATAAAACAAGCTGAGGAACCTAAAAAAAAGAACAGTTAATGCTGAATAAGGTATTCAATTAATGTAAAAGAAATCAATCTTAATAACAGAATACAGAAAACTTTACACTTACCGTAAAGTTGAGTGGCGCGAAAAAAAAAAACTAGGAAAAAAAACGAGAGGCCAATGCGTCTTCTACGAATGTTGAGCTTTCCCTGAGGCCCACTGCAATTTTCAGCACTTTCCCGGCTCACCACATGCTCTGGGATACCGTTAGAAACTAAGAGCGCTCGGATGCACACGCTGCGTCACCGGGCCCTGGCGGGCGCACGCCAGGACGCAGCGTATGCGTCCTCGGTCCTGAACGTGTTAACCAGTTGCTGCCATACTCCTTACATTAAAAGATCACCTTGAATACATAAGGATAAAGTATTTGAACCCATACAAATAATTGGACACCAAACAATATCAATGGTAAAAGAAATTTGATTTTTAATTAATGAAGAAATAATTTCAAAATGAAACAAGAGGAAAATTCTGGCAACATAACCATATACAATCAATGAATTGCATACAATAAAATTCAACAAAAAGTTGTCAGTGCTTCAAGATATGATGTCATCACAAAACACTGTCCTTAATCCATATATCCACAGAGTAACAGTAGATTAACCAGTATGCTGAAAAAGTTGAATATTTATCAAAATTTAAAAAAAACAATAAGTAAGCAGTGGTCTCAAGACAATAGCAAAGAAATATACACGTCACAAAATAAATAATATTTCACTTAAGATAGTTAATCACAGATATCACAGAAGATCACAAGATAGATAATATTTCACTTAAGAAGTTAAAAAAACACCGTCTTAACGAAACGCCTTCTCACAACTTATATTATTATATTGATAAATTGTTATGATTTAATATTTCAATGCAGGTCTAGGTAATAAATAAGAAATGCCTTGCTCACATAACAAGCTTGCTACGCATGTAATTTGCAAAGTTTGTGATGTAAACACGGGTACCTGCTAACCGCTGTAATTATTTTTTATGTCAGTTAAGTTACGCTCGTTACTTCGCGGAGGTTACATGCGTTAAAATGCTTGTGATGTGGACAATGCAAACGTTGAATAATAACTGAAATGATAACAGTTGTTCTAATTCACTACATTTACCTTAGTTTTGATTGTCAAAGCTGACGATCGTGTTGGTGCTCCGAGGAAAGGGCTCAGTTCCCTTATTAGATCGCCAACTAGGTCTTTCGAACAATTTTACGAACTTCCTCTCCTCCAAATGAAAAGTCGAAATGCGCTCCCGAAGTTACCTTTGGGGTTTTTCCGCTTCCATTTCCTCTTCAACGTTGTTTAATAACAGCAAACGAAACATCGCCGCCGCCATCTTATCAACAATATCCTCCGAAAGTATGCGAACTCGAGCGGTCGCGAGCGTACGAGTAACAAAACCCTTCGAATCGCCCGCCCCTACATTTCGAGCATACCAAATCCATCCGCCGTACGAGTTGGTACCACGTGACTCGTATGAAATCGCCTCTTCGTATACGAATCCAAATTCGAGCATAGCCCCCCTGGGGTTTACAGCCTGTACAAAATTACTTTCCTGTCTTTTTCCACATCATCTGTGATATGGTCGTTGAAGGTATTTAGGTGCATCTCCAACATTGATGGAACTTATCAATGTATATACATCTACATACTATCCCACGAGCCACCACATAGGCATGTGGCAGGTGGTGGCAGGTCACCAGCAGTGTAAAGATGTAAAAGTTTTGGAGGTGAAATGGTGACATGTCCTATGAGAGTGTATTTGGAGGAGCTCAGTTTTTATTGTGGTCGCTTATTGTGTGCAGAAAGAACGAGTTTTTGTACCTTTCTGTTTAACAGAGTATCTCTCTTATTTTATTGCTTCTGTCAGACCTAGAAATGTTGTGAGGCATCATGATAATATTCTGTGTGTCGCTCTGAAACACACCAGTTCTGAATATCCCAAGTAGTCTAAGCCTAGTGTGCAGCCTCCGAGTCTCTAGGGGCTCCCACCTTAATCCCTCTAACAGTTGTGTAACACTGTATGTTCGTTCATAGCAGTTTTTAACTATGCGTGCTGCTTTTCTTTGTATTTTGTATTTTTGGTTAATCTATTTGATGAGGGTCCCAAATGCTCATGGCGTATTCGATGTGTGGCCTAACCAGAGCAAAGTAGTATCTCTCTTTTACTTTTTCATCTGATGATCTTCCTATTATACGCTTAACAAAACCTAGTTTCTTTAATGCTGTGCCACATATGTTTTGTATGTGTTCCCCATGTTATACCTGAAGTGAACTGTGGTGCATTTACTAATATACTAATACATATTTAGTTCTAAACCCCACTCCTGGCACCATGAATGAACATTGTTAAGTCAGATGACAGACAGATGTCTTCGCCTATTTCATGGTAGATTACTGTATCGTCTGCAAATAATCTTAATTTACTGCTAATTCGAGAACTTGGTCATTAATATAAATAATGAATTAAAGATGGCCAATCATGCTTCCTTGAGGAACCTTCCTATGAACGGATTTTATAATGTGATATTATTACGAAACTTCCTGATAACATAGCCTATATTGCCATTAAGAATATTAATCGGAACTTACAGTTCGTATTTCCACTTATTTATGATCGCAATGCATGATAGAAACTAATTGATTAGTAGTGGATTCTTTATACATAAAAGAGAGTTAAACATCAGTACATTTAATTTTTTTCTCTCGACTGCTGTGTCGTCGTGAATTTCTCCCAAAATCCAAGTTACCAAGATCAACAAAGTAGCGAGTTGACTTTCATTTGAATGACGAATTGCGATTCACATGTCATGAATAACCATATGTAACTAAGTTTAGCTTTGGACATGGTGGAGGGATTAATTAAATGTACTGATATGTTTCATGCTCGCTTATTTATAAAGAACTTATTTTTCCATTTAGATTTTACAGTGGACTCTACCGTTGTTTTCAAAGTCATAAAAATTACTTTATGATGACTTATGCCTTCGAGGATATCAATGTGTTTAATGATTGTAGGGTGACTAACAGCTAAAAGATCTAATGTTTGATTACCTGTCGTAGGTTCGTTTACAACTTGAGTAAGAGAATGGTATGAAAGAATGTTAAGCAAAGCCTCACTTATATCACGCTTCCTTGAACTTGTTTCAATGCTATTGGTTTTCCAATTTATAGTCTGGAGGTTGAAGTCTCCACCGATAATTATTACGCTTTTATTGTCTCTCGAGGTAAATTATGATAACTGAGTTTCTAATTTGTACATAACATCTATTTTGGAATCTGGTGGTCTATAAAATGAACATATATGTATATTTCTATTGTTTTGTTGCTTATTAGTACACCATACGCTCTCTATTTCATTGTCGTCTAATTTGTGTTTGGAACTATTCAAATGCAATTTAACTGCTAAAAATACTCCGCCGCCAGTCCTATCTGGTCTATCCCGTGTAAAGATTTTACATTCTGTCGGAAAAACTTCCCTATCACTAATATAGATGAATATGGAGGATGCAAAATTGTATTTTTCAAAGACACTGATTTATTGTTTTTCTTATAACTTTAGTGCCACATTTTAGATTTAATTGCTTCTAAGTGTGTGTGCCAATCATGCCTGAATGGAACTGTAAACTTGGAAATAACTATATCAAAAATGTTGTTAGCAATTAATATTTCTTCTCATATCGCAAATTCCTTCATAGTAATCAATTTAAAATTATGATAGTCATTTTTAATGTTTCTAGCAATTCTAATTGGCTAATGAATGATTGTAATGGGTGAGAAGATATTTAAAGGTAGTTGTAGGGAAAGCTCTGCATTTAGTTTCTCCAACTCTTCTCAATACTTTGTCATTAGTTCATCTATATATCCTTCTTTTCTAATCATTCTTCCATTGCACCACATTTCTAATGATTCGAGTCTTTTCTTTTCTGCTGCATTTATTGTCCTTTTCTCCATGCCATAGAGGAAAGAAAGAAAGAGAGAGAGGAAACTCAACAGTTTTTTCTTGATGAATTACATCTATATTCATTAAAGAAATGGATGTCTGTCAGCCAGATTTTTATTTTGAGAGAATTCCTTTTTTGTCTGTACTACCAAACTATCCATTTTGGTTCTCTCATTGCTTGTGACTACTCAAAAAATAGGAGTTCTTCCATCACTTTCAGCTTCTGGCCCTCCCTTTGGTATATCATGTCTCTCTCCTTCATCTCTTCTTCCTTAGGTCATAGCCGTACCTTTGTCTTGTTTTGCGGGCACATCTCTTCATTGGCTATTTATATTTATGACTATGAGTTATTGTCTTCTCAAGATCTCCTCTGCTGCCATGGGTCTGTCATAGGAAAAAATGGCATAGGGCTTTCCCCATTCATTGAAAATTGAGAAAGATCATGTAATGTCATCAATGTAGAGGAGTCAGGGAATTTTGTGGAAACACCTTGAACATTTTTAATTCTTTGTAAAACATTTTACGTCAATGTAAATTAGAACACATTCTTAGAACAGGCTTATTGTGGCTAGAATCAGAATTGAGTGAAATTAGAGTCTTGAAATCTTCCATATTATGAAAAAATTTATTTAGTTAGGCTGTTGGATGGGTTAACTTTGTGAAGAAATAAGATGTATAGGGCACTCTAGATTTATGAGGATCCATCACAAAAAATTTGTTTGCCACTTGCAAATTTCTGCTTTGTGATATAAAACACTCCTGATGTCTGTTTTTACAACAGTAAAATACTTGTGAACTACAGTACTTTTCTTGCATAGAATCTCAGGTAATTTACTTTTCTGTTCCAATACTTCGCTGATCATACAAATGTCTAAGCAGCCATTGATAATGGCAGTCAGTGCTCACCATGGAACAGCCAATGGCTATCTGAGAATAAGCTACCATGTGGGTCTCATTTGGCGAGATTTTTCAGTGAAAAACAGAAGTGATGTGGTCAGGATCTGAGTATTCAATCTAATCTTATCAAATCCATTGGTTAAAGATTCAGTGGTATCTTCTGTTTTAAAAATTTGAACCCTAAATTTGCAGGTGGTATATGTGCTACATCAGGCTAAATGATTAAAATCTACTCTCCATGTAATTCTTTTCTGGGCAGTTACAGTTTTAGAATCCCAACAATTGTTTCACCAGAAAACTTGGCTCTTTAAACTTTTTTTTAACTCAGATAATCACTTTGAAGTTAAATTTCTTTCAGGAAGCCAAAGATTTGGAAAATCTCCTGAGTGTCCAAGAAGCCAAAGGAAATCCTACTCGTGGACTGAAAAAGCAACTCCTAGGTGCATATTGCCGAAGTCGAAATGTGGAAGGGGCCCAAAAACTGCTTCAGGTAACTATTTAGAATCTCACATTTTTGGTCTTTGGTGCTGGCTTGTCATTGCATATCCTCTTGCTCTAGCTGAATTTTACTTGTGGTGTTGAGGATTTTATTACTTTGGCCATGAGTTTGCCTTTGAAAATGATTGTCTTTGAGTGACTGCAAGAATTCATCAAGGTACACTGTAACCCTGTATTTGTATTCTTATAATTTGGGTTCTCCTACTTTTCATGCCATTTGTTTTGATTCAGTTAACTTTCCTGTTCCCCTTACTGAATTTGAAACCTTCTGCTTCAGGTGAAACCTTGCTAGATTTTCTGAATAACTCACTTAGCTCATCCAAGTCATTGTATTTTGCTACCTTTTTGGAAACATGTGTATGAAATTGATATTCTCCATTCTATTGTATGGAGAAATGGAGCATCTGGAGGCAGTATTTTGAACCCTGTACAATACTCTTGTCTTCTCATGAGTGGCACCTTCTTTGAAGTGATAAATCGTGGATGTGAAGTTCAACTCATTTGAAATTTAGTAGTGTGAAAAGATGGTTGAGAAACTTAAAAGAGCTTTGATATCCAATTTTAATGTGATTCAAAGTTAATGTGAATTTCTTTTTTGTACTAATGATGCATTTCACCATTGAATTTTTGCCTTCTTCCTCAAGTGGCATGTTTCAAAAGTTTATTTTTGGTTAAACAAAGGCATGAAAGGTAATGAAATTGAGCTTTTTATCATGTTTTGTGAAGTTGGAAATTAAAAATTCACTGTTCCTTCAAGAAATTGTTGCAAACTCAGAATAAATTATTAATTTTTTCATTCTAAAATTAATGTTGGAGTGGAACTGGTGTTTATTTGAAAGAAGTCTGAGATTGTTGCTCTCCAATTGAATCACTAAACCCTGTCCAGGTTAATAGTACACCCCAGCCCATCAATTAACACATTTGATTATGGATGGTTAGAGAAAATCAAAACTGTCCATTCTGACCCTGAGTATACACTAAGAAAATATGCACTAAGTATATAGAACTATTAAAATGTACAAAGTTTAGAAAAAATGTGATGTGAGAAAGGATAAATCTTGGGCCCAGTTCCCAGGAAATAATTGAATTTGTTTTTACAAACTATGGCTAAAAAGGCTGACATCGGCAAAACTTTTTTGCTGATGTAGATACCTAGCATATCAGCCTTGCCGAATATGTTGCATCAAATGAATGATGTTCATAAATGAAAGTGCTTTCATCTCTTACAAATGCCTGAGTCTCCTAGTCATCTTTGTCACTTAAGCCCTTGCATCAGTTAGACCGCATGCAATAGAGTAGCCTTACTTGACTAAGCCACTGTCTATAAAAAAAACAGTTGCATCCCTAAGAGCCTGGTTTACCCAGCACGAACCTGTGCTAATGAATAGAAAGACCCATTACCTCTAACTAGGACCTCTCCTCTGAACTTCTACTCCCCAATTCTGTATTCCATCCCTGGAGATTCTTCTTCCAAAATCTCTGTTTACTATCTCCTTGTGTCTTTCCTCTTTCACTTGCACTTCCTGGACACCCAAATTACACATCCCCACCCTTAGACTAAAGCCCATTAATCCTCCTCTGGTGATGGCAATTACTAGAACCATATGGGAGATCATGACTCATTATCCCCGGACTCGGCTGTCAGTAAGACAGGCTGCAGACCCTTGACCTTTCACTTTTCCCTTGTCAGCCTATCATTTCATGAGCCAACTTCCCTCCCCAGGCAACCTAGGGCCTGTGTCTCAGAGCTACAAGTTATCAGTCACAAGTCTACATCATAAGGCAGATATGTAACTCGTACATGCCAAACTGAAGACTTGAAACTAGTCCAAAATAATGGCGGATGTAATTCAGACCATATATAACTTATATTTTGGTGATAACAATATATTTTGAGTGTGTACCATGCAAAATTTCCAATCCAAAGGTCAGTGCCACGTTTTTGTGTAAATATATATGATTGAATATATATTAACAAATATATTTTAATTTTGTAACTTACCTTAAAGAATCCTGAGCAAAGTCGGGTTTTCGGGGAAACCTAGCATCATACGAAAAAATTTGTTTATTTCGCTGCATTTCTTGAAGGATGAGCTGAAAATTGTAGTTGTTTATAACTCTTACTTGTCAAAATATAATGTTGAGTTGGTGTTATCTTTATTGAAACACTATTAACACATTCCGCGCTGATCCATTTTTTTATGTTCATGCGGTTGGCGGTTAAATTTTTTTTGGAAATTCTTCACGAAAATTGGCATTTAAGTTCATTTTCCATCGCTTGTTATGAAAAAAAATTTAAATTTTGCTTTATTTTAAATTTAAATTTATGACTTCTTAAGCAGTCACCCGCCACTGGTAATGTGATTGGTTATGCAACCCGCAATGGTTTACGTGTTTTTTTTTTTCGTGGAATATCATGGCTTATTAAAATATCCTCCTTTTCGTTCAGTTTACGCAATATATCACGTTTTCAATCATATTTACCTGGTGTACCAAGTATTTTCAATCGTAGTTTATAATTAGGAAGCAATAATAATGAACAAATAACTGAATACCAATATAATTTTTTTAGTTCATTAAATTTTACGTGTTCGTTAGCTCTTATTATTCATTATAGCTCTTATATTAGTGATATTCTTTCGTGCAGTCTTCTGTCAGTAAGATACGTGGTGACACCAGGCAATTGTATCACTTGTATGATGATGAAAACGCGACATAATTTTTTCACGTTTTCAGATGTGAAACCGCCGATCGTCGTCGGTCATGAACTTGCCTCATTTCCGTAGGTTCATAGTTTACCCTTTGAAATTTCTTCTTTCAAGTACCTTTTAATCCTACACATATAAAATTTTAGCCCTTTGTCATTAACCACAAATGGATATCATTATGATGCACAAATAAACTTATTTAAAATAGAATCCAATCACAGAGAAAACATTTAATCAATAAAAGCATTTTATTTTTTTCCGAGTTTTCAAAAAATACAGAATTAAATACTACCACAGATGATACATAATTTATACAGTAAAACAATATACTTTATAAAAAAATGCATCCTCTTAACAAAGGACCTTCCTTGCATCAGCATTTTGTCTAATATTAGGCAAGATCGCAGTGCTAAATATAAATAAAATACTACATTCTAAAGAAAAATATTTATTTTATGAGATTTGATGGCACATGTGCATTTCTCAGCATAGAAATAAAATACATAGGGTACAAAAATGAGAAAAAAATATATATCGCTCACTAGAGGAATCTGTTAATGATAAATCAGCTTAACAAAAATGATAAATTTACTCTTAAAAAGAGTACACACAATTTAATGCCAATACATTGTAAGAAATAAGAGCAAACTCAAGAGAACCAAAACATTACAAAGCTTTATAGGTTAGCAAAACCACAGAGTATCTACAAATGTTGGCAAATTGTTTTGACAACCGCTATAAATTTAAAGCTTTTTATGGTGTTCTAACCAACATGGTCTAAGACATAGTCCTGGTTCATCAGGACAGTCTGGACAGTACGTGGTGATGTTTTTCCTCACCCCTTTTTGGTAGCACACTCGACATCGTTTTTGCTTCCTCTTATTCCCCACCCCCATCGTAAGTAAGTCTGGGAAATGCCCCGAATCGAAAGATTTTGGTGTGGAGGGACGTGAGCCTTGATTGGGATTATCAGGTAATAAAGAATTTATTACCTGCAGGCGAAATTCATAGAGAGTCGTCTTATGTCCACTGTATTTATTATATAAGAGATAACTGTTTACGAGCATCACTTGAAACAAATTAATAGCAAGTTTCTTGTACCATTTCATCACTTTACGCTCACAAGGATAATAGGACATGAGCTGGTCATTATGATCAACACCCCCCATGAACGCATTATATCTAACTACTGCTTCCGGCTTAGATACAACGGACCCCCATCTATTTTTCATCTCAAGTAGCTGGCTTCCAAACTCCGAACTTATCATCATGACATCGCGTCTGTCTCTCCACTTGAATACACAGACACCCTTCTCATTGCTACGCTGGACAACCTCACCTTTTTTAATCTTCGAAGATGTTACTTCAGAAGGATTACCTTTCCTGTTCGCTCTTAAAGTTCCAGTGCAATAAGTGCGTTCATCAAGGAGTGTCTGTACTAGATTTACGCTAGTATAAAAGTTATCCGCATACAAAGAATGGCCAACCCCTTTCCTCCCTTCCATTAGCTTATGGACCACTTTGTCCACGTGTCCTCGACCACCCACTTCCTTGTCCGCTGATCCCGTATATATAAGAATTTTTAACACCAATCCAGATGGCTCCGTCAGCATATATAACTTGATTCCATACTTATGGCGCTTATTTTTAATATACTGACGGAATGAAAGTCGACCACGCCATAGCACCATTGATTCATCAAGGCTTAATTCCTTGCCAGGTGAATAAATTTGGGACATATTTTGGTGAAATAAATTGAGTAGGGGCCTAATCTTGAAGAGCTTGTCCGTAGGAGGTTGCTCATTGTTGCCAGGATTTTGACAAAAATGTAGTGCCTGCAGGATACCCTGAAAGCGATCTCTACTCATAAATCCAGAAAAACATTTGAAATCAAATAATTTCCCCTTCCTCCAATAGTCATGGATTCTACTTAATCTAATCGTGCCCATATGGAATAAAAGTCCAAGAAAAACCTGAAACTCCTCCCTACTCATGTCCTTCCATTGAGTAATTCTCGCCGAAGGAGAAGGGTTTTCCAAAAATATTTTTTCTGCGTGTCTGTTGGTTTCCTCTGTCACTAAGGCGTAGAATTCCCGAGTGGCAATAAGGTCGAAGAAATCTCTCGAGCTGTTCCCTTCTGGGAAAACCCTCAACCCTGTTGAGCCAGAGAAAACAAAAGCGGTGGGTGCCTGAGGGTCGGCGACCCAAGCAGCGGTGTCTGTAACGGTACTGGCGGAAGGGATCGAAGGGCCCGGTACCGGAGGAAAAGGGGCTGGAATATCAGACCTTGCTACCCTTGCCACCGGCTCGGTGTCCTCAGTGTCACTTTCCTCGCTATCCTCATTTTCTTCGCTTTCACTGGCCTCACTCCAATCCCAGTCCGATCCAGAATCTTCGTCATCGGAGGACATCGCAGCTATCATTGCTCTCACTTCCTCGTCAGTCATGCAAAGGTTTGATCTGGGAAGATCCACGTTCCTTTTCTTCTTCTTTGCAGAAGTACCTATAATTCAGTTAAAATGAAAATGATAACCACTAAAGTTTACGAATTAAAAATATTTTATCACCACAAAATTTTCCTTCAAACCTACCTGAAGTAGAAGGTACGGGTTCATTTTCTCGTCTTTTCTTTTGTCCTTTCCGCTCCATGAGAACTACATGCAAACATAACAACGATTAGGCAGAGAAAACTCGAGGCTGCTTTAAAAAAGTCTTATAAACAAATAGGAGTTTAAACCTAAAAACTATTTCAAAACTAAACAAATAATGTGGAGTTTTATACGTAAAAGCAACAAAAGTATATAGCTCCGGCGAATATGCACGCGAAAACAATAAAATCATAGATTTGCAGAACTTGAGAGAACATATCATCTATATTTAAATACTTAGGTTTAATTCCCGGATATTCGCGTGAATATAAACTTAATATCAATAAAAACTATTTATCATATTATCATAGAATTATGACGTTATTATATGGGCGGTTTTGGTGATTCAAAGTAGGTTATTACTCGTTTGTTTATAAGAGCGTAGGGAGGGCAAGCTTATTTTAACAATCTGCGCATAAGTAGTATAACAATGAAAAATATTTAACAAATCAGGGACATTTTACATGAAAATTGCTAAACACAAACAGAGGAAATATTGTCCAAAATAAAGTAAAAAGATTTATGTTATAGGGTCAAAAACTGAGATGGAGGAATTTCAAGCTGAAAAATACGAAAAAACTCACCTTATAAATATAAAAATCCACCAAAAAAAAAGTCGATGCTGGAACTTGAAACGGCACACACCAGGACGAAGGCAGAACACAAACTGACTACGGTGGACAGAAAAAATGGAGCTGTAAACGAACGAACTCTTGGGAAAGGGAAAGAACCGTTACGACGGCGATGACTGCTTAAGCAGTCATCCGCCACCGGCGAGTGAGCGGCATGACTTCTTAAGAAGTCATCAGCACTGAATGTGTTAATGGCTTGATAACATAATATCATGACAAAACTTCATGGTAATGTGCTGTATCTCGGCTCTAAAGATTCTTTATCAAAGCTTATGGTTCGTATTTCCAGTCATCAATGATTTAATTGCCTGACAAAAATGAAATGCTAAGTTTATTTTCTATTATTATTATTAAATTAAAGTATGTTAAAGGTTATAATGTTTAATTATTACCCCTTGCCTGCTTTGCCATTGTGACTTCTGCCCAGAAACTTAAATACCAAGCACAAACAATCTCAAGTGGTCTTTCATTTGAGTAACAAATGAATGACTTGCGACATTTAAGAGTCAAATTGTTATCATTGTCATATGATAAAGGACATGGAGGTGGTGGAGGGAACTATGGTAAATGTCCGCTTCCGTCACACACCTTTCAAAAATTGTTTACGACCCTTTTCACATAGCGTATCGCCGCGAAATTTATGTGACATAAACTAGAAAGATGGCATTATCTAGTGATAATATTATTTTGGGGGAATAAGTAATGTACGATTAATAGGAAATTTTTAAAGCTTGAGGTGACGTTTTTCGCGGCCGCCATTGCACTGTTTCCACTTTTGATCGCAGCGTGGCGCGACAGTCGCTGAGTTGCGTTTACCTACTAACATCTCCCGTTCCATGTTATTTACGTATATTTTCTAGAAAAAAATCTCCCTCGAGACGGTTGGTGATTACAAGGGTGGAAATATGAGGTGTAGGCATGTAGAGACGTATATTTTCTAGAAAAAAATCTCCCTCGAGACGGTTGGTGATTACAAGGGTGGAAATAAGAGGTGTAGGCATGTAGAGACGTATATTTTCTAGAAAAAAATCTCCCTCGAGACGGTTGGTGATTAGAAGAGTGGAAATATGAGGTGTGGGCATGTAGAGACGTATATTTTCTATAAAAAAATCTCCCTCGAGACGGTTGGTGATTGTAGGCATGTAGAGACATAATATGCGTATATCGTAGAGGTGAAGTTACAAATATCCCTCTGT
Source organism: Ceriagrion tenellum (assembly GCA_963169105.1). Lineage (NCBI taxonomy): Eukaryota > Metazoa > Arthropoda > Insecta > Odonata > Coenagrionidae > Ceriagrion > Ceriagrion tenellum. The sequence goes on along the minus strand of OY720636.1, from coordinate 30,326,865 downwards.
CGGAGCTTTCACGAAACTGAGAAAATGGTGTTGAAAAAGTCGGAAAAATGACGAAAATTGGTCATTTTCTAACGTGAATATCTCAAAAATCTGTGGCTTAACAACTTTGCTGTAACTTTTGTTTTGTACTGTGATTCTTCAAGAACTAAACTATGTCACAGTCATTATCCTTAAGATGACCAATTTCCGGGAATAAGTGTTTGAAAGGTGTGTGACGGAAGCGGACATTTACCGTAACTATTATAGCTTTTCAAAACAGAATTTTAGGGCAAATTCAAAGGAGAAGAATTTTTGCTGAACTAATCAATATTATCTGATCACGAATATGTAAAAGAAATCTGAAAGAAAGCTATCAAAATGGAACTACTATTGAATGAGATGAATTGATATGCAACATGCTCCTAATAAAGGAAAGCAATTTCTCCAAAGATTGTTCCTTGTATCGCTTTGCCCTGGTTACTTTAATAATTTATGCCTGGGAATACGAGCCATTAGCTTAGATAAAGAATCAAAGTCAACATACAGTACATTACCATGAAGTTCCATCATGGTATTACATTATCAAGCCATTAATAGTGGTTCAATAAAGATAAAACCAACTCAACATGATATCTTGATCAGTAAGATTTATAAACAACTAGAATTTTGAGCTCAACCTTCAAGAAATGCAATGAAATAGACAAATTTTTGTGTGATGTTAGGTTTCCGTGAAAACTTGACTTTGCTTGGGACTCATTAAGGTAAGTCATGAAATTAAAATGCATTTGAGCATATATTCAATTATTTACATGAACTCAAAAATGTGGCGCAGACTTTTGGATCGGAAATTTTGCATGGTACACTCTCAAAATATATATCGTAATCATCAAAATACGAGTTACATAAGGTCTGGATTATGTCTGCCATTTTTTCGACTGATACAAATCTTCTGTATATCTGAGTTACACATTCACCTTGTGACGTAGACTTGTGACGTAGACTTGTGACTTGTAACTGGTATACTTGTAGGTGTGAGTAACAGGCCCCAGGTCTAAGGTCCATAGCCTCTGTGGACAATCATACAAAGCCACATTGAGGTCTAGAGAGAAAATTTTCATGTCTGTAACATGGAGTTGTTCCATAATCAGACAGTAATAGCAAGTTAGAGGGGAAATAAAATGGCTAATTAATGAAATGGAACATGCTGGCTCCAGTTAATCTCAGCGATACACATTTGAGACCAAACTTCTCTCACTCAATCCTTCAAATGAATGAAAAGTTCCCGAAATCAGGAGTAATTTCATATTTAAATGAATTGGTGGCATCACCACGATGGAATGAATATTTTCCCCTTTGTCACATTCAGATAAGACTGCCTTGGAAAGCTTAGGGTTCATGAACCAGGACTATCTTCACCTTACCTTCTGACAGGATTCTCTGGAGGACCCCTGAGGCTGCCTAGCCATGCTTGATGTTGGCTTGGAGAAAGGTTGTACCTGCCATAGCTAAGGCCTACCCAGTCATTGTTGTCTCCATCAGCTTTCACCTCAGAGGATTCGGAGGCCTTTTCACTGCCTCTCCCTTCCTCCCCAATACATTGCCCAGAAAGGAAAAATAGGGATCTGGTGCTTGCCCAGCATATCTACCTCCCATAGTTCTCTCTGATTTCTGTTTGGGTGATAGGATTACCCTAGTAATATGTACTACAAAAGTGTGATCCCATCACCTAGATTGAAACCTGAGATAACTTTTGTGTTGCCTAGAAAGGTCACCTCAACCTTGTGTTGGCCAATTTTCCCTCCTGAAGCTGGTCAGGAAATGAACTCCACTAAAATCTCCTCCACTCCCAGGACAAACTGTGTTCTGTAGGTGACCTGGTGTGGAGTGTCCACTAGGCTGCTGGCAGCCCAGTCGACACCACATCGTGTCGATCCTCTCTGCCTTCCCATGAAAGTTTTGGCATCCAGTTTTCTGGGTTCAAGAACCCACAATACCACCATACTTTTTCTCTTCTTGGCTGCACCACTTCCCTTCGGAGGTGTTGAAAACATCTTCGTCTTGGAAGAGATGCCCAAGGGGAAACAGTGGCCCAGGAGTCACAGCCTTTTCCCTTGGGAAGTTCAGTGGCTCTTTTGGAGTAGACTCAGATGAGTTGGAAAGAAAGTCATTCGGGTTTTGAGGAGCAACTAAGGGTTTTGAGGTTCACCTAAGTGCCCCCCAACTGCAAGAACAAGGTGATAGTGGAGGAGCCCAACTGGGGCTCTCCAGCAGTGATGCCTCCTCTCTAAGAGAGAGATAGGATTACTATTGTCCTTAGAGGGATTGTACTTGTTGGGGCTCTTTGTAGAGGTTTTGTTTTGATGACATTCCATGTAGGTCTCACAAGTTGCTAAGAAAATAATGATCTGCCCAAGCAGTGCCCTGCGAACATGGATAAAGCTAAACAAAACTGTAGGTTGCTCTGTGTCCTAAGTTTCTTTGTTTGTGGTTCACTGGAAACCAGAGCCACCTTGTGGAGGATGTAGCTTTTCACTGCACATGATGGTCTTTGATAGCAATGGGCATGCTTTGTCCTTCGACCCACCCTAAGATCACCTATCTCATGACCCCATTTATAATCCTAATTTTTTTCAACTGAGTGGAATTGCCCATTAAGTCACCTAAATCTTATTTCCTGAAATTGTGTAGCCTTTAAGGCCAAGTGATAGGGTGGCTGGGGCCAAATGCCTGCTTCATTTTCAATGGCCCTGACATTGTTATTTCTCCATGACTACTGCAACTGCATCCAGGTTGTTTCCTTTTTCCTATCCTGCTCACTGAATAGCTTTTAATCCCACACAAAAATATTCATAGGCAGATTTTTATGTTCTATCCTAAGTTTTAATATAATATTTTAGTGTTTATATATTGTTTCATATGATATTATTTACTCTTTGTTGATCGATAGACTGAATTGTTGATAGTACACATATTTTCAGTCACTAAGAGCACATGTGAAAATTCTATTTTCTCTGTGACAGGAACTGGAAGCAGACAAGGATTTTGTGTTTACTGAAGGCTCGTATGCCCAGGCTGTTGAGTTGTTTGCCTCGTCAGATAAGCCAGATGATGCTTTAAAATATCATCAAAAAATGTTGGAAATGTATCCTGGATCTGCATTGGAAGACTTCAAAGTCATCAAATTAGTTGAGTGCCTTGTTAAAGCCAACAGATTTGAAGGTAACTTTTTTATTTTGGAAGGTGCCATTTTTTGCATTTTTATTGCATTTTATCCTTTTGATAGTGTTTACAGGTCACTCTTCCAAAATATGATCTGAATGGTATCATATGTTAATGAGATAAATTGTGTTATCCCCTCTCATCTAAGTTCATTTATAGTCCTTTTCACCAAAGACTGGTCCAATATCAAAAGACTTATCCTATTGAGAGTAAAATCTAATAATTGCAACATTTAAGAGGACTGCGGAATTTACATTTTTCTATATTGTCTTTCAATAGAAAGAAATGTAGGCTGGAACATTTTTTTATGATGAAAAAACCGTAATTTTAACCTCTAGTGTAATACTTAGTACATTGTGGTTTGATTAATATGACTCATTTATTATCTATATGACATTTCAATGATAAGGGAGTACTGTATTTACTTGTGTATACTATTCAAAATTTTTGGGTAATTAAACGATGTTTGTGGGGCACAGTAATGTGTATGACACATCTTTCTTGTGGTTAAGAGGAATTTGCACCATTACAGTTATCTCTCCAGTTATTTTTTACCAGATGATATTGAATAATCACCTGCAGCTAAGGCAGAAACTGGTGGAAATATTATTTTTCAATATAAAAACTTGAAAATGGTACTTAAAGATTCTTTATATTTGAATTATAACCACCTTTAGGTGATTCTCACCTTGTAGATGTACGCCAGGAAGAAAGAATTTGAGTTTCAGATGCTTTACTAATTCAATATGCTTTCTACTCACCTTCTCATAGAAATTTAAACTCCTCAACATGCCATTGGCAATAACATTCCATTATGGGAAGGCAAGTTAAGGGTGTCCAAGACACTGAAGCCAAAGTGAAATATGTATGTAGTATGTTATATTATAATGGAGAATATATTCCAGAGCTAATGGTACATACCTAAACATCATTTGAATGAGCTTAACTACAAAAAATATGTTGTCCTGTGGCTGAAAACTTACCCATGACATTAACGTTTGGGGATTAATGATATTAACGTTGTGGTGCTGCCATCATCCTGCTCATGAAATTCATGTAGCTGATGTTGTTATCACACTTAAATATTTATGTAAACATTTGGTTTGAACAAACTTTGGTTCTGTTAGCACTCCTCCTCAATTTCCATCTTAGACTCAATGTAGCATCCTTTGTATCCTGATATACAGCAATGATGGTTTGCTATTATTTCCCAGGCTTTAAAAACTTTCTGATGCTGTGAAGACCAGTCATGATACAATGAATCAGCTAATGGCCCATAGTATCCCAGAAATTGGGTCACAAAGGAAGGGAGGCCAATTATACTGTCACTTTTTCAGTTTTTATTAATTAATGGTGTCGTGAAATATGGGTGGTACAATTAACTTATCCATGAAGTTTTCCATGGGATGATGTAATGAAAAGTATAACATTCTACTGTTGTAAAAACATATGTAATCAATGATATTATGTACTTTCTTCCCTCCTGTTTAGCTCTCCTTTCTCCCTGAAGTTCTTAAGTTCTCCTTTCCTCCATGTTTAGATGCTCATAAGGTCATCTCTGAACAGTCTTTGGACAGAAAAATTGAGTCAAGATCTTTTGCGTACAATGCTTCTTGTTGGCGACTTCTGAATCATCTTGCTGAAGCTGGAAATGCGGAAGAGTTAGAGAAACTTTTTGATGCACTTCAGATGAAAAATTTCATCGAACCCACTAACATTCTTATGGGTCCACTGGTCAATGTTTATCTATTGAGGTAGGTGAAATGTTATTATTGTTGGCACAGACCATCCTGAAATGTGGTATTTCACTCTGTTGCCATGTTATCATTATTGAGAATCATTATTAGGTATAACTTTAATTCAAGATGGCTGAGGATTGATTTTTTTCGGTGAATATGCTCCATAGCATATCACCTTGTTTGGGAGACATGATAAAATTTCTTGATTGCTAAATCTTAATTAGTGAAAAAAGACAGTTTAAGTGCCTGCTGTTGTTAGCATTTGAACTTGCAGAATTTATTCAAACTTGCACCTTGTATTCAAGCTCACTCCATGCTGCAGTGCTTTTTGTCATTCTATTCCTGAATGCATACCTACATAATTTTTGAAAAAACTGTTTTCACAAAAATTTCTTTTATTAGCAGCATACCCATAGGATTAGCAGCATACCCGTAGGCACCTTCTTATGCCCCGTTTACATTACTAGGGTTAGAATGATAGTTAATATGGCGGCTTAACTAACTTGCATTTACATGGCATTCTTTAACCCTTGTTAACATGCTGGTGGCCTCTGGTGGAGACTTATGAAGGTGATTTAGCCCACAACCCAACAAACATCACAAGTCTCAATTGAATTGTTTCTTGTGCTGTGGGCTATATTCAAGAAGCTTGTATGGGTGAGAAAAAGGATTGAATATGCAAATTTTGTACTTTATGCATTGAAAGCAGGAAATTGAGATAAATTTCCTTAATAGAACTACTTGTCACTATGCTATACTTTACCATTAAGATACCCCGAGAATGTCACGTTATTATGTCATTTGTACTCTTTTATAATAGATGAAAAAAATTCAAGATGTAATCTTAACATGCAAGAATTATAAACTTTATAATAAAAAATTATATATAATTTCATTTTGAGGCCTTGCCTTAATATATGCAGTGGAATAAACAACTTTTTCTTCCAAGTTATACACATGACCCATCCTTGCTTGCTCTTTTAAGGTAAATTTTTAACTCAATATATGGTTCATCATTCACTCATGCATTTAAATACAAGTAACTTGGTACTGATGCATGGATATGGAATATAACGAGATAAACTCTTGTAATATATTGTATGCTTCAAGCAAATGTTACAAGTGGACTGGATCACTTCACTACTATTCTAACTAACCTGTGTTTACACGCATTAAAAATTACTGTAACCAGCGCCAACCCTACTAACTCCTGCATGGTTTAAAAGTTGAGCATGGTTAGCGCCAACCTGCATTTACACAATGAACTTTTACTAGGGTTAGAGTTAACCTTGTTAGAAAAGTAGTACATATAGTGAACAGGGCATTACTGGACTTTGCTGGTATTTGAAATAGTTAATGTGGTCATTTTGTGTTTTTTTTTATATCTTTTTCTCCAGAAATGATATGGAAGGTGCCTTGAAAAAGTTTGAGTGGTGTAGTGAGAAGTATGGCGGCACTCCCTTCAAGAACCAGCTAGCTTGCAAGCTCATTGAAGCTGAAGATGCATTGTCTTTGCAGAGAATAACTGACATCAGCACTCGTGTCCATGGTGAGGTCAACAGTCTTTATGATCTTGTCTTTGCCTTTGTTGAGTGTGGAAGAGTGAAGCAGGCTCGACGAATACTAGAGGTGAGTTTAATTTGGTGTGAAGCCTTCATTTTTTTCCACCATGACTGATTTTACCATTAGTAATTTGAAGGGCCAAGAGGTGTTATGCGGCTATTGAGCTACCTTTCCCATGTACATATGGTGGTCCCATTTGTGTTTTTGAACCTTGCTGTTTTACTTATACTTAATATTCCACCGGTAAAGTGTTTTCTTCCCTTACATGATCCTCATGTTCAGGTGTTAGATCGGTAGAGACAAGAGGTGTGATTTTACTAATACTCATGCATACATCTGCTATGCCCATGCAAATTTGCTCCTTTTTAAATTTGTAGATAAAAATATTCTGGATCATGCAAAATTTATTCATATTGATGTTATTAGAGATTGAAACACTTTCAGAACTGTTTCTTGTTGCAAGAAGGAGTAACTTTGCAGCACATTGATAAATAACATGAGGGCATATTTTAATATCAGACTCAAAAAATGTATTTGGAATATTACTTATTGTGATGATTTCAATAAATTATCAGGGAAATCAGTATGAAAGCGATGATTTCTGGCGTAACTTTGTGGAATAACTTCACGATTAGAGATAGAAACACTTTGGCATTTCCACATGAGATTTTTGACCCAGGTTTCGTCCTTGTGTGACATCATCAGGTGTGAGAAAATGGTGAGTTGACCTGATGATGTTGCAGAGAGATGAAGTCCTGAGTCAAAAATCTCATGTGGAAATATGTAACAGTGTTTCAATCTCTAATAATGAATTATTCCACAAAGTTACGCATGAAACCATCACTTTCATATTGATTTTCCTGATAGTTTATTGAAATCATCACCGTAAGTAATATTGTGATTATGTTTTTTGGATCTGATATTAAAAAATACCCTTATATTACTTATCAATGTGCTGCACATAAAACTTATACCTTTTTGCAACAAGAAACAATTTTTCCAAAGTCAAATGTTAATCCTTTTAAGTCACGATCAGAATATTGTGGTGTCATCCTTGGAGGCAAATTAAAGTTCAGACTTTAATTTGCTTTTTCTTGTGGGTTCTGCAATATTGTCATGGAATCTCCATCTGCTATGTTGAGTTGATGGGCTCTGATTCACTATCTAGACCTTGCTTACACTTTCCTCCCTTAAGGCTCGTCTAGGCTCATACTGGTATTTTAGTGTGGCTTGTCCTATCTTCTGCTCTATTCTATGCAATTATAGCCCTACTCGCCAATATTCCCCCTTTTTCAAGATAAATTGTTGAAATTGGGGACTCACGTCTGTTCTCTCAGTATCAAAGTTGCTACTCTCCAGTGTGATGTATCATTCGACACTGTGCTTTTTCTGAATTGTTTTTGCCATTGCTGACTTAGATCACATTTTTTGTGTGGCCATTACTGCTTGAAATATTTTAGAATATGATATGTAATTGTTCACATTTAACTTTGTTTCCATTTATCTCTTAGGTTTATTAATTGTGTATGTATCCTTGCCAATCCCTTCGCTAATTTATTTAAAATTTAGACCATCCTCATTGCTTGCATGGCTTAAAATTTGTTAGATTGCCAACCTTTGAGTGTTGCCAGTTACTGTTCCTTAAGGACACCAACTGTACTATCAGAAGTAATTGGCTGAAAATAGCCACCAGCACTTATTTAGGTGGAGATGAATGTTATTCTGAAAATTTGCTTTCAAATTCAGACTCCTGGACTCCGAAACCGGCCCACTCGGCTGAACTCAGCATGTCGGCGATATTCTGCAGAAGGAATGGTGGCAGCATTGGAAGGGCTTATTGAAGCAACAAAGGACCTCATCCACATTGACCGCTCAGAAATTTATCTTCATCTATTGTATTCATATTGTAAGTTTGTATGTATTTGAATCTTTTGCAATATTTCAGCCTCTTAACATTTAATGTTGTGGTGTTGGAGGGCCATTACAGAATTAGTATGTTTATTAATCTCATACTTGTCAAACCAGAATGGGTGCAGGGATCCTTTTCACTCCTTTGCCCAGAAAAATAGCTCCTATTTTTTTAAGTTTCACTATCTAAGACATTTCCTCTCTTGACTTGGAAAGCTGGGTGATTAAGAGTGCTAGGAATCCATTGGTCATGACCTATTGGGTAACCAAGGCTTATGTCAGCTGTAGGCTTGGTATATAAAAATGAGAGTCAGCTGCCAGAAGCCTTGGTTTGTGTGTGCACCTACAATTTTAGCTTCCTTTGAGATTGATATAACTCCATGAATCTGAGGATTGTTCTTTTCTTTTTCTTCTTTTAGCGTAAACTCTTTTTTTGCGTTTTTTGCAATAATCATGACACAATTATTGGCAGTAACATAGATCTTGGAAGAATTAATGATTAGGACATGTCTGATTCTACATTTGCAAATTAGGTCTTCCCTTCCATAATCAGGAACAGTAGCATTCAACTGAAGATGAGCATTTTCCTGCCATCAAACGAAATTTTTTTATGACACTAGTCGTGAATAAATGGCTGAGCTGCATTTCTAATTTTCATTTATTGATGGGTTTCCAGTATTTTGTATGTTACTGCCTAACCCTAGATCTGCAATTTTATTATTAGTGTTGAGTGAGGTGTTGCTAACCAACAGCTTTCACATCTTTGGTGTTTAAATTCTTCCTGTAAGCTGAAAGAACTAACTACAGGCTATGCTATCAGGCTGACACCTCCTCAGGTGATGTGGGCTGTTGAATAGAGGTTAAGAAATGGACCCAAATGCAGTAGAGAATATTTAATGTGGTATTTTACATACACCTGGCAGGGGAAGGATATACATGTTTGGCTGCTTTATTCAACCATTATGGTGTGCTCATCATTATTCCTGTTTTAGGGACACTACTTTGAAAACAGTTGCTATTTTATGGAGTAATTTGGTAATCGTATTTACTTCCTTTAAATTTTTAACTTTGATAAATTTGGATGATAATTTATTTTCTTGTAAAATATATCTAGAAGCCTGAAAAATCAGTGCTTCCAATGGGCTGGGAAAGAAAGTGACATGATTCCACAATATTTTTTATCACTGAAGATGAGCATAATGCTCATCTATATTCCCTCTTTCTAACTTGTGAGTGACTGTTGGTAGCCTTCATTCTATCCATGTGATATGTTGTTAAAGTGCATCATTATTATGTTGGGACTGTTTACAGGCAAATCCAATGATGCTGAAAAAGCAATGGGTCTCTGGACGCAAATGCAGGATGAGGATGTGCAACCTTCAGATGAGTTCCTGATATCTCTTGCTAATCTCCTGAAGAAAAATGACATGAAAGTCCCTTTTGTGGAGCCACAGCCTGCACAGACTCTTTCTGTTAGTGGAAAAGCCATAGTTCCAGCCAAAGAACCTGAACCTCAGAAAAGTGCTGACGTTGACAGTGCCTCTAAATCTCCTTCACTCCAAAGATTCCGCCAAGCCATCAGGATCGGTGACACAGATGCTGCCCTCCAGTGCAAGGCAAAGTGAGTTTTGGATCAAGCCAATCAATACTTCCTCTAGATGCTCTTGTCTACTTGAATTCCAGTTTGTAAAGTTTCTCATATTTTGATAGCAGTTGAGTTAGAAATAATTGTTTATGCAATTCAACATGTGAAACACTTATTGAGATATTTACCTGAAACCACGAGCTGTTTTGCATAGGGTTTTTTACAGCTGTCTTCCCTAGGGAAATATTATTTTTAAAAGAGTTAGGAAGTTCTGATGGACATCATATCATAAATGTGTGTAGTGGTAAGTATGTTCTCTCAGTTATCAAATAAATATTGTTATTAATTGCCCAAATACTTTATATATAATATTTCCAGTTTTGAAGGAATTTTAAGCTCAATTAATTGCACAAAGAAGTCCTGTTGGACCCTTAATTAGGTTCTCTTTACTTTTAAATTTATAGCAGTTTAGTTTAATTATTGAGATTTTTTAGAAACAAAGGTTTTGTGAAAATAGCACTATCCAATTTAAATCATACAGTATAGGACCCTAAATCCAGAATCCCAAAATTGGGAAAACCCAAAATCCGTAACAATTGAAAGTTGGCTATTCTCCATTCGAAATGACCATTGTGAGGTTTTTTGACTATCGCCTTTGTAGTCATTTCGCATGAATAGTTTAAGCCATGGTCGAATAGAAGTAAGAATAGAATATTTTAGCTGGGACCACATGTGCGTCATCTGTATGGGAAGTTTATGACTTGGTGAGCCACTGGGCAAGATGTTCACCCTCTCCTGTTTTGTGTTGGTAAACATGCTCACATCAGAAGAGACAAATGCTTGCCTAGGGGCAGAGTCCTCTGCATTGCACCAAAAACATTACAAAGTTGATTTGTGACATTCCACCATTTTTTGGCTACGGCCAGCTAAATTCTTTGTCACCCTACATGGGAAGCAGTGACATTTAGCTCCTGAGAATTCAAATGGATAGGTGCAGTACACTAAATTGCAGTAATAGTTTGAGAAAAAGTTTCGGAATGTTAGTTCTCCCAAGAAACCTTGGAATAAGAGCAGAATGGCAACAGATGTGCCGAAGAGACTAGGGGCAACCCTTCTCACATATATTGCTGTGCGGGTTAATAGCTGATTATATTGGATGTATTTTGCATGAATCAATTTAAATGACTTAAGTCTTTCTTTATTAAATGAATGTCTGCCATAGTAGAGTTTTTTCCCCCATGCTTGAATTTAGTTCCCTTACATATTATAAGTGACTTATTATCTATTGGTAATGAACTGGTAGTTCTTCATGTGTACTTTCCTCTCTATATGGTCTATATAATTTTACCTGGGTCTTCCTCTGGGAACTTTCCCATCTATTTTTCCTTCAATTATAATCCCATTAGCATCCCATTTACAAAGCCATTGTGCCTCAGGGTATGTCCTATCCACCTGGTTCTTCTTTTCTGCATAGTTCTCAATATGGTCCATTCCTCTTCTGCTCTTCAGGAAACTTCACGATTTATCATTTTCTCAATCCATTTTATCTTCAGCATCCTCCTCCAACGCTACTGTCTAAGGCTTCTAGTCTTTTCTGGTCTCTTTATTCAATGGTTAATGACAAGGTAATTGAACAAAATTATGAATTCCTTGGTGTATAATTATCTTTAATCCATATTAACAATATTGCTTGTCTTATTCAGAACAATGAACTTAAAGTTTGCTGTAGACCTAATTTCACTCTCTATTAAGAAGCCTTTTGAGAGTGTGCGAGAATGACTACAACTAGGCAATGAGGCGCCCTGTTTTTTTGCTGATGCGCTTCCTGTCATCACAGGCTTACATTTTTTGAATTTGAACTCCCACTTATCCATTAATTTGTCTCTTGGGTCCTCTTATTCACCGCATTAATGTTTCAGACTTTCTAATTGCTGTTTTCCCCATCATGTTTTAAAGATTAAGTTTTATGCTGATTGTTCTTTTTTAATAAGAAAGTCACTGATGCCATAAAAAGAATACATAGACATATCTTTCAATTAGGTGTGATGCATAGGAGGATTAGTGATCCGGTTTCTGTTGTTCTGGTTTTTGTTGCAATTCTTAAGAATGCAACATGTAGAAAAGCATGGACTTCTATATTTTCATAACGAAGAAAAATATCAATCGAACCAAGTTTAGATGTACAGTAGGGTGGTCACAAGAAATCAATGTTCGATTTTTTTCTTGGGGACCCCCTTAAAAGTTGCCAATTGGCTAAAAAATGAGATTGACAAAGTTTCAGCTCACCTTGACTACTATCAACTTCCATCGGCTCCTCTTCCTCTGATGTGCTGCTTTTGTTCAGAAAAGATTCCAGTTCTACATCTTTTTCTTAAATAGAAAAGTGAAATTTCAGATAATGCCAAACCATCTGCCTAAGGAATAGTACGAATTAATCCGAAAAACGTGAGAAAAAATCAACCTACCAATCTTTCTTCTTGATTTTTCCAATCTTGCCTTCTCAGCTGCTCGTCTCATTTCTCTGCATTTTTCTGCTTTTACAAATTTCATGTCAACGCCTCCCATGCAGTCAGTACGTCCTTTTTCTCTCTGGAGTAACAAAAACTGCTTGTCTTGTTCAGTGGTGTTTTCAATTGCATACTGATGAGCAATATCAAATATGTTGTCAAGGCTTGACTTGAGAGCTTCTACTTTTCGACTTTGAGCGGTGCTTGCAGATCTAGTGGTATTTTTTTCCAGTTTTCTCCACTCATCATGAAGTTTTTCAATCTTTCACGTATCTGGTTGGTATCTTAGCTTTCTCCCAAAAAAGTAGCACCTCCTGAATCGTAAGTCTTGCAGCTTCTCTGGTGTTCAATTTCACTTGCCGCATATTATAAAATAAACTACGTAAAACTTGGTTGTTAGATGGCAACTTACTCCCCGTAATTTGATAAGGCATATGACTAATTAACCCTTTGAGTGCGTCCAATTTTTTGGTGGGCACCCCCAGAAGTGCCATGGATATTCTGATATATTTGCAGGCCTTTATTTGTAAAATTATTATTTGTTTATTATGGCGAATTAATTATTATTTTTTACCATTTATACATGATCATTTCTGTATTTGAAAGAGGATGCTTTTTTGCTATTGAACACGAAAAAACTAAATTTTTTAGCAATGACTCATTGTTTAAACAGGTCTCCTCATAGACAACGATATATCGTCGCGTGGCACTCAAAGGGTTAAAAAAAATCCTGTATTTTTGTCTTGAACTCATGGTAATTGTTGCTGTAGAAGTCGAAGGTTGAGCTATTGTCCCTCAAACCTCTTAAGAAAAACTTCACTAAATGTACGTTTACTCCTTGAAAACCAAGCAGAGAACTAAAGCTTCCTTCCTGGCCCTGTCAAAAGAGGGGGAACTCCAGTGTAGTCGGAGGACTGGATGGAACAAAACGGTGCAGATACATTGTCTGTTGCACAGGTACCACATTGTTTCTTTGAAATAATTTCTCACTTTGTATGTTTCAGACTTTTCATTGTTACCGACATGGTTTCGACGTATTAATTCATTAAAGAGGAGACTGTATATTATATATCGAAGCGCTGGTTGACTTCAATAAAAAGAGTCATGTGTAAAGTGAAATGTTATTTCTTGTGATGCAGTACAACAATGTAAAGCCTGACGCTTCAATTTCTACATTTTTTACTCATTGCCTGTTAGTCGTCTGTCAAAGCCAAATTTAGGTTTAGCGAGAGGAGAATCAGCAGACTTTGTTAGAATAACGGACCTTCAGATGTCATTTTTGAATAAACTTCAACCGCTATGCATATTGAGGACCTATCTTCTTGAGGCTTAAAACTAGATTCCTATCAATTACTTACTTGAGGCTTATAACTAGATTCCTATCAAGTTGAGAAAGTATATATAGAGTCAAAATGAATTATTCATTTTAGTGAAAATTAATCTTAATTATTTTCCAAAAAAGTTCAATAATTTCTACCTTGCTTTAATCATAAACATTTTAATGCAAGTAATATGGAGGAAAAAACCATTAAAAGTAATGAAACTCATTGTTTTGCCATTTTCCAAAAAGGGCGATTGAGGGTATATGGACCGTGACCTGATCTTAAAAATGCTGAATTCCACTAAATCTGAAAGTTTAAGGAAAAAAAATCTAGCGCCAAATTTAAAGACAACAAAATTTCCTATGTAATTACTCAAGAATCAGGTTTCTACGGCAAAATTTTTGCATTTTATAGAGGAAAAACTGTGATTTTTTGCTAAAAATCGCATTTTCTCCAAACTTGAGCCTCGATGAGGCACGGATTGGTGTTGTAAAGTTGAGCTGAAACTTTGCCAATCTCATTTTTTAGCCAATTGGCAAACTTTTAAGGGGGTCCCCCGGAGGATATGACGAAAAAAAAAAATTTCTCATATCCTCTTCTAAATACAACTTCTTAGGAGTAAACCATTAGCTATTTTTGAAGTTCAGGTTCTGCTTCTAAACATGTGAGAAAACTGAGAACTATGCAACATAAATTAAAGGAGGGAAATTTGAACTGTCCCACACCTCCCATTGTCCCATTCCTCCCTTCCTTCCCCTACCTTGTGACCACCCTAATGTACAGCTCTATCAAATGGTAAAAAAATAAGTAAATAGCTCCCTCATGCACCAAATGTGTTTTGGAGCAGGGAAACTGACTTTAATGAAGTATGTAAGAAGGGGGAATTTGAGGAGAGGGTGAAATGAGGGCAGGGGGTGGAGACAGCGGGGATAAGGAGAGAAATCAACAATTGATAAAATAGTGATAGGAATTTAACACTGACAATTTGTTTTCTAAAAGGGGCAAGAGGAGGAAGCAAATTACCTAAGTGATAACAAATAAATTAAATCATCTTGTAAAAACAATTTTTGCAAGGGACCGGAAGTTAACTAGGTGATACTAAAGAATCAGTGAGAAACTATTTTTGTTCAATGGTGGGGAAATTTTACCGAGGACCAAAACACAGAAGGTAAGGGAATGGAGGAGTGGGAATGAAGGTAAGGGAATGGAGGAGTGGGAATGAAGGTAAGGGAATGGAGGAGTAGTTTGTCTAGGGAGGGGAATTGTGAGTAATATTTGTTCCACTGACAGGTGTTATCACATCACTCCAAGGTAACAGACCATTGTAACTACCTAATTGGGAACTCTAATAAGGGGAGTGTCAGATAGCTGGGTCTCATATTTTATTCAAACTTAGTAGTTGTACAAACCGCTATATGTGGTTCACGAATCATCCCACATATAGGGTTATATAACCAATAGTTAAAACAAAAAAGGTCTTTAAAAAGTTCAATTCCCTTTAGACGGACCACCCACATAACTGACGAGCTGGACGGGTGGCTGACGTGCACGTCTCTGGTCTAGAGACACGGGTTCGATCCCAATATGGGGTATGTTTCTTCCGCTGTTTTTTGAGTTTTTCTTTAACGGCATCCTAAAATGTGCTCAATATTTTTTTTATTTTTACTCGAAATATTATTTTTGCGAGGGGCAAATTTTTCATTTGCATACACGACGTCAGGCTTATTCTCTTTTTTCGGTCGAAGGCAGCCATCTAATTATGTCACTTCCTTATCATTTCACGACGTATTTTCATTATTCCTTCATGCAAATGATTTCCATTTTCTATAATTATTTTATAATATTTTCTTCATATTTTTACAATTGAAGCATAATTCTTAACCCCTGTATTGGGATCGAACCCGCGTCTTTAGACTGGAGATGAGCACATCAGCCACCCGTCCAGCTTGTTAGTTATGTGGGTGGCCCGTCAAAAGGGAATTTTGAACTTTTTAAAGGCCTTTTTTGTTTTAACTATTGGTTATATAACCCTATATGTAGGGTGATTCATTAACCACATATAGCGGTCTGTACAACTACTAAGTTTGAATAAAATCTGAGACCCGGCTATCTGACACTCCCCTTGTAAGTTCATTTCAGACCCCTGTCATTCAGTGAACTTTTTTGAGTGCATCATTAGGTACAGAATCTGAACAGAGTGGAATGGTGTTGCCCTGTATCTAATGTGGTTTTGGTGGAGAGTGAGGATGGCGAGTCTTTAAGTAATAGATTGGATCATAATATAGTAAAGATCTTGTGGGAAATGCTTTCAAATAGCTCAAATATTGTTCCATGCATGGATATTATTAGGCCAATAGACTAGGAGCAAATCCAGAAGATGAGGAAAGCAGAGAAAGAGGGTATAGTCTGGAAGAATACCAATTTCATCAAACCTATTCCTCCTTTTGATGGTAAGGGCTGAGGCTTAAAGGAAAAAGCATCAAAAATATGCCACGCATATTTCCTTTAAGCCCTGCATAATTTTTTCGTTATACATTTGATATATTGCTATATAGGTAATTGGTGATTCAGCATTAAGGTGTAACGCTCAGAGAAGGAAGCAAATAAATTCAGAGGAAGAAAAAAATAATGAAATGAATATAAGGGCTGCATATTGTAACGAAATAAATTTCGTAACAAATAATGTAATGAATTATGGTGATTAGTATTAAGAATGTTTGTATGTCATGCTCGGAGGCCAAATAGTTGCTTCCGACCCATGTAGAGGGTCTGATCCTGAGTGGATTACATGGTTCAAAAGTTTTTTGGTGGGCTCTATAATGGGGTGCAGAAGGTGTGGGAGAAGAGACTCGGAGGGAGGGAGAAAGGAGAAATTTGAGGTGTAAGTGTCAAGGAGAACAAGAGCGGAAGTCAAGTCTGCTCTGAATAAGCGCTTGATCCAGAGAATCACAAAGACAAAGTTGGGGCCGACGTGGAATCACGGTGATGGGCAGGCAGCTTCTTAACATGATATTAGGCTGTCCGTGAGAATTTACGGGGAGTACGGAAGTTCCAGCCTGCTATCTGGCCCGACAACCCACAACTGTCGCATGTGCCTGCAAATATCACGCAAGCCCTCACAATCTGGAACTGGTGAACGTCTCGTGGAATGTTTATTCTATGCTGTGATTATTCAAGTGCCTATTGCCTACGGCAATTACAGCAGAGAATTCTCCCTAGTAGTGAGATTGTATGTTCTCATTCTCCCATCGCTAAAATCCCTCCTTTCCCTTTATGTATGCAGTAATGTGTTGAATGACTGTGAAAGACAATTTACTTGGTCAAGAATCCGTAATTTGAGACTAAAACCCACCAATTGTTCAAAGAGGAAAGTGAATTAATTAATTGTATGCTAAATAACCTGGCTGATGATTTCATTTTCTCCTGCTCAATCATTCTTGAGCAGTAACTTGATATTGTAAAATCACCTAGCATTAGCATAAACTTGATATTGTAAAATCACCTAGCATTAGCATAAATCATTTTCATTCTTTATTGTTCTTATTCATATTCATAATTTCTCATATATGTTCATCTCATCTTATTTTCATGATATGTTTCGTTCTTCATACCATCCCTTTGGACCCTAATTTGCTGGCATGATTTTTTTCTGAAATATCTGGATATCTATCTGATTTCTTGTATGGGAAAATACTGATTAGATTCTTCAAAATGTCTGGATAAATATGAGAGTCTGTCTTTTTATTGTAACATCTTCTCATGCTGAACTTTTCTGCAATAATTTCCTCTCTAATAAGTATAGATTTAGGCAATTATCCTATATCTCCATCAAAAATGCACATACTATGTATAACGAAGACCCAGTTCTTTTGAGTAATTTTAAAAATGCATGTTTGCCACTCACCTGGTACCTAATCTTTTAGTTTCTGAAAAGCATTTAGATTCAGACTGCACTGTCTAGGCTGTTGGACATGTAATCAGTATCATATGTCATTACTACAGCTAACATGTGTGTAGAATTGTGAAATCAAAGGTTTAACAGATAATCTGTTTAGAGGTAAAATGAAAAACACAACTTTACAGCCTTAGAGAGTATCGTGGTCCCACCCTTGCTCTTGAGCTCTAGTCTAATCAAGCACCATTGACTGAGAATAATTGGATACTTTTCTCCCCCTTCAAAAGTTTATGAGAGACCCAGAGGGCTCATTATTTGAGGCCCATAATGTATCTTAGAGATTCAAAACTAACGCGTTTTAAATCTTTGGGAATGGAAGGCATGAGTCATCAACCCAAGGGACAACATAAATAATAGTATTTGAATCAAATCCTCCCCTAACATTTGAACTTTCAGATATACATACATCTCCCAAGGTTAATTGCGAAATGTTACTCCTAAAGTCCTAGTACACCAATATTCAAAAATACCAAAGGGAACCCTCGGGCCCTGGGACCTTTCAGTCACAGTATTTTTCCAGTGTTATTATGTAGTGACTAGCAAAATCTTCAATTATAAGTTAAGCAGTATACATATATGTTATGTTGCAACATAAAAAGCTCCAGTTTGGGACCCCAGGGCATATCAGGGCCCCACCCTTGCATCTGAGCTCTTTGGCTGTATAATGGCTTCATAGATTTAGTACATTTGTATATCTTCAAAAGTGTTCATAATTCAAGTGTAACAATATCCTGCAGCTCCTGAAGAATTTCCTTTGAGGCCCTTTAGGCTCTGGAGGCTTTTATTACATATCCGGTGTTCTTCCTGGTGCTGTCATATGCCTACGATCAGAATATCAGAATCAGATCATCAATTCATAAATTATGATGTCAAATATGACCCAGTGATTTGGAACCTAGCAGGGGCCCTCCTTTACTATTGAGCTCTTAAGCTTAATCTTGGCTTTCATTTTTCAAGGCAAATTGTGTGTATACATATCAGTATGTGAAATCCAAGATTTGTAAACTTCTGCAATCACCTGAGGGCTCACTTTGGGAATCTTGAAGCCTTAGGCCTTTATATTATAGTTTACCACTGGACATTTAGGGCCTTTATTTATCTCAAACGGTATAGTTCATGTGTCTCCAACAGTTAAAAATACTCTGGTATATATCAATATTCTTCTTTGGTTATCAACCCATGAGTTGGTTGGCAACAGGATGCCATTTTGCTCTTTGCTCAGCTTTCCTCTTCATTTCACCATATGAGACGCATCCAGAGTCATTGATGATCTGCTTCATATAGCTTAATCTAGGACGTCCACTAAGATTTGTCCCTTCAATAAATCCTTCAGCTATTAATTTTATAAAATCATTGCGTTGTAGAATGTGACCTATCAGTTTAAGTCTCCTTGTCTGTATTGTCTCCAAAGACTTCTATTTTCTTGTACTCTTCTCAGCACTTCCTCATTGGTGATTCCGTCTCGCCAGCTGATTTTCTGCATCCTTTGATAGCACCACATTTCTAGGGCCTCTAATCTGCTCTTTTCATGTTTCCCGATGGTCCAAATTTCACACCCGTCAAGGGCCACACTCCAAACATAAGCTTTCATAACCCTCTTTCTTACTTCCAAACTAACATTTTTACAAGTCAGTAGAGTCTTTTTATCATTAAAAGCTATTTTTGCTAGTTGTATTCTGTTCACAATTTCTCGTTTACTCCTTCCATCTTCTGTTATCTTACTGCCAAAGTAGCTGAATTCTGTAATTTGTCCTAGTTCTTCATCATTTATTCTTATCCTTACAGGTTCACAGCAGTCTTGAACACCGCATACCATCACTTTAGTCTTTTGCTTATTTATCTTCATTCCATATTGGTCTCTAAGAATTCTTTCCATCTCGTTAAGTATAATTTCTTTATCTTCTCTCTTTTCTGCAACCATGGCAATATCATCAGCATATCGTAACGTATATATTTTCTTCCCATTTACTTTGATTCCTACATCAACATTTCCCCTTACCTTGTCGATCGCTTCTTGGATGTATGCATTGGAAATTATTGGTGATAGGTGCCTTGTCTAACTCCTTTCCTTATTATAGCTGTTTCTTCTTTATTCTTATTTATAATTAAGACTTTCATTTTGGTATGTTTTAAATACTATTCTTCTATCGTGGTATTTCAGCCCAACTTTTTCCAAAATCCTGAACATTTTACAACATTATCAAATGCTTTCTCAAGGTCAATGAAAGCAACATAAGTTTGTTTATTTTTAGATACTTGTTTTTCAATGAGAAGCCTTAAAGAGAGTATTGCCTCTCTAGATTCCACTCCTCTTCTAAATCCGAATTGGTTCTCACTTAAAGTATTTTCCAACTTTCTTTCAACTCGTTTAAGGATTATCCTTGTAACTATTTTTGAAGCGTGTGGTAATAGACAGTGTGCGATATTGCTCACATTTCGTAGAAGATGATTTCTTTGGTACATATAGGTACCGTAATATATTTTTGGAAGTCTTCAGGAACTTCACCTGTCTTGTATATTTTCCTTATAAGTTGTAGTAAAGAAGCTTTCATTTTGCCACCAGCTTTTTAAATCAGCTCAGAGGGAATGTCACCACAGCCTACTGCTTTCCTATCTGGAAAATCTTGCAATGCTTTCTTAAATTCTTCCTGTAAAATATCTTCTCCTAATTCTTCCTCTTCTATTTCTTCACTTGATTGCATTACATTATCTAATAGTGGTTTTCCTTGATTAAGCTCTTCAATATATTTTTTTCCATCTCTTAAGTGCATCGTCTCCAAACAGCATTTTGCCTTCTCTGTTCTCTATCATATCGAAAGATTTTTTGTTTTGTTTATTGAAAAGCTATTTTGCTGTTTTATAGGCTATGTCGGTTTTCCCTTTGTTCATATTTTCTTCTACTTCTTTACACGTTATTGAGGTAATTTTCTTTGGCCTTCCTAGATTCTCTGTTGATTTGATTCCTGAGTTTTCTGTATTTGGTTCTACTCTGCTCATCAAGGGCGTTCTTGTAAATTCTTCTCTCTATGAAAAAAACTATTTCAGGCGTTATCCATTCTTCATTTGTGCCTCCATGAATAATATTTGATGCTATGTCATCAGTTCTCTGTGATTAAGCTATCATTGTTTTGTCAGATTTTAGAATATCTCTTTTCCATGTCTTATTAAGTTTTTCTTTAATCTAGGGGTGGGTCGAATCCACAATTTTATGGAATCCGAATCCAAAATCGAATCTTACAGGGATTTGAATCGAATCTCGAATCCATCTTCAAAAGATTCTAATAAAATATGCACTTACCTACCTCCTTTGGTGTTGATCAATCCATCAGAAATCCACCTGGCAAATACCAGTTAAAACACTGAAAATTTACTCACAGCATGCATATTTCAGGAAGAAATATTTGTCATGAGGAATTGAAGTAGTAAGATATTTACTTGAAAAATAGGAAAAAGCTAGAGCTGATAATCAACCATTTTATTTAGACATAATCGGCAAAGAAATTTAAAAAAATATATGATCTCGAAATAAAAAAATTGAAAAAAAAAAGAAATTCATTGAATAAATACACATTCTAACATTTCTTTACAACATCATACATTTGCCTTCTTCTTAAAGAACTTCCCAATTCTTATTTAAAAATAGCAACATTCTGACTTGCTCTGGGTCCAACCGGCTGCGTTTTTGGTCACACACTAAACCTGAAGCACTAAAAAGTCTCTCAGATGAAACAGTAGCAGCAGGAATGAAAAGAAATTCACGACTGATGGTCTTTAATGTCGGGTACAAGGTGTCGCCTCTCCAGTACTCCAGGGGCTCTGTTTCAGGAGGAAGGAGTTCCTCCCTCAAGTATGAATTTAACTCCTGCACCTCATCCCTACACTTCATCACTTCCGGCTGTGAATTCATTATTTTAGAGTAATGAGCCCACATGGCATGCTTTGTGGAAGAATTACTCACAGGCTCATCACTTTTTTCCTAAAGAAAAAATAAAAGAAAAATGCAATCATTCAAATTTATGTACAGATAATATGGAAAATTGGTAGAAAACTTAACAAAAAGTCTTAAAATGAAAAACTGATGCATATGGTCCAAAACCAAAAATTAATGGGAATAAGTAAATATCATCTGATAAACACCCACCTGTCTTTCATCTTTTGAGGCAATTTCTCTCATTCTCTCCAGCAGTTTCGACTTTGCCTGAGTTAAATTATCACCACTTGTGAAACAGCTACCCTTGAGTCTGGGATCGAGAAGGGTTGATGAGGTGTAAATTTCATTTGTTTCCAAGTCGCTGAATCTCAGCTTCAAGGAAGACAAAAGATCATTCTTCATTCTAATAATCGGGTGCACTCTCCATTGTTAATTTCCTCGATAGTACTATTTACTATGGGAATTATTTTGGAGGACATTACATGGTCACTGCTGACCGTCTTCGTGGCATGGTAGAATATCTTCATCAATGAGGCCACATCACTCATCAAATCCCACTGTACTGTTGACAATTTCGTAGGAGGTTTAGTTTCGGCAGCAGCTAAAGTGATGGCATTTCTTTGCTCCAATAATCTGTTAAACATCAGGTACAAAGAATCCCACCGAGTTGGTTCGTCTTGAATAAGTTTGTGCGATGGGATTCCAAGTTGATTTTGGCATCTTTTAAGCACACTCGTTGCTTGGCACGATTGCTTAAAATGCCCCACAATACGCCATGCTAGGCACGACTAACTCTAAACTGCCTTTTGGTTCAATAATCCATCTTTCATAATCAGCTGAAAGGTGTGAGCCAAACATGGTATTCCATGATATGGCGATGATCTTATGGCAGACACGATGTTTCTCCCATTGTCATGCACGACACATGAGACCTTGCCTGCAACTGGATCAAGAACTTCTTGATCTGTTCTCCACTATGACACACCTCTGGGAATGGAACAACATCAAGGCAAAGATGTTTTAGTTCCCTCGAGTCATTCACAAAATGAGCCGTTAGGCTTATGTAACTGTCGTTCGCTGTTGATGTCCACATATCGTTAGTGATTGATATGTGGTCGATCGCTTGCAGGAAGCTATTTACATCACTTCTAACCTTCTCGTAAAAAGTAGGAATCACCACGGAAGACAATTGTTTTCTCGTAGGAATGGTATAACGGGGCTCCAAATAGGAAATGAGAGCACGGAAACCTCTATCCTCGACAACACTGAATGGCTGATTGTCCACACATATCATTTGCCCCACTAATTTTGTTATGTGCTCCGCTCGCGGATTCCCAGGTTTAAACTTCTGGGAGCGATAGAAAGCTTCCTTCAAGGTCTGCTGCTTTGTATCAGTCCTGAATTTTTTTGGTTGCTTGAAAAAAACAATTTTCACGAGTCAGGGAACTTGAAGTGGATGCACTTGAGGTAGACAAAAAGGCACCTTCACCATCCTCACTTTCAAATTCGTCCATTAATGCGAGATGAATGTTCCCCCTCGTTTGCTGCACAGAAATTAAATCGGAATGCTGTTTTAAAACTTCTTCATTGCCGACGTGGTCATACTTTTCCCACCTCTGGAAATCTGTGCACCACAATAACTACATCTGGCAAATTTACTGTTTTTTTCACAGATAGTGAAATGCTCCCAAACCTCTGACATGTTTCTTGTCTAAGCCAATGGTTCAAAACTACCACAAAATATGCAACTCGAAAGCCCGCTACAACCGCAAAATCTCTCAATGTCAACATCAATCAATGTGTTCACCTCTCCAGCATGCGCATTTGTAGTTAACAGAGCGGCGCCAACGCCAACCCTAAGTTCCCATGGTTGCCTACAGATAGCGCTATTTGTAGACAGCGAGAAAAAAACAATCGCAAAAAGCACCAATGAGAAACGATTTCAAATCCTGAGGCCGGGAAACCCCGGGAAGCTATAAGTTGCAACGTAAACAGTAGTGACTTCGAAAGTTATATTATTGCCTATTTAGAATAATATATTTCAGATAGTGTTCCTCGATTTAATTTTATTGAGGATAAAACTATTGGTAGCATTAATATAAGAGTCATTCACATTTTAACTGCAACAAAGATTGCAGTGTTATTTAGAACCCTTCGTGTTCTTTTTCGAATCTCATCGAATCCACACTCGAATCTTCAAATCCTCGAATCTTGGAGATTCGATGGATTCGGGGAGGCAGGCAGATTCGATGACCCACCCCTACATTAATCGTTTGAACCTAAGTAGACACTTCATCATGACAAGATTGTGATCACTGTCTATATCTGCTGATGGGTAGCTTTGGCAGTTCATGATTTGATTCCTGAAATGTGACTTAACTAGAATGTAGTCAATCTGTTGTCTTCTGATGTCTCCTGGAGCTCTCCAAGTGTATCTTCTTCTTTTATGATGGCTGAATAATGTGTTTGCCATGGCTAACTTGTGTTTCACACAAAATTCAATTAGCCTGCAGCCTCTTTCATTCTTACATCCCAGTCCAAACTTTCCTATAATTCCATCAACTTGTTCTTCCCATACTCGTGCATTCCAGTCTCCTATTATTATTAAGTTTTCCTCACCTTTTATGTACTTTATTAAATTATTTATATCTTCATATATCATTTCTATTGCTTCATCTTTTTCTGCAGTTGTTGGCATGTAGAGTTGCACTATTACAGTATCCTTTGGTTTGGTATCAAGGTTGACTAGTATGATCCTAGAATTATATTGCACACACCCTTTTACAAGATTTCCAAGTTTCTTGTTTAAAATTATTCCAACACCTCCGATTCCAGGAGTACCCTGATTCGTACCCGTATAAATGATCTGGTACTCTCCGGACCAGAAGTCTCCTGGTTCTGGCCATCGCATTTCAGATATTCCTAGAGCATCAATTTCCAATCTGTCCATTTCTAATTTGTGGTTTTATAGTTTTCCACATCGTAGAAGTGTTCTTACATTCCATGTTGCTTCTAGGCCTTGCCTGATCTTTTGCAGTCCCCACCCTGAGATCTGATTGGGGGACTACTACTCTGGAATGTTTTACAAAAATGCTGACATGGTGTACTATTGATTCTTAGAATATCGCAGTAGATTTTTAATGGAGTGGTTTCCTGTTGCCTTCTCCATTCTTATGCCGTTGACCATAAGGTTCTTCTGCCTTCAGGAGCAATTTCTCACTCCTAGGACAAAAGAGTGCCCTAATCTCTATTCACTCATCTGCTCTCTTGAGAGACCATTGGCACTTGATAGAGGAGGTTTCCTTATTCTGGGAAACACTCAATATCAGTATCTGTATTAAACTTTTGTAAAGGGCCCTATGAGACCCTTAGAATTTCCTATGTACTTTACTGTTCTCCTTAGCTCTGTCGTGAGCCATCATGAAAAATTGCAAGATATGTGCTGTAATTTCATCCGTTATGAGTCAACATGGAAAGGAATGGGTTAGGGCTCCTGGATCTATCGGGGCCCCACCATTACATCCGAGCTCAATCGGAGCTTTTTAATGGCTTCAAAG
Organism: Ceriagrion tenellum; assembly: GCA_963169105.1. NCBI lineage: Eukaryota > Metazoa > Arthropoda > Insecta > Odonata > Coenagrionidae > Ceriagrion > Ceriagrion tenellum. The sequence continues at coordinate 30,301,600 of OY720636.1, read as the reverse complement.
TTTTATCCTTTATATTTCTAGGAGTGTACAAAATTGTACCATAATTATGTTGTACCACACCAAAAGGGCCCACTTTTGGGCCCTTGGTGCCCTGTGGCCTTTCATAAGTCATCTGAATTAGTTTCATTGCCATTGTAAATATGAGTCCAAAATTTGAAGATGATCATTTTAGCTGTTACAAAATACAGCTGATACAAAAATTGACTTTCACATGTAAATATGATCGCACTTTTAATAATAATGCCGTACTTAGTTATTGGGAGAAAATTTGGTGATACTCCTTCCAGTGGGGTTAATGATCGTTTCTATTAATTTTAGTTATTCCCATTTACTTAAATTCTTGTCGCTAGCACAACATCACCATGTTCTCCCTATTAGGGGATTTTAGCTAGAAAATGGCGGATGCTTGTATCCTCATATTGGAAGTCAACGACTTAACTTTGTAGTGTAGTTGGTGCAATGTTGAGGCTTCTGGATTCTGGTCAAGGAGTTCTTCAGTGTGGCATCTACAAATTTGGCTTTGGCTGGTTGTCTGCTTCTTTTATGCAACAGAGAGGATTGCTGCAGTATATTTGCATGGTTTGTGTACTTCATGTCGCCTAGTGTACAAGAGGAATGTTCGTCATCTTGTACATTTTTGATTGATGCTTGGCAAAACCCACATGTCTGGACAAAAAGACAAACTTGGTTGAGTTGAATTCCATGATTGGCAAATGCTGGGCATTCAGTGAATGCTGCATGTGTAGCGCGGGCTTTAGGAACTAAAGGTTCACATTCAAGTGTTGGAGACGTCCTCTTGTGCGACAATTTCATGTTCTGACATCGATTGGTGAATGAATATTGCAGTAGTAAATGTTGAGGCTTTGCGTGCTCGTTGCTTACTTTGGTACTCAAGCTATTTCATGGATGCATCAGGAGCATATGGGAGCGACTGGAATTGTTTGTCCTTCATACTGATGAAGTAAATTATTTGCGATGCCTGCTATTACCATATAATTTACAGAAATGAAAAATCCATGATTGTGGTCTGATATAATGTAGTGAATCTTAAATGAAAATATGACTTTATGTGACCACCATTTTGTCCACGAGTCGTGGCATCACGGGTGCCAGGTGCAAGGTATGAATGGTGGGCTGACATGCTTGCTATGCTTGATAATTTGAGGAATACCAATCAAAGCACAGAGCTAGGTCAGCAAACGGAGTGTAGCACCTGTTTGGCTGCTTGTGAAACACTTGGCCTCCTATGCCTGAGTGAGAGCCCAACTTATAGCAAGCGTCAGTATTTTCAGTAATTCACGAGGGATAACTTGTGCAGTTTTTCTTTTGCATTATGTCTAATAAACCAGGAATCAATTCTGAATGTGGAATTTCCAAGGAGAAGCAATGGACCATGAGCATTAAATGAAGGGGATTTATTGAGGTAGGAGAGTATAAAAACAGGGACGCAATTAGAGAGGGTAAGTGAGCAATTTGGTGAGGGAATTTCGACAGATAATAATGTTAAAAAACAAAAGGAGCCATCATTTAAGATATTAGAAGAGAGTGGTGTCCCTAATTTAATGGCCATTAGGGAAACATTGCATCAATCTAAGAGATGAATGTGTACAAAGTGTTAATGGAGTGAACCAGACAGCAACAAAGTGAAAACTTTCCCTTGGATTGATCAGTATTATGTAAATATATTCAGTTATATTTATTCCTGGATAGCTAATCATTGCATTACTAGTTTCCAATTATTGGTGATTTCAAACTTTTGATTTAATCAGGTAAACATCTTCAAATAAAAGTATGTTGTTTATTTCCTGCATGAGACCCAATATCCAGAAAAACCCTTAATTAGGAAATCTTGTGGTCCCAAGCATTCCATATTTGAGATCCTTTACTGCACTTCTTCCACTGCTCAAATCAGAATTAAGATCTGAATAATGCCTCTATTATGAATAGTGAAATATCTTGCTCTGTGTACCTTACCAATGTATAACTTTCTGACTGTTGATGACAGTGATTTGTATGTTAGCTGGCTGAATACTGTGGAAGTCATCCATATGAAATAAGATGCTAGAGCAATTGCCATTTTTCATAATACTACTTTCTAGGTATAATTGCATGCATTTCTGCTTATTTCCATTATTTGGTTCCAGACTTTTGGTAAACTTGAAATATCATTAATCTTTATTTACATAGTTATTCGTTCTGTATTGTAATGAGTGAACCTTGAACCATTGCTTAACCCACTGAATGTGGGTGTCACTAATGAGTCATGCACAGAGCACAAATGGCAGGTGAGTGTTTCACACAAGTTACAGCTAATAGTTTTTATATAGCGGTGTTGAATATGTTAAAAACTGGGAAATGACAACAATATCTTATGTGCTTTCATTGTGCTAAGGTATGTTTGGGCACGGACCCAAATTGGGATTTTAAAAGAAAATTGTCTGCATACTTTTATCTACCTTTTATACAGCTCAGAAAGGAATGTTGTGCTGTTCTTTCTAAATTCTACTGCCTGTGACTTGAATGTAAAGTTTCTGATTGTTTTTTTAAGTTCCATCAGTGCTAAGCTCCTGGGCAGTAGTGCATTTTTAACCTTTTTTTTAGGGATAAAAGATGGATATCATAGGATCTAGCTCTTTCTCGCAGTATCAGCTGCAGAAAGTCTTTCTGGGTTTTCCACTAGGTTTAAGGCTGCTTTGTGTCTGCTAATGTTTCAAAACCCAACTCGAGCATCATACTTAGGGTAGATGAAACCTTAATCACTGATGATTTTTACATATGTATTGTGAAAATTTCTGAGATAAGCAGAAGATTTTGAATAAATATCACTGAATATTAATATTTAAATGTCCATAACCACTGCTGTTGTAATAAAGCGTTTGTTATTTTTTGGTTCTGACGATGTATTTTGTCTTAGTTAAACGGACACAAATGTATCATCAAATAGTGAATACCTATTATGACTTGAATATTAATATTACAAATAAATTTCCATTTGAACAATCAGTAAATCATGCAAACTTTAATAATACCTATTGTATTAAATATATATTATTAAATCATGATAGAATTTAGTTTTGCTCATCTCTTTATTGGAAAACTTTGAGTCCTTTGGAATAGAAAACCTTCGTTAGTAGCAACACAATGACATTCAGAAAAATTTAGTAACTTTCAGTTGGAGACTGATCCCTCTTCAGTTGGAGTTCAGTTCCCTTTCAGATGAATTTCGCTCCTCATTGTTTTGGTGAATTCTGGTGATAGAAAACACCTTGACTCTATTATAATTACTGTCCCTTCACTTCAGATATTTCAACTAACATATGAAACAAGATAACAAATCAACATAATGAGAATATGCTTCAGGCATTCGAGCTGAGTGTGTGGTGAAGGTGCAGTGGACGGAAAAGAAGATGAAAGAGGAATTTCTAAGTATGGTGGGCGAGGAAAGGAAACTAGTAAATGAAATCCGGAATAAGCAGGGTAGGTGGCTGGAGGAAGTAATGAAGGACGATGGGTTGCTTAAAGACTGTGATGGAGAGAATGATTTTGGGGAAGCGGGGAAGGAAGAAAGAGATGAGATTTCAGGGACAGTTTGGAGAAGGGTAGATCATGTACCGAAGCAAAGAAGGAAATGCTAGATGTAGTTTACCCCCTGGAAGTGTAGAAACCCAGGGAGAGATTCCCTGACTTTTAACAAAACCTATCCAGACTGGCAGTATACTTTTTGAAAATGTGTATAATGGAATATAAATTACCAATGTTGCACATGTTGCCAATTGATCTTTCGACATGACTTACATTTCAGCTAATCACCCTACAATTATGTGAATTCAAACAATTTTGAGTATTACACGGTTCAATTTAATGATCTTACAATTTAGTAAACAACTTATAATACTCATGAATAGAGCCCAATCTAAAGTCATCTAAATTTTCCCTTAAATTCTTGGAAGGTTTTACTACTTCACATTAAAATACATGTTAACTTTGGTCTTGACTCACAAGGAGACATTGCGTAACAGAGGTTAAGGATGCAGACGAAACAATTTTTAGCTGAAACTGGAGTAATAATGCCAGAAATGAGTCTCGGCTTTGTGCCTCTAAGTCCCGGGTTTGTGAGAAAATTGCAATTATACTATATCATCCCAGTCAAATATTTAACATTTCCCACTTGACATTAGGAGGTCAGATGGCCTTGAGGGTTAAGGTGCTATTCTACTAGTGTAAAGATTGTTGATGCGGATTCGAAGACTGCTAATATTTTTTCAGTTGAGTATTCTTCGGAAACCATGTCAGATGTCTTATTGCAAACTTTTACGACTTTAACTATAGTGTTTTGTCGTTTTTAACCTGTTTCCTGGTTTTTCAACTGCCCAGAGTTTTGTAGACAATTGTGGAATCCAATCCTTTGCTTGGAAAGCTCGAATATTTTCTGACTTTTTATTCCGAGGATGCTTTTTGAGGAAGGCATTGCTCCGTTTGGTCGTGGGACTTTTAGGAATACAAATATATCTTAGAGCGATGTGATTGGTTTAAATTTCCTAGAAATTGTGCTTCAAGGTGATAGAAATCATGAAATCACTCAAGAAATGGTGACGTGTATTATGGGAGTGTATTTAGTGGAGCTCCATTTTTATTTTTGTCGCTTATTGTGCATGGAAAGAATGAGTTTTTGTACCTGTCTGTTCGGCAGTGTATCTCTCTTATTTTATTGCTTCTGTCAGACCTAGAGATGTATAAGGCATCATAGTAATATTCTCTGTCTTGCTCTGAAACACACCAGTTCTGAATTTCTCAAGCAACCTAAGCCTAGCATGTAGCCTCCGGGTCTCTAGGGGCTCCCACCTTAATTCCTCTAATAGTTGTGAGACACTATATGTTCGCTCATAGCAGTTTTTAACAAAGCTTGCTGGGGAATGGGGAAAAGGACGTGATCAAACAACAGAGGAAGGGATAGGAATCTCTCTTATGGCTCTTCCTGATAGTGATTATACCATTTTAATATTGTTCATTTCTCAGCTATCATTTGAGGTATCATTGGCACTATCCACGACAAGGGATGGGAATAGTAATCATGTGAATCAGGCTTTAGTTTATTCTACCCTGAGATTATATTTGAGTGTAACTTCCAAACATGGGGTGGTTCGATATAGCCTTTAACCTGATGGAAAACCCAAGAGGATGCTGCGAATGGATATCCCTTGACACTCATTGGGGGTTGATGGAAATATTCTAAAATATTCTAAGCATAATTATAATGCTACTCCTGTGCTAAGAGTCCTCTTATGCTTCCTAAGAAAATACTTACCTCATTTTATGGGGGACTTTTAAGGAATTTTTAGTGGTATTCAAATCTCTGCATTCATAAGAGAAGCATACCATCAGTCTTCATAAATGTTTATAAAAATTGTTTGACATTGAGCTGATATGTACTTGAATTTGAGAACATTCTTTGATTTACTATGTAGGCTTGAAGCAGAGGGTAAGAAGATGCCATTGAAGGAGTTGTCTTTGCTTGTGGAGCAACTGGTGAATAGTGACAGAATTGGGGAAGCTACAGCCATTACTGAGAATTACCTCTCACCTGAAGTTAAGCAGGGTGGAAGGCTTATCGCTCCTCGGGTGCTTCGCTTTCTCCTCAACCGCTTGGCCAATTTGGGAGATGTAGACTCAATTACAAACATTGGCAATCTCATTTCGCGGGTAAGTTAATCTTTTGTTGTTATATGGGGGCAAATGCTTGGTAAGTGGTCAAAATTACAATTTATTGGTGGATTTGTCATTTTAGAAAATATGGGTTTTCTCGTTGCCTCGTGTACACTCTCTTGAGCATGTATACTATAGAGGGCATGTCCAACCTATGCGGTGTACAAGGTCTGTTCAAACTGTATCTAGCCATGTATCTTTGACCAGCTTCTTGTGATAAACAAGACAAGGCAATGTAGGGTTATATTCAAGGTGGACTTTTATGTGTGTGATTATTTTTTGTCTCCTCCTTGCACCACCCATAGCATCAGTAACTGTGAGAGAGCTAAGCAGTGTTCAATGTGATTGTTGAGTTCTCATTTTGATACAGTATTCAGAACGTTTGGAGCTAAGTATCTTCCTCAAATTCGATACAAAACTGTAGCATGTGCTAGTTCAGGGTGGCCACATGTCAGGGAAGTCAATTGAGTCAGGGAAAAGTCAGTAAAAATTGTCCAGCTGTCTAGGAGTCAGGGAAATGTTAGGGACCCCCATGGTGGTTGTGCCCAGTGGTCAACAACCCCCCCAAATCATGGGGGGGGGAGCAAACTCTGAGTCATTAGGAAGAGCACATGTGTGTTCTTCCTTTGTAATGTTAATGAGTTTGGAGGATTCAGAAATTGGCATATGCACTATGGTGAAGCCCTGTGGCCTGGGAAAGGTTTTCCACTTATTTTTCTGGCTAAGATTTTAGCCATTCAAAGTTTTATTGATGTATTATCTGACCTCCCTAATCTTTTGTTCCTAAATTTGATCTCTAATTGTCCGACTAGTCACAATATATACATTTTGATGCTAAGAACCAGATTTATGGGACACGAGGAACTGGTTATTGCATCATGGCCCTGTAATACAAATTATTGTTGCCGAACAAAAGATGGCATTTAAACAAGTACTGAACTGCTCAATGTGACTAAATTTCCTCATTTTACATCTAGTGCATCATAGATAGTTGCTGTGAAGATAGCTTTCTCCTCTTCAGGTGTATCTTAACTGTTCGCTATCTCAGATGTGTCGTCACGAAATTGCATTACTATTAATTTACTTTATTTATCTTGCTGAAGTGTGTAATCCATTTTCTATTGTTTTGCCTCATAATTTTCCTTCTCAACATTAGTTGTAACATCCTCACAGCCCTTATATGCTAAGGTTTCAGAACAACTGCACAGAACTTAGAAAATGTATAATTTAGAATAGAATCCAATTTTGCGGCAAATTGTCTGCAAGAGTTTTTAGGCAAGTTTTCTTGATTCAAATGACTTCACGGGAATGCCGAAATGTTAATGACCATACTGTACTGAAAGTATTTAGCTACCATAAAACATGGATTTTGTTTGAACAATTGTAATTTTTCATCACCATTAAAGCATATTGACCTGAAGTAATGGTCTCAATTGATGGACTTCTGTCTACTGAAATTGTATGGTAATTTTCATAGCTTGAAATGTTGTTGCCTTGGCTCTGTAAAATGCTTAAAACCAAGCTGTGGAATTTCTCTTAAATGCTGGATATAAAAAGAGCAGAGCAGAGTCTTAGTGAACAGAAGATCAACCTTTCAGTTATGGAACAGAATCTCCTGGAAGGAAAGTAAGAGGAAAGTGTCTTCACAATAATAAGATCTTATTTATCACACCAATTTTAGTACTTCATGGATTTTTCTTCAGTAAAATGCCCCCAGGTAGGGTGACAATCCACAGTGATTAGTTGGCAAGTACTTCGCCATACCGCTGCAACCTATGTCTGTAGTAGCACAAAATAGAAACAAATATTGTTGATACCACAAATGATTTTTTCCTCTGTGGAATTTTACATGTAAGGCTCCCTGAATTGAACTTATGGGCTGGTTCAATAAAATCTCTAATTTCTGCCTTGAACAGCACTTCCAAAATTCATTTGTTATTCTAACCTATGCATGAGCCGTAGTCTAACAGAAGCGACTACAAAGAGTACCTCTGAGCATCCTAGTATAAGGTATGAATCCCTTGTTTTCATTGTGCGTAGGGGAAGTTAAAAATTGATGTGTCAAGACTAGGCTTACCTTCTGTTAAACTGATATTAACCTTTATCCTCAACATCTATGACTGTGGCCATGTTTTTTATACATCTTGCTATGTACCTTTGGGTGTTTCAGGAGGAAAAGCGATTGCTATCTTTTGACAACCGTTTGTGCAATGCATATGTGGTTTCCGGGAAGGCTGAGGAATACCTTAAGAACCTTGATAAGCAAATTGAAACTGCAAAAGATGAAGACTTGGAATTCATTGAGGAGTCATTTCCACGTGGTGGAGCTTTTGGAGTGCTGAAAAATCATCCTGAATTAGTTCCAATGTGTAAGTTAGTAAAATTAAGTGGTAACCCCTAAAGGCTTCATGAAGTAGAGGTCTAACCAACAGCTAATACTCTGGGAACATGCAGCTTCATGTAATTTTCCTGTTTTTTTTTAATTTTAAACTGTCATTTCAAGTTACAGGTTTTTAATTTTTTTTTGTGATTTGGCCTGGTAGAGATGAGACAAAATGAACTGCATCATTTAAATGGAACAGTCCCAAGAAATGAACTAATCTGTAAATGAACAGTTCACCCAAACTGCCTGTTCCACATGGTAATTTAAAGTTTGAACTTAGTCCTACTCTGTCATAGGAAGCAAAGCAGAGGCTGGACATAAAAGATGTTCATCAAGTTCCTTCAAGTACAAACTCAATGTGAGAGTAGTGGTATCAAATTTTGGGTTGAGGGGGGGTAAGAGTTAAAATCCACTCATCCAATAGATAATGCCCCTAGCAGATGGTGGGGCTTGGACTCGACCTTGTGCTTCAAGAAAGGACCTGAACTGCATGGCTGAAAGAGTTCAGCTGTAGTAGAGCTAAGAAAGAATCGGTGTGCAGCATGCCTTTAAGAGTTCAGCTGCATAACTTCTCATAAAAATTTATTAAACAGCAGGCTGAAATGCATTCAGCTATGTTAGCATTAGGAAAAACTTTAATAGGTATGTTAGCTCAATGCTATTCTATTCGGCAATTATCCATGTAATCTTCGCTAGTACATGGGTTGGGTTGCCATGCATGGGGAAATAAAAATTGTTTTATTCATATGAATTACTGTAGACGCATAATGTTCAAATAAGTGAAATCTTAGTTTGAAGTGGGCAATCCATTCTTGAGTTAAGATTTTAATATTGAATAACACGCAAAAACTAAAGTATTCCATAATACAGATAATTCAAGCATTCTAATATTTGAATCCATATTGAAAACATGCCTTGTAATTTTCCACAATTATTAATTACCAGTTAAACATGTAGTATGTTTAACTGGTAACAAATAATTGTGGAAATGTACAAGGATTGTTTTCAATATGGATTCAAGTATAAAATATTTCCATGAAGTGACATCCGAAGGTGTAAAGTTTTAGGATTCTCAAGTTTTATCCATTCGTCAAAAGAATTATCCAACCTGGAAAATGTATGGTGAAAACCTATTAATCATCAAATACTTTATTAGATGAGTCAATCAAAACATTCATTCTTTCTCATTTTAATATAAATGTTTACTGAATGGCAGTGATAATAAAACTTGATCCCGAGTTATTGAGTATTCATACTCTGAGCAGTATCTGCGAGGAGTCTGTGTCACGAACCTACTTGCTATATATTTTGATACACATAATTATAATAAAATTAATGATTTAATTTTTGCTACTTTAATTTGTATTCTACACGTGATCTCATAGGACCAGAGACAGCTGGTGTGGATGAATGTCTCCATTTAGCTTCATTTTAGAAATATATTTTAAATATTCATATACCATTCCAATAACTAAAACATCAAAAAGGCCCCCCTCCACATTTGTAATGCTGCGACTCCTCTTTCAGATGTGTACTTGTTCAGATGTTAACTACTCTGATGCTAGAACTGGATCCAAATGATCTGTTGAACAAAAAGAACAGTAGGGCATGCATCTATGGTCAGAATTCAAGGATTCAATCAAATCGTATCAATCCCATGGATTTGAGATTCATTCAAATCTTATCAAACCCATGGATTTGAGATTCATTCAAATTCAATCCAACTCATAGATTTGAGATTCCATGGATTAATTCCAAAAAACTATCCCTTGTTGTGTGGATGGCATATAAACCATGATACTGTTGTCTGTAAATCACAGTAAAATTTCATCTAAGATTTACAGCATATCAGAATTTAGCATCTTGACCTCTTTATGCTGAAGAAATGTTGATAATTTGTGTGAAATTCATTACATATTGGCCATGTGCATGAGTGGAGATTTTATGCTATTAATCATTGAAAGTTTTATTCAGTTTGGTGCACGGTGCATGTGCTCTCCACCCCCATACCCATTCAATGAATCTCTTTCAATTATGATGGGTGTCTCTCAAACCTGCCATTTTAATTATGTGTTTGACAGAAAATTGGTGCATGTATCCCTTTGTCTTGGAATAACAAAATTTGGAGCAACATAATATGGCCTGACTAACCCAGATTCCCTTGTTAAACATTTTGTTAAACATTGCTTTTACAAAAGGAGCAAACTTTTCACCCAACTGTTTTTTGCCGCTCCCTTGTGCCATGGTTTTTTGCTGCAGATTTTGGTGTCGTCGTTGTTGTATTTGAGTCCTGTATCATGACTTCTCAGTGTAATTAATTATGGTCTTTTCTAAGCGATGATAAAGGACATATATAGTGTTAAACATGAATTAAATTTGATGAATAAAAAAATTTATAAAAATTGTCTAAATTTAACTGCTGTCAGGGAAGGTGAAAGATGTTTATGTGATGAAATTTTAAAAGATAAATGTGATTATCTCCTTATCACTTCATTACTTTCGAAATCCAGGCTTTACATTAACATTCTGAGTCACAGTTTTAAACTGCATCATGGATTTTGGACAAATTTTGGACTCTGCATTTCTAATGAAAAGTTAATCAAACTGCATGCTCGAATTACCATTGGTGGAAATTAAACCTGTTCGTGTATGATAGTTTTCATTTTTATTAGATTGGGAGTATGTATGTATTGATTTATCTGACCTATGATATATGAGGATGGCTGTATCTCAATTGTTAATCTTTTTTTTTTCTATTTGTAGATGAAGGAATTACCAGGAAGTATGCTGATCGTAAGATTATTTCTCCAATTAATGTTCTGTGGGCGTATTACTTTTCGACTGAGGGTAAAGAAGCTGAGGCGAACGCTATTTGGAAGGAGTACCTCCATGATTGCCCAAGGATTATGTTCCAGTTTGTGTGCCAGGCTGCACGAGTCAATAAAGACATTTCACTCATTGACAGGTTAATTGAGACCATTAAGGACACTTCAGTGACTGATGGTGCTAAAGGGAATGTTCATAGTGCAAAAATTGATGTGCATGGTAAGAAAAATTCTTGTGGGCTGCATGACTAGTGGAAGTAGGTTGCCAGTTTTCTTTTTCTCATAAACTATGGTAGCTCTCTCATTGCTTAACTATTTATTGTTCTAAGTTTCATCAGTTCTAAGTTTTACCTGTTGTTATTCAAAAGTCTACCAATTAAGGGAAATCATAGCAACTTTCACTTGTAATTAAAATGAAACCAATGAAATCAATGAGACTCGGCCTCTGCAACATCTCTCTAGAGGCCCTTTAATTGTTGGTAACTGGAGATGCCACCCCTCATTTAAAGTGGAATGTTTTTGACGGTGAATCAAAAGTGTCTGACCTTCTGGAAATACATAAAAAGTGTAATCATTCAATGATGTTACAGTTTTTAGTTTTTAATTTTTTACACAGAGCCAGGTTTGCTATAAGTGTGAATTGCCTGGAAAAGATCTGGAAATTGAAAAATTAGCCTGGAAATTTGAACTTCCAAGTAGTGATAGAATTTTCTTTAATATCATTGTATCATTTGAGGTGTATAGTATATTTTAATGGGTATGCCTCTTGGAAAATTATGATATACACGTACTGAAGCCATTGGACCATAGTTTTATGTTTTTGTAGGATATTCTATAGTTAGAAAGTTAATGTTGTGCATATTCATAAAAAAGACAGTATAAGCAACAAATATATTCAATTAGTATCAGCATAGTGTTCAATTTAAATGAAGTTTCATCGAGTGTAATGGGGGATTTTACTAGTGGGTAAATAAAAATATGATACTGTTTTCAAATTAATGGGGAACTGGCTGCGCAGTAACTTAAGTAGAGTCACCTACTAATGGTCACACATTCTTGTGAAATTCCTGTGGAGAAAACTATTGCATGGACAATTTCACAGTTCTTCGAATTTATCTTGGGAAACACCTCTGTGTTTTAAGTTGGGTTTTATCTTGTGGACAGCAGCGTTGAGCACTCGCACACTATATGCTGCCAGAGCTAGTATGGTAATAACTGTCAAGGGGGAATCTCATTGTTGGAATTTTTGAATCATCATCACAGTGGGGTCTTCTAGATTGAGCACGACTTTTAACCCTTTTACGCCAGGGCCTCTCAAAGGGAAATGCTTCCTCTGCTATGAGTAGCATGAGAATTTTCAGTACTCCCCTCTACGGAAGTCTCTTGTGGCGACAAATCGCTCAGGCATGCCTTTTGCCCATTTTGGAACCCCACTCAGCGTGACACCGTGTCCTTCCCCCTGGCACTCAGGTCAATCCCCCAACCCTTAGCAGCCCTTCTCTCAGAAGGAGACCTCTGTAAATTTGTTGCATTAGTGTTTTTTTTTAAATAATCCTTTGCTATAAACTCCAAAAATTTATACTTTTGAATGAATTTGTAATGCTACTCTGAGCATTTTACAATTTAAATGAAATTCTAGCTTTAATATTAACGAATTTAATGTTTATATATTATTACTGCAAATTAATACTCCTCAAGTGTTTCTCCGATTACAAACTGCGAAACCATATTCCCCATCCTTTGTTTTCATCTGGGCTTTGGACCAGCATAGGCGAAGTTAAAAGTATTTTTTTTGTTTTGTCTTTTATATATTTTTTTAACTTTTTCACCTTAATGACTACTCATTTTCACCCAAATTAAAGTATTTTTGCGTGCGGTATATCTTAAAACATGGAACCCCACCCAGTCCCACGTCGAACTCCACGCACATGTAACATGTCTCACGTCTTTTCCCAAGCTTGCTACACACTACACATCTTTTTCAGAGTGTTTTGTGAGACATGGGATGCACAGCAATAGAGGTAGGAAAATGCCTCTCACTTAATCTCATAATATTCTCCTCATTTGATCTCCTTCCTGGGCCTGGGTTACATGGCTTTTTGTGGTATGTTTCCAAAAGTTCACGAATCAAGGATAGATGAAACTTTTCTAAAGAAATTTTTTCCATTACAATCAATTTGTACAATGAATGGGCATTCAATAGGGAGAGATCAACCATGTGGAAAAAAATTTTTTGTACCACTTCATAGATCTCCTAACAGACTCAATAGAGCTCAACATCTTGTCAGTTTTGTCAACAGCACCCATAAAGCGGTTGTAATCAGATACACACTTTGGTTTTTTGGCCATTTCTCCTGTTAACCTATCTCTCTTTCTGGTGTCAATTATCTCTGCAGAGTGGCAAGTGGACTACATCCATACTTCCCTCTTGTCACACTATTTCAATGCAAGTAATTTTTCAGATGATTTAAATCTCAATTCCCCTTTCTTCAACTTTTCCTCCATCTTCGGCTTATCCCTTATATTTCTCCTCTCAGTCTCTCATGCACTTGTTGCCTGGTCATGAAGCCAGCAAAATAATGCCGGGATGGTGTACCAGTTGTCGACTGTTTGTGACCTTTATTTAAATAGGCATGCATCAGCGTAGAAACAATATCTCTGCATATTCCCAGACCAGAGCGTTATTCCATCACATCACTCTTTGATCCTGTGTATACAATGAAATCTAGAATAAACCATGTTTCGCAGTTGGAAATGACGAATGTTTCTATCCCAAATCTACTTCTCTCTGATGGAATATAATGCTTAAGAAACAGACATCCCTTAATTAGCTGCAGACTTTCATCAATGCATGAATTTTTGAAAAGCACTAGAGTATTCTTAAATGTTGCACGGAGTCGCTCTACCACTGGACGAATTTTGAAGAGTAGGTCTTCATCATTTGATTTTTTATTGTCTGAAAAATGAAGCATTCTCAGAACCATCAAATATCTATCCCTAGCCATCAGATTGCCAAAAATGGGAGACTTAATGAAAATATCCCTGGACCAGTATTCTTGTAGGGAAAGTTTATAAGTACGTGGCATCAATAATGTAATGGCAAGAAAGTTATATATTTCATCAGGAGTGGTGTCTTTCCAAGTTTTCAATTGCGACACAACAATTTCTGAAGAATGTTCAATCATGTAGTTATAAAAACTATTAGTTTCTTCTGAAATTAGGGTAACCAATTTAATGGAGAAGAAAATTTCAAAAAATAATCTTGCAGGAGAGCTTGCAGACTCTGCAGCCTTACAGCCGGAAGAAGTGGCGTCAAAGTCGTGAGTTTTTGGAGAAAAATCAACAGAAAACCAATCTATACCTTTGGGAGAAAGCTTTCTTCTTTTGGTGATATTTTTTCCCTTCATCTGAATATATGCGTAGTATAATGCATTGTCCGAAGATGAATGTGAGGGATCCAGTTTAGTCATTGCTTCAGCAATCGAAGTCCCTGGCTCGCCATCTGATGTCTCCTCTTCTGAATCCGGAAATAAATCTTCATCCTCACTATCACTCTTGGTCAATAACTCCTATATTGAGTCCTCAAGTATTGACTTCTTCTTCGGCATGACTTAAACAGAAGCAAATGCATTGAGTGATGACACCACAAAGAGAGAATATACGATGAACCAGGAAATGGCTATCTAAAACACAGAGACATGGAGAGGACACTGCTTGCTTGAGACCCAAGACTGAAGTGAGAGACGAACTAGAAAAGGGGGGATGAATATTCTTATGGACTAGCACATGGATAAAGAAACGGGCTCTTAGTGATAGGTTTTCCAAAAAATGGAAGGGGAATCCAGCAACACAGCCAAATTGGCAATGAAAAGGGAATCTAAGCATGAATAGATAAGAGATACAACCGTAGGTATGGAGATAATAGTATATCAAGATCGGTTTTCGAAGAAACCCAAAGAAGCACTGCGAAATTCAGCGAAAGCAGCTCAGCTTCCCTTCCCTCATATCGGCTATAGCCAACATTAGGTCTTATGCGTTGGTTTGTCTCTGTCGGCCATAGCCGACATTCGTTAGTTTGCATAGGAAAATTCAAGATGCTAGGCAGGAAGGGGTATATTACCTCATCCTAGCAGTTTGCTCCTCTTATCCATTGGTGAAGAAGACTATGATGAACTTTGAACTTTGCATCCACTTCAGACTCATGCATGCGGACAAGTCTAATTTTGAAAGTGATGAGGGATGTATATCAAATGGAGAGTGTAATGTGTTGCTTTAACCTTTAAAGGGGGGGTCATCCTAAGGGTCTAGAAGGAATATTTATGCTATCTCTGATGAAAAAGATGATTAACTGATTTGAAACAAAGAATATCTTGGTGGTTCCTAAAGGGACTGCTCTACCATTCATAAAACATATAGTGGTCACTTTAGGGACTTCTCAGACAACAAAGGTTCAGATTAACACTAAAGAATGAATATTTTCCCCTGGAAAAGAAGAAATTTTGGGCCTGTTTAAGTCCTGAATTCCATAAAATCTGGTCTGTAGCAATTGTGATGACGAAAATGTTTTTAATTTCTATTATTTTCACATGCCTTTGTTTTTGTATTTTAAATTTGTGTCAGAAATTAAGCTTATGATGCTACCCCATTGTTGAAAAAAAGAACATTCTTAGCTTTACTCAAAGTTTAAGATTATGCTATCAAATATTATTATTAAATTATGCTATTTCATCTTTTTTCAATGATCGGTGGAGAAGATATTTTGAAGTATCACTTTATTTCCTACATCCAAGCCTGATGAATGAAGTGATAGCCCAAAGCATGATGGCTAGTAATATAATTGAATGTTTGCAATTTTTAAAATATATATAGTTAAAATGTGATTAATCCTTCGAAACTCAAATCAAAAGGACATCTTCCTATGTCGTCTGGTTGTATGCTGCAAAACTGGCAAAAAATGATCACATCACATAGATCTGACTGTGCCTATCAAACCATCTTTTTGGTTGTGATTTTTGTTACCTTTTGTGAACTCCTCCCTGATAATTTCCTCTCTCTCATTTTAGTGTCCGGTGCCAGTTTTGATGAAGGCCTTGTTGCCCTGAATGAAGCCCTTAAAGATGTTAGTTTAGAGAGTCTTAATAGGCGTGTTTTGTATAAACTAAAGCAAGGAGTTGAGCTTTCAGGGAAACCTTTTCCTTACACCATTCCAAAACAGGTGTGTATATCCAATTTCAGTGCTGATTATTTAATCATTTTGTAGCCCATTACTTAATTTTTGCACTGGGCTTGGTTCTTTTGGGAACTACAAAATATCACATTACAATCTTCCAATAATTCTTCTGCTGTTCATGAGGAGGCTGTATCATTACAAAAATAGTGGTAGATCAAGTTTGATGGCCTTGGCAACAGCCTTGGGTGCTAGAGTTGGAGAACATTGAGCTCACAATTTTGTATGAGCTGTAGCATTTAAAGCCCTAAATATACTCTCTTATGGGATTTTGATTGTGGGTGTTAAATCTGAGGTACTCTGGAACATGGACTTTGAAGCATTGATGGAGTTACTGTCTCTTTTTTATGTCCTTGTGCTATACATTTTTGTGCAGAAAATCAGCTTTTTGCCATATTTTAAAATGACCGTCTGCTTCCATTTTCCATGGACAAATATCAGAATATTTTGCAATGAAATATTGGCCTTATTTTTATATGATGTGGTGTGCCATCAAAGTACAAGCACTTGCATGTATTGATTAGTACTAGAGATGAATTCTAACCAGTCATTTTGCTGTTTTTATTTACACAGAACATAAGCATTTTAGCTGGAAAGATGTATGAGGTTTATTCTAGGTATGGATTGATAGCATAAATTTCATACAGGATTCTCAATACGAACATTTTTGCTATGCCGTTATTTGTCATAATTGATTCTTTTATATCAAGAGTTAATTAACATGTGTATTGATGGGAATTAGTAGATTCTGTAAGCTCAGGTATTTATGCTAGAAATGTATTCCGGACCAGAAAATAAATCTTTCATGTGGGCTATGATATCAAGCTACCTAGTTCAATTGATGCTCAGGACTCAATGGGTTAGCTGGTGAATGGGTATGTTGGTCGCATTTTTCAAGTATTTTGTGGAGATGGTACAAGTATCCTCAGTGAGCTTGGCCTAGGCTTGGGTCATATCTGGCTGGCTTACCTTACTCTGAGTGAGTTTGAGCAACCTTATGGCCATTCTGTGGGGGTCCAGTATTGTATATCTATTTTACCTGCTAATATTTGCCTTTGGTAATTTAGTCAGTAATACAGTGGCGTGGTGGCACTTCCATAGTAATGATCTGTGGACAGTTTTCCTCTAAATACAGCTATCTATTTCTACCTTGAACTTCTGTTTAACAAGTAGATTTTTCTGTAATCTTCAATCTATTGTTTTGATTTTTAAAAAATTATTAAAAACATCCTGAATTGTCATAAAGATTTAATGATACTTTATAGGACAACTGTTAACCCTCTTTCTTAGTCTATTATTTTAATTGAAATGATGCAGAATGTTGTGGAAGGAAATTATGGTATTTCAAGCTATTTCAGTTGTTTTCAAGTAATAATTCTTATATTCAATCTCTCTTTGCAGAATGCATCCTCCAGTAGTTCTAGCTCAAGTTCCAGTGATGATGAACCAGAAAAGAAGAAAGTATAGTAAATGTGTACATTTGTTATAGCTAGTCCATGCAGTTTGTTTTTTTAACAAAAGGAAATCAGTAATATTTGCTGATTAATGAAGGTATTTTGTTTATTTCTTTATGTTTTTTTACATTAACAAATTAATTAATCGCATTTATGCATTTGCAGCTTCTAAATTGTACCTTTGAACACTTCAATATACCTTTCATGCTTCAGCAGGTACTAAAACTGAACAAAAATTAGCAACTGTTGTAAAATGACTGAAGATAAGAGTGACATGAATGAAGTATTTTATATAAATATGAAATATTCTGTTTGAAAGTTGTTCAGAGCATTGTAGTTGTTTGAATAAAATCGTATTTTTTACTTATTTAAGTGCAAAATTCCTTTGGAAAAGTTGAGAATTCCATGTTGTAAGGTCTGTTGTGAAAAATAAGTTTTCTTAACCCTCATACTGAGTCCTGAATTTTATGACACAAATCTGAGTGTTACTGTGGCACTCAATTGCCAAGAAGTCAAAATTGGCTGTTTGAAATGAAAAGTCATTTATTCTCAATTTGCTGAGTGTTTATTTAAATTTATTCCAACTGTAACACATCTTAAATTGTTTGTATGACAAAATTAATTTAAGGACAAAGGTTTGACACTCATATTGCAAACAAATATTTTGTCAGTATTAGTTTGAGTATGCAGTACGAAATATATGGGAATTATTTTGTGAACAAGATCACAGATTTGGAATGTTTGCCTTTTCATTGTGCTCAAGTAATGTTCAATCGCTTGAGTTTTTTGGTTCAGGTTTCCTGTCAACTCTTCTTTCCAGTAATATACAATGGATATTGGAAATGAACCATATAGCCCTTTTCGTGCGCACTTAGTCCATCTGTCCCTGTGAGTGTTTTCTTAGGGCATTTTCTGCCTATACTTTCACAGGGTGTCCAGCACTGGAAAACCAGGAAGACCGGGAAATCTCAGGAAATTTTATTTTCACTGGAAATATCAGGGAAATATCGAATGGACTATGGAGTTTTCTGTGCTGTCCATTTATAAAACAGCAACGGAAGCAATGTGCCTTTTTCGGCAAGTTGCTAAGTCAAATTTCCCTTGCGTTGTTGCATTTTGCATTCCTGTAATCACCGAAAGTAGTTACGATGTTATCTATAAAGGTATAATGTGTTCTTATTGGTCATGGTGTGTAAATCAGTGGCGTAAAGAACCGGGTTGCCGTTATCGGCAAGTTGTGAAGTCGAATTTCCCTTGTGTTGTCGCATTTAGCAAAATAAGGAAAAAAGTCAATTCCTTCAGTTTTTTAAGTTGTTGATCATTTTATATCAATGCTATTCATAGAAAAGTCTGGCTGTAATATAACCTTGTTCCTGAGCACCAGCATGACAATGTTTAAATCTAAGAAAGGGTGGTGATGTGATTTTCTCACAAGCAATTTTAAAGTTTTGTTTTTATTTTCCTCCAAATATGCAAGTTAAAAAATAATCCTTACGTTTTATCACCCAAAAAAGTACCGAACATTATCTTATAGTTAACAAGAAAAAATCATTACTTCCTCTGGAAAAATAAAAATGATGTCTGGAAAACCTGGAAATCTCAGGGAATTTTCAAATGCCGAGCTGCTGGACACCCTGTTTCAGGAAACAGTACGGGTGGTCCAACTTATTTACTTTCCCCTGAAGATTAATGAGTAAAATTGAAATACGTAATCGATTTTCACATGTCTAAAAGATTCATAAAAATGTTACGGGAAATCTGTTTATTTTTACTTTCTAGTGTATGAGTGAACCAGTTGGTATATACATCATATCTGTGCTACGCCTACTGGTATTGTAGGACAACATTATTTCTTGTTTACTCTGTTTTTCTTAATCAATTTCTCTACATATGGAGACTTCCCCTTTTAAGGGACTTATGATACCAATGTTATTGCTTCAGTGAATCCAAAGATCGATGAATGCTAGGCATGAGTGTGATTGGGAGGAAAATTTGTGGGTATAATTTTTTGCATAGCCCTCACTATTATTAATTCATTATTTTTCTATTTCTGATGGTGGTGTTATAAAAACAATTATTCCATGTTACATTATGCTGGCTTTCATGATAGAGACTACAAACATCTTGTACGATTCTTAATCCTAGATTTGGGAGTGCTCTTGCCCTGAATCCTTTACCCAAATGTGGAATACCCTGTGGAAGAATTGTTTTCCCACAAAATCTTCATTCTGTACTTTTCTGGCTTAGGCGGAATAAATTTCTGAAAAGTATAATGGCTTATCCAATATAATTCACCCACCAGGGAGATTATACTTTCCCAAATTCTAATGTGTGACATTCTTAATGGACCATATGAGTGCCAGCTTAGCAGATCTCTTTCTTTACAACCTCGTCTCCTTATTGTTAATCACAGATATCTAAGAGTATTTTGAAGCAAAATGCTGATACATGTAAACTGCCCAAAAATAATAGGCCCATACAAATTACTCTGAAATTGAGGAGGACCTTAAATGTCTGGCTGCTATCAGGACTCCAAAAAAAATACTTCCATTTTGGCAGTGCCCACGTGAGTTGAAGTGATATCTTATTCCGGGTTCAACATAATGCTCTTAAGTAGTGAACAAAACACTTCTTCTAGAATTTTCCTGTCGATAAATAGGCAAAATGATTTGATCAGCTCCTTAATCAATATTTCTTAAGTAAGGACCACCTTATCCTCTGCACCATCCTCAGTATTATGGGTGGGGATTCTACCATATAACTGAGGATCACAGTAGTACCTCTTTGATTGATCTTTACATTTTAGATGTTATCGAAATATCTTCATTACATTTTTCCTGCTCTTATTTCTCCACATTCTTCTTGGTCAATAATATCCTCATAAACAAAGTGACGACTTACATGTCTCCTCCTTTAGAAATATCACTACCACTCTCTAATTGTAAACCATTCAGCCCTTCATCATCACTGCATTCTGAAGCCAGCCTGATTTTATCAGTGGTGAGTAAATGCCTTTGCATCATTCTCATCAGGAACAATCCCTGTAAACAGCAATGTGTAGGCGAAAATTCCTCCAGATCTAACAATTTCCCAAGCCATATCACCCATTATTGGTCACTAATTACTTGAATAATCCAAGGGGTGGATATTTTTGGTGAAATACTCCTGAATATTTGGTGAAAAACTCATGTACATGGAAGTCTTTTTATCTATCTTAAGCCCTCAAATTCCAAGAGGTGGTGACTTTCTGGACCACTATCACCTCTTCACACTTTCACCGTGATACCTTTGAATTGCTGATTTACTTCAGAATAGAGCAGCAGACTGCTCTGCGTGGCAAAAGTAAGGCCTTTGTGAGTATCCAAATGGCTATCATATTAAAAATACCTTTATGAGACTCCTGATGCTTCAGCAACAAAGTACATAGGTGGTGTGATATTAGGTGGGATTTAGTTTACGATTTGTCATTTTTCCTTCCTATTCCTGTCTTCCTCCCATCTGAATTCAAAGTAACATTCCAGGATTGAAGTCACTGCAATGTTTTTTTTCTCTCTCTCAGTGAGGGGAAATCAGTCACGACCCTCTGCTAGGAACCCACACAGCCCGCCATTACCATAATCTCCTTTGGAAATACCCAACTCATTACCCAGCCTCTGCAACACCACCATTTACCTTTCACCCCCTGCTCTCCTTGGGAAATAAGGTGAAGAATTTTGGCAGTATCATTATTACCATAAAAACTTTTTATGGTAATAATGATACTGCCAAAACTTTTTTTATTAATAAGTTTACTGAAGTCCCTTGAAGTATTTAATTTACTGTGATCAGACACGTGATAACTTCTAGGAGAAATCATTACTCTTAGAAGCCAACAGAATGAAAGCCTTACTGTTAACAGACTAATATTTTTTTGCAATCAATTCCATTGTTAGTCAAAAAAATATTCTTACACAGAACTCAATAGTACCTTATGTTCCAGTTAAATCCATTGAATGCAAAAACCATATTAATTTAATACCGTATTTACTTGTGTAAGCCACGCCCTTGTGTATCCCACGCACCCCCTATTTTGGGCAGGCTAGTGAAGAAAAAAATTATTTTTTGTAAAAAAATCAATTTTTTGCCCTTGAGCCTGCATCATTTTGTCATAACATGAATTCACGTTCTGTAATAGAAATTCTGTGCCTAAGTTAAGTGTTGGTGTACATCTTTCTCATGAATTTATTGCGTTACGTTTTAATATTGTTCAATAATACATTTTATCGTGCATCTTTTTCTCCTAGCATCACACAGTAATCACAGTTGTACACAATATATCATCCAGCTATAAAAATTGCATCCGTTCAAAATGAAATATCCAACTAAAATATCTGCAGAACTATGTACAATTTCAACCCATGGTCATTCAATTACGGAAATCCATCGGCGAATCAACAAATAAAATCAGAATGCCGTCCGTACCTGAAAGATGCCTGTTAGCCGTGGTCTCATCTGCTTTCTGCACAGTAGCTGTGGGCTGGTACGGTTTAACAACACGTGAAGGTCTTGGAAACACACGGAAAAACTAAACTCAATGTAATAGCAGTTATTATTCTTATAAAACTAAAGAAAAACACATTGGTGGAAACAGAATCGTGAATCACTAATGAATATTTATATCATAATAGTTCTCATATTTAGTTTTTGTCACTGCTACTAAGATCTGAGAAAATCACATCCTCACTTTGACTGTCCCACATCTTACTGTCTTCATTGCCATCCATGTAATTTGAAATGAAACATTTCTTAAAGCTTTTTATGGCTAAATCCCCTGGAATCATCTTCCATGATGCCAAAATCCATTGACAAATCTGCGTCAACTCTGGTTTCTTTATTTTTCCCATGGGAGTTTCTTCATGTATAGTGCTTGCCATCCACTCTGTGTACAGGCTCTTCATGTTCGCTTTGAATGGTCTATTTATGCAAACGTCTAATGGCTGCAACATAGACGTCATGCCACCTGAAATTTTTACCTGGTCAGTCTTTCCCTCTTGCAGCCTTTGTTTTACAGGTTCTTTAAGATGCTCATGAAAACTGGCGAGTAGTAACATGCTCTGCTGCCATAGTTAGGCACCAGGATGGGATTCCCACACATATAATCCAATCTAAGACCATTTTACTGTCCATCCAACCGTTTTCTTTCACCCTTACTATTATGCCGGCTGGAAATATCACTTTCTTGGGTAGAATTTTTCATTTAAAAATAACATAAGGTGGGAGTTTTTTCCCACCTGCCGTTACTGTCAACATCACTGTACAACGCTGTTTTTCAATACCAACACTTCGTGCTTGCCCAGACTTCTGGTTATTTCATTCACAGTTGTTTCTGACGGCATCTCGATGTACACTGGTGTTTGGTCTGCATTTCCAATTTGTCCCAATAAGTAGCAATGTTTTTTCCTCAGCTGAATAACATACCTCTGAAAGCTTTCCAGCTTATCTTTATATGCAACAGGTAAGCGCTGGGAAGTCGTACTCCTAATTGATAGTCCATTTCTGATAAAAATCGTTGTAACCATCCTCTGCTCGGAGCAACACCTAATTCTCTCGCTATTTCTCTTGCTTTCACCTGGCACATTACTGTTGACACTGCATATGCATACTGTCGTCAATGAAAGATGTATGAAGCCAGTCGCTTTTCTAGATCAGGGTATTTTGTACTTTTACCCTTAAAAGCTCTCATACTTTTTTTTGCAGATTGCAGTTTTTCCTTTATCTTCATCCAGTCTGTGATGCACGATTCAGATACACCATATTTCTTTCCTTCCAGTGTAACGTTTAAATGCTGGCGCTCAAGTACGCCCAGTGCTTTTCTCTTTTCTTTTACGTTTACCTAAACAGCCGCGGAGACTGCTGTTGGTAGAGAGGGGAGGTATGAGCTACGGCTCGGGCTGAGGGGCAGGGAAGCAGTTCGTCCTTGAGCTCCGTTGCGAGCGGTTTCGATAACGTGTCTCGTGTTTTGGCTTTCGTTAGGTTTAGACCCCCCTTTGTCTAGGCAGTCAGTATTTTCTGTTTTGTGGAGGTTTTTCCTTTTCCCTTCACCATGTCCTTTTTCCTATCCGATCCTATTCTCGATGATGAACAGGTGTTCGAGTCAACGAGTGGTTGACCAACACTACCTACACCTAGAGAATTCCTAAATTTTTATTTAATCTATTCCATCCTTCAACCTTTTCCTCTTCCGAGTGCGGGCGGAATCTAAATCCCGTACTGGCGCCCATTATCGACGATCACAGCTGAGCCCTCCCGAAAGGAACGTCACATTTCTGGCGTCCAACGTGGGGCCCGAGTAAGTGAAGATTTCCCACTCTTTCCTTTCACCACGAGGTCGACGATATCAGGTTAGTTATATTAGGGTTAGATTCAACGTTGTTTTTCCCTATCCCTGTTTTTGTTACCCTTCCGCGGTCCTTCCTGAACCTGTAGTCAAATTCCCGACGGACCCCGGGAAGCGAAGATTAGAACCCAATCTCCCCATTTTCCCGTTCTCTTAGCGGTTAGCCATGGAAGGTATGGTAGGAACCTCATAGATAAACGAGCTGTCCAAAGCCGAGGCGGTGTCGTATTGTGAGAGATTCGGTCTCCCGTCGTCGGGGACATTAGACCAGTTGCGGACCGCGCTACGCGATTATTGCAGGAACTTGTCTCCGGAAGAAGCCTCACAGCTTCTCTCCCTCGAGAAGAGAGCAGGTTAGCCGATTTATTGCTTCAACTCTTAGAGTCAAATGCCAGGAAAAGGCCGCTTTTAGACGCCGTAGGTTGGACGAAATTGGCCGTGAGAAAAGGACTCTCCTTCGCTGGCGAGGAAGCGGAGAGCGTTTCCTCCTTTTTAGAAGCTTGCGACGAATTTCAGGCCGATAATGACGCCTCCGACGCCGCCATGTGCCGTCTCTCTTCCGAGATTCTTAAGGGAAAGGCACTACTATGGTTGAGAGTCAATAGAGAATCGCTAGGTACGTTTTCCGTATTAAAGGATAGGCTCCGTGAAGCATATCTGCCGAGTGATTATGACATGAGGCTAAGAGAGGATATGTTCATACGTACGCAGGGGGCGGGCGAAAGAATCAATGAATTCCTGACTTGCTTGTCCGCGATGAATAGGCGTTGGACTCGACCCCTACCAGAGGGCGAATTAGTATAGTTAGCGTACGGGAATTTACACCCAGATTATTTTAGGCAAATCCCGCCCAATACCTTCTCCTCCACGAGGGAATTAATGCTCTTTGGGCGAGCCGTAGAAGAGCAGACAGTAGAAAGGGAGTCTTACCTCCCGCCCCCCAAACCTGTCGATATGTTTGATAAGGAATTTGGGTTTTTGCGCGAGAAATGCGTTAAGTATGGTTCAGTTTTAGTTTCCGCTCCAACTTCTGCGGTAGAAAAACAATCCCCCAGCATGATCTGCTGGAATTGTGACTCGGCCGATCATTTCTTTCGACACTGTAAGAAATCTCTCTCTAAATTTTGCCACCGATGCGGGAAAAAGGGGAAACTATTCGAACTTGTAGTTGTGCGGGAAACGCCGGGGCGACGCCTTAAATCCATGCTGCAGGCGTCGTAAGTTTCGGCACAAGCCGGTGGGCTTGGACAATAAATGGGACGATTGGTTGGAAACCGTTAGAAAATTTATGCTTAAGCCACCCTCCCCCGTGTGCTCCGTCACCGGCCGAATCTTTGTGGAGGTTAACATATGCGGTAGAGCATGGCCCGCTTTGCTCGATACGGGAGCGTACCAATCGGTCATAAATGCCGCGGTAGAAAGGTGGTTGGGTGATTTGAAAATTCAAATGCGCACGCGGGCCGCTCAACTCGAAATGGCAGACGGCCGCCGGGATTCCGTTACCAAGGCCGTGACTCTCCCAGTAAGGGTAAAAGACAGAGTTGTGATTGTGCGCTTTGACGTTCTCCCTGCTATGCCCTATAGCTTAGTACTGGGTACGGATTTTTTTAAGGGCATTGGTGCTAGTTTAGATTTTTCCAATCATTCTGTTAAATTATCCGATGGGACATCTATACCGGTGGTAGTTTCACGGGCTTCCTCCGTAGGGTTCAATTTACGGCTGGAGGGAGTACCCCCCGAAAACAACATCACCCCCGCCGAGGATATCGCCCTTAAGAGCTTTTTGGACTCAGAACTAAAATAATTTGATATCGTTCCCGGCCGTACGGACGTCATAAAGCATAGGATTATCTTAGAAAAGGACGTCCCAGTCAAACAGAGGTATTATCCCGTTTCCCCGGTGATTCAAAAGGCTATCGACTCTCAGGTAGATCCTATACTGGCTAATGGAATCATTGAGCCTTCAAATAGTTCTTGGTCCTCGCCCGTTTTATTGGTTCCAAAGAAAGACGGTTCCAAACGGTTCGTAGTGGATTATCGGAAGGTCAACAGCATGAGTAAAAAGGACGACAGTTATTAGTGCAGAGTTGGAACCAAATACATTTGCTTATTTAGGTGACATCATCGTCGTGAGTTCGACCTTTGAAGAGCATTTAAAACATTTAAAGCAGGTGTTCGCCAGTCTACGGAAGGCAGGCTTGAAAATAAATATTGAGAAGTGCCATTTCGTAAAGCCGCGATTAAAATTGCTGGGTTATGTTGTCGGGAATGGGGAATTAGAAATGGATCCTGAGAAAGTGTCCGCGGTGGGGAATTATCCTTCCCCCACGAATATCACGGAACTTCGGAGATTTTTAGGGTTTATAGGCTGGTATAGGAAGTTTGTGCCAAATTTTTCCTCCATAGCCGCACCACTGACTGATTCGTTGAAGCAAAGCATAAAAAATTCCTTTGGGGAGAGGAACAGGAGGTTTCTTTCACAAGGTTAAAAGAATGCCTTTTGTCTGCGCCCATATTGACCTGCCCTCACTTCCACCTACCATTCGTTATCGAATGCGACGCCTCTGGCATAGGAATAGGGGGTGTTTTAACGCAGAAGATCGACGGAAAGGAACGCGTTATCGCTTATTGTTGTCGAACCCTTCCGCGGCAGAAAGGAATTATAGTGCTACTTAACGCGAGTGCTTGGCTGTGTTATTCGCAATAAATAAATTCAAGCCGTATGTAGAGGGCTATCGTTTTACGGTGTTCACCGACCACGCCTCACTTAAATGGTTGGCAAACTTTTCGAATCCTCAAGGACGGCTTGCAAGATGGTTATCTCAGTTGCAACAATATGGCTGTGAGATTATCCTTCGTAAAGGCGGATATCATGTGGTTCCTGATGCTTTGTCGAGGATCTGGGCATTGCAGAGTAATTCGGGTTTGGATTCTCCCGACGTCAAAGATCCTTGGTACTTAGACCTCTGGCGTAAGGCGGAGGAAAATCCCGACGAAAATTCTGAGTTACGAATTTCAGATGGCCAATTGTATTCTAAGGACTCGAGTGGTGTTTGGAAAATGTTGGTACCGATTGATATGAGGTCGCGAATTTTAGAGCCAAATCATTCCTCTCCGAGAGGCGGTCACCTTGGGATTTCAAAACCTTTCGGAGGATTCGTAACTTCTATTCGTGGCCAGGGTTGAGGAAAGGCGTTAGCGATTTTGTTCGGCGGTGCCGAACTTGTCAACGTTTCAAAATTGCTCAGGTAAAACCCTCAGGGCTTATGAAGACACATCAAATGGTGCGCCCTTGGACGGTCATTGTATCAGATATCATAGGCCCTTTACCTCGTTCACTGAAGGGAAACCGCTACGTGTTAGTCTTCTTAGATACAAGCACCCGTTGGCCGGTCGCTGTACCTTTGCGAAATGTGAAATCGGCTCAAGTTGCTCATTATTTGCGTAGAGAGGTAATTAACCATTGGGGTGGTCCCAAAATAATGGTGACCGATAACGGTCCACAATACGTCAGCCGAATTTTCAAGAAGGTTTGTCAGATGTTCGGAATCAAACTTAGCCACACCGCTCCATACGTACCGCAAGCTAACCCCTGTGAGAGGACGAACAAATCGATCGAAACAATGATATCGATCTAATGCGAAGAGAATCAACGTAAATGGGACGAATCTATTTCTGATTTATTATTTGCTCTGAGGACTTCTGTTTCGGAGACTACTGGCTTTTCCCCAGCGGAGTTAAATTTCGGGAGGCAATTGAGAAAACCCGACGACATATACCGTGTGTCAGAGTTCGGCGAGGTAGCAGAGTTTGAACCACATGGCTATGTAGAAGAGCTGCGACAATCCATCGATAAAATAACTCTGGCGGCCGCGGTAGCACAAAAAAGGCGTCTGCTCGTCAAGCTCATTGTTATAATGTGCGTCGCCGCGAGGAACATTTTCCGGACGGCGCTCTGGTGTGGCGGCGTAACTTCCCCCGGTCAGATGCGGGAGAGTATTCCGCGGCAAAGTTAAAACCCAAGTTCATTGGCCCTTTTTTAGTTAAGCGTATGGTCGCTGATTCTGTTTATGATTTAGTTACGACGGGGGGTTAGGCCTCCGGGCAATGGCACGTTCGGGATTTGAAGCCAGTGTATTAAGTCATTACAGTGGGCGAGTTTGGTTATCTTTTGTTTAAAACAAGGCACGTTTGTTTTGGGGAGGGGGGACATGTAACGTTTAAATGCTGGCGCTCAAGTACGCCCACTGCTTTTCTTTTACGTTTACCTAAACAGCCGCGGAGACCGCTGTTGGTAGAGAGGGGAGGTGTGAGCTCCGTTGCGAGCGGTTTCGCTAACGAGTCTCGTGTTGTGGCTTTCGTTAGGTTTAGACGGACGCCCCTTTGGTTAGGCAGTCAGTATTTTCTGTTTTGTGGAGGTTGTTCCTTTTTCCTTCACCCTGTTCTTTTTCCTATCCGACCCCATTCTAGATGATGAACAGGTGTTCGAGTCAACGAGTGGTTGACCGACACTACCAACGCTGAGAGAATTCCTAAATTTTTATTAATCTATTCCATCCTTCAACCTTTCCTTCTTCCGAGTGCGGGCGGAATCCTAATCCCGTACTGGCGCCTATTATCGACGATGACAGCTGAGCCCTCCCAGGAGGAACGTCACACCTGCAGCTCGCTTTCCTATTTTTTCGGCATCGCTTATAATATGTAGTTTTTCACTCTCAGGATACGATTGCAATTTCACTTCAGAATTCATTTTTAGGGTGGTAATTGTAAATTATTTTAAAATGCCAAATGACTCGAACTCGTTTACTCCTCTCGCGCATGGAGCGGACAGCACGGACAGAATAGCACGTATGGTAAGAAGGTACAATCTCTGAGCATACGAGTCTTGCCACTACGTAACAAATACTTTGTCGTGTTTTTACAATGTAGCTTTAATGTGTACGCCAAAGTGGCTATCTATTACCTGAGAAATGTTGTTACAGATACGTGATACCGAAACAAACTCCGATTACGATTTTGAAAAGACTTAAAGGCACCACACCGCCTTGCGGCAGCTTGCAGGATACAATGTAGATACAGATTTGAATTCATATCTGTCCCAAAATATGTTATCTTACGTACGATCTATACACGGTAAGTGCTTAGCCACGTGGTGTTTTTGATATAGCCTTTCTTCAAGTATCGTTGTACGCTCAGACGTTGATAAACGATGATTTTTATTTCTAATTACTTCAAAATACTTTACGGGTTTACTACCTTACCATTCTTACCAATTCACATAGATTTATTCACTTTGGAGAAACTAACGATAGGAATTTGAGGTAAAATGGTGCGTGGCCTACATGAAAATCCGGAGGATTCTTGCGTAAGCCGCGCCCCCCCATTTTTTCACCGGCATTTCCGGAATAAAGGTGTGCGGCTCACACGAGTAAATACGGTAAACTATGAAGAAATATTCAATTTTTGACAAAGTTTCCATAAATTCGCAGTAAGATTTACTCATCAACTTGAAATAAATATAACTCATTAAATCTATTCCTACTATGTTCTATACATTCACACTCATGATGTTTCTTCCATATTATCAATCTTTAAAAGAAAACCCAAGCGATATCCTGTTAACTAAACACTGGCTACCTGAAGCCTGTAGAGAGGCTAATAGTCTCCTTACATTTTAATCACTTAACCATGTGTTATTTTTCCGATGAAGACGTAAAATCTATGTGACTGGCTGCTATAATTCCTAACTTGATGGAAACTCTTACAGAAAAAAATGTCCCAATGAAGTACTTTGTAAAGAGCCATAATGCAATTATCAGTGAATTAATCCCTGCCTCATCTCTCCAAAAAGAATAATCGCCAAGATAAAATCCATTCATCCTTCTACACTATGTCACAATGATACCCCATATATACCAGCTTTTTTATTTTCATGCTATAACGAACGTAAAACTCTTTATAAAAGTAAATGGTGCAAAAATATTCAGAAAATAAATTTCTCAGTACTCATTCAAAGAAATAAACTGAATGATTATTGCTGCAATCTATGGTAGCTTAATGGTTTGGGCGAATGAAGGGAGCATTTTGGAACTCTTTCCTGTTCTACGCCTCAACACTACATCAATATGCGCCCTAAGGAATGGAACTGCACCACAGTATGTCTAGAAATGGGCCATTTTGAAAATTAACATGGTAATTTTCATAATTTACCATAGTATTTTACGTTTTACTGCAACCCCTGAAAATTACCATAAGTTATTAAAACAAGGAGTCAGGCCCAGTCCGGGAGTTGGTGTTGGAGTTGGCTCAACGGGGATGTAATGTGTATGATTAGTTTGTACAAGAAATATGTGATTGATCATGGTAAAAACTGATACAAAAACCTAGGATCCTGAGGAAACCAACTAGGGATGAAAAACATGCTAAACGGAGATCTAGATTGCTCAGGTTGACGATCGCATGGCGGATCCAGTCGCGTTGGTGTTCCTCAGCGTTTGATGGGTGCTCCGCCTGCTCGGGTTGACCAATACTCGGAAGCGTTCGACGGCTGCTCAGCATCAATTCAAGCGCCGCTTACTCTCCTCTCAGCTCTCCTCATCCGGCAACGCATACGCAGCATTAATGATAAGAAGCGCAAATTTGTATCCATGGATGCGACTGCATCCATCGATCCATGGGTGCGAATTTGGACTTTTTAGACGCCGTAACACCTCTGGGGAAGATGCGATATGGCTCGGGAAGGCTCAGGGTCCCAGCAGGCAATTACAACAACATAAACGTCTCAGAATCGATATTCAAGTTAAATGATTTTTTCATGGCAAATTTTAACCCTTGGTGAATAAGCACCCATGCGAGTGACTTTGTACCACATCATTTGTCAGTGCAACAATTGCATTCCGCAAGCTCTTTTTATTATGGTCACTTATTGTGCATGGAAAGAAGGAAATTTTTAAATATCTGTTTGGCAATGTATCTCTCCTATTTATCATTTCAATCAGACCTAGAAATGTAGTGTGGCATCAAAATGATGTGCCGCTCTGAAACACACCTGTTCTGAATTTCTCAAGCAAACTTACCAGCCACATTGGTGAGTGACAGGGGGTGTTAGGTCACCAGCCATGCAAAGATGTTTGGGTTTGGAAGGGGAAATGGTGATGTGAATTATGGGAGTGTATTTATTGAAGCTCATTTATCATTGTGGTCGCTTATTGTGCATGGAAAGAATGAATTTTTGTTCCTATCTGTTCAGCAGTGTATCCCTCTTATTTTATTGTTTCTGTCAGACCTAGAGATGTATGAGGCATCATGATAATATTCTCTCTCTTGCTGTGAAACACACCAGTTCTAGATTTCTCTAGCAACCTAGCCTAGCATGTAGCATCCAGGTCTCTAGGGGCTCCCACCTTAATCCCTCTAATAGTTGTGAGACACTATGTTTGCTCGTTACAGTTTGTAATGAAGCTTGAAGGGGAATGGGGAAAAGGATTATCATTTCTGTCGGACCTAGAAATGTAGTGTGGCATCAAAATGATATTCTCTGAGGCGCTCTGAAACACACCTGTTTTGAAATTCTCAAGCAAACTACCTAGCATATAGCCTCCGAGTCTCTAGGGGCTCCCAATGTAATCCCTATAGAAGCTGTGGAAACCTATATGTTTGATCTTAGCAGTTTTTAACTCAGTCAATGGGTTTGATTCGTATTTTATTATTTTTTTGGTTTAATCTTTCCATACTGGGTCCCAAACGCTCATTGCATATTTGAGGTGTGACCTAACCAGAGCAAAGTAGCGCCTCACTTTTACTTTTTCATTGCTTTTTCCATGTCACATAAAGCCCATTCAGCTCTGGTTCTCCTGCCACCATGATGGGACATAAGTTTTTTTTTATGGATGTGCAATATGTATAGTATTTTGCTCATTTCGCTTCCAGTACTCACCTGTGAGCAGTAGAATCCTTGGAGGTACTCTGTACATTTAGGGATACAGTGCCGAACAGATCGGTTCAAAAACTCGTTCTTTCCGTGCATAATAAGCGACCACAATAACAACTGAACTCCACATGTATATTTCCATATTACCCAGTTTCTTTAATGTTGTGCCGCATATGTTTTGAGATGGGCCAAAAAAATTAAGGCGGTAATGTTCGAAAATTACCGTGGTATTTTACGTAATTTTGGGTAAACCCTTTGTCTGAGAAGGGAGATCTGGATCAGATATCCAGCCTCAAGTGAAAGTCAGGGATGTCAGTCAGGCTGCTGTGTTTGTTTTTAAATTTTCTTTATTTCTAATTCATCAACGTAGCAATAACATTGGTTTAAATGCATTTAACTCTTTACTATTGCTATTAGCTTTACCATTAAATTCTTAAACAGCTCGTTTATTGTAGAAAATTAAAAATTAACGGTAAATTACGGTAATATTTTGAATCACCGTCATTTTTAGGTCAAATGAAAATTACGGTAATTTACCCATCTCTAAAAATAAATGAATCTGTAATCTTCTGGAAATGGAGGTGTCTCATCACTTGATATTACCAAGTTCAGAGTCTCACTATCGTTCTTTGTTGATTCCTGCTCACCAAGAGATCTTCTCTTTGAGACCTGACCTTGGTCCCGTCTCAAGACACTGCGAAGATAAAGAAAATTGCTGCCTCCCACCGTGTAGGAAGTCCTTTATTTTTAGTGCTTGCTTATGTGAAATGGATTGGTTATCGCTTGCGCTTACTGTATGTCCATAAGTCTCAATCTCACTGTACTACTCATTTTATCCGGGTGTCGAACCAAGTTTTGCGTTCCCAGCGAGCAGAGAACATGCAGCTGGCTTCATCCTTCCCACCCTGAATGCCACATTGGAATTATGGATCCACTCTTATAGTGTGCTACTTCTTCATTATCTTATAATCGTATTAACTGATCCCTGATCACTTTCCTGAAGATTCTGATGAATAAGGGTTCTGCTAAGCGCTTGCCAGGTAGAACCATGGTGGTGAATTCCAATAATAACTTAACTAGCCTGAAAGATACACGGCGCTCTCAAGAGTTTGAATTTGTATAAAATTTAGTTAGTCTTAGCTGGTCTCAGCTGGATTCGCAGAGAATAAATGTGCCCCTTTCACTTTTCCTCATTTCTTTTGATTTTCTCCCTCGGTGTTTGTAAGGTATTTGCCCGGAACTAATGGGAAGTTCTCTTAGGTTTACACTGTGCATACTTATCCCGCATTTATCCGTTAGCCTTGTTTCATTGCGGCGATGACTTAATTCGTTGGGGCAAATTGAATTTTGGGTGGTGTGGCGGGAAGGGGATGGGATTTCTCGAGGCAATTTCGTGCTTAAACGTCTTGAGTAAAGCGGAAGTTTCCCCTTTCTTGTTCGTCGGCAAAGAGGTCAGGATGGGAGTATAAATGAGAGCGCGGAGTTGAAAGGAGGGCGGGAAGGGAAAGGTCTTCATTCTACTGAGAACTAGGAGGAATTTGTTCCAACACGCTTTCCGTGACACGTGTCCTGGGTCCAACCGTCTGAGATACTGAAAGACTCGGCCGAGGTTCTACCGAGGTGAGGCACCCTAACACGAAAGTGAGGGGAAAAAGAGGCATATGAAAGGGCATTAAGTTCACAATTCGACTAACCTCTCACGTACAAAACAGATGTGTATTTTTGGCGTTAGATTCCTGTCAAGAATTCCCAAGCTGACATGCAAAGCGTCAGGGATGGCTGGCTGTATTGAGAAATACTTCTTTCGACGCCTTTTCTATTACAAAACTTTCTTTTCCCTTAATACTTTTCTCCCTTTCAAGGAAAAGACTTTGCAGAGCGATTGTTACGATTCGTCACATATCATTTTGCATACCAGGTTTGAGAAAATCACGGAAATTATGCCCACACAACAAACCCTTTTAGGTACGTTTTTTGCGCTTTCTGGAGACGTTTTTAACTGATTCATTCATGTTTATAATTGGTGATAGAATGGTACAAATGTCCGCCACTTTGGGTTAGCATCACATTCCTAAAACGTTTCGTTGATAGTTCATAACACGTTTTCGAAGCGTTCTCTTCCGTTTTCTGCCTGTCCAGAAACGTGTTTCCATATATAAAACGTTGTCAGCCTGTTGAAAACGTGTATTTCGAGTTTATTATGTTTTTTCTCCGGGGATAAAAAACGTTTTTGTCATGATTCTATACGGGCGTATTAACAGTGATGTTCGGTTAAACTTGTGGCTTGACACCAACGTATTTAGCAATACGCTGTTATAAGGCCATAAATGCGATACCGACGGTACAATAAATCATTAGCGCATCTTCAAATCAAAGCACTCACCATTATTGATGTCACCATCTTAACCGCTCATACTCAATGAAATCACGACTGATCATTTATATGATCATTAGCTAGGGATGATTTGCTTCGAGGGCCGAGTGGATAAAATCAGAACTCCGATATTACAGAACAATCAAATGATCCTATTTTTTCCAATTTTAGAAAACCCGGGCAACTTTCGACAAAGATTTTTACACAAAGTTACTTCATCATGCGTTCAGGTTTAGACTCATGTTTAAAACCATGAGAACTTGCATGAACTAGTCCACAATAAATACATATGCACGACATAATTAAAATATTTTGTTCTCTAAAACATCTAGTTTGAACCCCGCATCAAAATTGATTACTGAACTAGTTACAGTATTCATTAGTTGATGGGAGGTATTTCATGATAATTGCAGGGATTAAATGATCTCATGTCGGTTTATTTAAATCCCTTTCACCCTCAACTGCTATCGTCGGGTCTTTTTTGACTCGACGTAATTTGTAGTGGTAAGACGGCCCCTCGCAGCAACCTTGGCTACAATTTAATCATGGGATGGAGGGGGCGAGCCAGTCGAACTTGAGACAGTGCGGGTGACGGTTGTTGTTTACAAGCATTTCGAAAAATACCCGAGAATAGTGTGTACGTGACCGAAAACCACGATAGTAGTTAAGGATTAGGTGCCAGCGAGCTGTTGCGGTATCTCTTTTGGTTGCAGTGGGAATAAAAACAATGCAATAATTATCTTTAACTAGCGGAAGGTACCCGTTGATGTTCAACGGGTGTGAAAAACATTGAACTTCTTTTTTAAGAAAACCTCAAAGCGTGAAGAATACTCTCAGCGTGGTCATTTGAGTACGTAACCTATCTTGTAAGTAGTGTCGTTGTAGTAGACACGCTGACCGTTTTTCAGAAGCGAAGGAGAAATGAGTGACCGTTGGCTCTCTTTCATGCATGGGAAATTCAAAAATGGGCCTCGCAGACTCATAACTATTTAAATGGACATGTCTTTGAGCATCAAAGTCATGTCTTTGTCGTTTATCCTGCGAGGGCTCATTTTCTCGTAAGGACGATATATCTCTTGCTTTGGAAAATTTTTTCCTAAAGGTTACTCTTTTATCTATTGAACATGTTGATGGACATATTTAAGGAGGGTAAATGCATCTGCGAATGAGAGTCTTGATGATTGAGTGAATGTAAATTAATTGCACATCAAACATTAGTGTGAAGGTTCCCGCGGCGTTTCAGCATTTGGAGATTAGCTTTCGGGTTTCCTTCCGCGTGTTGTCTTTTGGTGACGACAGCTTCTCCAGCCATCCCGCTGGCGTCCAAATGGACATCAAACACTTTAAAACATATGTTTATGATGTGGGAATCGGCCTGAAAAAGAGTTCGCAATCGTAATGAGTGGTGGATAGTTCCACTAGATGTAATTCATCTGAGTATTCTACATCTACATAATACCCCGCGAGCCGCCGCATGGGCGTGTGGCAGGGAGTGTTAGGTCACCAGCCGTGTAAAGGTGTAAGTTTTTTGGAGATGAAATGATGACATGAATCATAGGAGTGTATTTAGTGAGCTTAATTTTTATTGTGATCGCTTATTGTTCGCGGAAAGAACGAGTTCTTGTACCTATCTGTTCGGAAGTGTATCTATCTTATTTTATCTTTCTTTAAAATTTTAATCTTTTAGTTCTGAATTTATTAAGCAACCTAATCCTAGCGTGTAGCCTCCGAGTCTCTAGGGGCTCCCACCTTAATCCCTCTAAAAGTTGTGAGACACTATATGTACGCTCGTAGCAGTTTTGTTAAACTTTTAGTTCTGAATTTATCAAGCAACCCAATCCTAGCGTGTAGCCTCCGAGTCTCTAGGGGCTTCCACCTTAATCCCTTAGTTATGAGACACTATATGTACGCTCGAGGCAGTTTTTAACGAAGCGCGCTGCTTTCCTTTGTATTTTATTCATTTATTTGGTTAAATCCATTTGACCCAAAATGCTCGTGGCGTATTCGAGGTGTGGCCTAACCAGAGCAAAGTAGCATATCTCTTTGACTTTTTCATCCGAGGACCTTCCTATTATACGTTTAAAAAAACCTAGTTTCTTTTATGCTGCGCCACATATGTTTTGCATATGTAATCCCCACGATATATCAGATGTTAAGGTAATTCCAAGATATTTGACTGTATCTGAAGATTTTTATGTTTAATCTACCCACAGTATAGGTATTGCATTTTTGTGATGACTTTCGCAGGAAGTGGACTGTGGTGCTTTTGCTGTTATATAATTCTAACCCCCGCTCCTATCGCCACGAATGAACGTTGTTAAGGTCCGATGACAGAGCTTTAAAGTCCGCGTCTTCGTTCATTTCACGGTAGGTAACTGTATCGTCTACAAATAATATTAACCCTTAGAGTGCCGGGGAGCGCTATCGCGCTCCTCCTGTCTCTCGCGAAAAGTGCCAGGAGCGCGATAGCGCTCCTCCTGCAATGTCACTCTTAGATGCTGGTATTTCACTGATCGTTCATAGATGGCACCTAAATGCAGATTACTTATGAAGCTTAAAGCAAAAATTCTACGGTAATTTTAACATAGTACCTAGAAAATCGGTTGTCACTCAAAGGGTTAATATACTGCTAACTCTAGCACTTAGGTCATTAATATAAATAATGAATAAAAGAGGGCCGATCATACTTCCTTGAGGAACACCGGATGTGACTTCGACCATATCAGAGCTAAAACCATCAATTACTACGTTTTGTTTTCGATCGCCGAGAAAGTCACTTATCCAATTCACTATTTTTCTATTAACTCCGCATGATTGCAATTTATGTATGAGTTTTTTTGTGAGGAACCTTGTCGAATGCCTTCTTGAAATCGAGGAATATCGCTCAATCGATTCATCTGATTTTAGGATATCAATTAGTAAACATCAAGTATTGAACGACAATAAAAAAACGCTGTGTTATAGCAACAAAGGCATTATTACTGTTACTGCACGTATTCTTGCATATTTAATTGCGTGTGTAGTCAATTTAATTCCTTGATGTGTATCGTTTATTAAATTAGTGTTCTCTCATTCATGCAGTGCCCCAATGAGCGCTACATTGAGAATAGACATCGAAGATTATACTTGTTGTAAATATTCATTGAATTTGTGGATTACCCCCGAAGCAATCTATTATGAATACCATGTGACTCTGGGTCCTAATTGTTCAGATTTTCTTCCTCCGTGCTCTCGTGGGCCTGCAGGAAAGCGTAATATTTAAATGCAATTGGTGTGAATATGATTTGAAAATCGAATCTCTGGTTGTCAAGGAAATATGCTATTTTTGATTTCAGAGAAAAATGTGATAATTTTCAGCTAAAAACATGATTTACAGACAAATACGAAGCCTAAAAGAAAATTGATTGAAAGAATTAGACTTAATTTATTCAGCTATCCGACAAAAAAATCGCAGCCCTCTATCTTGAGTGAAACTTGTGAAAATCAAAAAATCAAACCACTGCACCGAACACTATACTTAGCATGGACCACCAGGAGGGCCTTCGGGGACCCTGAGGGCTTTTTAATATAATCTATCTTACAACCAGATATATTTTTGTATCAAACAATGCCCAATTTCAGCTCAATTGGTGCAGTAGTTTTTGCGTAATGGAGCAACAGACCGACATATGTCATTGCATTTTTATATATTAGTAAGGATAAGGATAGTTTAAATATGTCACCGTGGAATGACGAAGTGAAAATTAATATACAACTCTTGAAGTTTCACTCACAGTGCTGTGTGACTGCTCATACTGTAAGTACCCCACACCCTGATAACGGATATTAACGACACGATAGTAGAACTCGTCATCAACGCCTTCGAGAGTGTGGTTTTTCACAGAAGTTATTCCAGCTGTGATTATATTTTTAAACTCATCCAAGGCATTGCGAATAGTGGAATATGTACGCATTTTTTATGTGAACTTCGAGGCAAAGTTACACGGTGTAGTGAGTGT
This sequence comes from Ceriagrion tenellum, assembly GCA_963169105.1. NCBI lineage: Eukaryota > Metazoa > Arthropoda > Insecta > Odonata > Coenagrionidae > Ceriagrion > Ceriagrion tenellum. The sequence goes on along the minus strand of OY720636.1, from coordinate 30,263,330 downwards.
AAACCTTGGGAGCAAAGAATCTTACTCAGTCTTTCGGTATCATACGAACTAAGCATCTTTAAGTTTGAAGTATACAAAACGCCTCCTGTTGATACAACGTCGCCAGCATCTATTCAGATTATAGTCGTGATATCTTGAATTTGTCCTTTTGTCTGTGCTCCGACCGCCTAAGAACCGTAGGAGCCTAGGTCAGTTCCTGGCGGTGCTTGATTGCACGAGCGTCGTTTATTCTCATCGGGCCATAATTTTTGGCAGGCACCGTATTTTGAAACTGTACAAACGACTCTTATTTCGGGCTATTGATGTTTTGTTCAAAAAGCGAGATTCCGTTTGGGTTTCGAACCGGGAGCAATAAATTGCCGCACAGTGATTGCCCAGTATTCATTTCGTGGGCATAGGAATCGAATGCAGCCATGATATCTATTTCAGGTGTGTAACATGGCTGCATTCGAAGCTCTGTTTTCTGTTTTTCGCCATTCGTTTTTATCGTATAGGTATGAAAAATTCCCGGTGCTTTTGAATTTGCGATGATTTCCCAGAAAGTTCCCTTTTCCCAGGAAGTCCCGCAATTATTTCCTATAAGTTTCTTTCGGCAATTTAAGTGGAAATGTTTGTTTCTCTCAAAAATGCTTTGAAGATGATTCCTTCAACGTCAATAGAATTATAAAAGCATTTGAAGGTCTTCAAATTCATCACACCGCCTCCAACTCCAATGTCAAATGGCTAGAAAACTCTATGCAAGATGTTGATTTAATACACCCACGAGGGGCCGTACCCTTCCTAGTTTATTTTTTTTCGCGTGAGCGTCCTTGAAACTCATGAGCAAAGCATATGAGGGGATTTGATGGTTTGCAACCTCGAAGGCTCATGGGTTGGTATTTGGTGGCATAATTGCGACGATATATCATCTTCATTGTTTACCTGAGCTTCGAGCACATTGTCAGTCAAGCCTATTTGCATAAGTGATAGGTCGTTTATGCTTAGTCGTATTAGATATGCGAGCTTGTTCCCCTTTAGAAATTAGTAGTGTTCTTTTTATGTTCATTTAGTGTCCAAATGTTGCTCATTACATGTTAAGTGAGTGTTTTTTTGTGCTTTGTGACATAAAGAACATACGAAGATCACTAAATATACACTCTTTTTTCTGTTGCAGATAATGTTCTTTTTGTGTTCTTTTTATGTTATTTTTGTCACAAAACACATTAAAAGAGCACTAAATGAACATTAAACTGTGACTATAGAAAAGTATTATTTGAACACTAAATGAACACTTTTTGAACACGAAATGAAAACTTTTTGTCCGTAGCAAGTAATGTTTTTGTGTTTATTCGGTGTTCTCTGCCACAAAATATGCGAAAAAACATTTATTCAGTTGAAAAAACAAATGTTCATTGAATATCAAAAATTATAATAACATTAAAAGAACAGAGGAATGAACACTAAATTAACGTTACAAGAACACTAAATGAACACTTTTTCTGCTAGTAACGACTGCTGGGAGCCGGATAAGCCATTTTTCGTGCCATATTGCGATTCCACATCTCTTACCCGGGTTTGGAAACAATAAGATGATAAGATAATTGATTTGTATGGTAGGGCTAAATTTTAAAGTAAAATAAAACGGATGAACCGTTTAGTTAATACGAAGTGATGTGGGATGGGGAACTCCTGGTCTACTTTGGTCAATAGACCAGTTAATGCATACATTGGTTTGTTTTTATACTTCCGAAGCACTGCAATTTTTTTGAAATCCTATAATTACCTGTTTTCGTTTCGTGAATTACAAAAATGAAGAAGATAACCAATAATCAATAAGTATTAATTTTTCAGATTCCTATGATATACGTAGCAGCCTCCGAACTCCGACTCCGAACCCACACTGTCTTCGAGGTTGCGGAATATCAAATGCCCTCGTTCGTGTTGCTAACTCAATAGGCAAGATACTAAAGGAATGCCATTAACACGTTGCGTACCGGTCACGGAGATCTCCGTGTTTTGGGCGCCGAACGCTGAGGACCGGTCACGGAGATTTCCGTGTTTTCACATGTGGTAACAAAAGTTTTCCCGCTTCTTTTAATATTAGTTACTTATGCTCCCAATTGCTTCTGGTGTATATAAGAAAGTGCTGTCAATGATTTATACTAGTTTTATGCCAATTAAATCTTGAATTTCATGAAATTTTTTAAATGATCGTAATTCACTTTTAGAGATTTATAACGCGTATGAATGAAATTTCACTGAGCCATACTGTGTGAATAAAACTTGATTAAATATTCCATTTTCCAATAAAGCAACTCTATAAATTCTCCATTGTTCTGAAATCAAGAATTATAATTTATAACTAATTAGGAAGAGCTATAATCGAATGGTTTTTTTTCAATCAGTGTAAATACAAAATCCTTATGTCGGTAATTCTCTGATCGCCTAATGTATAGTGGCGTAAAGTGATTAATGAATAGGTCATCTCTCGATGCGTATTTACGTCTGGCCTTCACACGCGCCTTGATTTGGATTATCAGAAGTTGCTTTGCTACATTGCTCAACGTAAACACAAGTTCCCGAGGCGCCAAGGAATCTGAGGGCCCTTAGAGCCTTCATCCCATCTTTCGGTCCTTGAGAGATAGGGACCAGATGGCGACAGTGCTTATCTTTGTTAGTCTTTTATTTTTTCCCTGCTTAGAATGCATGTTAGTCTCCTCTGGGACGTTCTTTAGTTCTTTGCTCTCTTCCTTAGAGTTCTGAAGTCACGTAATTGACTGAGAATCATTTCCTTAGATGAAATGTTCTGTGAAGTTACCCTAAAAATAAGCGCATACACACGTAGTCTATGTAGCTTTCAATAATTTCCAGCAATAATTCCTGCATATCTTGTCTACTGAAAAATTACTCCAGTAATAATAAGCCCCATCGATAATAATGTCGTCAACTAGTGGTGGTGCATCTTGTGGAATGGCAGATAAGGATATATATATGAAGAACTTTGTGTTGATGAATTATCGGACGTGCCAGATGATTGTGTAGACGAGTGTGAGAGCTCAGATAGTGAAATTGGATTTGTTATTGATGGAAGACAACCTAAAAGAAAAGCTGCACAGTTAGTTTACACTGATGATAGTGATTCTGAAGTAAGTGACAGCGATGGTAGCTTAGTGAAGGACAGCTCTGTGACATGGAGTAAAATTGATCTTCCAAGAAGTTTGGAAGATTTTCAGGGAGTGGCAGGAATCACCAATGCACCTGGTGATTTTGAATGTGTTCTAGACGTAGCAAAATTGTTTTTTGGGGATGATCTTCTTGAAATGATGTGCAATGAGACCAATTTGTATCACATGCAGAACGAAGGCAGATACAAGTGTTCACAGAAAACTGGAAAATGGAAAAATGTAACAGTGGGAGAGATGAAAGTTTTCTTAGCAATTATAATTTTGATGGGAAAAGTCAGGAAAGATTCTATCAAGGAATATTGGAGCACGGATGAATTTATCAAGACACCCATTTTTAGTAATTTGCTCAGCAGGAACAGATTTGAACAAATTTGGAATTCCTGGCATTTCAGCGATAACGAATCAAATTCTGAATCTTCCGATAGATTACATAAAATCAGGCCAATTCTAGCATATTTCTTACAAAAATTTAAAACAGTGTACATGCCTAAACGTGATCTATCTCTCGATGAAGGAGTAATACCTTGGAGGGGAAGATTGAGATTTAGAACATATAATCCAGGGAAATTGGTGAAGTACGGATTATTGGTGTGTGAGAGTGAAACTGGTTATATTTGCAACATAGAAATATACACAGCTGAGGGAAAAAAATTAGAGGAAACCATATTGACTCTTCTAGATCCGTATTTACACCGCTGACATCATGTGTTCCAAGACAATTATTACAGCAGCGTACAAATAGCTGAAAATCTTTTAGTGAAAAAAACTCGAGTTTGTGGAACCATTCGTGCCAACAGGGGGCTTCCCACTGAATTTAGGCATGAAATCAAAAGTTTGAAGAAAGGTGAGTATGCGTTCTGTAGAAGGGGCGAAGTTATGCTGCTTGCGTGGAAGGACAAGAGGGAGGTGAGGATGATTTCCACAATTCATAACTCGAGTATGGGCGAAGGAAAACGAAACAGGTGGACGGGAGATATAAAAAAAACCAACATGCATATTGGAATACAATAAGTACATGGGAGGAGTAGATAGAGCAGATATGTACTTGGCTTACTTTTCAGTGCTTAGAAAAACTATGAAGTGGACGAAAAAAGTTGTGTTGTGGTTAATCAACAGTGCCCTATTTAATTCTTTTGTGGTGTATAAAACGTTGAACACAACAACCCGTCTAACTTTCAGAAAATTTGTTTTGGAAGTAGCCAAGGGTTGGGCTAAATGTGAGGAGGGAAAAAGTGCGTCTTCCAGCGATGACGACACGGATGGCAGGAGAGAAAGGCCGACTCAGCGTGCGCTTCGCCGAGATAACCCGGCAAGGCTGGCGGGGGGAATGATGAGACACACACTAGAGAGGATAGTGGGGTATGGGAAGAAGAAATATCCATCGCGGATGTGCCGAGTTTGTTCAGCAAATAAACTTAGGAAGGAAACTCGGTATATCTGTGGATTCTGCAAGGTTCCCCTGCACAAAGGCCTATGTTTCACCAAATACCATACAAAAACAAAGTACTAGAATCTCTGGTGAGTAAAACGCTTCAAATTTTATTAATATACGTTAAAAATTAAACACGCTAGACCGGTTTTCATGTATCAATGTCATTAAGGTTAAAACTCCTTTAAATGCTCGGTCCCACCCGATGAGATGGGATTTAAATAGCCGGTACGCAACGTCGAAAAGTAATGTTACCGTTAAACGTGCACTCAACATTGTGGCCACGTTAACGTTACAATGTAACATTTGAAACGTTGCTACAACGTTGGGACAACTTTCTCTGCTGCTGGGGTTGATACGTTGTGATTAAATCCAATTGGAAAGTCAACTTAATGTAAGGCGACAATAATTAAGGATTAGCGATTGCTATTACAAATATTATTATGCACTCACGTCAGCAGCGTCTAAATTGATTAGCAACGATGCAGGTAGTTCTTTGTTATGATATGAATCCTAGGTGTTTGATCTAATTATATCGCACAGTAACACGTCTATACCTTTACACCTTCTGGCGTCACTTTGTAGAATTTCATATTCGAATCCATGTCGAAAATAATCCTTGTACTTATCCACTGTTATTTATTAACAGTTAAAAGTACAATGCGCTTGCGGCTTGCTGCATCTTTAATTGTAAACAATTGTACCTGAAGTTGCAGCTAGCTGCGAAACGCATAGTACTTTTAACTGTTAATAAATAACTGTGAAAAAGTATAAGGATTATTTTCGATATAGATTCGAATATATCTATACTTACCTTGTTCTTAACGCAAAGTACGAAACTGCGTGGGGCAAGGCCCCTGGTTTACGCAACGAGATGTTGTGCGCAGAGAGTTTTTGTAGTCGTTTCGGAACGAATTTGGGGTTCGTGGGAAAAATTTGAACACTTGATTTTGTTAGACCACCGTAAGAGACAGGTGTAGAGTCTAAAGAAAGAAAAAATTACAGGAGCGAGTAAAATAGGCTGTGAGGAAGGCCGTGACCTTCGAGACGGGTGAGAGAGAATTTTCGTGCGTCTGAGGAAATAGCGAAGATCGGCGTTGAAGTTAAATCATCATAGGGATCATTGTCCTCAAACAATAGGTAGTTCGTTGGTGCTGGCACCAGCAATATATTTAAGTAGCATCTCCACGGCAGAGAGGTTACACTCTTCGTAGCAATGGTTTTTCCTCGATAGCTTATTCAATATCCTCCTTGTTGCTATTTCTTGAATATTGCAATTCTTTGTTTCGTAAGTAATGCATTTGAACGTGCTTGGACCTTTACATTTCGATCGGTACCTGGTAAGAAGTAAAAATAATTCAAATCCTCTTATTTATTGTTGCTTCCTGAAAATATTGTTTTAGTGAGGTGGATGTTACTGAAGAAATAAAAATAGGCATTAATATTTTTTCATTTTGTGTTACTGGACGCTTTTATGATGTCGAATGAGAAAGAATACTTATATTGTGATATTGTTTGCGCGACAAGATAATACGTCCGCTAGCTTTGAGTATTATTGCTCAGTTAAACTTGCTCCGACGATTTAGATCATTTAGCCCTTAAATTGATGCCTCTGCTTTAATTTATATTTTCGACTAATTTCAGTTTTTTTAATTCTACAATTAGTTGTTTCAAGAAATTTTCTTCAGTCGATCAATCATTATTTGTCGAATTAGGAATACAGTGGTCAGTATTCCCCGAGGGCATTAATCAGTTCGTTATTATCAGTTTATAAGAAGAAACTTAAGTGAATATCTGATTGGATTCCAAGGCATCATCCCTAGTGATGAGCAGTATTGGCAATGTATGATTATCTCCCGCATAGAAGAGAGGTCATTTAATTGGTAAACTTCAGCTGTGGCTGTATTTCATAGGGTAGCATCATATGACTTTGGGCTCCTAAGTATTCCTTTCCACAAGCCTCGAGTACTGGGGCTACTCATCCCTGGGGGTGGTAGATTAATTGATGAAGTATATCTTTCATAAATTTTGTCGTTCTGCCACTGGAAAACTTTCATTTGCGCAAAGGGATGATTCATTCTGCCCACCTTTATAGCTCACTAGTAATTCCAGAAAAATGATATAGCAGTGGAAAAAAACAAAAGGCCAGGGGTGTTTAACAGAATAAAAGAAAGAAAACTCTCGAGGGATTCAATTTTTTAGGGGGGTTGGTCAAGGAGGATCCATGTATAGGGATTTAAAAAGTGAAAGTCCGCGAGAACAAGTAGGGAAAGGGGTAAAGGTGGGATCATCGGACGGAAAGTGGAAGCGGCATGGTGGAGACCTCTCTCCAATATGATAAAAGAAAAACTCGGGCGTAAATTTCCACATTTATTCACCTGCATTGACAACACAAAGTGTCATTTTTAAGCTTTAAAATGACACCTTTTGTTGATATCATAGTCGGTGGGCATTAAAGAAAGTGAGTGGAAATTTTGAGTTTTTTCTATTGCCACGATGAAGATTGAAATTGATTGAAATCCCAGCCAAACAGTGTCGTCTTATGTTGGCTGGGACAGTTATATTATAGGGGTCTTCCTTTTGGTGTAATGTGATGATTCTTCTTACAAGGTGTTTTGTAACAGGCTGAAGCGGAGAGTAATGATTGTGACTTGAGCGTTCATTAATCAGATTCTAATGAATGTTGGCGAGATTGATAACAGATGGAAAATGCATTGATAGAGATTTGTTTTTAAATATTTCTGTCGCTTACGAATCTGGTTTCATTGAACGTACGTGCCTTCATCCCATATCTTTCATGACGTACACACTTGTCCCGATGGACGAAATTTCCTCGTTTTCGTCAACTTTTTCAGTTCAACCTTATTTCTATTCATTCTATTATTTTATCACATTCATGCGTTGATTTGCTTTGCGAGTGGTGTCAAACTATGTTAACACTCTTTTGAGTTTTATCCTCTGCTTTTTCATGAATTTCAATTCGAACTCCTTCCTCGCCTTAAATTTAGAATAAACCCAATTTGTTGTCCGTTTTTACTGCTTTATTCATATCTGAGTAGGCAAGTCTCACTCCATTCATATTTACATATTATTAAAATATCTGTCCCACATTCATATTTCAACCCATATCCCTCCTTATCTCATTCATCAGGCAGAATTTCCTATATTACCATTTTTTGATATTATTTAAATCCTCTCCATAAATTCTTGACATTAACGTGATCCATCCCGCTCTGAATTTTTCGAGGCTTAACAGTTTATTTGAATGTACTGAAGTATTACATCTAAATATTGTACGTTAATGCATGTTTTCATTCACTCAGGCTTTAGCGTACGAGATAAATATTCCAAGGATTATCGAGAGTACGTCTTTACATGGTGAAGTTTGTTCACCGGACAACCCACTAATTGATATTCGTCAAATATGCGAAAGGTAAACATATGCATACACACATCTATATCTACCAATTAAACTTAATTTTTGAAGGCGTAACTTTGTGGAATGACTCTACCGACATGACTAAAAAGAGAGAACTCTTAGTATTTTCCACACTTAAAACTTTAATTCCCGACCCAGGTTTCGACTGCCTTGCAATCTTTACCTTGAAATTTTTTACCTTGAATTAAAGTTTACCTTGAATACCTTGAAAATGATTGCAAGGCAGTCGAAACCTGGGTCGGGAATTAAAGTTTTAAGAGTGGAAAATACTAAGAGTTCTCTCTTTTTAGTCATCTACCAATTACCCTGCAAGCCACCACAAGGGTGTTTGGTAGGGGGTGAACTATAGTGAAGAAATTTATTTTCACCTCCAAGCACCACAGTATAGGTATGCTATAAATACTACAGAAACTACTGAACTAATCTAAAATGGAACTGCGTAAACGAGAAACAAGAGTCAGGGAGGGAATTTGCAAAACATGGTGTTAGCACTACTTGGCAGTCTTTGAATCATGCATTGGTGGCACATGAATTATCTGCTACTGTCAACTAATATACTTCAAAGTCTCTCATTTCAATATGGTTTCTAATCGATCGGGGGAAAACGACATCTTGACCCTTTTGTTCTACAATCTGTTTCCCTTATTTTATTCTCATGATCTGATCTATCATTGGATTCGTAAGAGGTTGATAACTTTGTCGGAAAATAAATTGGTTTTGGACCCACATACCTATCACACCATTCCCTTTCGGGGCGACCACAGTCTTAGAATGTAATCATTGCCGTTAGCCGTAAAAAAGTCTACCTTTTAGTAATTTCCTCGAAGCACGCTATCCTAACAAACCACTTTTGCTTGCATTACACTCATGCATTGCGTCACACAGACTCCATTATTTTTAGGGCCCAAATATTTCTCCTCTTTAGAGTCTCTTCTAAGACATTCACTCATGATTTTCGCGGTGTACCTCTTTAAATCACACCGTTCACTCTGCTACCGTTGTAGTACCTGTTTAGCAATTTGACCCCCTGTCATTCTCACCACGCGGCCAAACCAGCTAACCTCACTCCTTTTAAATATGTTCATTACTGGAGCATCTAAGTCACAGTCTTTCATCACCCACTCATTCCTAACCCTATTAATCCTACTTTTCTCGCTAACAATGCTCGGGTGCCTCATCCCCACTGCATTCGCACCCATTGCGAGAAAAAAATCTATTTTGTCATCCTCTCTTACGCCTAATAGAATTAAATGAATGTGTTCATCAAAAAGGCACTCTCTGGAGGTGGATTTGTGTGCAGGGGATTGAGATAATGATGAATAAACGCGAGCCCAAAGTGGCGAGAAAAGGGCTAGCGAACGCAACGCACGAGAAGTGGGTGTGCGTAGAGAGCCTCGAGCCACTGTGGAAATTAAGAAAGGCGGAAATTGAAATGGGTCGTAAAGGTGCACGATATGGGACGTTCGTAAGAGGAGAGGATGGCTGCCGGAAATACCCGAGGCAGATTCCACCCTGCTCCCACTACCTAAGCCTAGGGCATTAAAATGGGCTTGAACGCACCCGAGGACGGGAGAGTGAAGAGACCGGAATCTACGGTAAACTAGCCGTTATAGATGAAAAGTAGATAAAAAATTAGTTTTAATTTTGGCTTGGTGGTGAAAAGGAAAATAATATTTTATTGGACTAAGCTGGATTTATTTTCGTCCACTTTAGAGCGAAAACCCCTCGTTTCTCATTATCTCTCAAGCTCTTATGACACTTTTCCTCAGAAATTTGAACTCAGCCTAGGCACAGAAAAGATTTCTCGCGTTATTCGAAATTTTTGCCTGGAATTTCCAAATTTTTTTTGTACCCGAGGTTGAGAAGACCTCATTGCGTTGTTTCAGGCCAGTATTCTAACAAAAGAAACTTTGGACCACGCCCGAAATAAATCACCTCAACTTAATATGTGCAAAATACATACTTGGTCACTTCACTCCTTCCTCTACCAGCAGTATCTCTCCTGAACTCATTAAAATATAGTGCCTGATGAGCGACCATTGTGAGTTACTGGCGTTATATATCAAGTCCAAGTTCATTTATTTCCATTATATTTTAAGGCAAGATATCATAGCCAGCGCTAATTTTAGTGCCCTTCTGACCCGTCTACGTATTGCTCTAAATGAAAAAAATATTCTCTTGGTTATTCGATCGTCTGTATAGATTTTGGTGATTATTTAGAAATCTGAACGTGTTTTCTTTTCTCTTGGAATGAATTTGCATCATTATGTGGAATCGGGCAATATCTATCGTTGGAAGTGAGAGCGCTTTTTATGATTCCTTTCTAAACTTTTGAAGACGTTTGGGATAAGGCAAGTCTTGAAGACCCAAGGGTTTCTTGGCATCCTTTCAGCTGGTTAAAACATTGCGACAAAGGAGAATACTTTAGGGAATGTTACTTTACTATGACAGCAAAAATTCGGCTCAACTCTACTGGAAGAAGCCGCGTAATAATATTTCAACGATGTGGAAACCTGCAATTGAATCATTTCACCCTTGGTGTGTTTTCACGTTCCATACTATCTTATCAACTTATGGCCATAGTTCCTAATGAAATAATGGATGGATAAAAGATCCTCAATTTTCCGCATAAGTATGAATAAAACGTTAATAAAGACCTTTAAAAAATTAATTACGTCGCCGTATGGAATCATCATCGATTAGTATCTGCCTTGTTACGACGTAGACGTCGACAGTTTGGTTATAACTAAAAACAAATTTTTCATGAGACATTGCGCGTCTTTATCCTTACACTATGTTCTAGTTCTCCGTAATTTCACCTGATTAATCTGAAAATATTCAAATAATATGATATCATTATCTGCTTTTAAGTGCTACGAAAGGGATAAATGGAGCCCTAGCTAGGAGTTCATGCATGTGTGCATCTTATGACATTTTGGAGATTTTGGCTTACTCTAAGCAACAGGTTTAGTAAAGAAATTTAAGTCACGATGTTGGCACTTTGCCTGTTTTTGGTTTGAGCGCCCTACATTTATCGTGTCCTAATTTCATTTTAGTGTATCATTTTCTATTGTATTGCATTTATTTTTACATTGATACTCGAGAATCTCGATAACATAGAAATCCTAACGTGTTTCTGAAATATGTAGTTTATTATTATAAAAAATATTCCGGCCTGCCACTATGGTTATCAATTGTAACTAACCCACGCGAGTACCGCTACCGTACGGTTTGTGCCACTCGGGACTTTCTTTGATAGGATTTGGGAAATAAAATAAATAAAATGAAAACTTTTTTCCCAGCCTAATGTCGGGAACTTTTTGAATAGGATTAAAAGAATCGGGAAAAATAGGATCGTTAAATTATGCATCACATTCAATTACTGCTGCCAAAAGGATAATATTTATTTGGGATGGAGTGTAAAGAGTTATTAAAAGTTGATAAAAACGCATTTAACTTCCATGCTTTTGGTTTTCGTTGAAATATACTATGAACCGTCTTAGTGTACGAATACTCAGTACCGTGGTAAAATTTCATGCGAATGTGATCGCAAGATATGAAATGGCAAGGTCCTCTGTATTCACAAGGGTCACGTACCATCCTCATTATTTCTATCCTCACCCGGCAAAAATAAAGAGTTTGTTTTTTGTACTTTGCGTCGTTATATGCTGTACACCGTCCTCATTAACGGTATCATTATATTACCAGAACAAATTATTGCCCCCATGCCCCGTGGCCCCAAGTCCTTCCCTACCCCTCATCTATCCTATATTCGTTTCAGAAATCCAATTTTCCATAATTAACACGTACCCTTAACCTTGGCGCTTCCATTCTACAGTGCCCTAGCTCATGAAACTGAGGTTTCATTACCAAAAGGGTAATCCATTTAATAAATCCATCTCGGATGCATCCCTAAATCATGTTTGCTGTTTTTTTTGTTTGTAGGTTCTGGTTTTCTTCGCATTGCTTAGGTACCTGAATTCATTTTTTTCCCTTTGCGCCACTACAGCTTGAATTCCCGCCGGAGGGAGCGTAGAGAGAAAATCCGATAACGTACAAAATATTTCTGGATCTATTTCCTTCGGTAACTTGGGTACAGTATCCTAGACTGCACATTTATTCCGCGTTTTCATCTTTTATCATGATAAAGCTTAGGAATTAATAATATCAATGTATCTTTGTGTATATCGAAAAGAACAGCATGGTGTTTTGAATAAAATAGCTCGATCGTTGGTCTGTAGCCTCAAGGTCGGATGAAAGGAGGCTCTTTCCCTACAAATTTTCACCCTCAACCGAAAATCTCTATTAGATATGACCCAACGATCATTTCAAGTTTACGTTAAACTCTAATTCTTCTCGCCATGCGATTTATTCAGTATGAAATTTCATTTCTATGAAAGTCGCGAATATTATGAGCAGTGATATCATTATCACTGATTTAACAGAGGGAATGTTGAAATAAAGATCGGAGGAGACAGGAGATATTTTGAAATAGAGGTTCATAGGAATTGGGATTGAGTCAATGTATAACGTGACGTGAACACATTGTTTAAAAGTACGTAGAAATTATAGACCTAAAGAATGGACTGTAATATGTTAGATCTAATGCTTTATATATAGATTACACAATAAAAGGTATGTGGTTAAATATCGAGGCATTCGTAGTAATGTATCTTAGCCTTGTAATTAATTGTTCACCCACGTTGAAAAAGTGTCGTAGCTCAGAGCATACAGTCTTTTTTCTTTTGGAATACAAGGCTCCATGCAGGAGATAAAGAAACATTTATGCGTTAAATTGAGATAGTTTTACATACAACGGAATGCTATACCTACCTTTTTATTACTATCTTCTCGTAATTTGTGTCCATTGCATATCTCTGATATTTGAGAGTGATTTTGGTGTTTGCAAATAACCAGATGTCGGAAAATAGGTTTAATTCCTTTAAATCACAGTATTATCTGGAACCCAACTGGGTCATCGAGAGGTGAGGAACTTATTTAAAGGTGCATTTCGTGATCAATTTCACTGCCCCTAATGGCCTGCCATTGGACTTATTTCTAAATAGAAGGAGTATGACAGGAACGTGATAAACTGTCCTGCGCTCTTGAAATGGTCCCGTTTTGGTAAAGAAAAGTAGAGGGGGTAAAGGAATAAAAACAAGCATTTCTTCAATAGTTACCCAATCCGCGTAAGCCTATCATCAATGATGAAATGCGTTTTTTGAGTAATTGTTTCCTTGTGTATCTTTTCCCCGTCCGTGATGTCCAGAAGTCTCCTCTCGTTGTTTCACTGGCTGAGTTTTCTGCTGCCGTTATAACGTCACCTTCTCCGTATAATTTCATCCCTCGTTCAGGGACGCCTTTCACTGCCTTGACACCTTCCTTCCTCGTTAACGAGAAAACCGGCGCGCCTGCCTCGGCATTTTTTTCCAGCATCGTCTTTCAGGCTTTCGATTCACTCGGTCACGTAGGCGAAAGGAGGATGGTGATTCCTGCACGATACCCATGCGTTAAGGTGTCGGGAAAAAAGAAAAAAAGAAAGCCAGGGAATCGACTCCACCTAGCCGGAACATGAGAGGGTATTCATTTGCAATTCTGAGAAGGGAGAGAATAGAGATGTTGTTCGGCACTGACGCTGTTCTCTAGAAACTGAAAAATAGATCTCGCGTGAATATAGCCTTCCACTGCCGGTGCATGCACAATGACCATTTTGAACAACGTCGCAGTTATCTGATAGGAAAAATATGACTCGCAGTAATTTGGTTGCGTCACTTAATTCCGCGTTTAAATGCATCAGAGATACTTGTGGTATCAACTATGAGCCTCAAATGAACCTTCACATCCAGGGACATTGAGTTGTTTTGAAGAAATATTTCTTTTGGAGCTCGCATTTTTTTGATAATTTGCAAATACATGGTTTGCTTTGCCACCTACCACCATTACTCCACCCGTTCAAGAAATTATATCCAGTCAAAACAATACTCCAATTCTCTCTGTCTAAAGGGTCCCAGCCACTCTGCCTCTGTCCTACATAACAATATTCCCGACAGAATCAAAGGTTTTTCCTTTCAAAAACTTTTGGTTTTAAAAAAAAAAGCTCAAACCTCTTCTTTCTAAAAAATGTTATTACAGAGTCTCTGGATATTTGGAAGATGTATTGTAAGTCAGGTAACCTTGACGTAATATCGTTTAAATGGAATAAAACACACATAAAGGTTACTAAGTTCAGTGTATTCGGGTTTTTCCATCGTTGCTTCATTTTGACGGACAACAGTTTCGCTAACGTTAGAGCTAGTGTCGTCTGGTCCTGACTGAGCTGCAGAGATTCATGTTCCTTTATATACCTGGCGCCTGAGCTAGTAAGGCGCACGTTGATTGGCCGGCTGGACCTATTAATCCAATTGTTGTAAAAGACGTTTGAACGTGGAGGAGAGAGGATAACCGTCTTCCCTGTTGAAATTTTCTTTGTGTTTGGCTATTTCAATCGCCTCTCGTATTAGCCGAGGGAAATATTTATTTTCTCTGGCGATGATCTTACATTTTTCAAAGTTTATGACTTGGCCGGGTTCTAACCAGACGTGCTCTGCCACCGCGGAATGGCGACAATTTTTCTTCTTGGTTGCCCTTTGGTGTTCCTCCATTATACATTTTAGGGATCTCGATGTTTGGCCGATGTATGATTTCCTGCAGCCACACGTTACCTCGTACACTCCTTCGTAAATGTCTGACAGGTGTCGATCTTTTTCGGTTCGAAGGAGGTCAGTGGTCTTCTTATCGCTTTTAAATCTCGACAAGACGTCGTGCTTGGCGAGAACTCTTGCGATTCTCTGTAAAGTCCCGGCGACGTATGGTAAGAGAGCGTATGTCTTTGCATTCTCCTGAAATTCTCCATGTATTAGTACTGCCATGTACTCAGCTCTACGCTTGTGTCCGTGAAAGACCTACAATATAAGCCATTTGTACTCAGGCCCACCTTTTTTCCACTTTTATATTCTTGCCGACAGATGTCAGCACGTAGAGTGGTCGTGACTGACGACCCAACGTCGCCTACACTTGCATGTGAACCTTTAGCGAGAAACTGGCCGCTCTCTTACACGAAACGCATGCATGTGGGAGTATGATGAAGTTTTCAAGGATAAATCCGAGCGGTTCGCTATGGCGCACAGTGGTCCCAAATCGAAAAAAACTGGCCAAAATTAATACCGTCATTTCACCCTACTAAGTAAGTACAATGGTTGTTTCCTTATATTTTTGATCAGCTAAGTTTGATGTTGAAGTTATTTTTGTAGTATCCCTCCATTTTAACATTTTAAATAACCATTATTATTTAAACAATTTTTGAAAATCTGACAGTAGAAGTTATCAGGATTGGCAGGAATATATTTGGAACCTTTAACAACATAATTTTACAATACAGGTAAATAAATTGTGCTTAAATAAACCAGGATACTGATACGGAAATTTAATTCACGGGATTCGAACCCACGACCATCAGCATTGCCGGCGAGCTACCCATATCGGAAAGCACCATAGATTTACTGTAATTTTGGCTTCCTATTACTTAATGAGTTGCATTTAATTGATAGTTCTGAAATTAACGGATAATAAAAAGAAATAAAAGGTAATAAAGAAAAATACGTAAATTTTAAAGTTATCACTTTAATTTTTCCTAAAAAAATCAAATTCAACTAAAATCATCGTCCGAAGCCACTGCATCGGACTGCATTGTCGCTCTGCGAATCATTTATGACGAGAAAATTTTGAACTTCACCTGGTAGGCTGACTTCTTTTTTTTCGGTACCCCTGATAAAATGGAAATGCACGGACCATACATTTCCAAACGGTAACTATTGTGCAAAAGAAACTCGATACACTTTATGAAGCAATGAAGGGGGGATGCCGAAAGAATACGTGGATTCATCCACTGGTCTCCTTATTTAGCTCTCAAAATTATTCATTTTCGATATTTTAGCACCAAAAACGTAACACATCATGGTGCTGGTTTCTGTTAAAGCGTTGCACACCTGTAAGGTATATGGAATAATATAAGCAGTGAAATAGAAGGAATTAGGAGTGGTAAAAAAGTCTTTAAAAATAAATAGTCACCTACATTTTCATTTACCATTGTGAGCCTCATATGAAATTTCACTGTAAGATTTCCAATGTCAACTGGCTGAAGTCTGTTGTTTATCTTCGACAAAAGCCTTTCTTCGTCTTTTGCAATGGATTTGGTCTCTTGTACCCACTGGATACGAATCGTCCGGCAAAAATGGGTCGATGAAGGCCGAGGGTTCGACCACAAAACTCTTTCTGCAATTAGGTAATAATTAAGTAACTTACCAGAATGTATTTAACTTTACTGCGATTGTAATACGCAAATGTCAATTCTTACCCGAGTCATTATCTGTCATTCGCAGAGGTACCAAGAAACTTGCGAAAACACTTCCATCCGCCCTATCTTTTTGCACCCACATCTGCTGGTACTGGGAGTGTCCAGAAGTCCCATCGAAGCCATACTTGCAAATTAAAGTACACTGAAGTTCTTCCTCCATATCCTGCAGCGATGACACACAGGAAACAATTCGTTTCGCTGTGTGCGCGAGAAGAGCTTGCAGATTGACCTCGCGCTTCTCAGTAACACAGATACCTTCTGGGTAAGCTGCATATTTTGCTTTCAGTACTGCCTGTTCCTAGGGTATATGATGTGACCATGTTTAATTGACGTCTTGCGGAGCAGCACTTACTGTTTTTTTTTGTAAAATTTCCGGACGCAATCATGGACACTGCTTCTTCCGGAGTTCATTCGATTTCGTGGACCTCCTTTCCTCTCCATCTTGTTAAAACGCGTTTTGCTCTGGTAGTTGTGGTCGTCGTCACTTCCTTGGTTAGCTTAGCAGCCGCCTCATGGCCTTTGGTACGGTAGATCATTGATGCAGCGTAGGATAATTCAGCTGGTGACGCGCTGGATCTTAGATTTTCCTCTTTTCTTCTCTTTGCTCTATCGCTGGACTCTTCAAATATTTTGGTCGTCCTATTTCAGCATGCTCAGACGGAAATGGAAGAATTATATTATTATTAATTAATGATATGAGCACATACTCGTTAATTGAGAATTCATAATAATTATCGGCACACACCGGATGTGCTGGGAAGATATTTATATGCATCTGATGGGAGTTTTAATTTCTGCTGCAACCAGCTTCTGAACGCTCTCCTGAAAATATTATCTGCTCGTGAGCGTTGCTCCAACTTCTTCAGGTACTTGGGGAAAAATATTTTCTGCATGAAGCGCGTCAGAATATTTTTGGCCGTCTCGTCACCGTTTAGATAAAGTCTTGCCATCAAATAACCTAGGACATTTTTTCTTTAGAGCCAAAGAATCTCCCTTTTTTCATTTATTCCTCGTGTACCTCATGCTGCGTAAGATTTCTGATATCCATAGCAACTCATTTTACCCGATTTTTAGAGCTGCAACGAGATATTTAATCAAATAAGAGGTTATTCGGTGCCTATTATTTTTAGGCATTACAAAAATACTCAGAAATGATGAATAATTGAAATTGGAAAAGGAATGAATTTAAGCTTATTCTTGGATTCGGGCGTATCTTGAATGTTAGATGCCAGGCCGACGAAGCGTTTCTTTCCACTGGACAGCAGAATATTTTGGGATTAACACAGTACTGAGCACACTTGTTCACTACGCAAAGCGCTGGTCAAAAATGAGTCGGGAGACTTCACCGTGACTATGCCTAAAACTAAGACAGTGGTCATAGTGAGGGGGCCGTAATCCTCATTCTGTTTTTTTTTCCAAGAAAGGTAATACACGTGCAGGATACACGCACCCTGTGGCCAGAGTGTAATTTGTCCCATCCTCGTCTATGGACTCGTGACTGGGTCTTCCCCGTTGGAGGGCAATAAACGGACAGCGTAGCCCATTTCGTCCGCAAAATCTTTTGCGGGCGGCACAGTGGCAACAAGGGTATTACGGAACCGCATGCCCGAAGGCCTAATCCTGTTTCCAGAATCTTGTGGTGGAAAAGACCTATGAAGAAACTTCACGGAATAAGAATACAAAAACTTTTTGCTGAGGAAAAGTGATTATTGATCGCAGTCAATTGCTCAAGTTGGAGTCCTCATAATGTTTTATGTATCTGTTTAAATCCACGCATATTTAGTATGAAAACCAGTCCTCATTGATGTACGGTGATTTGGAGGAGACCATCAACACGAATTATATGATTTAGAACATGAAATTCCAATGCATGGAAAACCATGTAAAGTATACAACAGCACGCGAGTGTAACCATCGGAATGGGATTCCTTCAGCGTTATCGCGATCCGGTCGCCGGCGGCCGCCGGCCAACAGCCGCTCCACTCCGCAGTATACAGTGGAGGAAGAAAGTGAAATTCACTTGCTCTCTTTCTTTAGGATAAATATAACATGACTCTACACATTCGTGCTACAGACTCTCGTATATTCCTCAAAGTTAAGAGCGGGAGAAAAGATGGATGAGGTGGGGCAAAAAAATGGCGACTCAGGGCGTGGAAGCCTCCTCTCTGTGAAAAATGATAAGAATCTTTAAGGGCCACGATGCCATGTTGTGTTATGTAATGAAACCTCTGGTTGGCCCTTGGGGTAGTTTTGATGAACATCCCATTAGCTCGGGAGATCATTTTTAAGTTTGCGATCTTCTCAGTGGAGGCATTTAGCGTCGCTGATGAGTTCATAATGCATGCGTGAGAGAATAAATTACTGACTTAAGGGGCTTTTCGTGTAACTTGATATGAGACGCAGATAGTGCCTCTTGCTTACCACAGGAAGACCTATTTTAGTTCACAGTATTTCGTCCACTTTAACCTGTATTTCATAATAAAATTTGGATTCAATCTCTCTAATGACAATGAATAAAATTTCTTTCTGCCTAAGGGCTCCTACAAGACTTGCCAGAGAAGTTGTTAGTAATTAAGGTAGTTTGAGTGAAATTTCATTTTACCTAGAAATCAATGAATTTTGTGTAATTTTAAAGAAACCTTAATTATCACCCTTCCATTGACATAAAAAATTCAACCCATTACCACATTACTTCCCGAGATATTTGCCAAAAATACCAGCCTTTTTACATGGGAAAAGTACTTCAAAGAGACCTAATATTAAAAATGAGGCATTTCCTACACTTATTTCGTCAAAAAATCAACAGTGTGTATTTGGTGTGTTTTATAAACTATTTTTGAAAATTAATCATATTGTCACCGCAATAAATTCTTCGGGATCCCAATAAACCTTTCGTTTTGATGGAGTTTCAAACGTCCGCGTGAAGAAAATGAGTCAAGTTAAAGACTTGGGTATTTAGATATTTTCAGTTGATGACTTACAATTTCTGTCATGTAAAACTATTTTATTGCACCATTAGTAATGCAATATTTAATTCGTGTGTCTAACAGTTGGTGAAATTAAAACGTATAAATCGAATATGGTCTCTATTATGATTAGGGAACTATCTCGCTCGCACTACCTTAAAAGCACAGGAGAAGGTTACCTGTTCAGAGTTGAAGTAGAACCAGAGCATGAGGATGATCAAAATACACTTGAATATAGAGTCGCTCCAATAGCTCATGGATCGATATTTTCACCCATAAAAAGATTGTGTGCGAAGTGTTTTGAGGTTGAGGTGCTGGTTTTAAAGCAGGGATAGAGAAACGATACACAAAGGATATCGTACTGTCTACTTTATTTACAAACTCGTACTACATGTGTTTCGAATGAATATCAGTCATCATCGGGAACAACTAAGTCGTTACTGTACTTAGTCGTTAGTTACGTTACTTTAGTCGTACCTAATGATGACTGATATTCAGTCGAAACATGTGTAGTGCGAATTTGTAAATAAGGTAAACAGTACGATATCCTTTGTGTATCATTTGAAAATGCTGTTCTACAGCATCTCGCCCGAGAAAGTTGATTTTTTAAGGGATAGAGATACCTACGTGTGACGGTTTAGAGGTGGTGGTTGTTTTTTTTCTTCGATCTCAGATGTTTGTTTGCCTTTCGCGGTTAGAGGAAAGGAAATAAATAACAAGGGGTGGAGGAAATCAAGAAAAAGGGATAAATCAGTGATATATAGATAGAGGAAAGAGAGGGTTTGGTTCCAATAAGTGGAGGAAGCCGGTCTTTGGGAAATTCCCCCGATTTTCCACCTCCCAACATCCCGTGATCAATGAGCCGGCAGACCTTGAAAGTCATGGTGGGAAAACGAATCAAAAGAACGGGCGGAAAAGAGGGTCAGTTTTGAGGAAGAACGAAGGTTATATGCGAGTAGACGAATTCATATGGGGAGGGAGTAATCGCAATCTTCGTCGGGGAATATTTCTAAGTATAAATTATTTTTCTGCGGTTTATGAGGAGATGGTTCTATGTCATGATGTAGTAGATATAACTACCTAATTTTCAACGCTTTGCAAATATATATTTGCTTCATAAGGGCTAAATTTATTTTAGATTATTTACTAGGTGTCGGTCATTTTCCATTTGTACAAGATTGCATCAACATTAAACTCTTTAATCTTCATTATGGGTGCTTTTTCAGAAAATGCGTGGACTTGTTTTTGTGTTTCTTTCTAATATTTTGCTTATTTTTAAAAATTTGGTTGCTGAAATATTATTGGTTTTCCAATATTTACCTAATTGCTGTAATAAATAATGCTAAAATCCTATGTGATTATCTCGTTAGAATGTATTCTCAGGTGAATGGTTTCAGCAAGTAATATTCACGTAATGCTGCACTAATCGGTGAATCACTCATTTTCCTTTTGGATTTCTTTTAAATGTTAATTCTTTTAAAATGCTGTGAATGCAATATTTTTGCATGCACATGAAGAAAATAATACTTGCAATTTCTTGGAAATGGGCTATTAAAATTTATTATCTCTCTCTAGCCAAGATGCATCTTGATATGATGAAAATGAGAAAAATAATTTAGTCTTAAAATAAGATGTGGAGAGAATATAACACCAGAATATTTCAATTCTTTCTTGCCTTGAACTATATTTTGAAAAAATAGAGCTTTTACTCTTCCTTCTCATTTATCTGCGCGCTGAATTTTCGGCTGCTGTGAAAGATATTTGACGCCATAATCGAGGGGTGCCCGTTCTGGGGCACCTTTACATTGCTGTGTAAAAACGATGAGTGATGCGGAAAATCCCCTGAAAATATGCGATTTTTTTCCCTGATTATCCCTGTTGCTAAAAAGTCGGAAAACCTATTTATGTAAATATGAGAATTTTAAATGCCTTTTGGTGGTTGTCATTCATTGCCGAGTTCCAAAATGGGAGAAACTTAACTGGCAGATTATTGAATATAGTTAATCTCCTTCCCATCCTCCTGTCGTAAAGAGACACGAGAAACATTCGTCCATGTAAAGTACGATGAAATGACTTATATGGAAAAAAATGTGTTAATTGGTTCGCACACATTATAGTTAATGACTTAATCTTACTGGCAAAGGAAATTTAGCCTAAGTCCAAAGGAATTCTCCGTGGCTCTGCCCACCTCAACGGGTAGCAACGACCAGAGGTCCCTTATCTGCCGGGTAACGCAACGCAAACGCAGTAATTCCGCCAGACTCAAAGGGAGCAGGACCAGTACCCACCCTACTGTGGATTGGTGTCGATCATTAATTATTTGCAAGGGACAAAGGCTGTTTCACTCACCCACTAATCTTTCCCTCCCTCACACGATCCAGTCAGTTGCCTGTTGGGACAAGCTTGGGTCCCACGGTGTCGGTCGAGAACCTCGAGCCTACTTATGAGCTGTCTCGAGAGTTAATCCCCATGTAGCAAGTCCCTGTGATCCTGCCGTACCCTAATCCCACATCCTGAAGCTTCAAGAGGTCTGACAATTCTGCATACGGCTGTAATTGAAGAATTGTGTCACTTATGGTAATTTGGCCAACGGCTGCTAATGATCGGGATATAACTCTCCAACGGCCACATGGATTTTGAGCACGACACTTCAGAAAATCATCCACATGCCAAAAACTAAAATTATTCCCAATTTATTATTTTATTGAACTTACAGGAAAAATGATTCCTCACCAGTTGACCGAGGACATATTTTCTAAAGATCGGTTGGTATAAATGGATATCTCATGTGGTTGGTCACCGGCGAGTTTCGCTAAACCTCCTCATGTGTGTACGGATTGAAAGGAAATAGCTTTAGTTTTCGGCGCTTTGGCGTTATACCCCTGTTCCTTTATTTACTGCTATTAGTATTTTTCTCTCGGGCCAAATATTTTCCGAGGCATGTACTTTCCAGGATAAAATAAATAATTCGATTCGAAAACTATGTACATATTTTTGTTTTCATTATACTTTTGGAATGTGTGGTGTAATAATCACATCTAAGGTGCTGGTTTGGTGTGCGCCAGAGTTCTAGTTAGCAAAGTCTTATGGATATTATTACCAATTAACGTGATGTATTAACCTTTTGTGTACCAGCTCTCATATCATTCCACATTATCCGATTTTTCACATATCGTATTTTTCCCATCGTTTCATGATTTTTTCTCATATTTTTTATAAATAAGGACGGGTTCTTCTTAACTGCCGGAACGCTTTTTCCTCTCATCTGTTTTTAATTCGCCTGGGATGTTTAGTAAATAAGCCGCGGAAATTATCTTAACTCTTTGTTCATTTATTGGTCGTTCAATCCTATGATTGGTTGCCAGCAGCCCTCCACCCTTCCCTACCTAAAGCTAGTTCCCTTACCTCCTGGTATCTCTACCTATGTACTTTCCTCTTTATTAGGTCCATGAACGTATTCCTGTGTCTTTATCTGGGGACTTTTCCCTCTATATTGCCTTAAATTATGTTCTTCACTACCATTGTGTCTTTGTTTATATCCAATCCATCTTGTTCTTCTCTTCTGTATGGAGTTCCATATGGTCCTTTCCTCTTCTACTCTTCTGTACACTTCATCTTTTCTTATTTTGTCTGTCCATTTTATATTCAGGATACTCCTCCAGCACCAGGTTTCGAAGACTTTTAGTGTGTTCTGGTCAGCTTTATTGCTCTCCTCTTTATTGCTTTTTAATTATTTCTCTGATTATCTGATTGAAGAATTTTATATTAAGAGTAGCGTTCAGGGATTAACAAAAATAGCAAAGATTTGTTAATTCCTGAGCATTATGGAAAATTTTTGGCTGAAAATATTGAATTTGTTAGTAGTAGTGATTTGGAAATAGCACTCTTTGTCCATATATCCATAATCTCCTGCAAGCCACTTCAAAGGTTCTCGACTGAGAGCGATTTTTACCGATAAACCATTCAATGTACCCAAATAGAGTAAAGAAAATTACGACCAAGTTTTTTCTCGGGCCAAATCTTTTCCGAGGCATGTACTTTTCAGGATAAAATGCTTTGCTAATAAATACCAGTCAAGTAATCATGATTTCTATTCACATCAGGGAAAAATGACATTTTAAACCCCTCCATTCTCCATGCAATTTCCCTAAAAAGACTCGATTTTTTCAATTGAATTAGCTCGCATGTCGCGGCGTCAATAGAGGAAATACTAGGGGCTCTTCCTCCTGGTCTCGTTTCCTGGAGACGAATGTTTACTCCTCCTATTATCTCGTTGTCCAAAGCATTCTTTAATTCTCGTTCTAGGACTCGGTAAGTTTGTTCTTCCTCCCACAATCATCAAATTGGTGTCTACCTCCCACTCTTATTCCTATGGCATTCCGCTCATTCCTTCCAAAATCCCTCCTTGGATTATCTTCCCAGTTTAATACGCTAATGGAATGACAACACCGCCGTAAAAAAATTACGAGACTCTCCGGAGCTATACGCACGAAGCTGCGCTGCGCTGCGGTGTCTCATAGGTTTCGAATTAAAAACTAATTAGTAATTATGTTTCATTTCGATTATATCTTTCACATTCATTTCTTCTTTGATTACGCTAAATCCTCAGTCTAACTTAAGTAATTGGAATTTTATTTTGCGGGTCTTTCTCAATTCTTTTCATCTATGTAATCAATGGCTCTGCAGTGAAATTATCTTTTAGTGACTCTACATTTATAGGATTGAAGTCTTGCAGTTCCTTTGCCTTTGTTAGCGCATCGAAGCCAAAACAAAGAGCTGTTCTGTTTCATATTTCGGTAGTGCTTATTATCTGATGGTTGCGATGCATTGAAGTTTCATTTGATGCATGCATATTAAGGTAGTTATGGTTTCGACTTTATGTAATGAATTCGTCAGTTTAGAACTTACCATACATGTCTTCGTTCTTTAAGCGAATGATCATTTTCGAAGAGCAGAGGTTACTGCAAATGTTAGTCCCATGCATATCGTCCTGTGCTATGATCTTTTGCAAGTATCTTGACTCGTTTGTGACCGATTTATTTCTCTCGTTCTCAGTGCTTAATAGTCCTTTGCTGTGTAATGACTTTCTAATTTATCCGCTTTCTCTTCCTCTCCTTGCCTTTGATCATGACACAGGATCAATAATCCATGCCGGATGCCCTGGAGAAGGTTTGCGTTGTGTATCAGGTTTTTTTAGTAAAGCGCAAAGGTTGGTGAAGTGAAATTCATGAAAGAGGCGATAGCATGATCGTCCCATCAATTCGCGTAGCAAAACAGTAAGACTGTCTGGCTGATTCCAAGAAAGGGAACTTATTTATTTTCCTTAAAGAAATCATAATGACATCCTGTGCTTAAAATAAATTTATTCTCACCTAGAAATATATGGAATAGGTGTTGGGAATTATTAGGAATGGTAAAACGAAAATAAGCTCAAAATGCAGTTTTTTTCTGTTTTTATTCGCCAACTGATGAGCTGCACATTCTCCCGTAACTTAAAATGTGCCCATTACTTTAAAAATTGAGTTTTTTGACCTCCGAGCAACGCCCTGAGTTTTATTGGGTTACTTTCCGCCGAATAAGTCGGCGGACAGTCGTGTAAACACGGTGGAAGTTCGGGATTTCCAATTTTCTTCAAGGAGAGAAAATGCCAGATCCTGTGGTGCCAAGGTCGCTCAATAGCAATTGTCTTCACTGAGGGTTGAAATTTACCATAAGGAAATTATTTGACTTGACCGGGATTCAAATTATTTGCTGAAAATTACTTTATGAGAATCAAATGATTTTTTCATGACGGATTTCAACCCTTTGGCGTATATGCACCTGTGCGAGTGACTTCGAACTACATCATTTGTCAATGCAATGATTTGGAATTCTTCAATTGTACTCTTTCTTCGATGCAGGTCTTCCCATAGTAAACAAGTTTGTAATTGATGTGCTTGTTTTGGAGTGTGCTCCATAAGCATAGCATGTTTCTCAGCGTTTTCGTTGATTTGGCAGTGCATTTGAATTCGATATGACAACTTGCGCCTCATATTCGCTGGTTATCTTGGGTGCACTATGGCTCAGTAAGCACATCGATGGCAGTCGTATGGTGGAATGGTTGCGAACGCTCATATCGATTGAGCTGCGAATATATGGAATCGGACGACCCTGTGGTAGTATTGAAGGGAGAGGGACTTGGTGCACTGACACTTCTAAGGGACGCTCAACCAAGTAAAAGGACGGTAATTGCAAATATGTACTCCAAGTCGAGTAAACAAATCCGCGAACAAGCAGAGTTTCCGACGGCGTGCGGGGGGAGAGGGCGGAGAAGAAGGGCGCTCCTCCCGCCATCTCCTCCCCCCAACAGTCTCCCTTCATTATATCTGTTGTGGAGAGGACTCCCCGCATCTCCAGGTTCCTACGCTTCCACCAAGATATCTAGACCTCATTCGTGATGGTCGCGGCTCTTTCCAGCTGAAATAGCATAAGGATGCTTTCTATTTGGAACTATGCTGATTTTAAGTTTCCTTATAAAGTAACTTATACGATCTATTAATTAAGAAACGACATATATACTGTTAATATCACAATTACTAGCCTTTTCATAATTATTTAATCTTTTTCCCCCTGACCGTAAATACAAGAATGTAGGAACAAGAAAAGACCCATGTTTTTTTGAATGCCCCCAGTTCCGGACATCCACATTTCAAAAATCCCTCACATTTGCTGCCTCGAAGTTGTGGAATGACTTGCCGAAACGAGTGAAAGACAGTGCATCGCTGGAAATGTTTAAGAGAAAACTTTTCAGGCATTTACATTCCAGTGATTCTTGATCAGTGATCATGTTATTCAATTATTCGCTTATTGATATCTTTGCTGTTCTTTTTCATGTCAGAAGATGCAATTTAGTTTTCCATATTATTTGGTGTGTTATTACGTTTTTAATTAAATGCCTGCTTCCCATTCTCTCATCAGAAAGAAGCAATGCAGCCATTTCATTATGTAACTACCCAAATTGTAATCAGCAATATTGTCATGAGTGTTCCTTGATTATTTTCTTAACAATTTTTTTGTTCGTGGTTGAGTGTACTGTATATATCTTTTTATTACTGTTGTTTTTTAATAAAGTGTCAAAAATCTTAGTTTTATAGGAGTAAAACTTCTAGAATAATAAATCGGGCAAAATGAGATGACTGAAGTGAACTTAAAACTTATTTCTTTCTCAGTTGCTCTGTCTTTATAAACTTTAAAAATATCATCTAGTTCTTTGTCAAGCAACATCTTTTACTTGTGTATATAAAAATTATTGCTTGCCTCAGAGCTGGACCAACTTTTTGGAGATTTGAAAGATCCCTTGCTTGCCATATTGCATTTTATTTCAAGTATGATTTAGAGAACATATTAAAAGAGGTACTTAGCGTCCTTTTACTTTTGTGCTGTCATGCACACGACCTGCAATTTTACTATATAAATTTGAAATTTCAAGCAAATCTCCCCTCAACATCCCTCCTGCTTTCATCAGGTTTTAATCATCACTGCGGCATACCGATGTAATTCTCCTCTCGAAAAATATACTTCCTTTTCATCATCTCTCTCACAAACGTTTCCACCTGTTCTCGTTCTTTTGGCTCGAAATCATCCCTACTCTTCCCTCACCTCTCCTTCCCACGTCAGGGGGCGCACTCCTGATGAAGTTCGCGCCCCTCCATCATCAAACACTCCAAGACGTCCTTTGTTTCTCTCTTGTTTTCCAAACCCCCCACCCTCCATCATCTCGCTAACTACCTTTTCTTTCCCCAGGGATGAAATAAATAAAAAATAGGGTTTAAAGTTTCCGAATCCCTTCTCCAAACTCGAGATCCTACGGAAGTGAAAGCGACCACCACCCACTCAAAGACGAAGAGATCTTTTAGTATACCTTTCACTACTTTCCCCTCCTCCCAGTCTATCTGGAGAGGACGGGATCCGATGGTCGTTATTCGCTCTCCGCATACAATCCAAAATTCTTCTCGTGTTCGAATTGCTTTAATTAGGGCATTATCGGGAAAGTTTTCATTTGGTTTTGGGCCATTTTTTACGAATTTTGTGGGATCAGACTTTGAATACCCGTGAAAAAAGGAAGTAGAGTGTTGGATGCAATAGGAGGATGCAGAAGCGTATCTTGAAAAATAAAATTAAATAGCACGTTATTGAGCTTATTATTGCTACTCTATTGTAACCTTTCCTCTCTCTATGCATAAATACACATAAAAGTCATTGATTCCATTGAGTTGAAACTTCATTAAGTTCGCTAAAAATCCAATGCCGGGGTGTGATGGTACCAAAGGTAGCAATTATTGTGGTAGTTTATATGCCGATGTTTTCATGGATATAATGCCTCAAAATCCGCTAGATGAGACTCGGAACTTAAGAATACATAGCACCTTACATTATTAGGAACTAAATTGGAACTTGGCAATGAGACAAAAATATTTTTGCCCAAACATAACGCACTGTGCAATGGGACAAGTATGCATTTTGCGTTTCATTTGAAACGGCCTTTCGGCTTATTAGTATGGCCATTAAGGGAAAAGAAAACTGTTGTTAGCAGATGAAATGAGGTAATTCATTAATTTTATTCGTTCATCTTAAAATTTGGTCATTCATTTTATTGAAGAGCCAATGAAAAATCCTATAATTTGCTCTCCCCACGGACTATTTGTGATGCGTTAACGATCATTTACCTTGCGGTGACCTGGTTTTTTATACTTTTTTTCCAAACCGTAAAATCCGCAAATCCTTCATGCTTTATATGAAAAGAGAACTCACTTTGTACATTCCACAATATCCTGGCATTGGATTTTCAGCGAACTTCTAAGAAAGTTTCAACTGGATGGAATCAAATACTATTTTATGTGAATGTATTCATAGAGAGAGAAAAGGTTAGAATAGAATAGCAATTATAAGCTCAATAACGTGCTATTGGATTTCCTGTTTTTCAAGATATTTTATGGAAAAAATAAAACAGTGTGGAATCTACATACAAAGTGAGTTCTCTTTTCATGTGTCACTTATCTACAAAGTAAAGTATGGAACTTTAACTTGTTTATCATGATTAAATTATATCATATCTGGAAGTAGATATATCTATTCAAAACCAGTGACAACAAATGTATGAGGTTATTGGAGTACATTATTAGTGATAGTGTAGACAAAATATATGCGAATGTGAAATGGAAAGCTCAGTTTTCTGAAAATGTGGAAAAAGTCGTGCCGAATAAATTTAAGTTGCGTGCCATCGTTTTCGCGAGAGTGCATGGAAAATGCTCTAGTGTTCACACTATCCATGACGACAAGCGGCTTTTCGACGTCCTCTGTGATCGTCTATCCAGCGGCTTCTCAGCGCCTCCAGCCCTCAGCGATATTTCATGCCGCCCAAAGTCAAACACTGGCGATTGCGCCGAGATACGCCGTTGACAAACAGAGACAAGGCGGGTGGAATGGATTTGCGAGGAGTTGTGGCAGAAAACGTGCACAACGAACGGAAACAAAACGAAGAATACCTCGAAATATGAACGCCATAAAAAAAGCATATCGCCAATGCGTTCTTGTATTTTATTTTCAGTCTTTTATTTCTCTTTTTTTAATCAGACGCAAAGGGTATATTCAACGGCCGAAAAGCTTCTTAGCATCTAAAGATCCCATGCCGGATGACAGTTTCAAGAGGCTTTCGTTTCTCCAGTGATGGTAACTTTCCAAAGATACTGTTGGCATTTTTTATTGAAGCAACAACTATTCCGTCGTCAACCCGAATGGATGACCCATTGCGCTTGACATATGTTGAAGCCTTGAGGGCGTATATAGAGCTTTTATTAGACACTACACTATTATTGCGTATATTTAAACGTGTACGTATATTATACACGTATTTATTTGCCGGACATTTAACATATTTTACTAGAGCCAAACTAATAAGGTAGAAACGTTCACGTGGATAAGAATAAGGAAATAAACTGCCGAACCAATAGATTTAACATTTCATTTATTCCACGCAGGATAAGGGACCATAATATTTGCTATACATCAGTTCTAGGATGCATTGACTCTGACTAGGTCTTTGCACTTGTGCTAAATATCTTAACATCATTATTACTTAATAACATCACATGTAATATCTTTGATGTACTCTTGTATGATTTTTTACCTTGTAGTGGTATTTATCTATCGTATTAATAATACTACCCAGTAGTTTTATAATAAGTAGTGTACTGCATGGTAGCATGCTTTTGTACATAGCACTATCCTAGTTCCTTATCTGACCCCACAATGTTGCCCTGACCTCTTTTGGCCAGCTCCTGGCATCCGGGGGAATGAGCGCGGTTCTGATTTCAGCTGGGATGAGGGCTTCATGCCTGGAGTAGAATCTCCCCGTGCCACACACTCCTAGTTATGGCTTGCACAATATTTCGTAGATGTAGATACACACTCGTCTCAGAGTGGTTGAATTTCGAGAGAATCTGGATGGCGAATGTCATCCGCGCGACTACTCGATGGCTAGCCAAAAGCTTACCTTTTTATGCTAAAAAACGATGGAAATAAAAAAAAATGTTCGCAATAAGTGATGCGTTCTTGTTTAAAAAATATTTTACTGATAAAAGGTTAGCTATTTATTTTTTTCTGGTGTGAATGACTTTTCACGAAAAGTTCCTACTTAAGTCACGCCTCGTAACACAATGCACCACCGAACTCGTCGCGAGGGAACAGGAGAAAAGCGTTACGAGACAGGCGAATACTCGCTTCTGACTACTATTTACGCACCAAATTTTCCTACCGATACAAATTCATGCACCACCATCGTACCTCCTCCCTCTTCTCACTAGGAATCATAATCAGCTAGTGAAGAGCAGGAAACTAGTTTCGAGCAAAATAAGAATTTCCGTTTACCCGTATCTAATTTTTGAAACTTTCATAATGTTTTAAAACATACTATCCTCTTTGGTAGTTCATTAAAATAACACTTTATCCATCTCCTGTTTGAATGCCTTATTTTATTATCGTGCTTCATTTTTTCCGGTTTTCGTCCGCGGCATCAACGCTTAACTGTAGTCACTAGACGGCATAAGAAACCACTTGTCAGACGGTTCCCAACTGGCTAGGCGTTCACTTCGGTGCCTATGGGTGTGCGTAAGACAGTCTCTGAGTTAGTTGTGTGAAGGGAACATGAGATATGAAGGGACTAAAGCTAGTCAAAGACCCGGTAGTCCACGTAAGGTGGACCATGGAGGGTGCAGTGTCCATTGCATTGACATCGCAGTCTCTGAAACGGGTCAAGAGCTGGTAGGAATCCAGATTTTATCATTCTATCGCATCGGGCGGATACCATTCAAAATCTGACACCATACGACCACCAGTCTGCCAGGAAACCAAGACTACGCGGCGTCGAATGTCACCTTCCCCGCTGTCCTCGCCGCTGTGCCAAGACGAGCCGCATTTAACTGCTTCCTCCACTCCTACCCAAGGTAATCCAACTACCATATTTTATCTTCCATTGTCGAGCACTCGCTCACTATACCTTATCAATGTGATTCTTGAGTTTTGCGTGAAGTAAGGGTTAAAAGTGAGTTTCTCAAGTGAATCACGATGTATTACAAAATCTCGTGAGGGAATGAATGAGTCCATATTATTATTGGTTTAGTTATAACCATTGATTTTCATGTAATGGGTGAGTTATCACTGGTGTAAGATTTGCATTCTGTGAACCCTGTGGATATGCATGTCACAAGACTCAATGTTTACGTATCTTAGGTAGTGAGTTTGCATTTTGATGATTGTTATACCTTTCTTTTTTGTCTTCTCCGATTTTATGCCTTTAGAAAGAATCGCCCGCAATAGATTTTGTTTGTACTATCCACGGGCTCACGTTACGTGTATGAGTAGGCTAACACAATCCTTCACTTTGTTCATTATTTTTAATTTTCTCTAATAAGATTAAGCTCACGTTGCTATTTCTATTTGCTAGATTTTTTTAAACGGAAAAGTTGAGTTCCATCATGTGTAAGTTTGGGCATTTGACTTTGATTTGCCGTAAGAGGGCCATCTGTGCATGATAGCCTTTGCTCCACCTCTTGCTCGTTTAAACCCCGTACTCGCAGTCACTCCCATTGAGAGACATTCGTTCCAATCTTGGGATACCAAATTCACTACCCACGGGCGATAATTTATTGAATTCTGAGAGACATTTGCTAGGCTTCCAACTTCGGATGTTACTCATTCCAGTCTCTCTATTTGAGCTGCCATAGTGCACTGAGCTTGTAGCGGCTGACCAAAACTCGAGGCTGTTGTGAGACAATGTGGCAGCTTAGTCTGTGAGTGGGAAAAGGAAACCTTCTTAATGCGGCTGACGTGGTATTCGCGAGACATTGAGTGCGCATTTTAATATTTTTGAAAAAAATAAGTTGCACATTTTTTTAAACGGCATTTAATGTATTTAAACGTTAGAATGTACCGTACAGGCATTGATGGAAATGACACGAAATTCATGTTTTCATTTTTCTCTTAATTAAAGCATGTTATGATTAGAGTTCACAACACAGTACTATGTAAATATAGACGAAACAAAATTGATTTTTTTTCGAATATTGAACTCGACGTGAAATCTTGATATTCGTTAGCCGTAATTGTAGTGATAAAAATATGTTATTACGCGTTTAGAAAAAAATATGTTAATACGTAATCGAATTTTACCGAATATTTGTCATGTAACTTTAAGCCGTGTTGTAATAGCTTTGAATTGCGAAAAAAACATACTGGTGTAGCACAATTTTTTCACTTTTTTCTACGGATGTAACTGATGAGAACGTGTATACAGCTTCACGAAAAGCTGTACCGAAAAAAATATCGCCACTACCACCTCAAGTGATTCGTGACTTTCGGAGCTGAAAGTGATGAGGGTTAATATGGCAACAGGCTATGTTGAACGGTGGAGTGAATGGCTAGATTGAATTTCAAGACAGTGAGAAAGTGTGCCAAGGAATCCGGAGGCAAACAATACTTTAAGGGTAACAGGCGAATAAGACACATCTTGCGAATAACTTAAAACTCCCAGTTTATTAGTTTGACTAACAGAAGTACCTCGGTCGTGGAACGTTCTGACTTTCAAGTTTCTATGTCAAATCTTTTTATGGACTCAGGCTAGGGTGAACTGCCGCTTGTTATCAAATTTAGGAGACATGTGTTTATTTCAAGCTTAAATCCTACTTTATTTAGGAAATGTCAATCGAGCAAGGCAAATAAAACCCTACTTTTGCGCACAAAATATGACGTATCAAGGTACACTATTTTTTAATGCAATGCTGCTTTTTCATGTACTCACTTTTTAGAATAGGAGAAAGTACTCATCTAACAATTAATTTTTGCATGTCCTTCTGTTGTCTTATCTCACCTTTTTGTAAAAAAAGTTATGAAAAAATGTAATTATTGAGTGCGCATTTGCATGATCAACTTTGATAATAGTTCATTCTGTTGAGCGAATGATATTATCGTGTGGGTGACATATTCCCACAAATGCCCCAAGAGTCACAAGGCAACCATTTATAATTGAGTAAGCTATTTCTTACTTTACGTATAAAAACGAAATTTTCGCTTACAACTTTTTAAAATTAGTTAAATAATATGAAATATCCGTCGCTCAGCAGAATGGAAAATGAACTGAATGTCTAATTTGACCGATAGAAGCCAGTTACTTTAATATTTAGTCCAGATCTGGAAATTCATATATTTGATTAAGTTTTTCAAGTAGAGAAAGAGAAGTATCGTGTAAGTTTACTTAAGGTAGTTTGACCGAGATAGTTCCCTAGTTTTTATTTCAGCAACCGTAGGAAGCATGAATTGAGTATTACATTACTAATGGTGAGATAATTTACTTTCATATGACTAAAATTCTATGTAAATCAATGAAAATACTCTATAAAAGTCTTTAATTTGACTCTTTTTTCACGCGGTTCGTTTGAAGCTCTTACACAACGGTAGGTTTTGGGCGATTCTGAAAAATACTGCGATGACCATATTTTTTATTTTCAAAAACAGTTGTGCAAACGTAAAAACGAATTTTTTAACGGACACTAGATTTTTTTCCCGAGATCTAGGTGTTAGAAATTCCTTTTTTGTTAAATAGGGTCCCTCTGAAGTGTATGCACGTACCATTTCTCATGTGAAAGGGCTGTTATTATTCATGTAAAATATCGCAAAGTAGTTCAGTAAGGGACTGATATTTTTGTTCCTTTGAAAGGACGAGATATTTTCCTTTAAAACGGGACCGAACTCATTGATTTCTACGTGAAATGATATTTTGTTCAAGCTACCTTAACATGACTTCTATAGCGTTAACGCGAATCGTGACGATCATCATAATCGTCATCAAACAGAAATACTGTAGAGCAAAGTAGGGATATGGTTTTGAAGCGCCAGTATTTATCCGTTTTGTGAAAATAGGGTGAAAAACTATACGCTTTCATCACTCTACTTCTAGGTTTCGGTGAGGCTTCGTGAGATCGGTGCAAAAATGCTGCAAAAATACCTCCAAAAAATGATCCTTAACATTCCTCGCAGTTACTAGAATAAGCTCCAATGGAAAATTTGCTCAGATTGCGGGCTCTGCATAATATGAGTACTGGTAGAATTGGTTTTTAAAGATTTTTTGTTTTTTTTTTTTAGATGAAGCATTCAACTTTTTATTTTGATTTCTCTGAAGCGATAGTTATTCGGTAAATTCTTGGTTGTGGAATCAAATCAAATAAATTTCCTCTCTACCATTCGAATAAAATATTTACCGATTTTCTGCCTTTTACGTTCATCCCGAGGGATTTTTGATTCGGCGATAACCACAGAATATTTCTTGCATTTTAATGTACTAACCTTTCATTTTTATATTTTTTATACAAAATAACATAAAAAATATATTTAACTCTCATTTTTCATGGCTTCACATATATTCAGTCAGTCATTTTTTCAACTCTAAATTGGTGGCGTTTATGCTGTTTTTATCTTATCAAATCTGCCGTGAAGATCAAAATGAGGTCGGAAGGGAAATATACAGGCCGTGTAAGGAAAGAGTGTCCAATGTAGAGGCGGATGATCCCCTACCGGCTATGGAAAACTGCTTGAAAGGAGGATGGAATGGTGGAGAGGGACGTGCTTGTAGGGAGAAGATAGAGGAGGAAGTAAGAGGAGGAAGGAGATAGCCTTGTGGACGCAATCATTTCCGTCAAATGACGGTCCGTAGAATTGCGGAGGAATTGTTCATAGGGTGTGAGCCCGGCCGTGGCGATGATGGTCGGCTAAGCAAGAAGAGGCAGACCTCGTATATGAGAGTTCAGTCATGTGAGGAGTTTCTCATTAATTTCTCGCGGTGACTGAACCAGTCTTTATCTCTCTCTCTCTTTCTGTCTTTCTCCATCACATCCAAATGCCTTCTCCATTCGCACATTCAAACTCATGCTTTGATCTTTTCTTGTCTCTTTTGGCTCATAAGTCCCCTTTCTCGATTGTGCACGCCTTACTGAAGTTTCATTTGGATGGAGTGACAGATGATATTGACATATTTGTACTCATCAATTGTTTTGGCAAGATTCCTGAATGGAATTTGGCGGCCTACATCCATTCAACACATACTCTTCTACGATAAAATCGATGATTTTTTTGGAGGCAACAGTAAAACCAATTCGAAGTTCACTAGTGTTTGTTTTGCATTCAGCGTGAAGAACTCGTGGAATTGGTTATTTTGATGTGAATGTGATGTTATCTGTAGAAACGTCTTTAATGAGGTAACTATAGCAGTCCTTCATGGTGTCTGCTACAATCAGGTATGCGTGCAAAGATAACTTAATATTTCTTCTTTTGATTTTCTCTTCTTCTCTGGGAAGAAACTAACTTCTTTCACGTGTTTACCTACTTGAACAAGACTTCTGGTGCACATAGCTCCTGAGTCACATAAATATTTCAATACCAAGACCAAGAAACGAAAATTTTAGACAAAGTTATCTTTTCTTGGGGCCCAAAATTTTATCCGCATTGCCAAAACATATTGTAATATTAACAGGTGAAGCTAAATTTTGTAACATGCTGAAAAATGGTTATTTGATACCGAGGATGTTTCTAATTTATTATTGAAACAAGTGTGAATACGTAATTATGATACTTATACCTTTTGAGCATATAATTGTCAATTTGTTTGTCAAAATGTAAGTTTTCTTTTACTGTAAAACATATGTGTAATTATGTAGTAATACCAGCTGGGGAGTCAACATACAAAAAGATTTTTTTTCTTTTTAATGTGTCAACACGCCATCGCATAGATGACGACTGTTAAAAGATAATCGAGTCGATAGCCCAAAGCGGGAATTCCCAAAGAGGTACCTATATTCCCGACGAATTCGTTGTTGTTTATTTATGTAATAACCTATGTAATAACTAGTCGTCGTGAAATAAATTCCTTATTATTATTAATTTGACTCAAAATTTTACAGAATCGAAAATAATTTGTCTAAACTTGTTTTTTCCATTAATGTCGCTGAATTATGCCAGCCTCTTTCCTTCATTACTTGGTGGCATTCCATTGTGAAAAGTATTTAATAAGATATCTTTCACAATTCCAAAAATGAAATAATGCGCCTCGACGACATGGGCCTCAGTTTGGACATTTTCAATCCCTAATATAAATATCATATGACGCTAAAGCTTTGAGACCCTGGTTATACGTGTTATTTTATTTGTGGTTGTGTGAAATGTATCTTATTAAAAACTTTTCACAATGGAATGCCACCCAGAGACGAAGGAAAGAATTTTCTTTATTTAGTAGAGTTTATTTTTAGCTTTTTAGAGTTTTTTTAGCTTAGTTTAATTTAGTAGCTTTATTTATGTAGAGTTCAAAAGATTGTGTAAATGAACTGGCTGCCAAAGTCCATTGAATTTCATGGAAAAACATGTTCAAACTAATTCTTTTTGTTTCCATAAATGCTTGATGAAATATGTGCACCAGTAATCTTGTTCAAGGAGGTATATGCGTGAAAGAAGTTGGTATCTTAGCAGGGAAGATGTTATCAATGGAAGAAAAAAAATTTTACTGCCGGAATACCTGATTTGAGCCGACAGTATAGAGGATTTCCGGGATAGGGGAGTGTGGAATTATATTAGAACATGATTTTTTTGTAGGTATACTACGTATTCTTTGTTGTTCCGTGCCCACACTCAAATTGATGGTCATGATAAGCTTGTATGCTCCTGGGAATGCGTCTCAAAGAAACCCTTGAATAAATAGACAAATTATAAAAACTAAATGATTCAGATGTTTTTATGGAAGGTATTATGAAAGAAATCCGAGTGAAAAGGGATAGGATCTCTGAATTGGCATGAGAACCCAGGGTGAGAGATTTTTTCTGGTGAGCACAATTTCATTTTCCTAATCCGCGAGAATTCTCGGTCTGATTCACCTTCACTTCTCCCTCCATTCTGAACAAACTGCAGTTGCCGGTTTCCAGCGACCCCCATTTCTTCCCCAGCCGCGCTAACCCCGTCCAAGCGTAATCTTCTCCCTCGTTCGGCGAGAATGGCGCTCGCAGTTATAATACTAGTCTTGTGATCGCTCCGCTGGGTGCAATCTCCCGCCGTGCTTCGTCGGCATGTGACGCGGCACGATTTTGTTACGATTCCGTCGAGTGCGATGTGTCACTCTGATATCGACCGCGAACCAAGAAAGATGGTACAACCACCTCTCGATGGGATCGCCTCGGCGTTGATCTTGTCGCGCCTGACCAAATCATGTCGCGACTTCCTCAGCCAATCGTTTTTCTTGGTTTCAGAAAACTGTTCGAAGTATCAGCGATTGAGATTGAATCGCTCGACTTTAAATCACATTTTTTTAAAGTCTAAATATTCCCCTTTCAAAATCTGAAATGTCTTATTTCTGCTTTGAAAGAATCCATGATAGAGGAAGAGTGTGGATTTGCAATTAGCGATAGTGTACTTACAATTTAGCTACGAATCATCAGCAGGCTTTGTGGACTGTGATAGGATTTTTCTTTTGCTCTGTAGCAAAAGGAAATAAGAGACCGCCATCAAAGCTTGGAATTAACTGAACCGGTACCGAAATCAAAAAATCATATCAACTGTCGAGTTTATCGTAGAAAACGGCCGGTTGCAAGATCATTTAGGTAAGGAATTTGTAGCTTCGCGATCCATGAAGTTAGGGACCTTATAAATTATTTGAGGTTGCAGGAACACATCTACTAAGTACATAACTCATTTATTAATAGTAAATAGCTTCGAATATTTGACCTAATTTTCTATCTCCGAATAAGATTTATGAAAGTTTAGCCTATGAATAATTGCTAACGTACATGATAGTTAGCTAGTGAGAGTAAAAAAAATGGTAATTTGTCTCAAAACAACTCTTTTATCTAGTAATTATGTCTCCAAGTGGTTCATTGCGCATCCGCCATCTTGGCATTTTATGGAACTCATAAGTCTATGTCATAAGTTGAGACCAATACATTTATTGAATCTTACTGTAACACTTATTGAATGGTTGCCATGGCTCATGGGTCCCATGACTTTATTGAATACATATTTATTGCTCCTACTACTGGTCGAAAATGAAGATGTTGATCGCTAATGAACTCCAGAATTGACTCCCATGAGCCCAAGGTATACAGTCATCAATCATAATGCTGCATAATCAAACTAAAGATAGCGAGATCTTGAGATATTCTGTTTACGTATGATATCTCGCTGTTGCCATATCAAGGGATTCATTTCGTCCCGTAGGATCACTCGGAATGAGGATTATTACTCGGGCGGTGATATTTTGTCTACTTTTTCTTGAAGGATTCTGGTTTCGTTGAACTCCTGAGATATCAGTGTGGTGGTGAATAGATGTATTCCCGTCTTTCATGCGCCTACCGTGACCCATTTTCTTGGAAGAAGGAGATGAGGTCATGAAAAATTCACGAAAGGGATTCTGGCTCACTGGATGAAGTCGAATTCCTAGCAAAGCATCACATTACACGAGCACGCACGTAAAAATGTGCTCGCTCGAGGAATTCCAGCCTTCTCCTTGGGGTGTGACTCTATTGCAATCGATGCATGACTTCGACTCCAATAGCTGTGGCAAACATGCGACGATAAACGCGAAGACGTCACGGAAGCCTCTCGAGGGATATGTCTTGTACGGAGACGCGTCTTTCTTCACTCTTTAGTGATGCGTTGGGTAAGTGGACCCGGACGTAACTCCAGAGATTTAGAGAGTTGCGTTCGGGTGTCTCACTTGTGGGATATCGCGGATGGATTTGGGCCAGTAAGGGAGGCATCACAGGCAAATCTCTATCCAGGGAACAA
This sequence comes from Ceriagrion tenellum, assembly GCA_963169105.1. Lineage (NCBI taxonomy): Eukaryota > Metazoa > Arthropoda > Insecta > Odonata > Coenagrionidae > Ceriagrion > Ceriagrion tenellum. The sequence goes on along the minus strand of OY720636.1, from coordinate 30,224,590 downwards.
TATGAAAGGAATTTGAAGTACGAGGTATGCGTGACATCTGAATGAGCGGGAGACTGAAATCTTCGTTCTTAAGCCTGTACGCACGGGGACATCTCTGACACCTAAGCTGGTGAGAGAAGTGGCTAGCATTAACTTTCTCCATGCAAACTATCACATCGCATGCTATTTTCTGACGTACGATAGAATTGCATGCTATTGCCTTGCTGTGGTGAGAAATAGGGATAACTCAATTGTTGTAACGATCTGGCTGTCAATAAGTGTCCATTTTCGATTTCATTTGTTTGTAAATAGCGAAATAACATTGAATGAAGAGGAAGACTATGAGACATAAGGGCTTAATGTAATTTCTAATAGACTGCGAGTGTCATGGTACTTTTTTTACATTCCATGCATGTTATCATTTATTATTTTCTGTAATTGTGCGTAGAAACATATTTAGTGTGTGATTAACGAGTATGTATCTCGTTTCTAAGTATGATAAAAATAATGATGGTGATAAAATAACTATGTACAGTAAAATTATTAATACAAACTTATGCTATTGACGTTAGTTATTTTCAATGCAATCTGAACGGCATCCGTTTCACATGCAAGGCAGACAGCCCGCTTCCGCGATGTGGTCGTTGCCTTAGGCTTCGTGTGTACGGAGAGGTTAAATGTTGCTCGTAGTCCGTTGCCGACCTTCTATCCGACATGGCTGGGCGCTGATTACATGATGACTCTGTTCCAATTAAAGTGAGCTTTAGGTAGCACATGTAAAACAGGAAGTTACTTAGATTGTAAAAAAGGATTTTTGAACTATCAATATAATCATTTGTTGTATCTTCTTCTCAACATGACGTTAAAATAAATTTCTTGTACTATGGTGAAACTTGGAGGAGAGATAGATCATGAATCATAAGTGATACTGAGGAACCGTTTTAAACCTGTTTTAGGGCCATTAATATGGGGAATTGTTCCAAAAACTATTATTATTGTCTTATCAGTAAGATGTAATATGTTTTTTTGAAGTTAATTTTATGATCAGTAATGCAATTGAGATCGTGGGATCTCTGACACTCTTTTGGACTTCTCCTTTAAAATAAAATTCCAAAGCGCCTAATTTTAATGCGGATGTCATGAAAGTGCTCTACTCGTGTAAATTAGACGCTAGTAGTGCAATCCCAATACGTGACATGAGGATTTCCTTTCACGCTTGGTACATTTTTCCGATGATTACTACTCTATATGTGCACTTGAATAGGAATTAGATTTTTGCCGCAGTATTATGGGTGTGAAAACCGGAAACTTTTTCGTAGTTCCCTGTGTAAAGGTGCGGGAGAACAAATAAGACATCGCAAGTATTTTAACTGAAACGGTCGATGTAAATAAAGCCAATATTTTGTGTCAACTTTGGAGATAAGTACTCGTGTTTGCTGCTTTGAAATAAATAGACAATAGAAATCACCTTATTTTCCATTACTACCATTCTCAAATTAATTTTATGACATTAATCATTAAGGAAATATTTTGCTTGAATATAATTATCAAGCATACTCATGAAGCCTCATTATTGAGAAATTTTTGTTTAAAGTACGTAATAAAATTTTTGAAGCTTTTTTCGCATTTATAATTAAAGCTTTATTTGTATTTAATAACTTTTCTCGCTGGTTTTAAAGAAGACATAACTTTAATCGGCACTTATGCGTTAACTGGCCGTTCATACGAATGTTACCAAAAACCGTTCTTTAATTTGATAAATTTGAAGGGTATTCGTGGCCTGATTAAGTTGTATCCGTTTCAAAAATAAAGTGGCTGTCCTTTGATTTCATTGCTAACCCCAAAATTGAATTATTCTGTAATATTCAATAGGTAACTGTATCAAATTGCTCAGGAAATGCCCGATGTAATATACACGCGTTATGGTTACATTATATTAAATGTGGAACTTGATGGCCTAACTTCGTAAGAGAAAGCAGTATTTCCATTTAGTTATTTAGTTAGAAGTTTGAATACGTTACGTCTTCTCCTACAAATTCCACCGCCTTTTCATCGCGGTTATTTCTCGTCCCTAGCCCATGCCATTCCATTTCGAATCGATTCCTTCTCCTACCATTGCATTCCAGTCGCCTGCTACTATCAGGTTTTTCTTCCCTGGGGCCTCTTTTGATGATGTCTCGTGATTGATCATATACCCCAACGACTTCTGATTCCCCATGTTTACTTTTAGACATGCACACTTGAACCAGTACTGAATATTGCGATTGCATTGGTTTAAGATGTTAAAATGTCTTTATATTTCTCCCTCTTTCCTGCTATAAAGATCATGGTTGTGTGTCTAATATAATCCTTAAACATTTTCTTAACCCTTGAAAATCTTTCTCCTACCACTCATTCTAGTCTTCTGCTACTATAAGGTTTTTCTTCTCTGGGGATTCTCTCATCATCTTTTCTAATTGCTCGTATGCCACAACGACCTCTCACTCCCCATGGTTACTTGTAGTCATGCACACCTGAACCTTTACAGTAGATTGCGATCGAATTGGTTTAAGATATTAAATGTCATTATATTTCTCCCTCTTTTCCAGCTATGAAGATCATGGTTGTCTCTTTAACCCTATGAGATATAGACTAAGCCATAAAAACCAATAAGATAGATAAAACTCCTCCTTATCCTTTTAGCTAGCGCCAGACAAGTCAGCACAAAATCAATGTATTAGTTTACTGTAGTACATATAATAGTGATTCAAAAGAAATTCAGGCTGTATTTCTGGTTTTTACCTTCATAAATACCATTTTAGGTTTCTTGAAATTGAACTCTGGAGGTTGCTTTACACGGTACATTTTATTGTACAAAGAAATGCATCACAGAATGTATAAAACAGTGAATGGAATTAGAGAGGCTCTATTTCCCGTTAAGTCATTCAGACAATCATACAATTTTCCGCTTTACACGGTGTAATTTTCCTCATGTAAGAGTTCATGCATTCGTTTGTACAATAGAATGAGCCGTGAGAATCAGCCTTCAGGATTCTTCGATCATTCAATAGTTCTATGGAGGGGAAGCAAATATGCACCCGCTCCTACCTCTTTCCCAGCAAATCATCCCAAGGGCATCTTATGACGATGTTGATTTACGAGCGTCCAGTCCACGAGTGTTTACCCAGTCGAGGTGGTCGAATGGTCTCAGTGAAAGCTTGGGCGTCCGTCTGGCTTTTCTGGTCTCCCAGTTCTCGAACGAAGCGAGGAGTCACGCGAGAGTTAAAGCTACTCGCGTAGTTGAACGAGAACTGCTAGACTCGTCTATTCATCGACGTACCCGGTATTATCCGGCGTATTCAATTTGGGTACTCATTTTCAGTGGTATTCACCCAGGCATTCGAGTCGTCAGCGTGGCACTCAATAATCACCCAGGTATTCGTCTGAGCATTTATGTATTTGTCCTAGGGCTCATGCAATCTTTCAGGTACCCAGGCTCTCATTCGTGAGCTACAATACCAGTGAATGAGTACTGCTGCCATATCCCTAGTCAGAAGCTTTTTATACAATATTATGCATTATTTAGAACTCCGCACATTAAAATGGATCTATATTTTCAGGTCCAGAACGGTTCAGTGAGGGTTAAATTCATAATTGGTCGTTCAATCATTAGATTGGTTGACTGCAGCCCTCCTCCCTTCCCTATTTAATGCTAGATCACTTACCTCCTGTTATCTCTTCCTATTTACATACTTTCCTCTTTATTTTGTACTTGAGCTTATTCATGGGTCTTCCTCTGGGGACATTTCCCTCTATTTTACCATCTGGGGGTCAAAAGTGAGGCCTGGTTACTTGGCAACAAACGCATATGGTTTCAAGCGGCCGCATCTCATGATAAATTAGCGCTCCTTTCCCTCATCTGCAGGCTTTCTCTGACACATTTAGCTTTATTCAAACCCATTGTCGCATTCATACCCAGGGGTGAAGAAGGAAAGCGAAGATAATAGGGCAAGAGCTTACCACATTGGAAACCACAGTTCCCGATAAGTCGCCGAAATTATGCATAATTGAGCTTAGCTTAAATGTCGAGGGATGATCTTGCTATTCGTTGGCATGCTATTGCCCCTGTTTACAAGTGGCGGCCATTATTTGTGAAATTACCTTAGCCGTCGAAGCACGCTAACTAAAAAACGGATCTACTATCACCATGGTGAATGTCGTGATAAATATCAATTCTAAGCACTGCAGCAATACTCAAACCACATCACCACTTGTGAGCCAGTTTCCTCTGACATGAATTTTATTTCTTCTAAAATGAAGCTTTGGGTTACATGGTTGGGTGTAACATTTATTCGATAAAGACTCTCGATGGCTAAGTTGAAGTAGATGAGGAATGAATTTACCAAGATTTTGAATCCTCTGATATAATACCGTAAGACGAACAAAAAATTACCCATAAATTTAGTCTGGGAGATTATTGAATCGGTATCGCGTTTAAATTTCTATGACAGCCTTGATATTCTAAAAAAGTGCTCGAGACACTTTCTTGGTGATTGACGTGTATGTGGTTAACTTATCAGTGGGCTGCTCTTATATAGTCCTTATTTTATAGAAAAGAAATGATGACTACTATAGTTTTAAATGTTTTTAAGTTTAAATTTCTTTAAATGTAAGTTCTTTGAAGAGCTGTTGCTCGATTGTTTCCTATGTTATGCTTATGGTATGAAAAACATTCATAGTCATATGGGGTTTGAATGCCTGCAAGTTTCCAGAAATCCTTTTCCGATTGGTACGTTGCCAAACTTAATCCACTCAATTCTGACATCTTTTTGTGATAATTCCCTTAATTCTTACTCAGAAACAGTGGCAATCAGGTGTGAGTCTGGAACATATGAGCTACGGCTTTTATCTTCTTACATCAGCAGGAAATTGCATTTGGCGAGAATCTCCGGGTTTTTGGAAAACTTAAAGTAAACTACTAGTTCATGAGTGGATCTTGGCGTGTGTTTTGAAGAGTTTTTCCCACGCGACACGGAGCATAACCTTCAGTTAACTTCATATTGACGTAAAATTCTACGTCGATCTTTTTCCGCACTTGGCAACTGCCTGACTCTGCTTGAGGTCGAAGTAATATAATTGATTTCTTAAATAAAATTGCGATGTGAACCCCAGTGGCCAATGCTCCGTTCCATGTGCGATGTAAACAACATACCCAACCCAACGACTGATAAGTTAAGGAGTTGATATTTGAAAGCTGCCTCTAGAAAATCATTTTGATCGAGTCCCTGCCTCACAACCAAAGGTTTTTTTTTAAATTATGAAGTAGAAAGTTGCAGTGTAACATGCGCCGATGAGACGAAGTTGGACCAAGTGTTAACATTGTGTGGCAAAAAGGTGTCTCTGTTCAGAAAGTAGCGTATTTAATCCTACGTAGTTTCTAACGGGAAACAAAAATTGGGTGAATGCAGAATTCTTTAGTTGGGTGGATGGAAGTTGGTTTAAAAGCATTCTAACGGTAGAATTATTGGGTACAGAGTTGTTTTAATCCAGCTTTGAAGTAAATAATGTTTGTAAGAGGTATCTATAAAGCAATTTGTGGGAAAAATATCACGTTTAAACTGAATAACGCACAGTCCCAAGGTTCTAAAAGCGGCGGAGGAAACATTTATGATACCGGCAACGATAAAAAATTATTTTTCACACAAAAATTGAATCTTAGTCCAGGAAATCGATTTATCTCTTTGAGAATATAGTCAATTCGAGTAGTTAATATCATCTTCAGATTCCATCTACGCGTTAAACTGTGTAGCATATGAGTTTAAATAAACACGTAAGTGAACTTCGTGAACCTCCATTACACATGACGAGGATTGGGCTTTCCACATCTTCTAGCAGTCATCGTCAACAAGAGGTCTTGGTCTCTTGGAGCGACCAAAACGGGCTATCCCCTCTTTCATTCTCGCTCACACATTTAGCGAACAGAAGCCTAGGCTCCTACCACCATCGAGAATTTCTTTCGCAGGTCAAAATTTTCCCTACGAGCATATTCTCCCTCATCCTTCCCCTCCAACTGTGGGGAGGAAGGTCTTCCCGTTCCGTTTGTTTCTTGCCTTCCCGCGCAGGGGGCGTGGTTTGACCGTGTTGTCACATCGACGTCAACTCGGGACTTAGAAATTTTTCGGCTCCGAGGTGATAATTTTTTTTTGGACAGGAGTATACATAAAGTAGTAAAGCTTCGGGTAGCCTCCTAAAAACCTGAGTTGAAACTACTTTCACCGTAACAGTAGACGATGATTTTAAAGGAGTATAATACACTTAACCTAATCAATGAATTATCAGCCAAAACTATATACAAACAAAAATAACAATGTTGTATATCCATTTGAATTAAATAAATGCTTTTAGATTTTGTGTTAGCTAGTAGTAGACTGTACACTTTTTGACACATATGTAAGAAACATCTTTTTAAAAAGTTTTGTAAACATTGTCCGTGTACATTCTTACCAATTTTTGATATTTATTGCATCTAAAAAAGTCAGATAACCATGAATAGCCTACAAATAACCTTGGAACGTACTTAAGCCAAAACCTAAACCAACTAAGGCCTACCCAGCGCGAAAGCGAACTGTGATTACTTGGCCGGCCGAGGGTGAATATATTCAGCTATACGTCACCGAGTGTAGCCATTCTCGGCCTCTGGTTTCCTATTAAATACCCCGGGAACGTGTATAATATAAGTTCGGGCACTCCGCCTGTTTCTCTTTCGAGAATATCTCTGAGGCAGTGACTCATGACCAACCGACCGATTATAAACGAGTCCCGAGGCCGTTTTGCAGAGCTCCAGTCAGGTCCTCCATCTTCGCCAACGTTTCGATGCGTAACTTGTTAATCATCCTAAGGGTTGCTAACGAGGATCTATTCGCGCATGAAAAAGTTTGCGGAGATGCAGGAGGAATTCTTTTAAAATATTCTCTAGGAAAACACTAGGCCTTACATTTATAAAGAATGTTGTTCTATTCTCTTAGGATGGTTGGTTATTAATGTATGGTTGACCTCCATTTTAATGACTGCGTCAAATGTACTCGGATAGTACTTCCCATGTTCTGGAGGGATTGACGCTGCTGAAAGGACGAGTGGTCATAGCTTTTGCGTGTCCTAGTTGATTTGAGATTGTGTAGAGAGCCATTTCCATTGTTTGCGATTGTTATGTGTCCACTCGCAGATTGTCCCTGTGACCCCAGGCCGTTGGGTTGACCAAAGCTAGGACAATTCTGGAACACGATTACGCTCTGGGAGAGGTCATTTCCTTTCACTCACCCCGTTACAAGGTCTAACCGACGGACACCATTACTGCTCGAGTCTTTCACCCCGCGTCGGAAGTGATGAAATGAGTGCTGTCTACCGACGCTGTGACTCTTGGACTTAAGTTTATTTTCAAAGGGTCACTCTTGGTAGTTATTAGCGAGATACATTTTTATATAAAGTTCAGCAAATTTGTTCTCAACGCAATGAAAAAAAAATCTCTTCTTTCTAATGATAAAAAATATCAGCTGTTCCCTACAAAACTTTTCAAAATTCTCCCCATATAATAGAAAGTTTCTTATGAAATGGTACGGCTTTGCTCTCTGGAATCATGTTATTGAATTAATAATGAAGTTCTGTGTCAACAATTGCGTCAATAATTTATTCATGCATTATTTAGACATTTTTTCAGATAATTTTGAAGAATGGATTCTTTACGTACCATATTATTTTTTTTAAATCACCTTAAAAATTGTTTGTAATGGATTTATCTGCGTACGGTGCGAAGAAACTCGTCGAGTTAAAGACTTAAGCTTGTATATTTATCCAATTAATGAGGACTTTGTCTCATAAAATCCTCGTTGGTACGTTATTAATATTGCCGTATTTACTTCAGCCTCGTTACTACTGCTTGGACTTTAAAATAAAGTCAATTTCTGGTCGAAATAATGATTAGGAAAAAATTTAGATTAAGATCTTGACAATAGAATAGCAAAGGAGCGGTTAGATTCCCATCGCATTCCCTTTGGTTGCTCCTCGCAGGATATTCTCAATTTCGCTCGCTTTCGAAACGGCGTTATTGGGACAGAGAGCGCTTCAAAAATTGCGATGGAACGGTTATTATTACCTGCCTCATAAGAAAACATTGCTCGATCGTCCAATTGCGAAAAAAACGCCACGAGGAAGAATTTGCAGAGCATTCCTGGCTTGTAGGTAATATCGGTTTTGTGGCCTGATCGTGTTCTTACTTGTGTGTTTGCTCAGTGATTTTTTCTTTATCTGTTTATATTTCCATTTCCCAGTCGCTAGAACGCACCGAAAACTATCTCTTTCGAGAAGCGGATTACGGCGCTAGTATGCAAAACATGGATATTTTCATGAGAGAGCTGGGCATGCAAAATGAAATTGGCGCACGAGTTATTTCGGCGACCGTAATTCAAAACAAAGTTTTTTCCTCATTATCGAATAAAGTGGAAAATTTTTTGGGGACATATTAATGAAGTTGTGTAACTTTCTTTATCTGATTTTCATGTCTTATGTCGAGAATATGATTTCAAATTTTACTTGAATGTGAAAACAAGACATAAGGCCATGACCCGGGATTTATGCGCTAAATATAATAATACAATACATTTTTCTCCAAATAAACCACATGGTTCAATAAGTTGAAGTCACAATGGTTTAATAAGCAAACATAACTGGCATTACTCTCTTTAATTTTTTTGGCTCTTATATGCGAATGGATTTTTGGATTGATACTATGCGCCTATTGATGACGTTATTTTGGTAACTAGAAAGATGCACACCAATGTTTCATCATCATTATCATCATCATAATCTTACTTATGGTACTGAATTGACTGATAAGATACTTTATACCCCAAAAAACAGGAACTTTCCTAAATTTTTTGTATTACACAAATCTTATTCTAGTTTGAATCTATTGATGTTTATGAAAAAATGATGCTATGCGCCTTGATTGTAGTATTTTAATGTGAATTTACTAATTGAAAAAATAACTTAAATAATGCTCCGCTCATGTAGAATAATATTTAAGAATATTTGAATTCGCTTGTAATTATACCTATGCAAAAATAATTCAAAACGTTTTTACACTCGCTTTAAAACCAGACACAGCGACAAATAATCGTTGGAGTATATTTAATAGCAAAGTTCCTTGAAACATCTTGCAGTTTGTGAATAAAATATGCCGTCCATTCCTCCGTTCTAAATGCAAATATTGTAAATAAGGAAATATCCTCCTTTTGTTTCGGAATTACTTCTAATAAAGAAATTTATCCTCAATCATAGCAGTCCTCAAAAAATTAGTGCTGAGAGTTCATTGATCTGAGCACCAGTTAATTGCTAGCCTCAGTGCAGTGTCACAAAGAAAGATTCCGCATGTGTATTTGGTGGAGTGCTTTTTGGGGAGCGTAGGAGAAAGGAGAGGGGGCAGAAAGCAGAGGGGTAGAGGATGTTAGTGTTTGTCAATTGATATGGAATTAATCTTAATGATTCCATCTTATTCAATTCTGAAAAGAACAGTTAACCGATGTTTTATTTAGGAACTTATGATCTAAGGGTATTTTCACTAGCAAATGACTTTCTGACCATGTCTCAACGCTTTTTCAAGTGCGAGGAAGGTGGTAGGTCTCTTTTAATTTTTTTAAATGACCGGTTATTATGTAAATGTAGCTATATAATCGGCATTTAGAGAGTTGATTTTGCATGACCTTAATTGGGCGAATCCCCATAGTGTAAGAATTGCGTACTTATACGAATTTATTTTAGTGTAGCTGCATTCCCAGCAGTAGCAAGAGAGATTTTATGTGATGAATATGGTACACTTTTTATGCATAACAAAAAAGCACAGCCTACAGCTGATCATCACCTTTAAGCTTCTTATCTCCTAGTGGTCCTTACATGAGTGGTAACACCTGGGAAAATATACGCAAAGGATTTCACTGAGAGGGCCTCTTCTGAACGTCTTTTGTTTAGATTCCGCAGTCCCCCTTGTGTGTTATCTAAGTTGTGTTCTGTGAACAAGTAAAAATTAGCCATTTATTCAATGCATCAACAACATGTTTTTAACAATAGAGTTTTAGACCTATTAAGTCTATTTCAATTAATGGGATCCTAATGAAGATTTGTTTCATTAGAAAAGTGAAACTTGAGATATTAATGGGAATCTGATATAGAAAGCTTGATAAATATTTTGCATGGTTAATAAACACTAATTCTGAGATTATTACACTTTGTTGTTCGATAAATACCTCAATTTATTTTTTAGATGTAGGTGATGATTTATTTAGTGGCTCTTAGGTTGACTCTCTCCTTACTCTTCCCTTTTCACTTTTATTTTCAATTATTAAGCAGTAAAATTATTGTTTATTCTCTTTTCGATTTGAAAATCCTCTTGTGTTTTCAATTTCATCACACTTCCTCATGTGTTATTAAATATTGCTGCAAGAGCTGTGAATAAGTAAGTAGAGTGCTTCAGTGCGTTCAATTCTCAATTCAGTGCTCAGTATTTAAGAGCGTTCTTACATCAAATGTACGAGTTTTTGTTTCGTAATTCGTTTAAGGATGCTTCAAAATTGTATCATGGCATTTCGCCTGGGGGCATGTTGTAATCTTTTCTTAAATGCGATAAATTCTTCATTGTGGGAGGAGTTATCCACTCCAAAGACCGTGTCTGTGTTTATTTAATTGTTTGTCAACCCTGTCTTTCCTCAATCTTTGTAGTTCGATTCAGTGACTACGAATTCAGATTCGTGCGTCGCAAAATGGTCTGCGAAAGCGATTTTGCGATGGAATTTAGGAAAGGCAGCGTCGGCAACAATTAAATTAACGAAAACACAGCCTCTGAGGTGGATGAAGTTCTCCCGAAATGGAGAAGGTCGTGCATTAAAGAGAAAAGAATACAACATGCCCTTGGGTGAAATTCCGTTGTATAATTTCAGTGCGTTCCGTAACAAAGTCTGTTTGATGTGAGCAGCTGTGAGACAATTTCGGTGGCCGGGGAATAAAGAGAGCCTTGAAATCTTGCCGGGGGTGGCTATCGGTTTGAAGGACCAGGGACTTATGTTTAATTTGCTAACATTTGAACCAGCCACCCGGTTAAATTCTCTTTTAAAAGATTGTATAATATCGCACTGCTCCTGGTTGGGGGATAAAAATTCTGCCAACCGTTAGTTTATTGAAACATGTTCTTCTTTTCGCCTCGTCTTGTTTTTCATCGAGATTTTTCTTCTATTTCATATTTACATTGCTCCTCGTCCTTTCATGAGACCTCTCATATCCTCTGAGAATCCAATGTGGACCTCTATCGATCCCTGCAATGTGCGAAAAAATGTTTCTTTACCCTCAGAAACTGTTTATTTCATTTTGGAGACCATATATTTCTCGTTTGATGCGGGTCGCGTCTTGAAACTTTCATTCCAGCTGGCCGCCAGAACTCTTAATCATTTCAGTCTTTATTGTAGTGAGGGCTATGTGCCATCTATCTGTCCCCAAGCCCTGTTATAAGTAAACGGGGCTCCGCCCCCTACACCCCCGGAACGGCTTCGCCGTTTTATTTGGGTATGAAAACATTTCCTGAAAAAAACGGTTTACTTTCAATGGTTATAGTTGTCGAAATCTATTTTGAGGGAAGTAAACTCTTCTCGTCCTATCTCGTCCGTCATTTCTCACTGTCGCTCTCAATACCTTTCGTAACCCTCGTCTTTAAGTTTTTTCATCTTTCCGTGCTCTTCAAGATGCCTCTTGTTCTTTTCTTTTCTCAAGCATTTTTACATCAAGAAAGTTCATCCTTTGTTTTCAGCGTCCACAACTGTATCAGTCAAAACCCCGAGGCGTCTGCCAATAGCTATCAGAATCAGTCTATGAAATTCATTCTTTGAGTCATAGAAATATAGGCTAGTCCTTTATCTCGATTTTTGTTTGCATTTTGTTTTGTTCTTAATGAGTTTTCCTCTGCTTTCATTGATACTTGATTCAAAGTATATCCTCGAGTTACAAGTGCGTGACTGTCTTAGCACTTTTTCCTGCTAAAATTCGTCATTTCTGAGAAACGTTGCCATCTGTCCTCTTATTCGCTGCAGTAACAAGCAGAGAGAGCCTTGTAAATGAAAACACTCCAGAGGACGGGCTCAATCCACGGTGTTCATTTACGGTGGACCGATTACCGTAATATTCCCCGAGTATTTTTTACATCCCCTGAGAAATAAATTTGGTGATATTTGTGACTCTTTCAGGAGAAAAATTGGCTGACAGAATTAACCATGCTGATGGAAAGGGAATGCTTCCTAATTGCAATAAATTATCAAGTAACGTGAATAAAATAGCGATAGAATCACGAAAATTTTAGTTTTTTTATGGTGAATGGTTTTGTATTTAAAATTTCAACATAATTCAATGAGATTTTGCTTTATTTAAGGTTTGAAGATATTTGAAGGACTTGCATTCAAATTGCTCACTCATAGAAAATCAAAATTTTAGTCTCTCATGTAATCTTCCTTACGTTAGTAATTAGTATTGAAGGTGCAAAACGGTGCTATTTTGAAGCCTCCATTATCTTTTAAGTTATAAGATCGTGGATGATTTATAAAACTTTGTATTTATTGGATATAATTATCTGTCCTTTGCAAATATAGTTAGTAAAACTGTTCTAACTGTATCCATGAAAAAGTACTTTATTGGTAAATCGGTTGGCTTATTTGATGCAATATTCAAGTTTTTAATCGGGCTTGTGTTTCGTGTAAAATATATGATACTGTGTTTATATTGCATATTGGAGTGTAATAAATTTCTTTGCCAGGTTATTTTCTCACTTTATCAAAAGTTAGAAATTTTTACTTTTTATAACGTCGTCCTCCTATTGACTAATTATAATTCATGGAATAACTAGTCCATGAATTAATGCAAATAATTTCTAAGAGTTAATGCTAATAAATTATATCAATGATTAATTACACGTAAGAATAGTATGTCAGGAGTCTTAAATTAGGTTATAGCTCCGTACTTTAAAGTAAATAGACCAGTCAAACTTATAAGTTCGTTTTATTCGAAAGTACACGTTTGGGTAGTTCCGTCGGTCAGAAACGTGAGTTTATGCTCTTCAACGGTCATTTATTTTCTCATCTTCCAACACCCTCATTTCCAGTTATATCCGGTAGTCACTTTAAGTGCTTAACCGTTAAGCATGCTCGCATTCTCGAATGATCGCCTCTGGGTTACTCAACTGATCCGCACTTTTGAACTATTCATCAAAAACCATTTGATCACTTCCTCGATTTCTCTACAGCGACATTGGCATTGATGCATTTGGTAGGCCCTTTCATAATAGCCGGCCAAAATTTGGAGATGAATACCCTCTCTATATCAATGGATTATCCTCGACCAACTCTCAAGTGATGAACTCCAGTTGAGAGTGAGGTTCATTAATCACGGTAAGCCTCGGTTCGCAAGAGGAGAGGAAACGAGTGAGGGTGAAATTAGTTCCTCGTTTTGAAAGCACGATGGTTCTTTTTGCCCTACACAATTTTATAAAGTGAAATATTCATGAAAATATCGCTTTGGAGCATACAGATTGCTTGCTGGTAGTTTATTCGTAAACGTGAAAAATTGAAAGAGATAAAGTGGAATTTTTAAAACTAAATTAAGTGTACCTTTTCCAACGTCGTTCTATGACCAATCACTATGCCATGGCACGCTTTATCTAACATTTTAGAACAACCGAATCATTGAAAATAATATTTTAATTCGTTGAGTCGTAAATTTGGGAAAATAAAAAGAAATCGATAAATATTACCTGCAGAGTCAATCTTTCTTTTGCAATCATGCAATATTCAGAAAAAAGTATATACTAATATTTGACAATGTAATCTTGCATGGTTGTGATATTAAGTTGTGGATATGTCTAAAACCCTCATGGTTCCATTAGCTTAACTAATGACTTTTAAAACAGAGTTGGGAAACGGTTTCTTCGATGCATGGCCAAAATGCATGAAGCATCAGTTAATTTCTTAATATTCAGAAGCGTTTATGCCACAATTTCTAATATCAGTGTTACAAAGCCTTCCAACCGTGCCACAAAAGTTTTATTCAGATGAATATATTAGTCGTCTTAGCCATTTCATTAAACGTCTTGTAACATTCTCCCTTAAAATTTCTCTCGCTGATTCTTCCACCTCCAGGTTTTCTAATTTCAGAATGTACCTTGGGTTTATCTCATCACAGATTCTTCCATTTGGCTCCATTTCGAGAATAATGTATGCTAGTGTTCTGATGAGAACTTTTTGAGCCCCAACTTATTTCCGAGGACGCAGATAGTTTTCTGTGGATCTCATCACTGCTTTATTTTCAAAGCTGTCTTTTCAAGCTCCACCGGTGTGCTGTTTCTCGGGATTACTCTCTTCCCACCATTTTCAAATCTCCTTATTCTATTAGAGTTTCTATTTGCTTCCTGAGGGAAAGTTGGTGTTTCATTTTCAACCTGTTATGTTTCCCTTTTTAATCAGTTTTATCGTACGGCACCCGTGTCTTTTTAAAACTCAATTATTTAATTTGAATTGAATAAATATATCTAAATTTTAAAGTCTTTCGTGCATACCATGTCATTCACAGCAGCATGAGTTATATTATTGAAACTACGTGTTTTATTTGCGTCAAGTCCAACACAGTTTGAGTTGCTCAGTGTATATTTCTAATTGTTGCTCTCCTGAGCCTCTCAAGATTAAAATTAAATCTGAAGCTGAAGAAGGAGGAATTTTGACACACAAAAAACGGCTGTGAAAAGCGAAATGGCATTATCATATACTTCCGTGCGTAAGTACTTTTAAGAAAAGGCGCCAAATAGACGATTGATCACCGTCTATTTTTGGCGGACTGAATGTAGCATATACTTTCTTAGTGCATTTCAATACGCAAAACTTGGGCTAATTTTATTGATTGTGATAAATTGTACAAATTGTGCATATATTTATTTAAATTATCAGTCAACTAATTATTCTCGATGAGAAATGAATTAAGCTCATGCCTCTTATTCCAAGAGTATCACTGGACATACTTTAGTATTGGTAAGCTCCTGCAAACCAATGCAAATACGGTAAAATTAAATATTAAATTAAAAAGATTTAGAAAAAATGCATAAAATATAATAAAATAATTCACACATTTTTGAATAAATCTACATATTCCTAAATGAACAAACAGTCCTGAGATAGGGTCCATAAATCTTCCCATAGTTCCACTCTGATTCCCCTTTTTAAAAATGAAAGCTAAGCAGATTTCGTTTTTTGACCTACTGAGTATATATAATTCTGTTAGGATAGCCGTTTTTCCGATGGAATTAGACTTTTCCATGTCTCATCTTACAGTAGATATTTTCAAAATTTTTCCTCGTTAACGCTTCAAAATATGGCGTTAATTAGATTTAGTTTCCTTTTATTTCCCAGCGAGACATCGGCTAAAGTTTTCACACCCTCTGCTTTCTTATTCCTTCCTAATGTATGAATTTGAAGAGTGTCCACCTCTCACGATTGCTAAAGTCGTGATTGGTATTCCAATTAAAAGAATGTCGGAATCTTAAATCCAGTGCTCTAGCCGTTGAACGAAGTCCATCCCCTTGACGTCATAGTTTACCTCTCCAATAATTCCCAACTCTCCCCTATCATACACCCTCTCAAAATATTCTCAGTCTCTCAGACCTACTCTTCACCTCATCATCGCATCTCACGAGTCTCTTTAGAGTTCATCATTCTCTCCAAGTCATCTCTTCCATAGCGTTCGACGGAAAACACCCTAGTCGATTCCCCCACTCTCCACCCCTTTGCTATTATTCTGTATTCCTCTACGCATCTCCACCCTCATTGCCAATCCCCTCGGATTCTTCTCCCTGGCATTCCCTGCCTTCCTCTTTCTTCTCTTCATCCCTCTCTATCTCCTCCTACTCACTCGATAATCTACTTCGCAATTCGCTTCCAAACCTCTCTCTCTCTATCTCTCTCTCTCGCTATTTCTCAGGCAAACTTGACTTTCACTCTTTTATCTTCTTTTTTTATTTAAGAGGTTTCCCTGTTTATTGCCCATCTGTCCCCGATTCCCTTAAGAGCGATCTCCTTTCTCTCTTGTATTCCCTACTTTATCCTTCAGCCTTTAGAAGAAGTTCGTCTGCCTAATGCGGAGAGGGATCTTTCTGTCTTCCCTGCGATGTCCAAATGAGTGCCTCCTATTAGCTACGATCCACTTCATCCTTCAGTGGAAACCCAAAAATAAGGGACAGAAAATTGAAAACAATGGTGGAAAAAATGTTGCAGACCTATTGAAAAGGTTTTCACTTTCTAGATAAACATTACTAATTATGAATAATATTGATATTGTTTATTTTGTTTTGAATTGAACATAGCCTCAATTTAAAGGAATAATAATCACTCAAATACTTCGATCAATCTTGTAATTAATTTCTGAAACAATACCAGCCTCAGAAACAATCGAGAATACTCGCTTTTTTCTTTAACGTTATGACATATTCTCTGCTTGTCTCAATGCCATATGAGGTCATTCTCTCCTTCACTGCTGTCCGTATCAGACTGCTAGCATAAATACTTACTCATCCTGGATCTACTACATTCAGTTGGCGAAGGGATGTTATAAATATTTTTGTTGTAATATTACTCTTATAACTCCTCTCATGTCGAAATTTGTCCTTTTTTCACTATCATGATCCAAAGTGTGACATTTCATTGTTTTCTGCTCCCTTTAATTCTAACTTCTTTTTTGCTCCTCGTTCCATCGCATTCGGTCTTTATCTCCGCCCGCCTTGTCGTCGAAATTGCGTGGAAAATCGGCCCGTCAACGAACACCATTTCCTCCCACCACCTCATTCAGCCTTATTCCCAAAGGATCTGACATTCTTGCCATCCCGTCGCTGCCGTTTTCCAAGTGGGCTCTCACCCTCATTTCTCCAGCCCTGTCAGGATAAGACTTTCGTTCCTTTCATCAAGGGGGTTCAGAAAAAAAGGATCGCTGGTCGAGAGGTATTTCGCTGCCTATTTGACGTCCCTTGATTTTACTTGTGTTAAAGTTGACAAGGTCAAAGTTTTCCTATTTCCGATCGTATAAAAACAATTCTCTTCCTGCAACTCACCCTCCGACATCATATCCGACATATTTAAATTTCATTCATGCGGAGTAAATAAGAAAATAGTGAATTGGATGAGAAACTTCCTTGGTGACCGAATTATGAAATTGCGATGCGTGCGAAAATTATGCGATTAATGCGATGGCGTGAAAGTTTCTTTACACGGCACACACTCACGCGAGGAATAGTCGTACTAAATTCACCATTTTTTAGTTAGTGCGCCGACAAATACTTTTCATTTTTATAACATATTACATACTACAAGTGCGAAAACGGTCAATTTTGAGCTCTTAAATATTCACCATGGCTACGCACGGTTCCTACGTAGTTTCACGCCATCGCATTAATCATAGTAAATGAATTTTTATAAATTTATGAAAATTTTTACTTGAATTCTGCTTTGAATTTAAACAGCTGATTGCTGTCGGTACTTAAGGTTAGTTTTATGATCGACTGGTGCGTTCCAGTATATGACCATGCGAGTATGCACGCGCCTTTATTGAATTTAAACATATACGAAAAAGTTGCCTTACATTTTCTATTGACGTTTTTTCCCAATCTATAGATATTAATGGTCCAAATTTATTATGGAGGCTGATTTTAAATAAAACGATCTAGAGGTAGTACACTGTTTTTTGATAAAAAACAAATTTTGACATAATATCGAAAACTCAAGAAAAATGCTTACAAATGAGTGAAAAATCGACCTTAAATACTCTGAAATAGACATTTTACATCATATTTTCCCTAAGTATCAACTGAAATGCGTTAAATAAACTATTTTATATTAATCTTAGTGAGAGTAAAAATTAAAAAAAAATTTTCAAGAAATATGGAGGAAAAACCCTTAAAAAGTCGATATTTCCTGAAAATGTGTGTAAAAACTCATTTTTTTTGTCAGGTTAGAGTGGAAAGCCTTAACCCTGCGCAATAATCTTGAGAGTACTTCCTAGTCACAGCAAAATATTAGGTTTAGCACCCCTCGGGAAACGATTTGCGAGAAAAGCCTTTTTTCGAACCACCCTAATGTCCATGCTACTTGCAGTTCTCAATCTCCCATTTATAAGTGTGCTCTGCTTTCTGCCATTTTTAAATTAAATTTTAACGGATATGGAATTCCAATTTCGCTTCATTGCAGTTGTTTTCGTCCTTTGTCCCGTATGAAATTCAAATGTCCCCTCGCATTTTTCCATTTCATATTCCGTATGAGATGGTTCATTGGACAAAACCTAATTCAACCTCATTTTCTCATCAAAATATTTCGGCCTCATAGTTTGCCTTTTTCATTGAATGTATGTGAGTTTTTCCTCCCAATTCTCCTGCGTAGTAAGAATGTTATTTTCTTGTTTCTTTTTGGTGTGTTCTTGAGGATCAGTGTTATTTATTCGAAGGCTAGAGTATAAGATTTCCCCTGGGATTGGCAAAAAATACTAGTATTGCTTGCAATTTCTCTTCATGATTTCTATCACAAACTTCTCTTTACTTCTAATTAGTTTCTACTTACATTCTTACATTGATTTTTCTGCCTTATCTGTCTCATCGTCAGCTCCTACGTTTACGTCATGCGGCTTGTCGGCCCTACGCTTTAATCTGCTAATGTTTCCAGTCAAGGAATTCAAAGATTAATTTCTTCTCATGATTGGAGTTTCTTGATTGTTATAATGTAATTTCTCATAATAACCTGCGTATTTTGTCTTAAAATCATTGATTGCTGACGCTCGTTTGTGAATTCGAGTAAGCAAATTGAATTTATTTCCCGACGACCTTTCTTTTCGAGAGTAAACCATTCAGTGTGGGACGCTGCTTTACAGAAGAGCAAAACTTCCACCACTTCTCAGATGTCTACTATTCATGCGTTAATTTAAATCTCATGCATTCAAATGTTAACGATATGCATTAGGTTATCTCAGAAAACTTCGTGTCACTGCGATAACCTAATGCATATCGTTAAAATTTGAATGCATGACATTCATATTAACTCTTGAATAGATGAAGTTCCTCGTGACTTTTTATCTCCTCTTAATTTTTTGTAGGGCTCAACAGGTTTGAGTTATTTTCTCTGTCGCACGTCACATTGGGGAATAAGTACGTAATTTGATTCAGTTTTCTAGTTTACGTTCCTTAACTCACATCTCAAAATTCCCTCCTTTGTATTTATTTCACTATCACGGTTAACCATAAGTGGTAAAGAATGATTTGAGTGGTTGATTAGTTTTTTATGCATCTGCAGAGGTAAATTCCATTATAGAAATTGCCTTTTAACAGAGAATACTAAACTACATGGTATCATGTCTCCGCTCACTGCCAAATATTCATAGTTGTGGAAGAGGACTACTCTGCTCTTCGATGATGGAGATTAAGTTTGTTGGATAACACTTACTCCATGAGTTGTTCCAAGCTTTCTCTTTGTCTGAAATCTAATTATTCTGTTTTTAAAGTAAAAAATTAGAACTGAACTGAAATTTCTCGATCAGATCTATTTATTTCTCAGTGAGGAATATAGATAGTTAATTATTTACAACTGAATTTTTTTACGTATGTATTCTTTTACATTCTCCCTTATTTTAAAATGAGGTATTGATATTGTCCATATTGCTATTTTATGACCTAATATCGTGAGGTCCATTTTTATGTATCTTTGGTTGATAGCTTTTAAATCAGTAATATATTTCCTAAGAGTGTTAAGCGTTGGGCCGTTTGATCTTTGGGTGTTCCACTACAGAAGTATCGTAAGAATTTGGGTATCGTGCTACAGAAGTATCATAATATCCTAAGTTCTCTGAACCTTGTTCTTTTCCGAATGTTTCGTGATCACAGCTATGTTTAACTTGGAGTTCTGTAACTCTGACCTCATTTATTTTCCGAGAGTTACCATGTGCATCCCACTTTCCAATAACCATTATCCATTTTCTTTTTCTTTGTTAGTTGTCTGTTTTTCCAATTCATTCTGAGGCTATTGATAGGCTTTCTAACATTTGTTTTTTCC
The DNA here is from genome assembly GCA_963169105.1 of Ceriagrion tenellum. Lineage (NCBI taxonomy): Eukaryota > Metazoa > Arthropoda > Insecta > Odonata > Coenagrionidae > Ceriagrion > Ceriagrion tenellum. The sequence continues at coordinate 30,204,482 of OY720636.1, read as the reverse complement.
TACTATTTAGGAGTTAGCCCGATTCCTTAGTCCCCAACGTAAAGGACCAGGGTTGGATACCGGAGTATCCCTCTCCTAGATGAGGTGCTCCGACTATATCTTGAGAGCCTTCTCTGCCCTTCCTTTTGGTCCGCGGGGTCCGCGGGTGATATTTTATCTCCCATCTACCCGTCAGTCATACATAGAGCTCAGCTGATCGGGTTCGCGCATTTCCCGATCCGCTACCCAAGGACTCGTTCTCTGGGGGTTATAGACTTCTCCGAGGATGTTGGAGTATTATTCACTGAGAATGATCTCTTTGTTAAAAAAATGCAACGATGGAAACTTATAATATCAGTAATGTACACATCATAAGACAATACTTATAGCTACTTAGTGAGTTAAATTTTCTGATGAAAATTTAAAATTACCGTAAGAGATAGATATACCTTGTGACATGAATATGTTTATTCAAAGAATAACTAATAGTGGACGAGAAATCGTGTCGTCTTTAGATTTAATGGGGCATTCCTTATATCAGGATCCAAATACTTCGAAAACCTGCAAAGACACCCTGAACAAGCAAAGGACTACCGCCAACCACTAAGCAGTCGATGAACTGGAGTATGGGACAGCAGTCTTCTTTCACATGAATGAGGACATGAGCTTATAGTATCAGTGCCGTAAAACTCACTGCACAGGAAGAATGGTGAGATGTATTAGATAATAAGTCTTTAAATGCTTCATCTAAGGTGACAAGAAAGTGCAATATACACGATTCTAGGAACAGCTACGCACTATATTTTATGTACGAGAAATATTTAGATGAGTATATCCATGAGGTTTGCGAAGGTTTGTGCAGGAATGTATGTGATGTGTAACGTAAGATCGAATGAAGGCTCAGAAAGGGTAAATGTTGGCGAGGCAGGTACAGCGATTTTCCTTCAAAATTCGCTTCTCAGATCTTTTAAATAGGTCATTCGGATCTCATTTTTTAACAGTAAAATTTTTGTTTTCTTAATATTTTCCTTTCTTTGCCGTACTTTTACAATCATAGCGTTCCAATCTATTTAAATATAGAGTTTATTCACACATTTATACTCCGCTTTGACGCTATATTACCATGTTTCAGCACTCTCCACCCGAGGGATACCTCATAATTTCAGTTCTGATATATACACAGTTGAATGCGTCCGCTGCTAATACTTATGGCCTTCAAATCACATGTTTTCTCTATAAAATTAATTTATATATGAGTTTAACGTTTAAATGTGAGATTTACACTACCACTGCGTCATCTGGGTTTCATCTCCATGAACCACCAGAAAATGCAATATGGCAGCCTCCTAAAACCACGTTTCCGGAATTTAAATCTATAAAGATGAATAAGAAAGGAGTTCACCAAAAGTATTTTAATTTTGTTCTCATTACTTCTTCTCATTTCCGTTGAAAAACAGCGATCTGTATGGGGAGAAAAAAATGTTTATTGGTAAACCAGTCTCGGGAATATTTAACCTTAAGAAGATCGAAAATGTGTATTAGAACAATTTTTGTGGATAATTTAGGTATTGAGGGCTGTGATAGCCTTATATAATCAAGATAACTGAATAGATACAAAGATAGGCATGGAAATGTAACTTCGGAAAATTAGCAGAAAGCGAGTGAATTGACTCTATTTGGGGTACTGGAGCGATCATTGGAGTAAGAAAAATGGATTAAAAATTGTTATGAGAGTCTTTATGCTTAAATTGATATTTGCAGACGACAAAAGAGATTCAGATGAAGGTTTTTGTTGCAGTATCTCCCCCAAAATGCTAATATCGGACGATAAAAACATTTCCGGACGTCAATACTTTCAAGCTGTAGGCAAGGCACTTCGTGGCAGGGTCACTCTTAATTTTCTGTGGCTATATTTTGCAAACCAAAGCGTTTTCACCCTGGTGAATGTATACCCTTGAGACCCACCCTGGAGAATGCTAAACGAGCGGATTGGAGAAACAACGTTCGCATCCGAGAAAATATGTGGCGATAACGCGGCCCAAACCCTTCCCCTCTCACTTCCCCGGTGGCCAAGCGGTCATTCTCCACCTACCATCTGTAGAAACCTCTCCGGCCTCCCTATAGGCTCTCGTTTCGACCCAGATGATAAAAAAAAGATGCAGCATTACTGTTTCATGTTATGTCCCAATCTTCGCTCGCGTCTGGCGGCGTCGTGGTCCCTCGTTCGATAAACGGTTTACGCCCCCGGGCCCGAAACCACTTTTGCGAGAGAATACCTGAGGCTTAGAAATATGAATAATGAAGATTTGTGTGCTCTATAGACTTCATAGGAGAACTAAAACCTCAGATGGAGAAAAATATCGAAAATTTATCGCTTTTGTTGTAGGTCATGCCTCTTTGAAAGCATTGGTAAGGTACATGTGTGAATGAGTAATTTTTAATTCACGGACACGGACATTTTTGTGGTAAAATGGAATGAAATAATAATTAAAGATTTTTTCTTTATCTTTTAAACTAAATATTGTGTTTCAGTTCGAGTCAATTAGTAGCATCACAATAGACTAAGCCTTTGCGATAGAAAAAATAGTTTTTGCATGAAAGGGGATTGATGTAAAGCTAATCTGTGTTATAATTTTTTTCCGCGACATAATATCTCAGCACTAAATTTCACCCTGTTTATTCATATATTTCGATTTAGTGGGCTTCATCTTCGGAATGGTATATTTTCAGCTAAAACTCCGAGCCATCGGGTCGCGGTATAGTGACATCATCCTCCTGACTGCAGACCGCTGAGACTGTTTATATCCGTTTTCCGGGTCATGAAATGGAAATTTGTTAGTTATACTGAGTTTTCTGATCTAAAATAGGGAATGATTACGTCCAGGTTTAATCCAACTTGGTAGGTTTTGAACATACATCACCGAGGCTTGATCCATCTATATCGCATTGGTTTTTGCATCAATTATGAGAAAATATATTTGGTGATCATACTTTTGACAAGCACAAAACAGGGTGAGAGCCATACAGAATATATCTAGAATTTTTTTACCAGAAAATCAGAGTTTAAGGAAAATAACAAAATATTTAATATGCTAGATATGTACGTGGTTCCTTATGCAATTGCTAAGTCGGAGGATGTGAGGTCTAGCGTTTTTTAAACAAATTTTTGAACTTTCTCGATGCTTACATTTTTATAACACTCCTTTGACGATTTATTATTTTTGGGCTAGCGTGAACTATTCCCAATTAGTCCTTAAGAAAGTTACTTGCATTGCAATAATGCCATTATAATAAAATTATTTTTTATCGTCGGCCCCCGTTATAGCAAAATTTGAAATTTATTCCATTCTTTCGGGTAATTTTCCACGCTGATAGCCTTATTTTACACCGTTCTACTAAGTAAGGTTATCGAAATAAACCGCCGAACATCAGCGAAGTTTTTTTGTTGCAAGACTTGTTTTTGAATCTAATGACCTGAGAGAAAAATGAGCATTTCCTCCATTTTTTATACCTGTCTCATTGTTCATTATTGTAGTAAATGCTATGCAGGATCAGAATGATACAACTTCTATCAACGTACTCACATAACTATTTAAATATCAACCACTGGTTTGGAAATGTGTAATCTCTTGACGGAACTGTTGAAAAAAATCAATAGAAAAATCTTTTCAATGATTTATCTCGTTGTAATGAGATCTACATACAGACATACATACCCATCACGCTGTTCCCTTCCGGGGTAGGCAGTAATGAGATCTATTGTACAATAAACTAACTGCCACAGAGCTTAGGAAAATTTCCCGATAATTGTTCAAATATTTATTTCAGTAATTTTTTCTAAGTGCTACATTCAAAAAGTTAATATTTTAATCTATAATTGTATTGACTGATTCTTGTGTCGGTGGAATATGCCTTCAGATACACTCTAGTGGTATTAATACTAAATATACACTGGCGTCAAATGTAGATTTCTTGAGCTCAAGATAGAGGTTGAGATTTTGAATCGTGGTCGTGGTCATGGTATACGTATCGTGAAAGCTCCTTCCGTTTGACGAATTTCATTTTAACCAATACAGTTTTGTCGAAGGAAGTTTAAGTTTGGGAGTCATCGGGAAAATTCTTGGCCTTGGATCTAATCGGTTTAGAAATCAGAGCGTATTAATTCCTTGGTAGAATGGTCTTCCGTGAGAATTCGGCCGTCAACTTAAAATTCCGCAAATAAATGTGTCCGGTGACTAATCGGAACCTAAATGTCATTGCACTTTGATACTTTTTCTTTTTTGATTAACTGTGAGACAGCTAGTAAGAAACAAAAGCAATTTATGCTTCTTCCGCAGCCGTATTGAGCGCCTGATTGATAATAAATATGGATTCTGACATGTTAGGGTAGTTGAGAAAATGTTATCAAACCCATTGAGAATCCAAAGAGATAGCATTAAAATTTTTTTGCAGTAATTTGGTTAACCTTCAGGATCTCTTTGGATGCCTCCTGAATTTTGCTGATGATGGCGGATCCAGTATTCCAGGCTCAGTTCGGCGGTTTCTCCAATCACTTTTTGTGCTTTCCGTGCCCTCTGTCCGAAAACAGTTCTAACAACAAAACACTCAGTCCAAATTATTGATTCTTATCCAACGATGATCAAGTAGGATTTCCGGAGTTGGGGAAAGGAAATTGAAAATCGGGAAACGGATTGAGAAGAGCGAGAGAGGGAGCGGAAGGACCGGGTCAATCGGTTGAGGAGAGCGATTGAAAAAAGGGGAATGTCTCAGGGCTTTGCGGATGCCACCGGTGCTTGTGGAAGATTGGAACGGCTGATGGAGAATGGGTAATCAAAGAATACTGTTGCGAGAGAAGTTGGAGAACAAAATGGGAAAGCCTCCAGCCAAAAAGTTTTGCTCAGAAAAGGAAGAGATGCAAGAGGTAAGAGGGTATAAGAGGTAATTGAAGAAGGATTGGAAGAGAAGGAACTGCTTTGGACGAGTCAGTTCCCTTCTATTTGATGTGAAGTCATTCGTGAAATAGAGCAGTGGACGTTTACTTTCCCAAATAGTGATGCCACTGGGAAAAGTTGACTTTTTTCGTATGCATGGTCGGAGAAGGTTTCTCTTTTCCCTTTCGAGCACTTATTTTGCAAGAAAATGTAAGGGTAAGTCAGTAAGTATTTAGGGATGTCAGTACATTAGTATGAAAGCCCTAGATCTCATTTTTTTTGTGAACTTTTACGCCTCCAGTGGTGTGAAATTCACAGTGGAAAATCATTCTCCTGGACTGGGAATCGAACCCAGATCTCTCGATTTTGCACCGAGTGCTCTAAACAATTTAGCTAGCCGCTCCGGCATATTAGAGCACTCGGCGCGAAATTGAGAGCTCTAGGTTAGATTCCCAGGTCCAGGTGAATGATTTTTCCACTGTCAATTTCACTGTCAATTTCTGGTGAATAATTTTTTCACTGTTAATTCAAAATTGTGTGAATACTAGCGGGTGACTCCGTTAAAGTTACTGCGCGGCTAGTTCCGTAGTTCTTTGAAAATGTTACTCCTCTCACATCTTCAAAATACTATGGGCACTAACGTATGCATTCCCTTAGCTGCCTGTTCCCTGATGCGGTGGACAGAAAATTTCATTCATTGGGTTTTGAAGGAGGCTTCTGGTGATACCAGGTTAGATTAGATTAGATTAGATTGTTGGTGGAGTTCCTCCGAGGAGGACCTGGGGCACCTAGACCTATTGGTCCTTTGTGCTGACCACCATGTCTTGGTTACCCGTAGAGTCCAATGGCCTTACTGAAGGCCAGCATATCCTCTATGGGGGTAACCCTGATTTCAGCCGGATCAGGAAACGGGGATCCTAGATGTCTTATTCTAGTCCTCATCAAGGCGGGACAGTTACAGAGAACGTGTGATGTTGTTTCGTCCTCTTCTTCGCACCATCTACATCTGGCAGAGTCTGCTAGCTTCAAAAGATGAAGGTGCCTCATAACATGATAGTGTCCAGTTAGGAGACCCACTATCGTACGTAGTTGACCTCTGTTTAGCAATAGAAGTCTTCTTGCCAGTCCCTGTTTGGGTCCTCCAATAAAAAGCTTGGCTTGCCTGAGCCCTTGTGTGTTTTGCCAGATCTCAGAGTGGCGGGCAAGGCCCCACTTCTTGATCTCCATGATTCCTGCTGAAGGTGCGATTGGAATGTGAGGCTCTGGTCCCATCGGTATGTGGTTTGAGCCTTCTTTTGCGAGTTGATCCGCAATTTCATTTCCGGTGATACCCTCATGTCCGGGGACCCAGAAGAGTTCGACTTTGCCAAGAATATGTAGCGAGTTGAGCACTTCACGGCATTCATGAAGGAGTTTAGAGTTGCACATTTGTGATGCTAGGGCCTTTAAGGCCGCTTGGCTATCAGTGCATATGTGAATTGGTCTGCCCTTGAGACCTGACTCCTTGATAATGTGTGCGCACATTAGTAAGGCAAACACCTCCGCTTGAAAGACTGTTGTGTGTTTTCCAAGTGAGATGGTGATCCTCTTAGCTGGGCGCTGGCAGTAGATCCCAGCCCCTGCTCTACCTTCCTTTTTGGAGCCATCGGTGAACCACACCTGGGCTCCATTGTGGGGATCCTTGTCTCTCCCTTTTGTCCACCACTCCCTTTTTGGAGTGTGGATTTTAAAGAGTGGAGGTGTATTGTAGAAGAAAGTTATCATCGTATCCGATCCCATTTCAACAATGGGGCTCGATTCTCTAAGCTCCTGCCATATTTTCCTGTGTCCGGACAGGTTTCCCCTGTCGTTCCACTGACCCTGTCTTTTAAGACGGTATGCTGCAGCCCTAGCCTGTTTCTCTACTTCCACGTTAAGTGGAGCAAGACACAGTAGGGTCTCCATAGCCAGTGTGGGGGTTGTTTTCATTGCCCCCGTAATTCCCATGCAGGCCATTCGTTGCAGGTGGTTGAGCTTCTTCCTTGCGGAGCTCTGTCTTGTTTTCCCCCACCAGACTATTGAGCAGTGTAGAAAGCTTGGCTTCACCACTGCAGTGTAGATCCAGTTGATCGCTTTTGGTTGGAGTCCCCATGTTTTACCTAGTGCCCTCCTACAGGTCCATAGGGAGGCACACGCTTTCTTGGCTTTTGCCTCAAGGTGTTCTCCCCAGTTGAGTTTGGAGTCCAGAAGGACTCCAAGATATTTTACTGTAGTTGAAGGTTGCAATATCCTTCCTTGTATCGAAGGAAGTGTGAGCCCTTCTCTTTTCTTCTTGTTGGTAAAGAGAACAAGTTTTGTTTTCCCTGGATTTACCGTCAGCCCTGTTTGATGGCACCAGCTCATCGTTCTATCCAAGGCTTTCTGCATAAGTCCAGAGACGGTGCTGAGGTACTTGCCTGTGATGAGAATCACTACATCATCCGCATACCCTTGTGTATAGGCACCCGTTTTGTTTAGCCTCGTGATAAGTCCGTCGACCACCATGTTCCACAGCAGTGGGGATAGAACTCCCCCTTGCGGACATCCTCGAGTCACGGCCACCTCCATCGTGCTCCCTCTCAGAACAGCCTTGACTGTTCTTTCTTCTAACATTAGTCTGATCCAGTTGACAATGTGTGCATTGACTCCATGTCTCCTGGCTGCAATGCAGATCTGTTCGAATGATGTGTTGTTGAAGGCTCCTTCCACATCGAGGAAGGTGCCCAGACCAAACATCCCATGTTATAGCACTCCTTCTATCCTGGTGATAAGGTGGTGGAGTGCTGTCTCTACTTATTTGCCTTTTTGGTAGGCATGTTGGTACGGGTGCAGGGGATTGTCCTTCAGAGGTCCCTCCCTGATATGCCTGTCTATTATTTTCTCCAGTGTTTTCAGCATAAAGGAGATGAGGCTGATACCACGAAAGGAGTCAGCTTTGGTGTAGTCAGTCTTTCCTGGTTTAGGAATAAAGACGACTTTAGTGGTCCTCCACTTCTTGGGTACATACCCATATGGCATGATCGGAAGATTCTGACCAGTGGTAGCAGTACCAGATCCTGTCCCTCTTGCAGAAGTGCCGGGAAGACTCCGTCTTCGCCAGCTGATTTGTATGGACTGAAGCTCGTTATTGCCCATCGTGTAATGTTGTATGTGATGATGCTGGAGGCCAGTCTCCACTCCGTCCTAGCAGGACGATTGAGAGGCCTCCTTTGACGCATCTCGACCTCCAAGGAGCCTGGAAAGTGTGTCTCCAGCATTAGCTTTAGTGCTTCCTTGTCTGATGACGTAAATTCACCAGAGGGAAGCAGAAGAGACCCCACCCCGGCTTCCGGGTCCTTTGAAATGATCTTGTTGAATCTTGCGAGTTGTGGAACGTCTTCCACAGTCTCGCAGAACCTTTTCCAAGATTCTCTTTTCGAGCGCTTAATTGTCGCTCTATATTTCCTCTGGGCCATTCTATAGTTCTCCCAGTCCCTGGGTGTAGATGTTCTCTTCGCTTTGTTGAAGAGCTTCCTTGCCTCTTTCCGGATGTTCTCTAGTTCCGCTCCCCACCAGGGTAGCTTGCAACTTTCCTTCCTGGTTTTGATGGGGCAGCTGGATTCATAAGATGTAATGATGCTGTGCTGGAGAGACTCCACAGCAGCATCTATGTCATTCACGTTCCTGAATTTGTGTCCTGGGGCTTCGGACAGTAACTTCTGGAGTGTGTGCCTATACTTGCCCCAGTCCGTCGATCTGGGGTTTCGGTATGTTGTCGGCCTGTTAGTGGCTTCTAGAAGAGTGAAGTATATGTGCCGATGGTCAGAAAGAGAGACTTCATTCGACACTATCCACTCAGTAACGCCATTCACCATCTGATTGGTGCAAAGAGTAATGTCTATCACTTCTTCCCTAACTCTGTTGGAGAAGGTGGGTCGTGATCCTTTGTTGAGTATATGCAGGTCTGTGGACATGAGATACTCAAGTAGGGCCTCTCCCCTGTCATTGGTGTCCTTGCTTCCCCACACCGTATGGTGCGAGTTAGCATCACACCCGACAAGGAGGTCCCATTTTTTTGACTGGCAGAATCTTACCAAACGCTCCAGTTCCTCTGAGGGTGGTGGTCCTGGTGCATCGTACGGTAGGTATGAGGAGCAGATCACCAACCTCCTCTCTTCTTCGCCAGCCCCAAGACTCAGCACAGCTGCCGCTTGGTCCCTGGTGGTGAATTCGGGCAGATATATAGCATTCAACCCGTTTACAAAGATACATGCTCTAGGTCTTTCGACCGAGGTACAAAAGAATACTTTACCCTTGGTCATACTTAATCCCCTGATTCTGCCCTGGAAAGCCCAGGGTTCTTGAATCAGAGCAATCTTAATCTTACCTTCAGAGAGGATCCTTTGCAGGACCCCCGAGGCAGCCTTACAATGTTGGAGGTTGACCTGAAGGCAGCGGATGCCCGCCATCTTGGTCTGCTTCCTTCGTTTCGACCTCTTTTGTTGAGGTCGTTGGGGTCTCCTCTTGACCGTCTGCCTTACCGAGGAACGTAATTTCGGCCCTCTGCATGCCGACGTTTGCTCGGAAGTCCGGGCTTGAGATGAAGGTGGCGGAGGGCTCGTCTACTCCAAGGACGAACCTCGTCCCATGCTCCACCTCTTTCCTCTCATTGGTTCTCCAGAGAGAAGTTTGGAGTCCTGGGTTGGACCTCTTCATTCTCTCGATGAGAGTCTTAGTGTCCGGTTTGCTAAAACCAGGGACCCACACCATCATTCTTCTTCTCCTGATGAGGCTGTCGGCATCAACCACCTTCACGATGGTGTCGCCAAACGGTCCCATTTTTCCTACGGCCTCGACCAGCCAGTTGGCTGAGTAGTCGTTGCCGCAGGCGAATTCTACCGCCCCATTGGTGAGCCTATTGGCTTCAAAGAGAGGGATCTCTTCATCAGCAGGAATCTTATCCCACATCTCTTCCAGCCTCACAATTGCAATCCTGTGCCATTCCTCAGTCATCATCTCCTCCGGGTAGGAAACCGGCATGATTGCCATCTTTTTCAAGTTCTTGGTCACCTGTGCGTAGGTGGAGGTCCTTGGTTTCTTGGCCTCCTGCGCCAAGTTTGTTGGGGTGTCACCAGCTGTCCTTCCCCTTTTTTGGGATCCACCTCCAGATTTCTTGGCGGAGCCCTTTCTTTTCATTGGAGATCCACCGATGGCTTTCACGCCTTCGGTGGTTAAGCCTGCCCCCTGTGGCAAGCCACCAGAGGCTAGAGCTCTTTTGGCGCGCCGTTTCTCGTTCCTCTTTCTTCTCTTGGCTGCGCCGCTCCCTTCTTTCCATGTGGAGAGCTGCTCCATCTTGTTGGAGATGCTCCCCAAAGTAGTGGTGGAAGCTCCAGAGTCTGACCTGGGAGACCCTTGTGCTGCCTTTAAAGTTGACTCAGAAGAGTCGGAAAGGGGCTCGCCCTGCTCCACGGATGTGGAGGGGCAAGCTAAGGAAAGGGAAAGAGAGGAGCTGCCGTTGGAAGCCCCAATGGGGCTCGCCAACAGAGCGTCCTCCAAGGAGGAGGTGATTGGACTGACGTCCTTGGATTGAGGTTGCTTTTCAGCAACCCCCAGAGAGTTTTGTTTAGATTTATCCATGAAAAATCCCACGAGCAGCTATGGAAATAAACGGTCCACCCACACAGAGCCCCGCATGCGTGGGTAAGGCTAAATAAAACCGGAGGTCGCCCTGTATCCGGAGTTTCCCCGCTAACGACTTCTTACCCTCCGCCCCGCAGACGCGGTCACCGTCGGCGCGAGGAGCAACCTTGGTGAGGGGAGCAGTTTATCGACCAGCCAGGTCTAGATCCGTCATGTTCTGCGAAAACCAGGGGCACCTCGTGGAGGATGTGGCTCTTCACCACGCATGACGATCTTGGTGGGCAAAAGAGCTTATTCAGCCCTTAATTCCACCCTGGGATCACACATCCCTCACCCCCGTGATACCAGGTTAAAAAACCATCCAGTCACTCAGCTTAGTGGCCGTAAATAATATAAGGCCATTGATTAACTGGTGGTCTTAAAACTATGAGATAGTTGCTATTGTCTATCTATTTATACTCCATATAGATGATTTTTGTGCTGTTTCTATTACGGAAAATATTCATCTCTATAGTATAAATTAGAGCTTGACCTCAATACTTCTAGAAGTGCTCTAACTAATGTAGATTTTGCTCGGAAATTCAGTTGTCAAAGGAGGAAGTTTGTCGGAATTGAAACAGCCGTCCACCTCATTTACTTGAGGTAGTTCTTAGGGTTGATAGACCAGACTTGACCTCCGAACGCATTTCTTAACTTTCTTTCTAAAAGTCTTTCCTTTACGCTTATGCCTTATACAAGTGGCAAATATTCCGGTGGGTTTTAACCCAAATATAATCTCTCATCTTCAACATAAGACCAAAATAAAATGAAAATTGTGTTGTATCGCGAATTTACATTCTTATCTCATATACTAGCGTTCTGCTTAAAATTCAATTATTAACAATATCTCGATCTGCGTTAATGATACTAAGATTTTGGCTTTTTTATTTCGCATATATTTTCAAGATAATTGTGAAATGGCATGAAATTTGCCATCTCCTAGGGTCTCCTTGTAAATTATGTGTTAATGCTTTAGGTAGTAAATTTTGAATGTGAAAGCTTAAAGGGGAGAAAACGAATGCGTACTGCGACGAGTTAAAGCCAGATGGAGACTCGCCTTTAATACAACGTGCGGAAATTTTATTTCTGTTCATGGAAAAATGAACGCTTGTTTCACCTCAGGCTATAAAAAAGCAATTCGAAATTCACTCTACCGGATTGAACATCAAGAATGCGGTTAATATGATAAACAGAGTTTTTTGTCACTATTTTGGGTGATAAATTCTTGTGTGGATTAAATAATTGAATTTGTGGCTCTCCGTGAAACCTCTTATGCTAATGATTGGCGAATGGTTTTTCACCGATGAAACAAGGATCAACGTAGAGTTAAATTCTTGATTTCTGGGCGGTGATCAAATTATCAAAGGAAATATTGTGGCTCGAGCTTGAATATGCAGCCATTTAAGAGTATATTATTGCACCATAAATGTTTCTAAATTTACTTCATGCTTTCTACATCTACAGATGTTAAAACGTAAAATTTGAATATGGTCTCCATTATGACAAGGGAACTATCTTTCTCAAACTACCTTAAAAATTAGTGTATTTCAAAATTTCAATCTCTTTGCGGTAATGGGATGTTTAAATTCAAAATAGCACAACTTTTCATGTCTAGAAGAAATTATCGTATGGGATTCTTGGACCTAAAGGTATTGCCGTGGATGGTGATAACATTTTAGATTTTTTTCTTTCGCATTGTTTGATGAAATGAAATGTGAAGACCGGAATGAATGGGAGAAGTCTATTTCAATTTCGAGGTGACGATGGAGGCAGAAGTGGGGAGACTCATCATCATCTATGTAGATCTGTCCTAAGACAGGTTCCGGCTAAACTCCTCCAACCTTCTCATTTTTGCGCCCACATTTTCATCCCTTGGTAACTCCTGTTCTCCCTCAAATCCGTCATTATATCAAAATTTCGCGTGATTTTTCCACCATTGCCTCTCGACGCTTTTTGTAATATGTCAAGTATTACGATCTTGAGATGCAATAAAAAGTCTTCTCGGTGTTTCTACCTCTGAAAGAACCCATCAAGTAAACTAATGCCTAAAAATAGTTACTAGCTCTCCACGTTGATAACTTTAGGAATAAAATTAAATAAGCTATTAATTAAGAGAAATAAACTTGTTGATTCTTTTCATTTTGTATGAATACGATTATATGAAGGTCGAGTGATGGATGGGAGGGGAAGAGGATTAAATGGGTTGGGAGAGGAAAGAATTTTTCATTTTCTGGCTTGACGTCGGACCTCGGGGACGAGAAGGCTGAGTTATAAAATTGGTGGGGGATGAGACTCAACCATGAAGGCCGGGATGGATGACGTCAGGGAGGAAGAAAGGGCATTTCTGAAATGTGGGGAGGTTGATGACGAGGTGGGCGGGGGCGAGGTCGCGTCTCGCGAGAGCGCCGCATGGTGTGTTTGTAAACCGGGAGGGTGTGGCGTAAAATGACGAGAGCGGCTCCGGAGGAAACAATATCCTCCCCTGTCGGGATGAATCGCCGAGGACGCGCATGAGGTGTAGGGCAAGTCACATGAATAATATCAGAGTCCAAAGTGAAAGTTAAGAGGTTTTTTGAGGTGGGATGAGGGCACGGAGAGTGAGTGGACGGTAGATAAGAGAAGGGAGGTCTTCGGAGAATCTTAAATTTTAAAGCAATGGCGTAGGAGTGAACGTGGAAGTAACAGAGTGTAAAAAACGTGGTTGAAAAGGTGATGGGGAAAGTTTAGAGGAAAGTTAATGAGGGTTAAGTTCCCCCTTCAACTATAGACTTTGTTACGTCCCTTTCATCTACTTGTCGACGCTATCATAGCGTCTCAAGTTTTTTGCGCTTTGTTCCGACGCGTAAACAATTTTTCGTTCGCTTCCAAAGTAAACACTGCGGCAATGGCGAGCTATGCACTAAACGTAGAAATAACGTGGAGAGAAGATATGTGGGGATTAGCAGAAAGGGGTAAATAACTAAAGCGAATGTAGATAAAATGAAATAAGGAAAATATCGGAGCCATGTGATAAAATTTTTTTTACAAATATGACGATTTTTTCTTAGTTATATACAAATTCAGTCGACATTTGGCAATATGCAAGAAAAATTTTATGAAACGTACATATAACTTAAGTGCGTAGCTAGGAAGGAGACAAAAAATGTGCAGTTAACTTAACCGTCCTCGAAAATTATTCCTTGAGCTATGAAATTCCGTTGTCCATCCAGGAAAGATGTATTATTACTCTGGCAGATAGAGGAACCTGTACAATTTGAATGATAGTGAGAAGACATATGGGCATGCTAAAACAGCTTCTGAGGAATGCTAGTTGCTCAACTTAGCAGTGTATTCAGTAAAATACCGAAGTACAGTATGATATTGTGCTTGACAGTTCTAGCATTCCCGTAGTGGAGTTGTCCCGTGGCACAGCCCCTTGAGGTAGTTTGTATGGTAACTCGTAGATGTAAATGAATTCCAAGAAGCAGAATAACACGATCGTAAGATTTTTTTAAATTTAACACATTCTTATGTCTTATTTCGGTGGCTTACTCCAAATCGTGGCAACCTATGCAAGCTGTGTTGTGCGATTGCCGATTGTTGAAGCTCCCCGAATGAAAGATGTAGCGTATTCCATACTCATATATGCACATTCATACAAATTGACTACCGTATTCGGTGGGGGATAGAAGGAAGGTAGGTGTGGTTCTGGTCTCCATGAGACTTGAATTAGCTTGAGAGAACAGCGGGGCGCTTGGTAAAATGAAATTATTCTATGTAAGCAATGAATTGAGAAGGCACTTTACCATACTTCTGAGGTTGAAAATGCAAGAATTGCCTATTTCACACTATAAAGGGATGGAAAAGAAACAGCTAAGAGGTTGCTTTGGTTTAAACCTATGTATTTGGTTTTGATCATTTTTGATCGTATAGTTTCAGTCGGACGGAATCCTTGAAATGTTTCTTTCTTCTCTATCACAGGAATACGATAATTTACTTGACTGAGGTCTATGATTCTTTCAGTATTTATTAGTATAACTTTTTTAAATTAGTCATTTAGTTGTTGGAGGCTTTACATTTATCGGCTGCAATAGAAGGCTTATCATACCATGGACAAACCTGCGAATAATTTGGGATATTAAAAAAGTTAAAGGAAAGCAGAGAGTAGTTTATGTTTTGCGGCTCTTAACATCCCAAAGTGGAATGTAAACTGTCCAGTAAACGAGAAGAATTTCTCTCAACGAGCTCCTTCTTTCTTTTTTTGATAAAGCAGATTTCTTCTCTTTCTTTTTTTACTTCTACCTAACGATATCCCCAAAACCTTTCCACAATCGTCCAATCCTCACAGGGTTGTTTTACAAAACTTGTTTTACAAAACAATATTTGCTCTTCTTCCTTCATCCTTGTTACGGTCGCGAAAATAACAGCTCATTGTCTCCAATTATGAAGGATCGTTTTTCTGAAATCCAATTATAGCAAGCGAATGATTGAAGTTATTGAAAAAAACCGTATAATATAAATTACAACCAGAAAAATTAGCGTTTCAATAATGAAGGCAACATTTTTTAACATCGCGGAATAATTTAAATAACTTTTTAACCCCACTTTTATTGTTTCGAGTTTACAAGTTTATTTTAATTCTACTGTGATGGATAACTTATACATTGTCCAGGCTGAAACAGATTCCTATGTGAATCTTTGATATGTTACTTTTTCCAGTTACATATCTCAGCTCGCTAAGCTTTAAAAAATGATTAAATCAGTAGAAAAAGAAATAAAGGTTTGCACATATCCCAAAATAAGATAGCTGTACGAGCATCTCGTTTTCAACAGAAACATATCGTTATCACAGAGGTCGCTTTATGGGTATATTTAACTTACGTATGAAATTATCTAGATTCTAGGAAGACTGTATTACAAACCAGCAGTGATATAAAATAAGTAAAATAAACGAGTCCCATTTTAGTTACCCACACGAGTAATTTTGCATTTCTGTTTAATAGGCTCCATCGAAAGAGAGTCGTTACGTGAATTTAAACTGTACATAGCACATAAGTATGCCTGTATCCGGGTATGTTTAAATCTGATTCCTTTATAACAGTTTCATCATATATTCACTGCTACTGTATCCAATAAATATACATTTTATGTGAACACCCTTGATTTAGGTGAGTAAAACTCTAGAAATAAATTATACCATTGTTAAGAGAATTTTTCCTTGAAATTGCTGTTGAAATTGATTGTGTGCTCTCATGATGTTCTCTTCGGTGGAGTGTAAAGTGATATGATTTCTCTCTGCCTAATAAACTCAAATCCACAGCAATAGTGGTGATTGTGAAAAAGTATTCAAATCTGCATAATTTAATGATATAGCTCTTCTCAACGATATGGAAAATATAATGTGTCAGTGCTACGATGCGGAATCACAAATTGTGTCAGCTTTCTTTCGCCATCTCATGTTGACGGATTCCGTAAAATTGATAATGCAATCCTTCAATGTAATCCATACACGGTGATTTGTCTTTACCCTAATTCTATTATCCTTTCCAGCTTTGATTTTAAATCTATCTATAAACCTCAGACCCCAAAAAATGAGTGGCGAAGACTGAGTGCGCGTTTACGTTTCCTCTAGATAATTCCTATTCCTTCAAAAATACAGATATCGGTCACGCCATCCACCAGCTACGCCTGCTGACGATATTTTTTTAAAACCATTTTCATGGTTTCGCTGTCTCATACCTCTAACCCCGATGACAATATTCCCGGCATGACCCAGGCTCAAAACCGCTGAAAGCCACCGCTGGTCCTTGGTTGACGCTATTTGTCATCGCTCTTCACCTCTCCTTAACCCTACCTCTAAACTGCGCCCAAATTCAAACAGCCTTCTCTTCACCTAAGTCATTGCAATCGGGATATAATTACCCTGCACCGTTTCGTTGGCCCAACTAACCTCGCAGATCGCTCCATTCATTGATTTCCAGAACGCTCCATGCCATCCGTATATATGTGACTTGGGAGGGATGCAGCGGTATGGAGAGAAAAGTTGTAGTGAACGTCTACATAAAATATTTATAAACTATTTTAGTTACTCAAAATCTAAATATTTGTATCTTTTCATACTCTATCTTAAAATTTTTCCTAGTGCATTAGTACAGCTGTTTAAAGAACCAAATATAGTATGAATTTAAAAAATCGCTTCTGGCTTGATACAATTTTCCCATACAGGCCACATCAATAAAGAAATCCCTCTATATCCCGATAGATATTACTCTAATGATAATACTGAAAGGGAACCTTCTTATTGTTTTCACTTTTACAGAGGTAATATAGAATTACTTCGAAGTTTCCAGTAATACTATGAGAAATATTTAAATGAAAAAGAATTACTTTTCTACATCCGTCGCGAAATATAAAGAGTGTATAAAAAGTTCAATAAATTGTGCGCTGACTAAATTTTTTTCTGATATAATAAGAACCTTAATCTCATCCTTTAGGGGAAATATAGGGACCCGAAAAAAACAGCTATGATTATGCGATAGGAAATTACTTTTTGATAAGTAAAAACCTTAAGCGTAGTTCTGAAGATTTACTCGAATAAAAATATCCTAATGGTTTATTAGATACTAATAAATAATCTGAAAAATAATTATATACCGCAGCACGTTACTCGTGTTAATATGTGTCCCGCCGCAGAACATTTAGAATGTTGGGTCCTTGAAAAATGTGAGTCGACCTTTCGGGAACTTGTTGCACTAATTAATATATGTATTTTGATAAAACTAGTCCTTTATGCACACACAGTCAGTCAATTAAATTAAATTGGTTGCTGCAATGCATTTTACGTTTCGATCGTACGGTGTGATTATCCGAACCAATGCCTCTTATCTCCTCAGTTAGTTGTTAGTACTAACGTACAGGAGAGACCAAGCAATTGAAAAAAGGACTCGTTGCAGGCCAGAAACTACGTCGATTGAAAAGCAAAACTACTCCAATTTACACTCAATTAAGGGTGCAGAGGGTATGTGGTGTGGGGATGGATAGAGTTGGGAACGAAGGCGGGTAATGAGGTTCTCAGTTGCCCCGGGCATCCGGTGCGGTAGCCTCTAAGTCATTTCGAAAGTTTGTTCCGTAGTGCTGGAATCAACTTTTTACCAGTCCGCCTGCCTGTGGCCTCCCCAAATCATAGATGAGCCCTTTCCCGCGAAATAAACCTCACTCCCGACCCCATTGCTTCTTTAAGCTGATAAATTTCCCTGATTTTCTCTGGTAAAAATTGTGAAATAAGACACAATTACCTGTCATAATTTGTGAAATAAGGAATATAGTAAAACGATACAAATGAATGTCGTTTTGAATGAAATGCATGGCAACAGCCTTTATTTCCATCCTTCGTTGCGATTGACATGAATGAGTATCGTTAAATGTCAATTACCATCAGAGATTACCATATTCAGGATAATTGGCTCAATTTGACATTTTGGTGGTTTAATGATACATTTGGCTGAATATCCCGTGTTAGTAAAATTCTGATGAATGCTGTAAGAGTAATCAGGTTCTTGAACAGTTTCCTCATATATCATGTTATGCACAATTAATTTACCTATCATATGCTTATTTTCACGTCCACCTGTACTCTTTTAAATATTGTTGGTACTCTGATGAAAACCCTTTTCCAAGATTTTCAAGGGAAGTTTCTACGATGCTACTTGAAAAAGGTTACATTTCAAATTCATTTACATTAAGTCCTCGATTTACGTTGGAGATGCGTATTGAAGAAGAGCGACGTAAGTCGAAATGACGTAAAACGGAGTCAGATATTCGTGACCGCTTTAATCCCGCGATATAAATAAGGCGTTGATTTCAAAAATTTGTTTTTTGCCTTCATCTAGGAAATATTATCTATTTCAGATAGGATGATTTTATCTCTATCATCAAAAAATTCAAGCATAGGAAAAATTTTCCGGAGGCCCTTGTCAGCATGGACATAATATCAAATCAGGCGTAAATCGAAACGATGCATACCGAGGACACTGTATTCCGATATTTTATTGAAATGCTTTATGTTTAATGAAATGCTATTGCCAAGCAAGGCTCCTGAGTATTTATATGGGAGAATAATTGTCAACTTAACTAATTCTGACAGGGTTGTTAGGGCACGAAGACGCTTCAAAATACCTACATATAGAACAAACTCATTCCAGCAATCACCTTTAAATACTGCAATGAGAATTTGGAATGATATAACTGACCTAACTGTCAATGCAAAAAACTCATATCAGTTTAAAAGGCTCATGTCAGCTCACTCGTATAAAAATCTTTTCAAAAAAAGTTTTTCTTGTGAAAACATTTATGGGAAATGATTTGTCTTATCCATTTTCCGATGTGTAACTATATGTGTATGTTTTTATTTTTGTGCAAGTATATGCATTTTTGTACATGTGTATACTTGTATATTTTTATGAGCATATATGTATACCTTTGTATGAATATGTATGCGTTTCTATATGTTATAAGGACATATCACATACAAATTTATGTAAATTAGTTATGTAAATCAATATTTCAACCTGCAATCTGAGAACATCTTTATTTTTGTAAATGTTATATATTTTCTAATGTATAGTCTGCTCTCGCCTTATTTATATATTTGTAAGAGCACCAAAATATAACAAGATATATTGTATACTGTTCCATAGGATACCAGTCCTAGAACAATAAATTTATAATTTATGTTTAAGTCGACGTGAGGAGCTGATCGTCCGTTTAGCTCTGATTCAGGCAAGCTTAAAGATTAAGCACTTACATACGCTTGCTCAATAGCGGCCCCTGCTAGATAAGTCAATAGAATATTCTCAACCTATGGTAAAAGCAGTCATTTTTTATTTTCGACCTGTTTCAGCTATGTGAAAACAATATTTAGAGAAAATATCTTACTTATTATAATTTTAATTTGGCTCCATACGTATGCTTGAAAATGGATTAGCCGTTACAATTCCACAATTCTTTGGTTAATGGAAAGTTATAAAAATCCCATATTACGTTAACTGTTGGGAGTTAGCTATACTGTACTGTGTTGGATCTTATGAGACAATAAGAAGTTACGTTCTTGTTGCAACTTAAGACTGCTACAGTCATAAGTACATGTATTTCCGTGGTAGTGTTTATTGAACAACCTGATTAATTTATGAGTCAACTAGGTTATTATTGCAAGGATACGCTGAACGTATGTTTCATCGACGCTGAGTGACTTATAACTAATAAATGGAATGTAATTGAAGCAGCTTTGCCAATACAGAAAGTGCTGCAGCTTGTTAATTTGACAATCAGAGAGAACTTGACAGTGTTGCATGAATATATAGTCACAAGCTTTAATGCATACGAGCATGATCAATTGGATTAATGAAGTGCAATATTCATTATAATGACATTTTATTTAGATGTTCCTTTTACTTAAGGCCTGCAGCGTTTATTTTCATTCTCTTATGTATTTACCGTAGGTTGACCTCGGAACAAGTGGAGATAAGTTAAAAAATAAATAAATGATACACGCTTACGTGACTACGCAGCATTTAACTTTTGCGTTTATTTTTTCGGATAAAGCAACTTTGAAAAGCAAATGGTGGTAAAAGTATACTTTTTCCTCTGAAAATGTGATCTTGTACACGCATAATTACAATTGGAGATGAGCTCCTACATCTGTAGAATGCTGTTAGGAGTGTGTTTTAGGAGGCCTGTGATTGTGTGAGTGGTGACACAATTTGTGAGGAAGGAGGGCGGGACAAGAGGATAGAGTCGCCCGGAAGAAAGGTAGGGAGAGGAGAGAGAGAGAGAGTAAAGAGAGGAGAAAACGTGTGACGGGGAGTTAGGGGGTGCAAATTAGTTAATTGGATCCGAGAAATAAATGAATTATACCCTTTGAAACTTGATTACCGCTCCGCATTGGTGCATTCCCACCGCTCGTAATGAGACAATCAGCTCACCAATTCATAATTAAAGGCATCCAGAGTCGATATGTCCTGTAATTTCAGACTTGCCTATCATTATCCAGCAGTGACGTCAATGAATGTGTGTCCCTTGAAGTTTTATCTTGTTTCATGCTTCCCTGTTTTTATAGCACATTTTTCATTTTTCCATCTTACGAGTGAATACAAGAAAGGTAAGGTTGCAATAGATTGAATAATCCTCGGAACTCTTCTTTACAACTGATTTAAAGCAAGTAATTTTTAATTTTTCTTATCCGTATCGATTTTAACAACTTTGAAAATTAAATAGGTAAAAATCTTTCTATATATTGCTCTTTACTAAGTCTCTCTCAAGAGTATTTACAAAATTCTAAATAATACCGCAAAAAGTTACTTTAGCCTTAATTGTTATCGTAGCAAAAGAGGCTCAGGTGAATTGATTTACCAACATCGGGAAAGTGCAAACATGGTTTTTTAAACATTTTTGCTCAATTTTTTATTGTCAAAGTGGTAGCTTTAGGCAAGGAATCCAGTCCTCTAGCCATAGCACAAATCAAGGCCAATTTATTTCCATTACCTTGATCCACTGATGTCATAGAACCCATGCTTGCAAAAAAAAGAAGATCATCCTCCGGGATTCTCCGGGCGACGTGTAGAGTGAACTCTTAAAGTTGCATCCTTTTCCTTATATAGGCAAAATGTTTCCGCGCATTCCAGCCATTCACTTTGGTGGGCCCGTGAGGAATTGGGTTTCGATGCATATCTTAAGCCTCGCTTTTACGATCTGAGTATGCGGTACGTAAAAAAAACAAGGGTAGGCACTCACGGGGGGGCTCTCAAGAGAGAATGATCCCTCCCCCACTCGTCTTTCGCCACACTTTGGCAGGTCAGAGGGGATCAAGAGTTCAGGAGACTATGCGGTGCTTCGGTTACGCACTCCCTCAAAGGGAAAAGAGGCGAACGGCAGGAAGAGCCATTAGATGGAGGAAATCTTTACCAATGGAATAGAAGATGGTGGTTTATTTTTTCTATGAAATGTTTTAATTTATAATGCTGCTCTGTAGTTTCTATAAGGCTGTATTAGCCGTAAGAAATTTTATCGGTTGTCAATATGGCCACTGAAGAATTAAATTAATGTTTTTATTAAAACAGAAATCATATTGACCGAGCTAAAACATATCAATTGGATTGGATATTTGGGGAGGCGACCGAGGGCTAAGGTAATTTGCGCCATAGGGTGAGGGAGGAAGGGTGGATAGAAACCCGGCGTCGGCATTAGCCTGCTCTTTACGATAGGCGCCAAGGGGACCACGGTTTAACCCTTTGGAGGGCATTGGGAAAATATTTTCCCACCATATCTGTAGGGAACGCTCTTTGGGATATATGTTTACCATCTGCGGTAATGCACGTAGTTTGGTGTTCCTAGTGGATATGGTGTAGTGGTACGCACGAAAATAAATAATATATCCAGCATCTTACATGCCCAAGGATAGCCAAAATAGAAAAAAAGTAGAATATTTTGAGTCCCAGAGTTTTGCCCTATAAAGGGTTAAAGTCTCATTCGACAGACGGAGTATTGTATTTGAAGTGCCCTCCATTAGACACCCATGTAGGGATCGGATTTCCTCTGTAAAACATTCGCCTCTGCAGGGATATGAACCCTGGCCTCCCGGGTGGTAGGCGAGTACTGTAGCCACCACACCAACCCGATCCCCTAAAATAAATTAACACAATGTTCTTGAGATGAGTCGTTGTTGCAGTTTGTTATCTTTATTAAAATGCAGTTATTGAAATGGATAAAATTACTCGTTTTTTATGCTTAGCTATAGCATACTCATTAAATCTGGATCACTGGAATTATGGAGCCTAAATTCCATTATATACAATCAGTGCCATGCGTATTTTATAATAAAATTCATAGAAAAACGTAGGTATCAAAAACAGTGACCGGTCTATAGTCAAATATGGACAACTTTACCGTTTAATAAAACGAAAAAGTTTTCCATAATTTATGCAGTAAAGTCTGGAAAATTAAGTCATTATATTCATACAAATATACATGAGTAATGCTTTATTTGAGGTGAGTGTAATTATTGGTGCACAGGAGTGCATTAGCACTAGGTCAATTGAATAGTCGAGTACGTCGTAATCTTCGACATATTCATATTTGCATATGAATATGTTGTTCGTTGGCTAAACGTTTAAGTGGCGTGTGTGATGTGATTAGTTCGTAAAATTTCAACGTAAATTCAGTTTTTAACCCTCCAAATCTATGGCAGTACGTTATTACAGATCTCTCCGCAACCTGCTCTCTCAAAGTCGACCCTTATGTGCCCATTTTCCTCTCTATTTATTAATCCACGTCCATAACATCTCTTTATATCTAGGGAACTTATGACTTACTATCATGGCCATACAAACCCAAGATTGTTTTTAGCCTCGCCAACGATACGTCTCCACTCTTTTCTATCTTCAGCAGCCTCCATCCCTGCTCCTAGTCTTCTCAGATCCTTTCCCACTTGGTCTTCCCATCGGAGTCTGGGTCTTCCCTAAAGTCTTCTCCCGTCAGGTTTACCTTTCCAAACTTTTTAACTATACTGTCATTGCCTCTTCTTAGCTTCTAGTCCAGTCATCATAGATGCTGGCTTTTATATGATGGCTTTCATGTCTGGATCAGTAAATCTTTCTCTCGGTTCTCTATTTTTTCTTCCCCTCCAACCTTCTTCTTCATCAAATGGTCCAAAGATCTTTCTTAGGATTTAATTTTCTAGTGTTACCAGTGTCCTCTCTGATGATTTTATTAAGAACCACACTTCAGACCCGTAGGTTAATTTTGCCTGTAATAGGGTCTTATTGATCCTTTTTTTTTGTTTGTTTGCTTAGCAATTTGGTACTTATTAGTTTGTTCATGCTCCACAAAGATCTATCAGGTGCTTTTATTCTGTGTTGAATTTCAGTCTCTTATCTATTATTTTTATCAATCACTGTACCTAAATATTTAAACTCTTTTGTTATTTCATAACTGCAATTCATTCATTTGGGGGGGAGGAGGTTCTTAATTTTTGACTCCTCTGCATATTTTCATATACTTTGTTTTATCTTCATTAACCTTGAACCCTAATTTACTGGCTGCAGTTATTAGTTTCTCTGCTAATGCTTTCTATTCATTTCTATTTTCCGCAATGAGAGAGATCACAAGTGTTAATATGACTGCTGGGATTTTGTGCCATCTACCATAATTTGTCCTTCTTTTACATAATGATGGCCTTCCCCAGTAAACCACGGGGATGTATACGATAAAAATTTAATGTGGCTGTCGGGGCGATTTGTTCTTCTGTCTCAATTGCCCGTCCTAAAGATTAGTGGAGTTTTTTATGGAAACTCATTGCTATGCTTCACAGTATGTTCTTGAGCTTAAATTTCTGTTCGTCGTCGTCAAGTTTTCTCTGGAATCAGAATACGATCCTAGGTGCAACGAAAGTGATGTGAAGATAAGGCACAAATGGAAGTGTCGTTCAACATGTTGTGCGAGTACCTGTCGGAACGGGTGAGTTCTTTCATCCCAGTCCTTTTTTCCGTATTTATCCCTCTTTGTACCTATTATGGATTTCTTGAAGTCATTTCTTTGGGATCCTGCAGCCTACTTAATTTTTCGTCGAAAGCAAGAAACGTTCCATTGACAGAGTTAAATTTTACAACCAATAATTCTGCGTTCTATTTTTTTCGTGAAGTTGTCTCGTTTTACTGGACAATCTGCTTCATGTGCGAAATACTAAAGAACTGTGTCAAATTTTGTAATCCTCAAGCAGAGCATTTTTAGCTTTCCTGAATATTTTTATCATTTATAGGTACAACGCAACATAGGTTTTTGAGTGACACGATTGTAGTTAGGAGTAATGTATTTGTATAAAATATTTTCGAAATTTCTTGATGTTTCGTAGCTATTTTTTTCTGGCTGTCCTTTGCACGCCAGGCGAAATTATGTACGATGCTCTACCTGATACCTCAGGCCTCATATATTTACGACCATTATAACTGAAAAGTTTGTTTCAATGCATAATTATACGCGAAGCAGGCTAAAGGATAATTTCAGTTTTTGCCGCATTTCGTCAACCGCGTGATGATGTAACACAGTCACCGCGAGCCATGTGGCGTTGCTATATGAAATGTGTGTTATTTAGCGTGCGCTTTAGACGTACTCAGCGAAGTTTGTAAATCATCACGGTATTGGTTTAATTTCTGACGATGCAATCATCAGATATAAGTAATGATCATAGGAATCTTGTGACGCTCGAGATGCTGAATGATAGTATTTCCATAAATGTTTAGAGCTAAGTCCTTTGGGTTTCCATACCTAGCATAGATAGAAAGTTGTGAACGAACAATGTTTATCTAATTTCACTAATTTGTTCAATAAAATAATCCTGAGAAAATTGACACAGTGAGAAATAATACAATCATACAACTTTATTTGCTCGGGGACAAATCTGACCCTTGGAGCAGAAAATTCATTTACAATTAATTACTCACTGAGTTCAATATAGACATAGTACATAACTGTCAGCAAGACAAAATATGCCATCGCATTAATAATACAGTTTTTTTAATTGAAATTGAAAATGGTCTTTATTGTTCTGGGACTAAAAGTGTCGTGGAACATAGAAATAAAAATGATTGCATGCCATAACAAAAAAAAAACAAAATAGTTAAAAATGAATTGGTAACAAGACAAACAGCATTGCTAAATTCCATATGGAGCGACACATATAAAACAAATAAAAATCAGTAGGTAATAATAATATGATACACAACAACAAAAAACAGCGCAAATGTTCAGGGATTTAAGATCACAATTAATGGATTGAGATGGTGACAAAGCCGTTGAAATAGGATGATAAATACAGTGGTGCATGATGAATTTCATTCAAAATTACTATAAACAATTGAGGAAACACAAAATCGGTCACACATAGCCACACGGTCACGCAGCAATACTAAATGCGTTATGGAGTGACACATATAAAACAAATAAAAAGCAGTAGATAATAATTAATATGATACACAAAAGGGAAATCAGTGCAGATATTCAGGGATTTAAGATAACAATAAATGGATTGAGTTGGTGACTAATCCGTTAAAGTAGGATTATACATACTGTGGTGCATGATGGATCTCATTCTACATAACAATGCACAATTGAGAAAACACATAACATCGGTCACATATAGCAGTCAACTATGTGTGACCAACATATTACAAAAAACTAAGCAATTTACATAGGAAATCAGTCATGTTTCTCTTGAACATTGAAATTGTGAAAGAGGTTCAAACATTTACGGGTAAACAATTCCATAACTTGCAGGGGGAAATTAGGAAAGAGTGCTGAAATAATTAGGTATGGAATTTAGGGAATAAGAATAACTCAGTGACACGAATTGATCTTTTTACTGTATCTACATCTTTATATATATGATCCTTCTGTACGTCTCACTGAACTCCTCCTAAACAACTGGAGCGCTTTTGATGAAGTTTTTAATGTGTATTTGAGTTGGTCCCTGGATGGTTTAGATTCATAAATGGACCCGGTAGGTGGCGCTGCGGTCGGGTCATAGGAAACCTTTTTTGATGACATTTTTGTGGCGACAGTAAATGGTGCCATCATCTTCTATCTTGTTGCCAAGGAGGCCTTGATGATTTGTTGATGTTTATGTAGCTATGTTAAAGGACTGATATTGTAGTGGACCTTGACAAAGGCTCTAATGAATTGATTTGATAAAGGTGAAAATCTCCTCACTTACCCATCTCCACATTGGTGACCCCGACAAGGAGAATAAATTGTTAATATTTAGTTAAAATGGTTTTGCCGCGCGAAGACGAGCTTCAACGCTTTCGTGAAGAAAACGCTCAACTCCATCATTAACTGAATGATTCTGATTCAAGAGGCAGCTTCATAGACACCGAGCAGAACCCGCCTGCGGTTCGTTGTGTCGCCGTAAAACTACCACCATTTTGGCCCGAGAAACCGAGTCTTTGGTTTTCACAGGCGGAATCTAAGTTTGCGCTGTCGGAGATCACAAGCGAGGTTAGAAAGTTCCATTACGTTGCCTCACATTTAGATTCTCGGGTGGCCTGTGAGGTTGAGGACATAATCACGAATCCTCCGTCTCAGAATCCGTATTCGACTTTACGATCGAAACTTCTGTCAGCCTATGAGGAGCAGCGCGTTCGCCAGTTACTGTCGGACGAGGACCTCGGCAATTGCAAGCCTTCCCAATTCTTGCGGCATCTTCGCTCCCTCGCTGGAATGATCGCTCTTCCGGATAACCTCTTTCGGCAACTGTAGCTGAGGCGATTGCCCCCGCACGGCCAAGGAATCCTGACTGCGCAAGTTGTCGCACTTGCGTCGTAGCTTGGCGTTGTTTTGACGAAACGAAAGGATTGAAATGTCAAACTCATTGTCAAATGTCACTTACAATGTAGTTAATCGAAAATTCGAATATCGAAAAAAAGTTAGCTGAACCCGCTAATAGCTGGCAAGCCAACGTTTGTGCAGGACAACGTCTGTCGGGTCCGCTAGTTACATATAATATTTTTATTCAAAGAGGTGGGGGTTTTTGGATTTCAGGACCTTGAACACGCATAAAGCCTTTTATAGTTTTCGGCGTTTATCCAATTTCAGCCATTTTAGTTTTTCCTAAGGCGTGACGTGTTCATCATAGCGGATGTTGAAAACAAAACGCAGACAGGAGTTTTGAAGACGCAGCAGCTTTATGCACAGTTCTGAGTTAACATCTGAGAAAATGATTGAACAATAGTTAAAATATGGGAATACCAGAGTTTGAACCAGCTTCTGGCGAAGTGAAATTGGGAGCAGATGCCTGAAGTGCTTTAATTGGTACATAGTCTTATAGACATCAGCCGCAAGAATAGCTTTAACGTGCTCCCGCCAGCTCAAGGTGTTATGTAAATGAACCCCGAGACTTTTCACTGAATTCGAGTAATCCATAAGGATATTCTGTACTCTTATTTTGGGAAGACCACTCATTGAGATGAAGTTCAGGTAGAAAGGACTACCTAATATTATTGACTTAGTCTTGTATACAGTTGGGTATATACAGCGTATCGAAAACGCATAACTTTACAAAAAAGTACAGAGTTGGGTGCATGTCAATTAGCAATAATTTCTGATATTTTCGCTTTAAACACCTTAACATTATATGAATTGTATGTGTGTAACTGTATGGCAAAGAGTTCTATAAGTTACATGAAGAAATAAAAAAAGACTTTTCATAAAAATTGGTTCGATATGATGGAATGGACAGAGTTTCCGTCTTCCGTGCTATGCGTTTTTCTGAATTAATATTAAATGTTATTTGCTTGTACAAGTTAGATGGTAATTGTGTTTTAATCATTTTATGCATAAAGGTAGCTTTCATTATGTATCGTCTTTGTTTCAGTTTGGGCCATTTTAACAGTTGGTCGTATGGTGTGACATGCTCATAACAATTAATATCAAAAACAAATCGAACACAGGAATTTTTTTGTCGCTGTAATTTCTTATCTAGATCACTTTTAATTTCAGAGTACACTATAGAGCAATAATCGAAGTGCGGAAACAACAGAACTTGTACAAGTTTTGGCCGTAATCGGACTCGAATTAAATGTCTAAAATACTTTAGTGGATACAGGATTTTATGTATCTTGTTGGATGTATAGCTTACGTGATCTTGCCTCGTCAGTGTTTTATTGACAATAATTCCAAGATTGTTTTAGGAATTAGAATAATCAATTTTCCCACCTTTAACAATGACTTTACAAATTTAATTTAAAGCTAAGCTATGCACGTAATTAGAGCTACCAATAATTATGGCCTTGGTTTTTGTTGGATTTAGTTTGAGCTTATTCACTGATATCCATGCACAAATTTCCTAGATATCTTTATTCTTTTTCTGTACAGCATTATCTAGATCGTTGGGATTGCAGTCCAGATAAATCTGCAAGTCATCTGCATAAAAGTGATAGGCGCAGTGATTTATCACACTGGGAAGGTCTTTAATAAAGATAGAGAATAATAATGGGCCTAAGAAAGATCCTTGGGGAACACCATGGGAAACTTGTAGGAAGTTGGACATTTCACCTTCCACACCCTTGACGGCCTGCTTATGTTCAGAGAGATAGCATTGATACCAACGGGGAGCTGAGAGGGAGAGTTTTACCTTTCTCAGCCGGTGGATGAGTATGCCATGATTGACTGAGTCAAATGCTTTACTGCAGTCAAATTGAACCGAGATAGTGATTTTGCGAGTTTCAGCCGAGCGCCGGATATCGTCCGTTATTTTAAATAGAGCAAACTGTGTACTGTAGCCTTTCCGGAAACCTGATTGAAATTCGTCTAATAGATTATTGCGATTGAGGTGATCCATAGTAGCATTGAAGACATGGCACTCGAGGGGTTTGGAAAGGGCAGATAACAGAGCTAATCCGACAGATAATCTGAGCAGGTAATCTAACAGTTCTTTGGGGTTAGGAGTCTTGATGATGGGCTGAATGAGAGCTGATTTCCACAGAGATGGGAAAGTAGAATAGTTTAGAGAGGACTTGTAAATATCGAGGATCTTTGGCAGAACAACAGGAGTTACAGATTTATGATATTTTGCATCTATGTTGTCAACACCTCTCGCGTTGGTTTTTATTAGTCTCATGTAATTTATAAGCATGTTGGGGGTTAGGCGAGTGAAGAATAAGATATCACTACTAAATACTCGATGTACTGGTTGACTTAGGTAGTCTCCGTCAGTCAACAGGGGTAGGGGAGTGGACGTCTCATTATTCAGAGAGAGAAGAGTTGAAAAGTACTGGTTAAACTGATCAAGAGATGAATCGTGTTTTGGGGGTGACGTCTGGGTTTCCCAAGGCCAAGGCGACGTATTTCTTGCCACGTCGATTTAGCATCCCATTAATTTGAAAAACAATCGTAGTAACACTTGCACTTGGCGGCACGAATGTTTTGCTGGACTAGAGTGCAGACTGATTTATACTCGACCAATAGATGGGAAAGCCGAGTTCGCCTAAAGTTCCATCGTAACCGATCTCTATGTTTCAACATATTTTTGTCATTAGATAACCATGGACTCGGTTTTTGTTTGATATTTACTGCCCGCATTGGGGCGTGTGTATCGAGAAATGTTAAAATATGTTTATTAAAATAGACACTTTATTGTTGGCACAGTTAGTGTTGAAAAATTCGCTCAAATCTAAGTTGAGGAGATCGTTTTCAGAGTTGAATGTCATAATTTTTAAAGTCTCTAAATGTAAGTTTAGTTGGCTTAAATTCCTGAACCGTCGTAAAGTACTTGATGAGTACTAGATCATGTTCTGACAGAAAAGGCACGGGATGCTGTCCAAATTCTTTAATTTTATTTTCATTTTCAATGATGACAAGGTCTAGTAAAGTGTTACTCTTGGCGAGGTTATCTGTTGACTTGAAGGGAGTCAGAAATAAATTGAGTCGATAAATCATATCTCTTAGGTAATTACTGTCAGTGGAATTTTTTAACATATCAATGTTAAAATCTCCGTACAATATGATATTTTTGTAGGAGGGGATAAGATTTAAAAGAGAAGGTTCAACATTTACATATAAATGGTCTGCTTTTGGTGGTCGATATACTACACAGAAAAGAGTTTTGCCACCGATGCAGGCTATTTCAAGAAACATATATTCGGGTTCGTACAGAGTCCCATCAGACTTACAGAGTATTTTAAAGTTGAGACTCTTATACACATGAACACACACTCTCCTGCCGGTTCTACCGGTTCTGTCATGACGTATGAGAGAGTACTCATTCAGTTTAACTGAATCACAGGGAATGTTTAAATTAAGCCAGGTTTCAGTTACTCCAATAACATGGTAAGACTGACGAGTGAAAAATTCACAAAATTCATCAAAGTGACCAAAGAGAGATTGAGCGTTGACGTGGCGCAAATTCAACGTGTCCGAGGTTATATTAGCTACCATCAAGTATTACTTCACTTTCAGAACTATGTACATCCTCTACCATTTTCACGATACTATCACCACGTTGAGAACAATAACACAAACATTTTAAGAGCGTACCACAGAAATCTGAGCCCCACAAGGATAAGAGAGTGTCCGCTATATGAAGACAAAGATTGTATTGCTTAACTACGTATAAGTTAACATCATTTCCTAATGATTTGGATACCACTCAGTAGAGAAGAAAGAAGGAACGGAATATCCTATAATGCCATTTTATCAAAGATATGATATTAGTAACAACTTGACTAGAACTATAGTAAGGATAGTTTAAACAAAACATTTCCTATGCTATATCACTAAAATTGTCCTCACCGCGGATAAGATACCTTTTTGAACCGTCCTCTTTCCTTGCATAGATCTTACCATCACGGATCCATGCATATTTAATTTGCTTTTTTTCATTTCTCGAGCACGAGCATATAGTTTTCGATTCAGCAATGTGTCTCTCGTTAACATAAGTAGGCTGAAGAACGGAATCCTGCCATCCAATATCGCGAGTGGATGGATTCCGTTTGACTCTACGAGAGGTTATTAGACCCGTTGCAACTGAACTGAGTTTCTTACTAATAGGGCTATAATTGTGGGAGGTCGGTCATTAGGCCTCCCTACTTGGCTCAAGAGAAATGTGTTTTTTAACTTAACATATTTAGAGAAGTTTACTCAATCGTGCCAAACATTGATTTATCTTAATTTTTAACTTTAATGTTACAAAAATTACGGACTAAGAATCCAAAGCAGTGAACTTTATCACTCCTGTCCGCTTTAATCTACGTAGAATAGGGGAGACTAGATCGATTATATGGACCGGTGGGACCAAATCAAAGCAAACCTTGCCGCTGGCCTTCAGTTGTATGCCCTGGGTCCATTTTTTTCAGGCGCGGATTTAATGAATGAGCCATGCGCAATCTAACCGCTCGACTATTTGGGTTTAATTTTATATTATCTCAACACCCGCGAATTACTCACCTCGAGGGAGGAACTGAAGCAATGTGGCGTAATTGAATAGCGTTGCTTCATCGCTAAACGGTTGAGTGCTCTATAGGATGCAAATCATGTTACGGCAATGGTATTGAGTAGCGGATAAATTGTGTACCAAGCGTTCGGTAACCAATCACTAGTTGTGCGACTATCGCGCTTCAATTAATGTAATTAAAACTGGATTTTCTGCATCATTCTTTCCTACAATGAGCTCTGATTTATCGTAATATATGATTTCCACCAGAAGGTTCACCGAATAAAAATAAATGTAACAAAGTGCGTAGTACAGTGGCAATGAACTTAAATTTTTGCTGTGTAACTTTTGTTGAGGTATTGAGGCGGAGGATTGGGCACAAGAGGAGGTATTATTTCGTTTCGGAAGAATATGGAGGCACAATAGTCGGCGGTTGAGTCCTGGGTCCATTTGCAGCTACTCTCTGACCGCAGAATGTTCGGTTCGTCGACCAACGTCCGCTCTTCCCGAACACGATTACACTCCGGATAGCTTCGTTTCCTTTCTCTCTCGTCCCACTTCCCTGGCCAATTGGGCGGATTCCATTAGCATTTGAATCTTTCTCCTCGTATTGGGAATAATTAGAGCCTTACTCTCTACTGCTTACGTTCTCCCCCAAATGCCACTCTCAGTTTTCACAAACGTAGTCAATTTTGGTTTACTTTTTTGTATTTGTCAAATGAAAGGTTGCATATACTCTGTGTACTTCAATGTAATCTATCCGTTTCTAATCCAACCGTCGTTCATTGTGGATATTGTTGTCCTGCGTTCCACCTTAAGGAATGGTCTACACTTTGAAAATCTTAATATAGACATGCTAGATCACGTATCTTATGTGTTGTGACTTCGGAAATAATCTGTTTTTTACATACCGTGGTCTGTCAAGAAATACTCTATCCCATTTCAAGTTTTATTATACAGACCCTAGTTACCCTACAACAAGTGAAATATTTTTGCGGTATTAATAATTGTACATAAGATAGACGGTGGCAAACAAACCAGGGCAAATACTCGTTCCAGCCCCGTTGGTCTAGTGGTCAGTCGCATGAGCTGTCGTACCAAGGTTCTTCAGTTTGCTTTTGTATTGATTTTCTGAGCTTCTCCTACTCGTTTTACGCAAGCAATTTGAGTCAGTCTAATTGTGATAAGGCGTTTACATGCAAAACTTCGTCGCCTGTGCTATTTTGTTCAGTGATTATACCGCTGGAAATAGAGAGAAAGTGTTTTGCTGGTAAGGATAAAAATATTAATGTTTTTTCTCATTCATCTTTTGTTGTACACAAAGTTAATTTTTACCTGTAAATGGCAAAGGAGAATCGTTATTTATACTTAAAGTTGATGATATTTGGGAAAAAAAATTGTCATTTCTGTAATGCTCAGATAATTTCTCAAGTAGTTATGAATTTAGTTGATTTTTAGTAAATGTATTTGGATAGGTTATTTTTTAACTATTCTCATCAGGAATATTTTTATGATCAATAGATAATATGTGATGAACATTATAAGACAGTTAAGAAAACATACTCAAATCTTGATACTTATTTCCAAATAATGGAGACATTGACAGAGATTTTATTGATATGTTCATTGTATAATTAAATCACATTAACCTCAAGGTGATTGTATCCCATCCACTAACGGTAAATAAATGATCTAATATCGAGTTATTTATGTTACAATAGGGGTCGGCGATCTATCTTTTCAGCTACTGAAATCTTTAATGCAAAATTTGGTGGAAATCTTGTTGATGTTATGGCTACTTTCATTCAAACTAATGCCCAAGCCCAGAAATCATCAAAAAGATTGGAAAATCGTTAATTAAGCGTATGGTCTGTAATGGAAGCCAAAGTTATTAGAAAAATTGGCAGAAAAAGGTGTCATATGACTACGGAAAAATATATAATTTTTACTTTCAGGAGCGAAAAGAGAAGTGGGTGCTAAGGAAGGCTCTATCCCGGGAAATGCCTACGCAGGCGCTTCAGAGTGACATAGGTGGAAATAGATCGTAGGAAACAAAGAGCGCCATTGGGGACGCGCAATTCAACAAATCATCTGCTACTATTAGGAGTTGGACATTAAATTAGTATTTAGAATCACATTGAAAATTTCTGAAATTCACACACACATATTATTGTATCTTCGTCCGGATTTCAATTGGGATCCGCTGAAACAGTCATCAAGAGATTTATTACGTGCTTGCATTTCTTTACAAAGGCTATAATCATAAATCCGTCCGTGTTTTAGTATTGATGAAAGAGCAGCTAATCACCACTTTGCTTCTTTCATTTACACTTCTATATTATCTTCACTTGCTCGTACCTTTATTAGCCTTTTCTAAAAGTCCGTGCCTTTTCGAAACGTGTTTTTGTTGTTACCTGGTTTGTAATAGTTCCAGAAAATTCTCACGTTATGGCTTTTCTAAGGTACTCATTTTATTATTGGACTCTCAAAGATACTTTTAAGCAGTTTTTTTATATGTAAGCCCCTAGAAATATTATCTATTATTTCTGTATTAATATTTATTTCTATTTTTTAACTATCGGGATTCCAGAGACATACGGGCCAACACAATCGGCCGGCAAAAAAAACTGCTTTATTCATTTCAGTGGATATTAATTTCCATCACGATGAAATATATGTGCTAGAAAATAGCAAACTTATCAGTCTAAATTGCTGAGAAATGAAATATATAGGTTAGGCTTATAAGTTTTCCACATTCAAGCAAGTTTCTCTCACCTTTGTGCGGGCGTCAAAAAGTGAAATATTGTGAATTAACAGAAATTTGAATACTTAAGTAATGGTCCACTAAATAGGTTTATTGCTTACGACCCGGGAATCGTCACAATAATGGCATCTTCATCTATTTAGTGGACCATTACTAGAGTATTTTAATTTCCGATGTGGAAAGGTTTCACATAGTCAAGCATGAAGTTTTTAGCTATATTTAGAATTCAAGTAGTTTTATAAAGCAAAAAACGGAAAATAACGTAATTCGCTTCCAATCCGTTAGGAAAATACATGCGACAGAATTAAGTGGAAAATTCAATTACCGGAGTTGTGTATCAACAGAACGAATTCATGTTCCTGTGTTTTTGGTACGTATACGTTTTGATATCAATGTGCCATAAATTTATTTACTACAATTACATAATTGGCTTTAGTAATGTTAGCTACAGTTACTTGCTTTCAGTTAGAGAAACCCTCAATTTTGCGCATTGCACACGTTAACTATATTTTTTAAATAAATCATACAAATACAGAAGTTGTGGTTTTTTATTGATTTGGAACTGAAAAATAGGTCTGAAGAAATATAAATGTGCATATTTGACAGTAAGAATTATGGAGTATTTTTCAGTAATTTTTCTTTTTTCGACTTATTTCTCGCGACCTACAATGTTATGGGCTAGTTAAGATATTCCACACCATTTTTTAGTTCTCTCCCATTTTCTCTGGCGAAATTTGCAATTTTTATTTCTATGAATTCACGTATCACTTGAGTATTGTTATTTTATTTGATGCCACAGACAATATCCTATCAATGAAATTCTCATTTCAGTTCGTAATCTAATTGCAAGTCCTTTGTTGCTCCAAGAAATGGGTACTAAAAATGTAATTTTATATAATTAATCGACTGCCGTTCTCTACTACGGAAACAGCTATTAACGAGCGTTGCCCTATCAGTCTAGCTCCAGATGCCTACCTTCTCACCACATTCTAACCCTTTTTTCTCTTCGCGGAGTCCGCTGAGGGATGCGGATCCGCTATTTTTCTATTAATTTCATGCTACTCAGGCAAATTAGGTTAGCATGCGGGTTAATTTGACGTTCTTTTTTATTATTACTCTGATTCCTTATCAAATTTAACAAAATTTGATAATTTATTTCGCTTCACTGCTCATGAATGCTTTAGAGTTAATAATTTGGTGTCCAATTTTCATGTCTCAAATATGAGTGACTTCAACTAATGTAAATATATAAATTCACATCAGTTATAAAATATTAAGTCCAGATAATGGACAAAATTTCGATACCTAAATATGATTGGCAGTAAAAACAATTAGATTTTACCAGTTTGGTGGGGCGTCCCCCAAATACCCTGCATTAAATTCTTAACCAAATCAAATTATAAATAAAGAGTGGCAAATACAAAATTTGAAAATTGGAGATCAAAGATTAAAAATATAAGGTGGATGTCTACGATCCTTCGATGATGTTTCCGCGGCGAGATCCAATTTGGCTTCCCTTTCCGGGCAATATGGTCCTTGTTGTCACGACCGACTCTCGGATGTCACGATGCTACGTTGCACCATACGATGACTGCCTGGCACAAGTATTCACTAACCAAACAAAACTTTCGATTATACCACGGGGCAGCTTAACTCAGCGTCTGTCCCTGTCAAAACATCAATTAGCTCTCCTCCAATACGTCTCTCCTTCTACTTCCTTTGGTCCTCTCCTACTCGCATTGTTGAAACTTTGTTCCTGAAACTTAACCTCCTTCCCCAAGCGTGGCTTATAAGTATATTTTAACCCGCTTCAGAGCCTTACTGCATGTGGTCAATAATATTCAGGTTTGTTAATGTTATGGTATAAAAATTATTGTTGTCTGCTGCCCGTTGAAGGTTATTTCCAGGTTATACAATTTTGCCTATCAAAATTGCGAGTATCAACTCTGGCCGATAAAAACTGGTTCAATCAAATGCAGTTCAATCAAATAAAGTAAACAAGTTCAATCAAATAAAGAATATATTCTGTCAAATGTTATATTGGTTTTATGTCATTGTTATATTGTGGTGGAAGGAAGTGACAAAATATTTATTAGGATCTTGTTTTTCTTCTGATTAACTAATTGATAAATAGGTGGCTTCAGAAGTTTTTAGCTGTCACTTTCCAAACATATAAAATCTCACATTGTTCAGTCATGACTTCTTGTGTCCTACCTAATTAGGGAAAAGAGGAGGATTGAGGTATCCATTGGGCGAATCTTAGGCAAATGTGAGATAAAATGCGAATTTTTACCTATTTTGAGACCACAAAATTTAGTCTACTTCGTTAAGTGCTGGAATCATCTTCACGTTTTTATACATCAATTTAGCTGGCTTTACGGTGTGCAATATATTTTTTTTTAATTGTCTTCACCGACCCAGTATTTAATCTCTCGAAGACACTGTCAAGGTTTTTACAAAGTCATTTTTATTTTTTTTCACAATTTCTCTTGAAAATCGTAATCACAAAAAGATGGTTATCTGTAACAGAATGAGGCCTATAAACTTGATGATTTCTCATTTTCACATTTTCACTCGATATATGTACCATTATTGATTATCATTGAAAAGATACATTTGTTTGCAAGTTGCAAAGGATATAGCAATATAGCAATACCAGTCCTTTAATTCAGTTATTATTTGTGGTAAATTTTAAATTATGTAGCATTAAAAGCGGTGATTATAGAGAGTAACTCAGTTGAAGAGAAAGGTAAGAATTAGGTAGCCATTAACATTTATTTCGCATTGCCTTTCGATTGTCAATCGATTCAATCATTTTAGTGGTTAAAAATAGATCAATGAGTTGATTTGACAATGTATGCAGAGAATAATTTATGGCCCATAGCCTAATAAATAACGGATAATAACCAAAAAAATAACCTGCGCTGTAATTGCTCTTTAGGTTAATCAATATTCATGTTGAGAAATCGCCTGCCGAAGTATGTTTTGCGTTCCTCAGCGCGTTGGATATCAAGAAAATTATTACGCATACCCTTCACCATCACTTCTCGTCTCATCACCGATAAAATATCGATTGCCGATATATTAGAGAGTTATTTGCGGAGAGAATTGCGTTTTCAACTGGAATGTCTGTCACTGGAGTGGATGTGCCATTTCCCCGCGGCAACAGCTCTGAGGCGTTCAATATCAGAATGCGGAGTTTGAGGTGATAATGAGGAAACCTCTTAACTTTGAATGTCTCATCTCTTCCCTCTTCCTCTAACTGTCCTTCGATGCCTCGCACTTCTTTGTAATATGTTTGAATTCCATCATTTTTCCCCTTCTCTCTATTCCATGTCCGTACCATTCTCCAATCAGCTTCCTTTTTCCACTTGGGTTCTAACATAATCAATAGTTTCCTTTGGTAGAGGGTAAGTATTTAATTGCTTTTACTCTTTCACTGTTTTTCATCCGTCTAGGGAAACGATTATTTGTCCTTGAATTCTTTAAAGTTAGGTTTACGGTGGAATTAATGCAAAAAGTCTTATGAATCGGCTCGGATTAGGCGTGTCCACGGATTTCAGCCATGCAAAAAATATAAGTATACTGAATATTTCAAATAATAAATATAAGATATCCTTGCGGGCCCTTTCGAAATGCTATGGTTTAAAAAATTAAAATAACATAATTTTGGAGCAAAAACTAGCGAATTGACGAGGATCAACCTTACCGTACTTACCTGCTTTTTTAGTGTTATTAGAATTGATGACCTGCATCAGTTACTCACACATATTTCCATTCGGCAATGTAAAAATGCCGTTAGAGGCAAATGAGTGGGCAGTGCACATTTTGGATCATAAAAATTGGAAACCCTGCGGTTCCACATTGGTCATTGAAAGGTTTCTTGAAAATGTAGGTCAGCTTGAATAGGTATGAAGGTTGAATTCTAACACGCAAATGTTCTCTATTCTTCTTCAATATTAGGACGCGTTATCATGTCTAAATTTTGTGAACAAATTGTGACGTTAAGATGGAAAGAAAAGTGAAAGTGAGCATCCGATGGGATAAAAAGTGAAAAAGTTCCGATATAAAACTATTTTTCTGAACTCATTAACCTTAATCCTCTACTTTATATGATATACTTCATTATAATTTATTACTATAGATATTTAAAAAATATTCATTTTGTTCTAAATGAAGTAGCCAAGTTCAATAAATGGGAATGAACAAACAATAGTGAAATTTCTGACAGAGGGTTTGGAAGACGTTAAGACTGGCGAGCGTAGCTTTGTAAGAGTTTTTTCTACACAAGGGCATGTTAATTTATTGAATGTATATTGCCACCAATCAGAAAATGATACCATAATTGAACAAAATATCAAGTAAAGCTGTAATTTTAAAACTTCTCTCGCATAGCTCCTTTGCCCCATATTTCGTTAAACCGTGTACTTGAGCCGTGTCAATGTTTGATCAGTGGTATTCAAACTAAAAGTAAATCTCAAATAATTTCGTTTGTTTTCTTTGTAACGCAAGTACCAGTGAAATATTATTTTTCTCAGGTGCCTCTCCGCCGTTTATTAATATATCCTTACTCTAGTGATTTTTTTTTACCGGAAATGTTATGTTTAAGTTCAAAGAAATTCATTAAACTTACAATTTTCGTGTCACTAGGTCATGAGGTGATGTTTTCACCTATTAGCACTAGCATTCAAAGTTAGAGGGACGACAAAATATTATATTTATTTCCCTTGTTTTATAACGTCCATTTTATCGAATACCCTTATCACAGGCCGTATCATATTTGTTAATAGGTATAGCTTATCTTATTTTTATAAATCCATAGCTAGTTTGGTCCGAGATGCAAGTTTTGACTTACTTTACTTGTGATAAACACATAAATTTAAAAAGATTCCAATAAATTAGCGAATAAACGTGGTGTGGGTTGGTTTTAAATTATCTCTGCCGGAAATAGAGATTTTAAAAACTTTCAACCGATTATCTTTCTGCCACCCATGAAGCGATATTTAATAGGAAATTCTATGCAAAAAGCATCGTAATAATATTAAATACTTTGCTTATTTCCCGCGTAATTGGCCATATTCTGGCATTGGAGCGTATTTTTGATGGGTATGGCATTGGCGGACAGCAACGTAAACTTTCTTCAGTGTTCTTTGATGCATAACTCCTCATCACTAAGTAAAAACATACTCACTTGACTACTTATATAAGGAAAACTAAATCATATGAACTCCGAAAAACTCGTGCTACCGTCTTAGCAAAAGAAATAAAATCAAAGTACAAATGAGCAAAGATGGTAGCACCTAGCAAGCAGAAGCACAGGAGTGAAGTTTATCTCTATACTTTAGAGTATTTTGTTTACCTTGATAATTCAATCAGTGTTTTGAAAGAAGAAAATATTTCATTCTCTCATACATATTTTTCAAAATGTGTTAATTTATAATGAATCATTTGGTGACGCTATGCGAAAGCACTTCAGTGTGCTCTTTCCCCAAATCCCATCCAAGTTCTCCTCGGGTTTCTGTTAGCAATAGAAAATATATCCTGGCAGATGAGTTTTAATTGCCGTGTTGCTCATCTTCTCTTCTTGGCAATAATTTTTTCCTAGCCAAATTAAAGAGAAACTTTGGTGCAGCGTAGGAGTTGGTGGACGCAAGAGTTTCGTTGCGCTAATGAGGACTAATCGGCTTTTTGGCGCTATGATTAAGCAGATGTACAAGAAGTGAAGCAATCATTGATTATCTGGTGTACTTAAAGGCCTCACTTGTTGGTTGGGGATGCCGCGATTGGACCTAAATATACAATATTATCCCTTTGAGTGCGGCATGACGTGATATCACGTCATGATTTTTTTACGCTGGTGCTGATGACGTGATATCACGTCAAGGGTACCGTGAGTGTTTCAGCTTTCACTAGGGAACTTTCACAAGGCCCCCTAGCTAAATCTGGAACCCTCACGGTACCTATGACGTAATATTACGTCATCAGCACCAGCGTAAAAAAATCATGACGTGATATCACGTCATGCCGCACTCAAAGGGTTATGATGCTGTCATCGGCGTGTTGGTACATGGTGAGCGAAGTTTAGAGAGTAACCTGATCTCCTTTCTTGCCTCCAACCCTATTTGGACGCACGGCTACGAGTGGTTCCCTCGCTGCGTTCCTGTTAACACAACCCTTTGGCCCTGACGTGACGTGGCAACCCCGGCCCGGCATAGCGTCCCCATCTAATCAGGCCTTCACTCACGCGGGATATCGTGCGTGGACACGCTTGCGCTTAAAGAGCACTCAACCCCGTTCAGGGCATTAACGAACTCGCGTTTCGCGTTCGCACACGTAATCCGTGGGATATCCATCTCCTAGTATAGATACAATCGTAGTGGAAAGATACCAAGGAAGAACATCTTTATTAGTTTGCCTCGCAGACCTCCATTTCTGATAACATGATGTAGCGATGGTACTACGGCAGTCGACCTAATTTTTAAGGGGAATATTATCTTCTCTTTTTCTTACCCTGTAAAGTTCCTTGCAATTTGCTCGAGGTATATTCTGATGGGATACCTATTTGATGAGCAGCTTCTTTTGAATACGAACTATAATTCTTCATTTCAGATTAGACGCTAATTTTTAAAGCCTCGTCTTACATCCTTAATAAAGTTGAATATTTCATTTAGCATGATTGCAAGCTCCGTTCTTGATTTAGTGCACATCGCTAAAACCTTAGTGAATCATAATATTTTAAGTGATTCCCAAATAGATTCATTAAGTTTAACTACTCGTGCCGTATTGGATGCTAGTTTGAAGTCAACAATAGGTCTTAATCAAACTTATAGCCTTTTCAATGACTTTTGATAACAATTAACAGATAAATGGTGCCTTGTTCTGTTTTACAGTCATATTGGTTTTCACATAACCATTTTCAGCTATTTTTTTCATTTTTTACTTTTAAATAAACGTCAGGATTGAAAATACCGTGGCTGGTTGTTTCATACTTCTGTAGTTTTTTCATTCTGCTTAATTTTATTTCTTGTGTATGGGAGTTTTCCGGTGCTCATCTCTCAGAGCATCCACTTTTTCATCCAGATGAGGATTCACACTTCAGTAGCTTCGCTGGCTGATTATCTATGCTAATATTTGAGGCCAAATCTCTCATATGGCTTTAGTGCTAGACAAGAAAAACAAGATACCTGCAAATGGAGATAGAGTTCTGTTTTGGGTAAGAGATTGGACTGAGTTAGGGATTCTGAATAGGGAAATTGAGATGCCTTTTGGAAATGCGGAACTACTTACGTTACGATAACCAATTTCGCTGATTGAGCTCCTTGTCGTAATCTGAATCTGAATCATCAGTGGAATATTACTTTTCCTTATTTTGCTACCCAGTGAAGTATGTTGCAATTTGGTTTAGGGAATACATTCTGCTGTGATAGTTTTTTCATGAAAAGCATCTTATGAATATTTACTATAATCCTTCATTCTAGATTAGACACGTGAGCGCCACTAATTTGAATTGAGGTACTGGTTCTGGAGGATTTCCGCTGCGTTGAGTCAGGAGTTTATCGACGATTTTCTATTCATTTTATTGTAAATGGAAAAGGTTGAAATGTCCTCACGAAAATCCTGACTCTGCTAAGCGAAAATCGTTTGCACTCCCTGCTTTTTCTTGTTAGCAAAACTGTAAAGTCTTCATCCTGATTTTAAAAATATGGGCTCTAATTCGTAACATTAATTGACTTCATGTGACCATTATAGTCCTGCTGTCCCAAATAAAAACTACCTTTTGATAGCGCTGTAGAAACAATTAACTTATCATTTCAGTAGTATTTGTTGCTCTTTTTAAAATCATCGATGAGACTATTTTCATATTACTGATTCGTTTATTAAGTCTGTTAAGCAAATAATTTTTTAAGAGCTTTTAACTTGTATTTTGTTAACTTTAAAATCTCTAGGTTACGTCTATCAGCTACTCAATTTTTAAAAATCTAACTTTGAATATTTGAATATGAACTAAATTTGAATAATTACCTAGAAATTGACGTTGAGTGGATACAATGAGTTAAAAATTGAAAATCATCTTTAAATGTATTTTATTGCTAGGACGATGCTGATTACAAAACAAAGGACAACCTAAAGTGGTGGGTAAGTTTTAAAAGCCACGACTGAACTGAAATGAACTAAAGTTTATTTACAATGTAGAAATTTTTATGAATCTTCAAAGTGTAGAGAAAATTTTCCTTCAATTGTTTATAAAATCTGATACCAAGTTACTATATTGGTCCCATTGTAGCAAAATACAGGTCATCTCAGGTAGTTAATATTTACTATAGATGGGGATGATGCGGAGATACTTCTCTAAGTTAACATTAAAGATTAAACCAGCAGGATTTGGGAGGCTTTTTAGAGTGCCAGGATGAAACAACATAATGAAGAAGTTCGAGGGAAGTTCATTTCATATCGCTTTCATCATATGACAGTAATACAAGGTCATTTGAAATATGAGGCTAGACTCTGCATCAGCGGGCTTAATGTAATATAAAATGTAAGACTTAAGGCTTTCCCGGAGAATGCTTAGAATGTATAGCTCTCGGGTTTCCAACCGGGTGATGGTGGTTTTCGGCACCGACGTTGCGACCACCCTGAGGACGATGGCATACTACGCCTTCGAAACGTCGGTGCCAAAAACCACTATTATCCGGTTGGAAACCCGAGAGCTATATATTGAAATAAAACGGCTAATTGAGGCATTGCATCTTATGAAAAAGCATTCATAAATTCCAGAAAATATTTTCAAGTTAAGTAAAATTATTACTCCAGGTAGCAAGTAAAAGTAGAGTGATGCAGTATTATGGAGCGGATTCCTTTAATTATTTAAAGAAAATAAATTGGCCGAGATTTGCTGGAATTTAAAGAGCACTAGTACATGTTTTTATAATCCTAGAGTCATCAAAATTTTGTGGCATTATTATTCGGCATCATTAATGAAAATGAGATAGAAATAGTTGAAAAAGTTAAAACATTTTCTACTCAACACAAATTTTGGTTTTTAGGGAACGATAAAAATGATTCTAAAGGTAGGTGATGGGGTATTTTTTTACCTATCAGTCTTTGAAGCACTCCGCAAAAACAAGTAATTATTTACAATCACCAAGCTAGTTATTGCTCTCGTACTAAAAACCCTGATCAAAAACTAACGATATACACCTTATATCAAGGAGATTTATTTTCCAAAACTGATTTTCTTTTTCATCTGGCCATAGTTTCA
Organism: Ceriagrion tenellum; assembly: GCA_963169105.1. Lineage (NCBI taxonomy): Eukaryota > Metazoa > Arthropoda > Insecta > Odonata > Coenagrionidae > Ceriagrion > Ceriagrion tenellum. Next base: position 30,160,920 of record OY720636.1, on the reverse strand, counting down.
TATGTACTAGGTACACCTCGATTTTGTGATTTATTTGAGATAACTTAATTTATATAATGGAGATATTATACGCTATTGCATTCCCAAGTAAAAGTTAAACTTTAAATTCAGATGTTCCTTTTATCTTTCACCGAGCGCGCTTTTTGAACTCTCTTGGGCGGGCGGGCGGCAGAAGTTTGTGCGTTCACGGCTTTTTCCTCATTTACGACGTACAAAAGTGTGTTTAACCAATTAAATGACACAATCACAGCTGTTAAACTTTTAGTAAGAGCCAATAATGAAAATATTATATTTCTAAAATATTTTTATGAAGTTTTCGTACCATGAGTGTCAAATTATTTTATGCCGCAAATATTTTTGTGACAACATCAGCGACACGTATTGCACATTGTGATCGAGTAAAAGCCAAGGAGTCTTGATTATCACTGGTGTCATTATGCCGATGCTGTAGGTAAGGTTGCATCATTCAGGTAGAAGTGGAGCTGTTTTACTAAAATCACAATTTTTAAAAATAAATCTCCATTTCAGTTTTAAATGAAACTTTATCAAATTAGTGCGAGAAGTTGTGTTTGTTACCTATGTTAGTCAATTCATAATGGAAGTACTAGCTGGAAAAAATAGTTTTTAGAAGGGTTCATTTAAATTTCTACAATCGTCGCTAAGACCTGAGGGGAATTAGGAAGAATAGAATGATAGCGTTATTAAAACGAAAGAAAAAATTGCGGAGAGAGAGAAGACACAAAAAGTAGTTTTCAAAAACAGAAATGATTATAAAACAAAGTAAGAAACAGTGAAAAATTAAATAAAATACATATGTGAAACGATAAACAACAAATATACATTAAAACTTCTTTGTCAGGTCCCAAGCAAATGTGATTATTTGGCGGTCGAGCGGCGGAAATTCGTCGGCACTAACGCTTTTCTCGGACTTGTCAATTTAGTTACTGACCAGCGCTCACCAAGTACGCATCCGATTCCGCTGGACGATAATCCGACTACCTTAGGCCAAAATGGGTTGTTAGAGATTTCACATCAGGCAGCGAGCATCTACGTCAGTGGGGTGCGGGTTATTTTTTTAAGGCGAACCAATTTGTTCCCACGAGTCCGCTGGAATTTTTAGGATGACTTATTGTTCATTTAAACACTAGGAAATGGCTAAAAAAAAACTTCAACTCATCCCACAGTCTTTTACTACATATGACCAATACTATGGGGATGAAGTTCAATACTTGAAAAAGATCGGTAGTTGAACCTTTTAAAATATTTTAAGGTCCAGTGCTTTGTATCATTTAAACATTATTTATAAAGCTACCGGAGAGTGAGCAGACTTCTATAAAAAGTCAGGGAAATAATTAAAATTTTACATACCTGAAGAGATTGTTTTTGATTATAACAAAAGACCTGATTATTTACCTGCAAGGAGTTAGATTTAATGACTCTGGTGACGTAACTATTTTGCGGGGCAGCTCATTTATTTTTGCTCCTCTCCGCGCTCCGTGAAGATAATCGAAAGTGTGAACTTTAGTCGAAAGTTCGAAGCTCATTTGCGAGGTAAAGAATTGCCTCTTGTGCTTAAATCTCCTCTCGTAGCAATCCATCATTGTCGGGGAGGCATGAGAATGAGTTCATAAAGTGATCTCTCCATTAATCGAGAGAAGATGACTGCTTTGATGTTCCAGTGCCGTGGAAACTTATCGCGTCCCTGAGGCAAGGTAAGTATGGTGGCTTAGCAAGCCTTACTATGCTAACAAGCTGTGCGTTTGTTTGTCAGTAACTGAGGGAAACCAAATTGAAATTGACGAGGATATGGTAGAATTTATTATTTGATTAGTTGTGGATGATTTTCTCTGTTGACCATACTACATCACGGAATGTATAATACTGTGTGTGGAGTTTATGGCCGGTGTAAAACTCGTCAAAATTAATGTTGTTCACTTTCACCCTTCAAGGGCTAATTAGTGTTCTATATACCCTTCATCCATATCCCCTGTTCTTAGGAATAGCGTTAAATCACGCGGATATCTTGGAATTATAAAATAAATTGAGAACCCAAAGGTTGAAATGAAGATCATTGAAAAGTTATTTGCTAAGATATGAATTTTGCGTTATTTGCATTGAATTTGTAAATACCTGGTAATATTTCATTTTTAAATCGGCGCGTTGAAAATGTTATAATCTGTGGGAATTAAACATAACCACAACTATTCGTCTATCTAGGTGTAGGTTACTGATCAAAATTTAAAACTTGTTTGGTGGGAGAGACAAGAAAATATTCATGATTACTAAGCTATCTGTACACTATATTAAAAGGATTATTAAAATGCAATGGAAATAATAAAGCTTGTGAGACTCACTTGTAAATTTCATAAGTTAGATAGTATTAAAACTTGAGATCTAAATTACTGTTAGTCAAGACAATTAAACGAATTGAAAACGAACGAGTCTGATGACTTATTTTTCCGAAATAAGGGTTGGAAGTGATACTTTACGCCAAAATTTCTCACCGCAGTTTTTAGGAATCAAAACTGAGCGGAGAGAAGAATTTTAGCCGGTCAATGTATTTTTACGGTAAAAATGTTTACATTCATCGTTGGAGATCGAAAGACTTTAGTTTACCTAATTTGTATTATATTATCCAATGTGCATTTGTGGCAAATTTAATCGGCAAATATTCTTGTAACTCGTCGTGATGTACAGCTTTATATTTTCACATGTTTTAAAATAGAAGGATACTTTCTCTTTGGCTTTCTGGTGATGGAAACCTGATCGCCGGATAATTGTACTCTTCATTGTTTTTATAATCTTCCTTCGTATAGGGAATCAATTTGACTTATAATCCTAGAGGAAATTAGACTCCTGAAAAATCTACCCCTAAGGAAATCATCATCATTGGTATCTTCCATATTATAAAAATGAACTACGAAATTTTCCACTGACTATCATTTGATGGATGCTATTCACTTTGATGTGGGTTCGTCAGGCGCAAAGTAAGTAGGGCGTTAGGGTACATAATTATTAACAATACTCACCATGAAGGGTGGAGGGTTGATTTTACATTCCAAGGAGAGTGATTAATATGCAGGATGGAGGGTTACTTCATTGAGGAGAGAGGTAAGGACGTGGTTGGGGATAAGAACGTGTGGTTATGCGCTTCTGAAAAATAGTTGGTGGCAAAAAAGTGTCAGGTGTGACGTGAATTTTCGGCAGTTTGAGGGTTTCAAGGGCTATCCTCGGAGACTGGGAGTAGGTGACGGAGGGTTTTATGACCTTTGATTGACAATCGGTCATACCGAAAAAGGAATGAACGGATGGGGAGAGGTTTGTACGTTTTGCATTTCAATGTATATGGCCTTTTAAGCTCTAATTATTTATATTTAAACTAGTGCGTCCATCTTTAGTTCCATTAAAAAAACATGCAATGTTTCCGATATACAGTCCCTGTTGTGATTTAGATTATTAAAATATTTTGAAACTTGATGGTAGTAATTGGGTTTCTAAAGCATCTTGTTTGCTCCATTGCTCGTTTCTTGTGCTTTTTAATAATATAAGAGTATACAAACTTCCCTGAAGTGATTCTGGAAGTAGCGGAGTGCTAAATAACTGGAACTCATTTAACTGAATACTTTCTTATACAATAAACATAATTCATAATAAATCTGTGTCATCAGTGGACTTCATTCAGACTGTAACTAAAGCATAATATTACGAAGGCCAATCACAGAAATATGCCGAATTATACTTCAAATGTATTTGTTCCAAGTTCTAATGATTAATTTATGTAATAAAAATTATACTTGCAGTGTCTCCATTTTCCTCTGTGACCGCAGCAGTTACTTGCTCACTCACATATTTACGGAAAATTAAGTTGGTAGATAGCATTTGCATTGCATTTAGACATCTTTGGTATCCATCTTATTCTGCCACATAATCCACGTATCTCCACTCTGTCGTGCAGTTTTCTTAATTTCTTATCTTTCAACACTTCAAAGATAATGCGTTACTGAGGAAGCGGTCAATTATCATTGAGATGAATGGAGTGGAATGGATGAATTGTGATATTAGTAGTTCAGACCGGGTTTTTTTTTGGAAGTTTGAGGAATTTGAGTCAAAAAGTGATCACTTACTGTGTTTTAAAACTTTTGTGGAAAATTTTTTATTACCTAGTGAATTTGGAAAAAATATTTTGTGAGAATAGTAACTTTTCCGTTTAAATTGCTATGTAAAAATAATACTGAGTCGTGTGATTTTCCATCTGCGGCCCTAGACTCACTAGACGGCCACATGACGGGTTTCGTGTTCCTATTTTTTAAAAACTGTCTTGAGTTGTACGAAGTTTTAACAAACGTGTCAATGTACAGAAGATTCATTCCCCTGAATGAATTAACGGAGCTGGACGTTTTTACGAAATAATAATTGGAAGTAGAGACGTTAATCTATGAAACACATCATATTCTTTGGCCTGATATTTTCACCTGGTAAGCTGGTGGCAAAGAAAGTGCAATTTTAGTAATTTAGTACTTGATGATGCATTTTTGAATCCCTTATTTGGATTTTGGATTCGGATCCTCTCTCCCGATTAGCCATTTGAAACCTTAAAGTTGCTTATTTGGCTATTAAAGATTATAAGTCCACATTTCGTTCTTGTTCTTTTAGATTTTATCTAGTACCAATTAACTGGTAGCTTAAATTCATACAGAATGTCTCAGCATATTACAGGTATATGAACAAATTACGTGTTCAATTTATACATATAACTGTGGACATTTTTGACGATTAAGGGGAAAGGAAAAGGGGCTATAAATCTTAGCAGATAATAAATAACCTCTCTTGTTTAACGAATTATACTGTGCCCCTTAAAATTACCCTTGATTAGTTGTGGAAGACGGAAAGTGGGACATAATATGAACTTGAGGAGAAAGGGACCAAATTTGCTGGGAAAAGTTTGGTATTTTGAAGAATGAGAAAAGATTAATAGGAAAAGAAGGCCAAGATAGGGGAGTACGAGCTTCTAAACGAGTTTCGAGTTTAATCGAGATAAACTCAATTGATCCGGATGGAGGGTAGAAATGGGTGAGGACCCTGGGAGGAAGCGATGGGGGGTCTGGGGAAAGAGAGAGGGGCTGATGGTTGAAGGAGTAAGATTTTCCTCGTCGTTGACATGAGAGAACACTATCTCCTACGGAGGAATTTAGGTACTGCAAGATTATGGGATGATTTTGCTCTTCCGAGGCATGGAATTGCGACTTGGTTGGATGATCAAAGTACTCTAAGGGTTCTCAAATGGCTCTGTGAGGTGAGAGAGACTGAGGTTATATGGAAGCGTCCGTGGTTGAGGTATTCGTGCCGAGGAAGATGGAGACGAGTTTGCATGGGGGTTTAAGTACCCATGCCTTTATTCAGAGTTATGTCCTGCAAAGTTTGATTAAGACACAGGTGGTTAGGTACAATACTACTAAATACTCTATTTAAAATATCTTCATCCTTCTGCTTTGGGCGAATGACCGATGGGCCTCTGTGGTCTCTGTGGTCGATTACCTCTGTGGTCTTTGGGGTGTAAGACAAAATGAGCTAGAGAAGTTCTCGCAACAAGGGGACCAAATGTGCTTTTACACTGGAAGAGAAGAATAAATATAGTTTGTTCCATATTTGTTTGGAATTGTGGAAAGGGGAGATTCTTTTACTCTGTTAATCTCCATAAGTTTAGAGGTGCGTTGTTGTAAACAGCAGCAGTAAAATTAGCACTATTCTGTGCAGTTTACCCTCTGCACATCTAAAAACAACTTGAGTTGATTGTAAAAGCACTTTGGAATTAATAATGTTATCTCAGTCAATAGTTGCTGTTTTGTGTGAATTTCCATTTGCTGAAATATTTACAAAATATCTATGTATCATCTGGTTTTGCATCTTATTTTAAATTTTTTACCGAAATTCACGAGATTTGAGATGTTGCTAACAAATGTTAATAATTTAGCGAAGTCGGATTGTATTGTAATGAAATGGGTGCTGAATGTATCAGTATGCATCAGATATGTTTAATGTTTACATTAGAGATAGAAATGTGTTAGGGATGTGTGCATTAGCATTGTCAAAATTGACTAATTTCTGCGTGATTCTCGTTTGAAGCTATATGGTTAATGGCTTCCATACTTAATGCCTACACAGAGTCAGAATGCAGTACCTATATTTGGCATAAAAGCACTTAGGGGCATCATGATCACAAATATTTTGACTTTACATTTGCGATGAGGTTGCTAGGCTTCAGGTACCAAAATACGTATGTTTTCAAAGACATGCGTATCGATAACTTGAAACTGTGTCATATTTAATGTTTTATTGGATTATGCTGCACGAATACACATTTTATCCCCATTTCAAAGATAAATCTTTACATTAGAAGCAAGTTCTTGAATGACTTCCAGCGCTAAATAATTCCATCTACATATACATCGTATTATTATCCTGCAAGACACCACAAGTGTGTTTAGCAGGGGGTGACTTATCACCAACATGAACTACAAAGAAGAAATTAGCTTTCACCAATATGCAACACACTGCAGGTATGCTAAAAAGGCTATAGTAATTATTAAGCTAATATATGATGTAGCTATGCTAACGTGACAGAAGAGTCATGCAGGGAACATGAAAAAATGATGATAGCACTACTCTGCAGGTTTAGAAACATGCATTGGGGGTATATGAATAAATCAGCTACACTAACTGTCAACTAATCTAATTCAATTCTCAATGCAGCCATTATGGTATCTTATCGACCGCGAAAAAACAGCATTTTAAACCTTTCTGTTCTGATATCTATGTCCCTTATTTTATTCTCATATCTGATATATCGGAGTATGTTGGAGCTCGTAATATATTAATAACTTCTGAAAATGAATTCCAGAGTGAAGAAGTTCTTTTACTTTCCCCGTGCGTCATCCGAGTAGTATTGCAATATTGAACTATTGTAGCATGAAGAACTTGCTTGATTTAAGAACAGTGTTGTAATGGATTGTAACATGGCCAATGGTTGAGCGCATGGAGCAGAATTTCGATAACAGTGCTCTCCTTAGGCTTTTGGTGTCTGATAACTTTGCAACCCACTAAAGTGTGGAGGCAAAATGCATGTTTTCTGTTGGGTGGAGGCAATGAAGGGCTGGTACCGGTTTATCTTACTCTTTCATGTCTCACAGTAGCCTTAAGCTTGGTAACGCAGGACGCTGCTGCAAAAATGTCATGGCCATGACTTAAGGGCGACTGATTTTTATTTAGGGTACGCTATACCCGTTTTATTTCCCATTGACCCCGCCCTTGTCACGTGCTTCCTCCATATATTGGTATGTTCAGAAGCATCATGAGGGTTCCATCGCTGCAGTCATCATCAAGGCCCTTCTACCCGAAGGGCGACGCGTAATCAAAGAAATAGGAAACCATTTCAGAACAGGTTTTTCAATCGAATAAATACAGTCATGACAATATTCCATTTTCATGATATCCAATCTCCATGCCCTACTATTTGTCCCAAATGTTTCCATTTCAACTCTATCCAACAAACTCATCCGACCATGCAAGTCCAGTGGGATGGATTTTACACTCTGATTCCTCCTACAAAAATCCCAGGCAATATACAAATGGCAAAAAATGGAAAGAAGGATTTGAAATACAGCCGATTGAGTGCTTTTTTTTGTTTACTTGAGGAAGAATCAAAAACCAGAACTGTGACGGAAATCGGTATAGAAAGAGGAATTGGATAAAAAATAGATAGGAGGGTTTATCACGGTGGCAATAAAGGGATGACAATGACATGCTCCTGCCTACACTTGCTTCTGGGTAAAATCAGAAACTTTAAGATCAAATGTGGTGTATTGTAATGCTCTCCTCTTCTTCACGCAAGCCTATATTATAGAGGACTTCTGTGGAGCAACCAAGAAATATGTAACTATAGCTTCTGGGATACTTAATTATCACATATTAATAAATAAAGTTTTTAACCCTGTGCTAAGTTCTTATTATGGCTTGTCAATACAATCAAACACAAATTTCGGAGGCATTTTCCAAGGAGACTCAAAAATTCAATCATAGCGTGTATATAGTTACTCTTGTGACAGTTAATGCCGTTTTTACTCTCTATAAATTTCAATTAGTTTCTTTAGTTATCGGGCTTGGAACGAAACCTTAGAAAACGGACTTTCCAAGGCTTATAATATCACACATAAAAATAATGTACATAAAGGGACTAATTTGCTAAAACATCGGTATTACATTGAAGGAACGCAATACATATTTCATGTTCGCGAAGACGAGTTCAACTTATTGTTTTGGGATAACAGTACTGTTCTCCTGTTTTCAACGAATATTGATCGAAACTACTAATATTACAACAGAATCATTTCTAAAATTTCTTGGGTTGGATGTCATGTACGTGATTCAGATGACTAGTGACGTAGGAAACTTGGTCTTCAAGCAACTTTAATATTTTATTCTTGACACTTACGTATTTATTTAACTTACCTCTCCCGCTTCTATTGCTTACCCTCCTCATTCAATCATATCTAAAGTAAGATGGGATCATGTATCGGACTGAAAATTTATTTAAATTTCATGATTAAGAAATTGAACTTACCTCGACCGGCCTCCAGTAAAATCAGAGCTATCAATGACATATAAATATATATACTGTTATTATTTATATTATGATCAAATGATTTCCCTCCTGTGAAGTTATTTTAAATTGAATAAAATTGGTTGGGGCGCTTAATAGTTATGATATGTTATAAAATTGTTATAGAAGTTGTTAAAAAGACGAGTTTCGCCGTTTTTATTTGAAGAATACATACATTGCTTGGCGCTCAGCAATGAAAAATAATTGAGACTGAAGAATATAAAAATAAAAAGTGGAGAAAATGATTTTTAAGGACAGTGGAGGGAGTTCTGGAAGTGGAGAGGCCGTGAGTGGGGACGTTTCCTACGTGAGATAGATTGCGTTGCCACGGATAGTGGGATATGGAATTTCCGGCGGGCTTACCGTAGCGTGAGTGCCCTCTTCTTGAAAGAATGTTACGACAACCAATAGATGATTGACGAAGCGGAAGGGAAGAGAACATAAAAAATTCAACTAGATTAGAAGAGGAAACAAATGTGATCCAAATTATTTTGGAAAATTGTTGTTCTGGAAATTGATCGGAGAAGAGAGGGAACTCTTATTCAGTGGATTAATCTATTTCTAATGCAATAGCTCCGTGAAGAGGAGCAAAGATTTGGCCACTACAGATCACATGGACACGAAGCGTCGTTACTCCATTCAAAATAATCAATCTGCTGTTCACGTCAATATTATTGATATCTTTGGCAGTTTATCAAATTGCTTAGTCCTCACCCATCAGCTGGGAGTATTATCGGATCACTTTGAAGTTTTTTCTTTGACCTTGTATGCGCAGTGGTCAAAAGCATATGTTCGCTGCGTCACTAACTATGGCGATCCCTTCGTGCCATTATGCACCCCTTCCACTAAAAACCTTCCCCTTAACGTCACACTTGGCCTTGACATCATCCAGCAAGTTTTGCTACCACGCTAACTCATCGCCTCGTCTTTTAAAGGAGAGCAGGTAGCATAGTTTTTTTTACGATCAAAGTTTATGTTTCCTTTTGACATTCTTTTGCTGGTCATTGCAGTTAAGTATTGAACATTGCACTAACGAAGCTATAAAATGCTTTCTAGGATCTTATTATTATTTTCGCTGAGCCGCGATCACCACCTCAGTGCAAAAGTCCAATCACGCTCCCTGCAATATCGTTTTGCGTTCACTCACATTACCTGTTGTTGGTTTTCTGTAATTTTTTCGGTGTTCAAGCGCTCGTTTACGACTATTCGTAAGGTTGAGGCTAATTTCATGTAAGCGCGGAGCGTTTCTAACTACCTCAATGATTTCCAAAAAACTGTGTCGTAACTTCTAATTCTAAGCATAAAGAGAGAATATTTAAGGTGTAAATTTAATACAGCCGTTTAGTTTATCTGCGGCTTATCCACGCAGGATGACTCTTACACCTTGCAAGCCTGAATAGTCACGAAGACTTGGATCTTTTACGAATTTTTCACTCCCCAGACACGTCATTCTCTGTGGGAAAAAATTCTTAGGGATTTTTATATACATATTTTTCATACTTTTTTTGCATTTCCAAATGTCTCCGGAAAAGGGGAAATTTTTTTAAAAACATCAGAATTTGGAAAAATGTCGCGTTTTTTAAAGTAAATAGTTGTACAAATTTTATTAATGAATTAGCTGATATTGTTGGTAAACGTTTTGAAATGTGGACAGTTATTAAAGATTGAACTCCATGGAAAATGACAAGAAGTAGCTGGAGCTGTATAGTTTGGAGGCTGTGCAACATTCTTATCGCTTAAGTTCCATGCGTCTGACATCACCTACTCTTCCATCTTCTTCTGTATACTAAAGTGAACTTACCAAAATATCTAATATTTGAATGGCGTATATCATAATCTAACTAACTTTTCGGAAATGTTGCCAGTGTTTCTGGGCTAGGTATTTATTTTTACATTACTTGTTAAGGGTTGGATTTGCTTATAATGCTAGAAAATGTTACTTCATATATTTTTCTTCTAAATGGCTGAGATTAGAAAATTTGTCCAATATCCTTTGAACATCACTTATCTTTATAAAATATAATAGATTTCATCTGTTTTAAAAAACTCTGGTCGTAAATTTTCCGCACAAACAAAGTATTGCGATGTTCAGGCTTCAAGAGTACTACGAAAATAGAAACAGTTGAGCAAGCACTATGAATTTAAAGTCATAATTCTGTTTCATGTAGGTATCATTGGTATTAGGGAATATTTTTATGCATCGCAATTTTTAAGAAACTACTTGACACGAATTAATAAGCCTCAGAATCAGAATAAATACATAGGAATGGAAATGGCAATCACTAAGAATGCGTTTCAAGCAAAAATTGCAAATTGATACTGAGTGATTCTGGTTAAATACAGGTATAAACATTTAATATGGACTCTCATTATTTAAAATTGAATACCATCTGTATGGTTAATGTTGAAATAAATGCCGAGAAAACTTCAATAAATCTTGTGGTCCATTTTTAGCAAGGTCAAAAATGTTAAAATCGTCATTTTAATGTTGAGACAAGTCATGGTTATAAGCAGGAAATAAGATAAATAAATTAGATAATGCAAACAAAGAATACCTCTGCGACAATATTAATCTTAAGAATAAACCACCAATTTCTACGAAGATATCTACCAGGCAAAGGTGTCTAATTCCTTTATCTCATGCAATCTTCAAAGCTGGTTTTTCCTCCCTTTATTTTGTACAGCTGTCCTTCTCATTATACTCTTACTAGTTCGCCCTCAAAACTCTACTTTTTTCCTTAAACCCTTCATTATTCCGAGCTACCTGCGTGTTCATAATTTACTCGGTCGCCTATAAATCACAAATAACTCTCCTAACTTTGTTTTCTTACAGACCTTGTTAACTGTACCACCGATCAGCATATACTACGTATTTGCGAATGATCGCCTATAAGAGCTGAATTTTCTTTTGTCGCTTTTTTCTATTTCTCTGAAGACACTTCATTTCCTTGGCCAAAACAATTGGTTATTTGTCCGCAAGTGCTTAGCAAGCACAAGCCGTAAATTATTTCCACAAATAATTAACGTATACATAAACAATATCTAAATTACTGCCATACATATTTTCAGAAATTTGTAGTTTTTTTAATCAGTGGAGTTTGGCGATGGATCAAAAGACTTTGTTATTCCCAATCAAATGAGTTTTCTATCGCATCAGGCTATTACTTTCCTCAAAATATAGCTCGGAAATCTTTTTGGCGGACCCTGGACTTAAATTTAAACTAATTAAAAACTTTGTCGCCAAGGTATCTCTGTAAAAATTTCGAATGCAAAACATTTGCTAATTGTAAATACCGATAATAGTGCCTGAAAGAAATAAAGAAAATAATTTGAAGATGCTTCAATGAAAAGAAAATGCATTTAATGGTGTGAGAAAGGGGTAAACAATGAGTTGGTGGCTGTGTTTTGAGACTTGGTGTAATAGATGGACTTCGGGAGCGACGCTTGAGGAGTAAGTGACACAAATGTAATGCGAAATATAGTTATGTATAGATGGAATATAAAGAGTTCGGTGAGAAGCGGCGAATATAAAGCTTTCATCTAAGCCCGTTGCTTTAATTCCGAACAGTTAAAGACCAGCAAAGTGATTTAATAAATTACGTGAACATTGTTTCCAGGTATAACTAAGTTGACCACAAATAATATCGCTCTTATGTAAGCTAATGTATAGGTTGTTATTTATTGATTACGACGCATTAAACTTGATTAAAAAAGCACCTTTTCAGTGTCACTGAGTATGAAAATGTTCCACCACAGGTTAATATTAATGAAATATTGACATTTCGGTACATGGTAGAATAGAATGATATGATTAAACATTCCGCTTTCTAGTTAACTATAATCTTATATCGATTAATCATTTTGTGATACAACGATATCTCAGTTTAACTTAACCCATGTCAGATATGAGATTCAAGCTATTGAATAATGGCCCGATGGCGTTCTATTGATACTGAAATTTATGTAATGTTCTAACGTACCTAACATAATTGAGCAGACTAATTCTATCACTGATACAAGTATATTTAACATTTAAAAATTGACATTTATATGCAATTCATTGGAATTCTGAACCCAGTTATTGGTTTTTGACTTGGAAGGCTATTGGTTTCATGAGAGAAGATGTAGGAATTCGCAAGAGCTATTTTCCAATATTTAATATTAATGTCCTCAAATCCCTCCACGGGCTGTAAATGTAAATAAATTTCCTTCGGCGATGAAAATCATGCTTGATATTAGACAAGGGTAGAATCAGCCGCTTCTTCCATTTAATAAAATCAGCCTTGTTCCAAAACCTTCAAAGAATATGCGTGTGCGTCATCAGTATTGTTAATCAAGCATGAATGAATCAAGTAATCAAATATATAAAAAAATGGGGAGTCTTTACTGTCCACTAAACCTCAAGTGCCCCGTTTCCCCGGGAACCTATTTCGGGAGCCATATTCTCTAAATCATTACACCCGTGATGAGCGACCGCAGGTGATGTGACGTTGCATGTCATTGGCTTTCAGTTTCTGTGAGCCGGCGAAGCGATGTTCTTTACCCAAAACGGGTTGATGCGACATTATCGATCGGATAGCCGGTCTTATCCCATCACTCATGCCGTTATCTCCTTTTACGGTGTCGATGCGTCAATGTTTTCACTGGCTGATGGTTAATCCACGTATGTAAATAGTAATTCTCGCGCTTAACAGACTGTTAAGTGCCTATACCTCTATTTGTAGTAAAAATTACTAATGGAGCTGTCTAATAAAGCTTCTTTCCGCTAGAAATAAACCCTATTGTTAGCTGATTGGAGGAAAACTAGTTTCGTGCATGTAATTTAGAAGCCAAATTAGCAACCCAATGATTACAGCCATGGCATTGTCAGAGGTGAGTAAATGTTTGAAGGTATATACATTAGCTGTCTTTCAAAAAATAATTCCATTATATCCTCTTGCCTTACATTTCCATGAAGTTACTATGTATAATCTCACATAGAGTCCATGCGGATTGGATGTATATGGGTGATGTGTTTTTATGGTGAAAATGAAGACATTGATAAGACACAAATAAATTACCCGAATACTATATTTAACACTGAAAAGACAATATTTAAACAAACATTTTTAGGCGTGTCCTGGGGATTGCTCAGTTAATGGAACCGCAATCACCATATCTTTGAAATACGGACAAATAATTATGGAGAAAACTCGCTTATTTCATTGTTCTTATTTCCTTCAGTGTCCCTTTATATTGTCATAAACATCCTTATTCAAGTAAAACTTTAAATTTATTGTACAAATAGAAATATAGCAGTATAAAAAAGCTAATATAAATATACAAACTCGGCAATTTTATGAAGGAAATGTTATCGTTGAAATGTGCGTTATAGACTCAAAATCTCTGACAAAACTTGCACTTTATCATTTACAATTCATAGCATGTTTGTGTATGCGTGTAAATTTGATGCTAAGATTCATCCAATGTGTTGGTTTCCGTCAGTCAATACTTAGAAGTAATCTTCGTCGTAAAATTCAACCCAACTCATTACCTTCATTAATCGTGAATTGCAAGGTGAAATACCAATTTAAAAAAATAAAGTAGACGCTAAGTGTCGAATTAACTAGAATATATTCATAAGAACGTAATATTATTAAAGTAAATTCAAACGAAAGATGATGATGGGATCGTTTGTTGTTATTCATAATCAATGAAAGCCTTACGTTGCTAACGTGACAACAAACCTTTTTCAAATAAATTGATGACTCAGTGATGCCCAATATAAGCGAAAGCTGGCCGTTAATAACAGCGGTAGATCAATATAGTCACGAATTATTGCCGCAGTTTCATGACATACTGTAAAGCATTGCGGTTAATTCCTATATTTTTCCATGCAAGTTTCCAAAAAGTATCAGCTTTTTGTGTGTCGAAAATATCAGGACCAGATATTTAAAATTTTTTAATCTTTCTCGGGCAGAATAGATTTTGGGGTTTTTACGCGTCATATTCCTGTCATGTAAACATAAGTTAGGCAAACATTTGTTCCAAATGGAACGTTAGTAAATTGTTTTTTCGATGAATAACTGTCACTAATACCACTTTTTTATTTAAGTGACCCGAATTTCAGTGATAATCACAATCATCAGACATTAATTGAGATCTGTTTATCCTATTGTTTCCATGGTTACGTAACGGAAGGGGAGAAAAAGTTTGAAGGCCAGAATAGGTGAAAAGGAAGGGTAAAGGTAATCATTAATGAGGGTGTTGTCTTGGTTATTCAAGCATTTTCAAAAACTAGTGAATTTTATTTCGTTAGTAAAATGTTTTTCAATGCTACAGATATAGCTCAGCACACTAAGAAATAACTTACCTCGTTTTTGGATTCTAATCCTCTTGTTTGTTGAATATGTTTACCTTAAGCCTTTCCACCAATGGTTTTCGGCGATGAAATGTCTTGATATTCTAGAAGATTAGTATCGGTATACAAATTAGCATCTTTGTTCTTCATTCTGATTTTGATTTTTTGCTCATGTTTTCTTTGTTTTGTCTTTTACAATAGTCACACTTAAACTCATTCACTTTACATCTCTTAGCTTAACAGTGGAACGTTTTTTTAAAGCAATTTTCACAACGCGTGAGATAAAATGATGGTGTCTCCTGTTTTCATGAATGGTGACTAGGAATACCTGCCCAAAATATTTTATAGCCCTCTTGAAAAAATTCGGATTAACTTAAACCGCCGATGGGTCTGGCCAGACCAATCGGCGGTTTTAGTTAAACATCAGCTCCACAACTTGATTTTTTTAATGTATATAGGAGGTAGATATCAAGGTATTCTATTGATATTCATTAAAATTACCCAAGGCTAATGAAAGTATAAAATGTTACAATTCATCTGAATGTAAAAAGCAGTACCTATATAGCGTTTTATTAAATCGAGATATAAATCTAGAAATGTAGAAAAACATTAATATAGTAGTTACTCTTTATTAACTTCACTAAATAGTGCCATAAATCGATGATTTTAGCAACAATACTCTAATGTAATTTCCGCAGTGTCAGAGAATATTTAGCGTTCTCATAGATCTTGACCCGCAAATGCTTGTCGGAAAAGTGATGGCCCAGCACAGTTTGAGACAACCTTCATGTTGCCCGAAATTCCTGCCACATATTTGATAGAGATCCCTGGAGAGCGTTAAAAAAGCTAAGTTGGTGAAAGGAATTTGTCTATTAGGGTCAAAATGAAGTTCTTGAAGGCATAAATGTTGAATTTCAATGCTATTTGCGCCATTGAAGCCTCCCTTTCCTTCCATAAGACCGTCGAGAGGGAGATTGAAATTTCCAACGTGTCGCATCAAATTCATGCTAAGCACATTAACATTAACGCCTCACCAACTCAATCTCATTGCAGTGGCATGGCACTTTTCTTTTCCCTGCAAGTCCCTTGTCAGTGTCAATCACGAGAATTGAATAGTGATGAAGGAATGAAAATTCTAGTCCATCTTTAGCTCTATCCAACTTCCTAGAACCCTCAAACCAACAGATAAAATGGTGACAAAGGAAGGATGCTATTGATATATGCATGACAGATCGTTGTGACTAAAATTATAGCTGTAGGAGTACAGTACAAAAGTTCTATATCTCAAACCTCTGGAAATCTGAGGGAAAAAGAACAATCTGCATAGCTCTCATAAATTGCAACAAAATCATTTCCATGAATAGTCTTATGGACGCTTTTTTACGAGTACCAATATCTCCCTTCCTTGTTCAGGGATTATGGCTATGACTGCCAGATTCTTTAAATATACTTCATTTTCATTCATATGGTATACTTAGTCTAGGTTCTCGTATTCTTCACGCTACACTGCAATTTTATCAGCATCTCAGGGTGTACTTACACGATGCATGTACCTGTGCAAGCAAAAGGCTTAACAGAGGAGTAAACAAATGCTCCAAATTAGAACAGAGGCTATTTTATGGTCGGTCACTTGTTCACACATGAGCAAATTTTTGCACGATGAGCATTTAATGCCACATTTTTTCATGCATCTAATCGGGCATGCACGGCTTTTAAAATGCTGGAAAAATTCTTTCTTGTTGTAATAGTTTTTTAATTATAATTTTTGGGTTGATTCTTCTCGGTCCATGACAATTTCAAGCTTATTTTACTGGTATCCGCGGTTTTCCCCCGTTGAATCATTTTTCTACTTATGGACTATTTTTCATTGATTATCGGCAGATTTCATAAAATTTCCGAAAACTTATCTTTCCGATCACCTTTTGCTTTTGTTGTCCG